>WARS01000049.1:2306122-3506122 GCA_008933995.1 Datnioides undecimradiatus
TATGCATATTATTAATTTAATTATTTTTATTATTATTAATATTGTTATTACATATTATTTATTTACTGTTGTACTCCTTTATAAAATATATGAGCGTACCCTACATGTACATCCAAGTAAAATACAAAAGTTTTAACAGGACAATGCTCTAAAAGCACCACATTACACCACACGCTACAGATGACTGATTTCATGCCACCTGGCTCTGCCCATCTATCCAAACATTTTGGACAAACATTAGACATAAACTATTCTCAACTGTAGGTCGCAGTTTTCCCTTGTTTCCCCATCTGTGCTGTATCTGCTTGATATGTCCTCATTCGAACTACCATATGAACATCCCATACTAAACGCCTTGATAGTAGCCTCTCATATATTGTTAAAATAAAATTAATAACAATAAAAATCAACAGAAACCTAGCTGAGGTTAACCAGAACTTGGCCTCTATGCCATGACTGGATTAACTTCATGCGACTTCAACAATATGTAAATGCATTGTACAGATGTTTTGGAATTATGCATGGCCTTCAGTCCAAAGAAATTAATTTCAATTTATCACAGTGCTGATCATTTAAATTATGATATGACTTTTAAGCCCACAACTTTCTACCTAAACTAGGAGGTAGAACAGTGCTATTTGAAGTGAGTGTTCCAGTGAGGCAGCTTCAGCACATTGAGAAGTGGAGGCAGTGATCATCTGGTTGCAGTAGAAAAATGCACCATATGGCGTACTCCTCTGAAAGTTATGAATGATTATGAATCTGTTGTCACTGACACCGGGCGGCGTTCAGTTTTAAACCTCTTTGTTTTGAGTGCAACATTCAATATTGCACCAAATACGGGACAAACAGAATGACAATATGAGTTTATATTCCCAGCTCTGGTGCAGCTGCTAACAGTGGAGAGTTGTGAGTATCTCAAAGTGCAGTAGGCCAATGTACAATAGGGCCAATCAGGCCTCAGAACACACAATACTGAGACTGTCCTTCTTAAACTCAAGAGTGACTTTCGTCTGGCCATGGACGCTGGATGATGTTCAGCTGTAATCCTCTTAGCCCGGAGTGCAGGTTTCAAATCTGCACCGCTCCATTTTGATCGGCTGCTTCTGAAAGCAGCTGTAGGGTTACTTACATGTCTGGGGCAAAAAACGTGTTTTCATGCATACGTTACATCATCAGTTTTCGTCTGTGTCTGTGACTTCTGAGGCAGAGATTTCATCATATCACACACTGTAGTCTGCTGTATGACTGATCTTTAATCTACTTTCAATCAGTGGTGCCAGAGCTCAGTCTGCAAAAAGGTCGCTGTTAACTGTTTGTAGTATTACCACTGAATTTTCATTTACATTACCATCACTTTGTTTACAGTTACAATTACAAGATTATTGCTGTATTTTCAGTACAACATTATAATACATGGACTGATTTTCAATTACAGTATTACTGTATTTTTGATTACATTATCATAACTGTGTTTTCATTTACAATATTTACATATAATAATAATAATAATAATATATATTTATATAATATTTATAACATTAGTCCTGTTTGGTACTTACAGTATTACTGCTATTATATAACAGTATTATTATTCTATTTTCAAGTACATCACTGTAATGCTTTTTAATTACAATATTAAAATTGTTTTCAAAATCAAACAGTAAAACTACTGTTTTTCTCATAATAACATTTACTGCTGGTCATCCATGAGTGGATGCACAGTGATACCAAACCTTTTTGTTGTTTGTATTCTGGTGTTACAGTATTATAGGTCTAGCAGTTTTGATTTACATACAGCAGCATTCTCCTGTCTGGTGCTGCATCTTTCTCACACACTTTGAACCACACCCCACACTGCCAACATGTTTTGGGTTAGATAGCATTCAACAGCTACACAAACTCCAATGATAATCGGCTCATCTGTTTTGCATTATTGATTAATTATTGAACATTATTATTTATTTATACTGAATATCAGCAAATTTTTATAGTGGTTGATCAATCCCTATTACAGTCTCAGTACTGATTTTTTTATTTATAGTTTTATTCACAAACATACAGGTCATAACTGCAATCCCAATTTTTAAGAGAATTTGGTATAGCTCTATGCTCCTGTCAAAAATAATAATCCAACAGCAGTTCTGTTTTTCATCATTCCTTTTTTTCCCAGTTACTCGTGAATATAACCTCTATAACCACAGGCCTTTCTAACATGAGTGACACCTTTAATACCAATGTGCCTGTACACACATCTGAGCAAGCATTCATTTTGAACAAATTCATCAACTCTAACTCACTGATGTATTATGGCAGAAATATTGTAAGACTTGTAGCATAGTGTTTTCAGATAATCCACTGCTATGTGACACTATGCTGATAAGAAATATGTGTAGCATGAGGAGTGTAAGGCTTTCATTGTGTCTTGTGTTGTTGAGAGGGAGAAAATGGAGCAGTCCTCTGGAGTAGTAGTTGATATTCTCAGGAATGCTTTCAATTAAGGGCTTCTCTCTCTCCCTTATTAATTAAAGCCAAAGCATTTGGAAAATTAAAACCACACAGAGGGAGGGAGAAAAAACGAGGGAGAACAATGACTTAAGTGTAGGTGGCTTTTGCTTTGAGCTTTTTGTGAGTTTGAGTGGAGGCTTTTATTGTTCACACAATGGCAGGCAAAACAGTCAAAAGGAGGAAGAGATGGGAGCAGGAACCCAGAAAACAAATGAGAAACAAAAGAGTTTCTTGCCATTTTCTCCTTCTTCTCCTTCCTCTTCATCACCTCACGTTGTTTATCTGACTTCTCTTGGAGATTCCCTGATCCATCATAGTTTAATCTGTTTTTTATGAGCCTGCCTAAGCCACCTTAAATTGTATGTGTGTGTGTGTGTGTGTGTGTGTGTGTGTGTGTGTGGCAGGGGGCTGATTACAACAACGAATGCAATGTTTATTTGGTTATCGTCAATTCCAAGTCACAAGAGTACTCAGTGGGGTCCTCAGAGACTGGCTATAATGTAGCATTCATGTAACTCCTCCAGGCAGGAATACTGACAACATGTTGCCATGGTATTTATTGACAAATCCTTTGCGGGAATGGTTGCCACGGTATTTATCATCATTACAGATAAGAATTTAGTTCACTGGGCAGCTTCCTTGTAGACCAGAAGAAAGTAGTTGAGGGACCACTGAATATAAGGAAGCACAGCTGAACAAACCCAAGAGATCATCCCTGGCTCTAACACATGTATATCAGCTACATCTGCTGTGGTCTCACATGACCATACAAATAAAGTACAAACACTTTTAGAGTTAGATGAAGTTAGTTCTCAAAAACTCACTTGAGTTCATTAGGAGTAATCACCCCAGACGATTTCAGGTCCATCTGTGCACTGTTTCAATTTAAGGGAGTGGCATATTCAACCTCTCAAACCTCCCAAACCTGCAGCTGCGTCAGTCATTAACCCACAGAACTGTACTTTCAATTCTATTGGAGATCCCAAAGTTTTCAAAGATGCCAAACATGCCAGAGTAAAATTGGGGGACAATTTGCATAAAATGGGGCATATCCAGAATAATTTAATTTGCTAGGAATATTGATGCAGCCATAAAAATGTGAAGTTTGTGAATACTGAGTACATATTTGACTCGAGTGCAGGAATTATTTAGCTTCACTTCAGAGTTGGAATGACTGATAGGGGCTTATATGTTATTGTCAGGCAGTGTATAATTAAATGATTTTTCAAACCTTTGGAGGTGAAATCCCAGAAAAGGTTTTCTTGTAACAATGACCACAATCTTTTGCTCACCTGAAACAAGTGGTTATGCCCAAACTCAAACCTTTATCCATAGCAGTGGCAGATCAGAAAACAAGTCATATGAATCTTTTTATTGAACAAATTTTATTGCTTTTTGATTGCACACTGGAGCCAATATTAACCAGAAATGCTCATACCACATTCATGTCAAAAATACACTTAGGTACCCTATGATTTTTCTGCTGATCCCACAACGAGCCCTCCACCCTGCTTGCCAGCTGTCTCCTAAATATCCCATGCATTTGTGTCTGTTCATAAGGAACAGCAAGTCCTCAAAGTTGCATGCCTGTACAGAAGATAAAGTTCATGCAGTGAAAATTACATAATAACAACAATAGTAATAGAAAAAAAATGTTTTCCCATAAATCCATATTACACAAAGGGTTGGAAGTGATTGCTCAATGGTCATCAATCTTTAACACGAACATTCTTGATCTTGGGATGAGTGTGTGTGACAAAATAATCTCAACTCACAGTCCACTTGACTTGAGATTATTTTGTTTGTCACATTATTTCCCCAACTCTAGTAAGTGGATCATGACTCTATTATTATAGAGATTATTTTCTTATTTGGTGATATGAATAGTTTTTGTTGGGGTGAGCTCTGACAAACAACATCACCCTGTCTATAGGGACATCACAGCTGGGAATGCTCCTATCAGTCGTTTTTACAGCCAGTGACATATTTGATCAGTTAATATGTTGAACTCTAACAACACAGAGAGCTCACATCTGCACATTCAAGATCAACTGCCATGTGACTGTTTTAGTATAGCAATACCAATGCAATAATGAGTTAATTTTACTCAGAAACAATGGCTTGTTTTGACACAGTGTTAGTGTTACTTTTAATATTACTTTTGTAAAAAAAACCAAACCTGTTATTTGAATCCAGTGTCAGACACAGCAAGAGTTTACCTTAAAACACACACATTTATTGTTAATTGAACAAAACCTGTCAACAGTCAGAACAGTGACATTAAGTTTGAATATATTAAAAAAATAAGAAATGACACCAGAGTTTACTAGTTTACTTATTAGAGAAAATAATGATACCTTACATTTACAAAGCACTGTACAGGACACTTAATACAAAAGAAAACACTAAAAACACTCCAACTCCAAGGAACATTCTGTCGTGACTGCTTTTCTTCCCAAGGTAGCTGAGTTTTGTGTTGCTATATTTGACCCAAATTGTAAAACATGATGACAGTCAGGTCAGATACTGGTTTAGAAACAAACTCTCGGTTATCAGTTTTAGAAAATCAGACTTTTTTTTTCATTCTTGTTCTTTTAATGAGGCTGAACTTGAATTCAACCTGAGTTCACACAGAGATGTTATCAGAGGCAGAACCTGCAGGGAGCCCCTCTGTAGTTTAGGCTCCCCTGTGTTCCTGTTCCTAGAACATAGGCAACAGTGTGTGCATGAGTTTCAGTCTGGCCCGTGCACAGCTGTCATGCCTCAACTTTCTTCATTGCATGCAAAAGAATGTCTGAATTATACAGAAATGCAGGGAATCTATCCCTGACTCACTGGATCATGATAAACACAGTGAAGCGGTTCATTCCCCGCACTCTGCCTAAAAACTCCCCGAAGAAAGGGATTCAATACTCATTGTCACTCAGTGTTTCTCTCCAAAGCCTTTCTCAGCTCCCCTAGCCGAGAGCCCATTAATATCTGAGCAAAAAATGATGGAATTGAAATCTTTTTCATTTTATTTATTTATTTTAACTGGACAGAAAAGCTGTCAGCAGATTATGTGGGAGGACAGCGAGTTGACAAGATTTGTCACATTTCACTCTCTGCCTCCCTCTTGCTCTAACGCGCACACAAATACACACACACACACGAACTCAGACTCATTCAGGCAGGGGAGGCCCATCACCCTTACAGGATCTAACCAAATAAATAAGGATAGCCATGAGGAGAGACATAAGGATAAACATTCTCATTTACATGTATTTGCCTCTCTTCCTCTGCTCATCATCCCTTCCTCATTTGCTGTTTTTGTTCCCTCCATCAAAACCTCTCAGCTTCTCATTTTCTCCATCATTCTGCCTACTTTTGTCTCACTCACCCACTCTCTAACTCTGTCACCTCTCCTTATGTCTCACATCTCAGCAAACCCCCCCACTCCCCTCCCTCCTTTTCTTGCCAGATGCCTATGATTCACATTCGAAGTGTTTATACCTCCTGCTGTTCCTCTCTTTCCTCCCACCATCTCGCTCTTACCTCATCCTCACGGTTTCTCCTTCTCTTTCGGCTCTGTTTCTCTCTGTTTCTCCCTCGTTTCTTTCCTCTCCTCTCATTTCTTCTTCTTCTCCCACTGTTTTCATCCCTCCTCCTGCGCCCTCTTAGATAACTGTCTTCGCTGCTGACACTTTCATCACTGTAAGACCAATCGAACTGGAGGAGGGTGCAACACCCATCCATGTCACCCTGTCACTCCTGCTTCATCCCTCTGTGTGGATTTCTCCCATCTTTTCTTCTGCAGCAGCTTTCTGAGATCCATCACTTCCTCCATCTTTGTCAAGCAAATCACTTCCTCCCTTCCTTGTTTCTCTGCAAGACTTTTTCTGTGTTCTGCTGTGACAAAGTAGCATCAATGTCTCTTCACTAGTGCCTAAATAGAAGGCTTTCAAGTTGCTATAGACTGCATATGGTTCAGTAGTAGACCAAAAACAAACAAGGCTACTATAGAAGTTCTCATTTTTAAACACATGATGCGTAACCACGAGAGATTACGAGCAGGAATGATGCAGTCTGCTCCAATCTTGCAGCATTATTTCATTTTAAATTTATAACCTGTAGTTGTGTCTTTAATCGCTAGTCAGGTGGCAATGAGGGCTGCAAATAGGATTAAAGAGTTATGGTTATCTTGATGAAATACAATGCATGAGATCATGTTGCAGCAAAAACAAGAAATCTCTACTTAACCCGAGGCTGCTTTTCAGGCAATTAAAGAGAATCTTGTGACCTTTGGGGGAAAAAAAGAAAGGAAAACAAACACAAAGAAAAACGTAAGAGCATAAATTCAGGAAACAGCACTTATGTCCAAGCCAAAAACATGGGTCCATAATAAGTATTATGTTAAAGTTAATATTGAGTATTTGTTTAAATTTGCAGTATTCCATGTTTTTATAGAAACGGGTGATAAAGAGAGGTCACCAGTAGTAACAGCAGTAAAGGTGCAATGACCCTCAACTCTAATATAGAGAGAAGTTGCAGTATTTTTGTCAACACACTGCTTTGGTTTTTGGTTCACTCTTACAGCTCTCATCAGTGTTGCCTTTGAACATAGTGCAACATTTAGCAGTTTTAAAGGCCAGATATCTTCCCTCAGGGGTTGGTAGAGACCAAAACAGAGCTAAAACAGGGTGACTATTCGAACTGATTGACAGAAACATGAAATGAAACCCAGCGCTGCCCCCTATCAGTGTAAAGACCTCACATTATCGTTATCTGCTAGATGTGAAAATAAGCATATTAACTGAATAGCTGATTATGTGTCACTGGTGTGTTTACAGGTTGTGTTAGGTGACAACCCTAGAAAATCAATGAATATGTATACTTTTCCTGAATGTTTTAAAATGTCTCAAAACAGGCAATAAACAGGATGGAGCTGTTTCCTGGTCTCTGGGGGGTTCTAACTTGTCTCAAGTCCCTTCAAAACTCCCTTGATTTATTACCTCTGTGCATGTGAACAGATGTGGAGAGAGCTGCAGGATTGCGTGTTTGGGCTCTTACTGTATGTGTCATCTGATTTAGACTCAGGCAGAAAACATGGTTTTATTGTATTTTTCTGATATTGTTTTTTGTTGTCTTTGTTGTTTTTTCATTATGTGCAATAAATCTGTTTTGTTTTTGTTTTTTTGGTATTTCCAGCCTGTTGAAAACGCTGTGAGGCACAGACCAGTTTTAAACCACTTACACACCCTGCTAACTAAGAGCCTTTAACCAAACCTTTCCCTTGCCCTGACCACAACTGTATGAAGAATGATCTTTTGGGGAAAAATAGTTGTTCTCACTAACAGTCTTTGTTGTTTAAGCACTTCAATCTGATGTAATATTTGGCTGCACTGGGGGCAACATATTACAGCATCCAATAACCACATCCAGCTTCTCCACTTCATGCTATGTGACTGCTGCGTGGCTCTTGTTCAAAATTTTAAAGAGAGCTCACAGAAACGCGGCACATTCGCTTTTCATACAATTTTCCTCCGTTTCACAATGAGTTCGAGCTTAAGTCACACACACATGCAAACACACACTCGGGTGACTCAGACAATGTGCTCTGGTGATACCAGATTGGGGGGGTTTACAGCAGGCAAATACAGCTGGCCATGCTTGTACACTCCACTAAACCATTTGTTCTGCAAACACACATGTCAATGCTCCAGACACAAAAACAAGCACACACATCCACAAAAAGCCCACACACACGTGAAGATGTTAGCACCAAGTTTTGTGGAACAAAATGCCATCTACTCGGGATCTTTTATGTAACATTTCTCATCTGAAAAGCAAAGCATCTGTCAAAAATTGTTTCTCATCATATATCAGTAAAGAAATATTAATACACAGAGATCACATTTATCATAAACAACAGCCTATTTAGCTGTTTTGTGATTAGACAACATTTTTATATTCAAGCACAGTATCATTTTATCTGCTGCACTTAAAATAATGCTGATCTGATAAGGCTCCGGACTGTGTCCATATGCTGACTGCTGAACCGTACACATGTTTTCTAACATCCTCTTGCAAAGGCCTTCAGTATTTCCAGATCAGCGTTTTCAACACTAATAAAGATTCTTCTATTTTTGGCCTAAGAGACAACTGACAGAAAACTGACCCGAGTTTTTACTTCACATAACAAAACGGTGTCCATTAGAAAGTCGAGCAGAGTCATGCTGTGTGAAGCGAAGCTCCATCTGGCTCCATCCTCAGTCCTCGTTATTTCTGCCTGCCCAGTGGCCCAGTACCACACAGGCAGCTATTTACTCATGACAACTAACTCACTCCACAGACTGGGGAACTTTTGCCCATGTTTTCTCATAGGACCTCTGGGTAGCAGGCGCATAGATACACACACACGCCTCTCAGGTATTACTCTTCAGGTTCTACACACACATGCATGAACATACATACATACTGTGACATGTGCACACATTGTCCCCTGTGAATTGCCCCAGACAGATAGTCCTGCTCCCTCATAAATGCTAACCTACATTTTATGTGCGTCCTAGTTCTGCCTGGTGGTCTGCATAACCCCTCTATCAAATGAATGCAACACACACACACACACACAACCACACACCACACACTCACATACAAAATCTCCTTAGTATTGTTCTTTTGGCTGTGAAGCGGGTAACCTAATGAGTCCTCTAAGCCTGTTTTTTAGCTAAAATAATACACAGTCTAACGAGACATTTCACAGATGTAAAGAAATAAAATTGGCCATTTTGGACTTCACATTAAGACAAATACATAAGGATTTTATTATTTATCAAGGATTCAAGAGCGTATGTCTCTGCAGGATTTAGAAAAAAGTATCATTGCCTTTATCCTCAGTTGGCTAGGCTAATGTAATGATGTCTTTACAGGTCTCAGGTCTCTAAACTGGTTCCCTCTGCACATTTAAAAATACAAGGGTTTATTTCAAAATATATTTCTCGCCTGCTGCTATGTCCATATCATGAGTACAAGTGTGACTCTTTAATTCACAGTGGATTTTGAATAAAATCCCAGAGCACTCTGTTGTTTACAAGTCTTTATTTGACACCGCATTTTATTAGATTCAGTTTTGGACTATTCATTCATATTTTACACTGTACTGCAACAATTTATTTTTTCTGACACCCTAAAGTGAGTTTCCTTTTTGAATGATAAAGTGTCAGAAACAAAGAGTAAGTCTGCATAAAATGGACAACAGGGTGTGAGATCAACAACTTTAGCAATGAGAGCATGGATGTGTGGGTGAGCGATGTGCTGCGGAGGTGTTGAAGGTGCAGAAGGAAAGATGACGATGAAGATGGAGCAGGTTGAACGTCAGCCGAAGGTAACACTAAACACATGAGTCTGCTATTATAGCATGGGAGACCAGGCAAACGAATGAACCTACGACCCTGTCAGCCAATTGCCTACTTGAGCTTGACAAGGACAGCTCTCCATTCAGGGATGTCACACCTCCTAAGAACAAGGGTCCACCTTGACATTTGAAACATATTACATCTAGTTCAACATCTAAGTCAAAGACAATACAATGAGGCAGTATAGAGATGAGAGTGCCTCACATTTCCTCAGCTTTATCTTATGGCTTTTCATGAGTGTCCCCCTTAGAGTGAAATGGCCATGACAACATGCGACCAAATGAACATACCTGTGGTCTTTTCATGGAACAGTCCAGAACTATTTCTATATGTTTGATGTATCAATGTTAAGGGAAGAATCATTACAGTCAGGAAACAAGGCAAATTTATTTTTGCTTGGAAAATTAAGAGACTGGGAGTTAAGCTCAGGTGGTGGGTGAAAGGATGTGACAGAAAAACAGTTTCACTGCAGTAACTGGTATGTGGCTCGGGGCTGAAAACACAGTATCAGTGCAGTGATCACACACCATTTCACTAAATGGTTTAGAGTAATCCCCAAAAAAACAAACACAGTGGCCTCCATCCACCTCTGCCTGTCTTACCTGGTCCAATCTCATCCCAGCAGCCACGGATCCAAATGAGCACTTTAAGGGTGTGCATATATATACACACACACACACACACACACACACACAATATATATATATATATATATATATATATATAAAAGTCAGAAATGGGCACATTAAAATAAAAGAGGACTAAAGTGTATTGGAATGAGCCAAAGATCCCAGTTGTACAGTTGAAAGCAGCTGTGTGAGTTTGGTCCAAGTGAAAAGTCAGTCCCATTTCCTTTTGTAGTTTATAAATTACGATGGTTTAAGAGAGTCAATTTTCCATGAAATGGCTTGGCTAAACCCTGAAATATCCTGGTGTATAGATGAGCAAAAAATGCTAAGACTGTTTAATTTGCATGTTTAAGTTTGCTAACTTTGTCTCAAAACCCTGGCACAGAAGGCAAGATGATTTATTATGTATTTATTCTGATGTCTCTGCTACTTTATCTGCTTTTATTCTATATGTTTTTGTCAGTGATTTATGAATTGTTGTTGATAATGATGGTCTGAAGATTTGATTGTGGATGATGTGTAATTTCCTCCTCTTTATTCCTCAGAAATAAAATATACATGCTCCACTCTGGAAATGGCTTCTTTATATTCACGGTGCTTTGCAGCATGGGTGTAAATGCATGACACAAAAACAGAAATTTGAAACAAATGCTAATAATGTAATGTAATAATAACAGCAAAGACACATGCCATTTTACCCACTGCATTCACCGCTTCACCTTACACCTGATTCCACTTTTTTATCATAGTCCTAACACTTATTCTAATGGCATACTCAACCCTTGGATCAATTGTAACCCAGACACTGAATAACTCGACTGCTCTGAGCATCACCTGGAACTCAGTGGACTCTTCATAATCACTTGATGTTAAGTGGAGTATCAGCACTGGACTATCCAAAAGTGTTCAAATGCTTCACAACTTTCAACTTCACAGAGGATTCAAGCTGCTCACTGCTGCAGAGACCAGAAATCAATTCATTTCTCCTTAAATCCTACATTTTCTGAAAACAGATGAACAGTAAAATTGAACAATCACGTTTTTTGTGTAAAAATAAAGAATTGTGAAATGATGATCTGGTTTCAGTGCAGTACTGTACCTCTTCCTCTGACTCTGTGATTCTCGTTCCTTACCTCTCTGTAGCAGAAGGAGGTGTGTCACTGATTGGAGCAGCCTACTCACAACATGTTGCCTTCTGAGTCAGTGCATTTGGAAACATATCAGAGCAATAAATTAGCTCATCATTTAGCAGCCACACTGATCAGTTATTACATTTGTACCTTGCAATGTACAAGCCTGCTCCTGAATGCAGCATCCTTCCTGGCTCTTCTGTCCTCTCTGTGTGGTCTGAGAGGGATTGGGGAAGACGAACAATGTCCTCCCACAATCTTAAGACAACACAATAAGTCACTATTTCCCTGAACACCCTCACTACAAGACTATCCATAATGAAATATGTTATTATTCTTCTGCAAAACACCTCTTTCAGCTTTCCTTCCACAGTGTGATAACCTTCCCTTCAATTATGTCAATGCTCCAGAAACACGCTGTGAAAAGAGAGTTCTTTGTGTTAAAGTAATCTACTGTGACTCTTGAGCGGACGCAAAGAGAACGTCAAAAAGACAGGCAGAGCAAGAAATCTGTTTCTATTTTTTTAAATGAACCTACTTATGAATGATCTCAACATTTCATTGGTTTCTGAGTGAAATGGAACGCCTGATTAAGCCCAACTCATTAGCTGAAGGTTCAGGATAAATGAGAAGCAGAAGAAGTGAGGAGAGAGTGATTCTAATTAGAGTGAAGACAATATGACCACAGAGGATCTTGGTTATGTTATTACAAAGAAGGCTACATTTAAAAAGGAAAAAATAAAAATAAAAATGCCAAAGGCAGGTACCGTGAAAGGTTAAATGCCCCTATTAAATAACATCGATGTCTTTCAAACTGCATTTTATGAAAAATTTGTTTCTTTCTTTTTTTCTGTTTGAGCCTTGATAAATCTGATTGCTGCCAAAATCAAGTTTGTAAGATCTGAAGCAGTGAAATATCTGAGAAATGATACATTAACATTTGAGTGAGGACTCCCACGTCAAGGTTTTAACCATTTAACACAACAATTAGATGCAGTTTGAGTTTGGCAGTGTGGCTCTGCACTTGTGATGAGAGCAAACCTGACACAGACTTTAACGCTGCCCTGGGCAGAGCCTGAGATACACAGCATTTGATGAACATGAGCACATATTAAGAGAAACTATTTACAGATAAATACTGATAAAGAAGGAGGACGGGCAAGTTGGAGGATTTATACTTCCAAAAGCAGGTAGCAGTGTAACAGTGAGGGTGTGGAGCTCAGCGATGCAGAGTGAATGAGTGCATAACATTTATATAGACCTGTTTACAGAGATAGGTCATGGACAACTATAACTGGAGGATTTTTGGCACGTGTGACCATAAAATGACCTCCATGTTTACATGAACTACCACAAAGTTCCATTGATGATGCTGTGCGAAAAGCTCAGAAATGAAATGTGCAGCTAAGAAAACCAGGAAGCTAAATACATTTTCTTATAGGTGATATCAAGTCCCTATAGTTTGTAACTTTACACTGTTATAAAATCCCAAATTAAGTTTTGTCAAAATGTTCTATTCTTTAATATATCAGGTATGATGGCTTGAGCTGGGTCTTATAATCATTATGTATATATAGTATGTATGAGCTGATGTGCTGCTGTATTTCGTTACATCAAGAAACCCTACCTGAAAATATTAAATGGCAGCACACTATATAAGACACTGTAGAATAAGGTGAAACAAACTAGACAGCTGTTTTTTTTCCATTGTATTCTTTAATACTGGGAGCACATTATAAAAGCCTGATAACAGCCAAGGCAAGTAGCAAATAGGTGAAGTTTCCCATAGCATCAAGAGAAAAGCACATTGGGATCCATGAAAAGAGGAAAAGAGCAGCAAAGTGGTCACAGTCTAATGGCGGTAAAGTGAAAAAAATTACAGTAACAAATATGCAACTTTAGAGAGGGAGTGTACACTGTGTTCTGCCCCGCTCGCCCACCATTGGTCAACATCTTCACTTGTCCAGGCTGGTGGCATCCATAATGCCAACAAAAGACACTGAAATAAAGATACTGGCCTTTGTCTGCATAAGCACTCATCTCCTGCCAAAAACGTTTGGAAGAGGAGGAGATGACAAAAGGATGGATGACCGTGCATTAGACACTCACAGGACTTAATTATGTCTGGATAGATTCAAGTTCCCTGTTGTTTTATTGTGCAATGACAATTAACCAGCATGCTATCACTACACATGCATTAAGTAAGGATTATGTAGGAGTAATCTAATTTATAGGCCACAGATATTTCATGCAGTTTGGGATCAAGCCTACAAGATACTAGACAGCATGAAAAATTTAAAACCATATCCTTAAACCCTATATCAGAAATATAGATAACAATAACTAGCGTCTGTTAGTGTGGCCAATGTCATTTTGAAATGAAGCTGGATGGAGAGGAGTGCATGTGGCTGGGGTGTGACCTGACAAAATCACTCTTGAAAAGCACTGAGTCTGTTTCCAAATGGGAAATTTTGAAGTTTATGGCTTGTCTGGGCTGCGTGCTGCCTTCTAATCAGCCAGAAAATCAAAGCTTGACATAAACAAAACAACCATCAGCAATGACAATGGCTGAGCATTAACTGAGTAGCATGTCTGTCTTTAAGCCATGAATTCCTTTTTTAAAATATTTATTTATATTTAAAATTTGATATGTTTAAAATTTTCCAATAAGACACACAAAAGAAACTGTCCTCTAAACATTTGATGCATGGAGTAAAAAAGTAGAAAAACGTGTCCTGTGGAGGTCGTTGTAAATAAAGATGGTTTTTAGTATGTATGTATCTCACCAAAATGCATTGTGGGTATCCCTCATGCCTTAAAAACAGCTTGAATTCATTTAGAATATTATGAAACCTGAAGCACGTTCTGAATATTTTTTGTCAGTTCTATAATACATTTACACTTTGATACCTTTCACATTGCATTTGTAGAGCTGTGGGTCATGGCACCATGACGTGAGCACACAATGTGTGTGTTCTTTTGTTGTTCTGTGGTGTGATGTTCTTCCTCGTGCATGTGAATGTGAGATACAAATAATGTGGGTGAACTGCTCCTGAAAACAACAACAACAACAACAGCGCTGCTGTTTGTCCACCGCGGCTTTATCTTTAAAGTGCCTTTACACCCAGCCATATGTGGTTGCCACTTGGTAAAATTACTTTCTAAAAGGATACTCAAGTGTGTCCTCCGTCAAGGCTGCGTTTTCCATTTTCCAACAATAGTGGGAGAGTCTGCAAAATGGAAGGGCAAACATCAATTTTTAGGGCACAAAGAAAAGAAGCAGGTAGTGCAGAAAGAAAGACATTTGTACTGTGACAGGATGCATCCTATCTCTTTTGCCTTCTATCTCCATTGTGCTGGGTTGTGCAATATATTGTTTTTTAATAACATGATGGTTACGTCTCTCATACGAGTGCTGTAACTGCCGAGATGAAGCAACATGGAGTCCTGGGCAAATTTCCCTACAGGGATAATTAAATGGTTCTCTCTTCTACTGTCGTCTCCTCTCTAATGGGACTTAAAAGGTGCCGCTGCAGTTCAGTGATTTTACACCTTATGTGCAATGGTGATAGGCTTTTTGATCGGGATTCGACTCGTTATTCGAGTTTCTATTTCTGTGTGTTTCATCTCTTCCTGTGTGTTTGTGTGAAATTCATGATCACTTCAGCAGGCAAAAAAGAGACTTGAGGGTATGACAATAAAATAAACAAACAAAAGGAAAAAGGCAGAACTGAGCTGAAATAATTGACGCATTTTGTGACTGATTGGTAGATGGCTTTGTTTGTGTGATTATATATGTGTAGTCACATGCTGCATGAGAGTGTGAGTAAAATTCACATCAAAGAAGATCTTTCAGTAGGTTGACATAATAGCACAAGGAAGAAAAGATCATTTTTACACATTAACTCCACTCTGACAGCCTGTATTCTCCAATCCCCCATTTAATATAACTCCCCTTTTTTCTCTTTAAAATCTAATTTAATACAAGGTTGCTAAAATTTCCAGCAATCACCACCTCCGGAGGTTGTGTGTTTAGGAATGTGGTCTGCAGTATTGTTGCTCGCTACCTCCCGCACTGATAATCTGGCTAAATAACTGAGCTTCAGACATGTGGTGCGTCTGTGATTAGCTACGTCCCTCTGGGAGAAAGATTTATGAGCTTCGAGCAGCATTGTTTTATTCTAAGTCAGATACCAGGTATTGAAAGCTCAAAAGCAAAATAGACATGTTCTATTATGTTCACCCTTTTAAACACTTCTATTTTTTTCTGTTAATCCTGCTTGAACAGTAACATTTAAAAAGGTGTTTGAATGCTTAATTAAATATTAACCTACCCTGTGAGCTTCAAGAAGATCTTCCCAATAACACTACACTGATGTACCTGTGATGAAAACACACACACACACACACACACACACAAAAGAGCCTAGACACACCCTCCACCCCTCTTCCTCACATTCAGTACGTACTGCACACTCAACGTGTAACTTCCCATAGGGGTGTAATTACGTTTGTGGTGTAAACTGGGTAATTAGCCATGTCTCCACTTAGCTCTCAGCTGGAAACATGGAGAGGAGCGAGCGAAGCAGCAGACAGAAACATCACCACATCTGCTGACTCCGATTCAATAGCAGGATAATGCAATTCCTAAACAAATCATTACAAAACACATGCTAGCATAATGCGAATTATCCATATGCTGTATATGCAATCACCATGGTTCCCTTTTATGTTCAGCCCTCCCCTTGTGAAGGCAGCCTTTGTGTAAAAACAAACATATACACATTTATGCACAATGCGTGGATGTGAACACAGCGTCCTTGTGGACCACACTAGATTCTTTCAGACAGTTTTTCTTCTGAAGTATCTGATGTGGTTAATTTAGTCAGAATCAGCAAAGTCTGCATCATAATCACATGTTGAGCCTTCAGTGCATATTATGATTACAAACTCCATCCGCTGATAAGAGCTAAGATCACGAGATGCAGTTAAAAGCTTGGAAAAAGACAAGCAAGCAGATTTTAAATTTGTTTTGCTTTGCCATTTACTTTGATTGACTGATTTCACAAGTTATCTTTAAGAATCTCTCTACATTTTACCATACAATGTTGATATGGGCGAGTAAGCTAAAAATGGCCTTTTCACAATTCTACCAGGTGCCAGGCAATAATTGCATACCCATGGAGTTTTGTTTCTGGCTTCTTGACTAATATTCACTCTCCTTGTAGCTCTACTTGGTCTCCAGCAACTCCTGAGGACAATATTAGGGAGTTTAGCTAAATGCTCCTCTGTACTCAGCAGTTGGTGAACAGTGTTAAGAGGATTCATCTGAGCTTTTCTTTTGCTGAAACAGCTGTTTTGCAAGGTAGCGAGATCACAGAACATTGAGAAAGCCGAGAATCCATCTTGCCAAATTTCAGGTAATGAGCTTGTGGCCAAACTGCCGTGGTTCTGACCAATCAGAGTCCTATGACTAACTACTGGCAGGTACAGGTGAGGTTTAGGTGTGATGATCAGAGAAGCAACTGTTTGTTTGAAAACAGCAATGGTGGCTCCTAATGCAATAGCATCGATTACTTCAGAAGTGGAGGGTATTTCTTCATTAAAGGAAGAGAAAAGAACATCAGTGAAGACTTTTCTCAATGGAACAAGCGTTTTCTCTTTCCCCACAGCTGAGGGCATAAAACCAAAACAATTAGCTGAAAGATGTTAAAGTGCTCCTTTACAGCTGAGGTTAACTGTAGAGGTGATTATCTCTGTGGATTCATCACTGTGGCCGACGCAGATAATCTTTGAGCCACTGTTATTATGGAATTATTGATCAGAAGATCTTTAAGTAAATGTAAAGGCCAGAGAAAGCTGCATGTGCAACTGTAACTCTATGTTTTACCACCAAGTGAGACCTGAATGGGTTTAAACATTAACATGCAAGGCGATGTGAAGGTTTCATTCAGATTATTCATGAGTGTATGAATAGCTAAATCAAAGTCATCTGTGCAGACTTCATTATAAAAGCCCACACCTCTGCTGCCTTTGCTACCGAGTAATGGAAAAGTAGAACTATCCCAGTAGGTGGATCTAATCCTGCAGATAAGCAAAACAAACAAGGGGGAAGTTATCACAGTCATCTCTCTGTGATCAGATTAGAGGTGAAGATAGAGGCTTAAGACAGTTATCTGTTGGCTCATCCTGAAGACACTACAGGTGCACGCAGACACGACGTCGCATGGACTGACTAAAACATCCAGCCAAAAGATGAATACAGCAGTCAGCATCAGTGAACATAGTGAAATAAATTACATTCTGAAAAAATTCTTCAGATCAACATCTTGCAGAGTTGTCAAGCTCCCACCACTCTGAGAGGTTTTAAATGTAATTTTGGATTTGATGACTTTTGTCTCTTGCTAGCAGGACCAAAATGCAAAATCATGTTGAGATGTTAGACACTGAGAATTTCAGAAAAATCTATGGCAAAACAGCCACCAGAAACATAAATGTAGGAAAGAGGTAGGTAGGTTGTGGTGGGTGGGCGGCCAAAAAACAGAAAAGAAAGGCTGGACATTCTGTCAAAAACCAGTAGGTGAAATGTCAGCTCTATATATACTGAGACATTAATGGTGAGATGAGGTGCAGCTGGTGAGGCAGGCAGCAGGTCAGGGCTCACGAGGGAATCAGCTACAGGTGTGCAGAAACCACAGAGGGAGCCTGGTGGCCAGGTGAGGAATGACATTGGTACCTCCAGTCGGAGATGGTTCACCCAAAAATATATGTAAATGAAAAACAAACATATTTTCTCACTAGACCATGTTTTTTTTGTTTTGTTTTGTTTTTTTTGCTAAGATTTTGTAAATTTTTTGTACATTCTGATGTAATAGGATGGAGATGGAAGGATTTGCATTTTTTCTTGTTTTCTTACTTTGGGACTCAATATATCACAGGTAATATTCATATTATACTTGGCATCGGTGTACTCACATTGTCATGTAGCATACTAATATTAGTATAGGGTAAAGCACCAATGTGCTTAATGCTTCACAGAGCTGCTATAGTATGGCTGGACAGTTTGTATTTAGAATAGTAGTTTTAGCTTATCGGCAGCCATGATAACAGCTGGTCACATTTTTTTCATGCCAAGGAAAGATGCTTATTGCATCCTTTCATATCTCCTTCAGCATAGGATACATGGACCTCCTTTACAAATTTTAAGGAGATAATGACGTGCAGCAGCCGAGTGTAAATGCAGCTGGATTGTCTCAGCACAGAAGTTTCCTTTTCCTTATTATGAGTTCTTGTTCTTTCTCTTTGACCTTGTGTTCCCAACGTGGAAAAGGAAAACTGTTGACATTATTTGTTGGGGGTCATCCAGAATAACAGGGACATGATTAATGCTGTCAAATTGTTGATGTAATTTTTCAAACTTCAGAACTTATTAAAGCTGAAATCTTCACCCTATGCTTCAAAAATCACTGTGATGTGTGGCTATTGTTAATTTGCCTTACAAACATCTATATATTTCTCTTATTTATTGCAATTCAGGCACTGAATTACTGAACTGTGTGTCCATGCACAGGACGCTTATGGTCAGCTTAGCTTAGCTTAGTTTAGCTACGGTTTGATTATAGTTCAGATCAGTATCTTTGCACACTTGGCATTCTTCATTTATGTGTTGAACAACTGCAGAGGGAAACAAAACATTTTTACCAATAAAATGAGAAATTGTTCAGTTGTGTGCAGGTTGTTTTCCCATCTACTGATTTTGTCCAATTACTGGAAACCTGACTGTATCATAAGTGGGGAGAAGTGGATGAATAGCCATATGTGTAGCAATCAGAAGAGGCAGTGCAGTTTGGATTGCATGTGTTATAGATATTTATGCTCACGGCACTCACTCATCACACACCACAGATAGACAGTGGCTCAACATAGGGATTGTACATACATGCATATAAATATATTTAAAAAAAACAACAGCCACTAGAAAAGCTTTGATGCTGCACATGTCTGAAGTTGATGAGGGGAAGTGAAATGTTTGATTCACCTCATTGCCATACTCATCAAACTATTAGGTGACCTTTTCCACTCATTTATAAGTTTTTCCCCCCAATTTCCCTCTGAATATTTAAAGAACAACCTAACAGCAGCTGAATAACCTTGCTTTAACTGTTGTGAAGTTGTTGCAGTGATGTCGGACTATACTGAACTGCATCTGTACACAGTGGCCTCACTGTGTGGCTGCAGATAGAACAAAGCACATCCAGGTACAACAGACTGGATTGGGGTTGGGCAGCATTTTATTGAACTGAGTATTAAATCTAAACTAATTAAATGCGCATCCTCTCAAAATTATCAGAAATATTACGCTGAGGTAAATAACATCACTCATTACCTTCACTCATTCCTTAACTGTGCAGAATGCATTCCTGCCATGCTTTTAATTTGTAAGTCCTCTTTCCAAATAGATTTCAAATTATTGTGCTTAAAAAGATGACAAAGAGTGAAGTTTTGTACTTGAAGAACAAAACACTGTTAAGTGGTTTTACAAGACTGACAACCTAAGGGCAGAAATAGACAAAGATCCCTGAAAATAGAAGTTTGGCATCAAAATCAGTGTAAATTAAACAGGTTCAGAAACTGCTTTGCTGTGAAGTGCACCATGTAACAAACTGTAATTAACAGTGGTGTTACTGTGGCAAAGCTTTTCATACAACTTAAAAGTAAAAATTAAAAACTTAAAAGTAAAGGTTATGCACAGGTGTTAATGCTGTTGCATTTGGATTGGATTGGATTGAGCTGAGCATACTGTAGTCTGACAAATTACAGTTTTAATCTGTTCAATGTAACCTCTGAGTAGACTGCAGTGGGTGGAGCAGGTTCCCAAAATATTTAAAGACTGATTGCAAGCACTTTGCTCTAATTATTTCTTCTGATCCCCAGACAATTTCAAATGTAAACAATGTTTTTGGTGTGTGAATTATATATTTTTTAATCTGTAAAATAGCCAGGATTCAAAGGAAGCTGGAAAACATTTGTATTACAGCTGAATCCAAGCTTTTGAATGGTTGTCTGTTCAGATCTTGACAGTAGATGAGTCAAAGTCCAGAGAGAGCTTCTCTCTGTGCTCACTTTAAATCTTAGTTCAGTCTAACTACAAGATGATTTTGTGACATCATAACTAATTTGGAGGCCAAACATGGCCCATACTTACGCAAGTGTGATGTGAAAACTAAGCATATTTGTATGTTCATAGAGTCTTAATTTATGGAGAAAAAAAACATATCTGGAGGGGATTTTTAATATTTAAAAAGTGAAACTCAAAGGATTGACAAAAAGGAAATGCACAAAAAAGTTTTAGTAGTTAGGTAGTTGACTGTTTGCTATGTATCTGAAAGAGTAATTATTCTGTAAATTGTCCACTGCTAATAAAATAAGAAAAAGGAGATAAACTCCACAGCAGTCTCAATCCTAGAGTTTTTCCCTTTTTTCCAATCACAGTCTGCTTAATATGACCTGATAAAAATCCTTAGAGAGCAGGAAAATTTGTCATTCTAGCTACAGGCCAGAATGGCTATGATGAGAATTACCATCACGCAACATACTGCTCTCTATACTGTCTATGATGTCCATCTGTCGCAATGCTCAGACTTTAAACATGGACCGTGGATTGTGATCGTCCTGGCTTGCTTGATGCTGCCCCTTCTCTCAAAAAGAAAAAGCTAAACTCTTGCCACTGCCAAATATCATTAAACTGTCTCCTGCATTGGATAACAACAACAGTGCATTATTGCATTATCTAAGTTCATTTAATTTAAGGCGCCACTTATTCACTCACGGCAGTTCTGCACCTCCCACACAAGGACATCAGTTTCCTCTTGAGACAAGCTTTTGTCATGAATCCTCTCCCAACTGTTCCCCGTCTCACAGCCTGAGCTCTGTGAAGTCAGTCCTTTGGAAAAGAAAAGGAGGGGAAAAAAAGCTAATTTGATTGATGATGACTGACGCGAACCCGTACCACATCCCGATAATACATTTCTCATAATCACACCCTGTTTCCAACTGCACTTCAATTGTGCCACATGCCTCCAGCAATGAAATATCCAAGAGTCAGCTGCCACAGCGTGAGCGCAGCACTCTGCACCACTGATTCTTCAGAACAGAGCCCAGAGACACCAATTTGTCCGTCAACAGCAGCCACAATAGACCAAAATATAATATAGTGTTTTGAGTAATGCCCGCTATTCACACATTTCTCTCAATCTGTTTCTCTTAAATTTATGATTCTCCTGCTGTCTTGATATTGGCATTGTTCTTTTCAAGTGCAAGAAGTTCTCATCCTATCTCTGAGGAGTACTGAAAAGCATTCTGGGAAATCATTAACCAGAAAGGAAATTGTCTACACTGTGTCCCAATTTAATAAATGTCCTGTGAAAGGCTGTATGGACCAGTACAGTGCATGATTTTGGAAAATAGTTGAGTATGAGAGAAATGATTTAATTTTAACATGTGCTGACTCTGCCACTGTCAGGGATTGTGTAGGTAAAAAAAACCTTCAAATTAAAACACGAAAAATGAATAATCTTTTATGTGTTTTCTGATCTGACTATTGACAGGACGACGTCACCTGACATCAAACTGTTTTCTGATGTTTCATTGCTATAGTTATTGCTAACATTGCTAACAGTTGAGTTAGCTTCAGGCACAAAAACATTTTTGTAAAAATTACAACTTTGCTAAAGGTGAAGTGTGCTGCATTTAGGGGAAATTGTTGGCAGAAATGAACGATGATATTCACAATTATGTTCTCAATAGTGCATAATTACCTAAAAAGAATATTTGTTTCATGTTGTGCTGCCATCTTTAAACAGTAACCCACAAAAGACAAACAAAGGGTTCTTCGCATTTTTCTATATTCAGTTAGGTGCAATTTGCAGCCTCACCGTTACATACCACTAAAATCTACACACTGCTCATTTAGGAGAGGATCTTCATCGTCATGGTTACAATAGTAAAAAACTTGGCTGCTGTTGTGAAAGGGCTGCTGCTGAATGATGCTGACAGTCAGTTGGAAACAGGAAACAAACAGTGATCTGCTATGCTAAAGGCCAACATTTTGTTGACCGACCCATCCACCCCAGCTAGTGCTTCCTCTATTCCTCCCATGTTGTGTTTGGACATTTGCTGATGCTCTGGGTTTTCACAGCAGGCCATTCTCATAAAATACCACTGACCATTTGTGTGTCACTTTTTTAATGAATGCCCCTCCGGTCAAAATGTAGAATTTGACATGAGAAGGCTGTTTTCACATCAACCTGTTGTGCAACTTTCAGATGTGTGATGTTTAAACTTAAGAATGAGAATTCACAATGAGAATTTGCATTCTGGACACAAGTGGATCCCAGCAATTGGCCTTAGCAACTTTTTACCAAAAAAAGTAGAATCATGACTCTTAAAATAATTGTTAATGATGATTGATGTTAACTAGCATATGAATACATAACTCTTAATGTATAACAAACTTCACCAGGCAGTGACCAGGAATGGCCAATGTTTCCACAAACAAAAATGTCATCAAAAGGTGCAACAATCATATACAAATTGTACACATAATAGCTTCAGACGTCACATTTTTAAATGAAAATCAAGTAAAATTTGATTCATATCTAAGGTGAATATTCCAGCCATTGTGCATTTCTAATGGAGGCAGTGTGAGCTTTCATTTCTAGTCAAGTCTGTGCCACTGTGACATTTAATGTGATGCTTTGATGCCCTCTCACAGTCTTCCTGGGAGTGATTTTTAATTTTATCATCCACTTATTAGGCATGCATGTCACATAAACATGCCAGTGACAACTGAATCTTCATGTTATACTTACATATCTACTCTGATGGGCCACTAATGTGCACCGAAATCATTACACATCATAACTGCATCCTGTGATTTCACCATTTAAGTCATGATCCATCATGTTGTTCACAGCTTTATGAACTGGCTTGAACTAGCAATATCAAATCTTTCCATCTCTGTGGAGTTATCATGCATAAGTACAGGCGCATAGCACAAATAGTGCATGCTGGCCTTGGTGTCAGCATGGCCTCTGGCTCTCCAAGTGGAGCAGACAAAAACATACATAAACGGCCTCAGGCCAAATCTGTTTATGATGGAGAGAGAAGGAGAGAGAGGGCAATAGTGTTTATTTAAGTGGTGGTGGCTAGGAGAGAAACAACGACAGGAGAAATCGAGAGGCAGCATGGACTGAAGAAAGAAAAATCGATGAGCTCCAAGAGAAATGATGATAATGCCGGTGGAAACAGTATGAAAAAACAAGAGATATTGTAGGTGGACAGGAAAAGACAGATGAGGAGAATAATGGAATGAGTTGGGTGTTGAAGGGGGATTTGTTAATTGTATGTAAAGAGTGGTAGAAGCCAAGAAGGGAGGGCTGAAGTAAGGAAAGAATGGCCTCCTACAAGAGAGGAAAGTTGGAGAGAGAGATGGAGCCAGAAGTCTGCGCCTATAGCTCTGTGCTATGAACATGTAACATGAAAGAACAGCAAGTGTTACAGAGTACCAGCGCTGCTGCCTCTAGAGCCCTTTCTAACTGGGATGACTGAGATCATACATACATTCATGCACCAAACACACACACACAGAAAACAGCCTATAAATACCCTTGTGAGAGCGAAGTGCACTTGATAACAGTGAGAAATCCTTGAGCAGAAACAGGCAGTCAAGCTGTCTATCAAAACGTTCTGCACAGGCGAAGTTGGCAAACGGATGAGCAGAGTCCTCACAGAGCTTCGGAGAAAACACAGTTTCTTCTTCCTGCCAGCGGAAGCATGTTGTGGATTAAACAAGAATTTTTAAGTTATGCACATCAAAGCACAACATAGATACTTGACAAGATACTGTGTACTAGCTGGATTCAGCTTTCTCACAAAGTTGAATTTGACCCCCCTGGAGCACTTTTATCTTCACATATTTGTTTTGAGTCTTTTCATATATAAAAACCAAATATAAGGAGACGATGGGCCCTCTACAAGAACCAAGTTTGCACTCTTGTGGTTCAGAGGAAGAAACAATCCCTTGAACTTAATTTACTCTTTGGCTTTTGTTTTCTTACTGTCTTACCACAGCCTTTAGGTTCTAATACTGTAGACTTTCAAGTCAAGACTTGAACAGATTCAAATGTAGTGATCTTACAGAAAAACATCTTCTTGGTATTCCCCCTTCTTATTTCAATACTTTGCAAATGGACTTGTATATGTTTTATCTTTTAAAAGGGGTTAAAAAGAGGAAGGAATCTAGTTTAGTTGTTTTCAGTAATATTCATTAATGAATAATTAAATCATTAATTTATTTCCTGTTTTCATACTATGATTTAATTGTTAAATAAATTATGCTGAGTCATTTCATTTTTTTATTTAGTATCTTAAAATGGCTGCGGCTCTTGCTTCGGGCCCTAAAATGCTCAGAAACGTCCCTGAGTACCAATATGTACGTGTTGCATCTGCTGGATTTCTTGGTCTCTTGCAAAGTCGCTTACACACACTCTCAAACACACACACAGAGAAAGCCCTGACTGAACTACAGTGTGTTTTAAGATAAAACCATGGTCAGATAGACTGTGATCAGGGCTACGACCTCTGTGATAACCACAGCTCATTTCCATTTGCTGTCCTTGTAGCCTCACACACACATCCTGCAGATAGAGACAAACTGCATATTCACCAGGCTGAAGGTCCCACATTCCCAGAAAGAAGATATGACAACCTTACCAGCAATTCACTTCACTACTGCTTAGTACGTCACATTCCGATAAAGTTCTCCAAGGATAATACAAAAAAATGTATTTCTCTTAATCTCGTCACCATGTCCTCCTCTGTCCCATAATTCCTTGGGGCTGCAGACTGACGTGTCTCCATCTTAAGTCTCAATCACCAGCATGGCTTTAAGTTGGAAATGACTTTCTGATCTCACTGGCTCTTTTTTAAGATTTGAACAGAACACTGAGTTAGACTCACTGCACCTGCTTATGCCAGCAAATGAAAAGTCTGAACTGTGTGGCAACATTTCCGTTTGTTCATCTGTGACACATGAATCAAAAGCAGCCATTAATCATTCAATTAACTCCTTTTATAATTTTCAATTAAGTGTATAAAACGCTGTCTGTACCAGTACATCAGGCCACTGCGTTTAATGCATTAAGTCGGATGATGTTGTCATTGTAAAGAGATGATTAGAGGCTACAGTCTCAGTCCACTCTGAACAAAACAAAAAAGGAAGTAGGAGATAATGGAAAAAGTTAAGGGAAAGGTGACACTGGGATGAAAAGATCACTGTGTGTGTGTGTTTTAATCTCCCAAACCTCCACACACAGTGTGGCAGGCAGCAGGCAGGAGATGGTCCTGATGGTGCCTGGAGTGAGGGGAGCAAGCAGCTTGCTGCCAACATAAATCAGTGTCATGCCCTTGAGCCACACCTTAGCAGAGGCACACCGGTGAAGCACTGCCCTCGCTGTCCAGAGTATGAATGTATACTCAATGTGAACATAAAGTAGTTTGAAATGTTGATGCACACATTGAACTCGGGAGTCCCCAGCTCAGTGTAAAACAGTGATGCATGGTGTGTCTAAGAGCTGTAAAAGACCTGATTGATCAGTGATGCGTATGTGAGTCTTAAGAGGGTTTCTGCAGTGCTCCCACATTAAACTTAAGACTTCTCAACACCACTCAGAATAAAATATGATGAGTTTACAGTGACACACAAACAATTAGAAGAGCAGGGTAATTATTTTTTCAATGAGTAATATGTTCACATAAGTTTTCAAGTAACTTACCCATCAGGGTGTGTAGGTGTCGAAAGTCTCTTGACAGTCGGCAATCAGATAAAAAAATATTTTACTTCTTATTTTAAAAACAATACTACCTATTGCGGGCAACTTTTTAATACTCTCTGAGGTCCCTTTTTTGAGGAAAGGAAATTCAGTTCTTAAGACTTTGAGTCTGCAGATCAAACACTGAAACAACAGTGATGAAGACAAACATTGTTTTTTTTCTTAACTTCCTTTTAATCAGGCTTTCCTTGTGTTGACATTATTTGGAAGACCAGCAAACAAAACACATTTCTTTTTTTTTTTTTTACACTCAAAGAACAATTTTAACAGACAGTAGACAAAGAGAACAAAAACAAATGTCAGCACGTGCATCTCCCACACACTTCTGCCACACCCTGACACAAAACTATTAAAATGAAAAGAAATCTGACTCATTTACATCTTACTCAACTTGACACCAAAGAGATGAATCACTTGCATAAACAAGAGAAAACGCTGTGATCTTAGTGATCTTATATGATGCATAAAATTAAAAATGTGAGCAGAACTAAAACATTGTTATAAGTAATCAAATAGTCAACTCTCTTTGTTAAAACGTCATTAAATGAAAAGAAGTCATTAAAAGTCATTTCCGTCATAATTCCAGTCCTTCACAACTGGTCTATTGAAAGCGATGAGCAACTAAATATCAGTCTTTTGTTTGGCTGCCATTTGATCAGATGAATCACTGGCCGCCCCTCTGCTGCCTCAGTCAGATATGCTGTTATCTCTCTGGTGGAAAAAGCAGGACACCCGTCAGAGACCATCGGAAGACATGTTTAATCACCAGGCAGCCAATCGTGAACAGGGCCAAGTTCATCTGGCCAATTTGCGGATGTTTCTGAGGAGTCTCCTGCTGTATTCTCTGTGGTCGACTGGCTGGACTTCCATTACAGTTACCTTCACTCGACTCTCGTCCTGTGGAGGGAAGAGAAAGCTTCAGTCAAGCGCAGACAAACATTTCTCACCTCTACAATCAGCACCCTTTAAAAAATAAGAAAAAAGAGAACGTTTTTACTAAAACCAGCAGGTGTGAATGCACTTTAATAGCAAATAAAATTACAAATCTGCTTTATTCTGTTGTCTGATGGTTAACCTCCTAGGACCTGGCGTCCACATATGTGGACAACACATTTTGGGAATGCAAAAAAATAATTATTTGTTTTTACACTTAGCAGGTCCCAATCAACCCAAATAACAAAGAGAAATCAATAAAGCATGCCATGCAAGAGTTTAGGTCTTAGGAGGTTAAAGATGGTTCCAGTGCAGTGTTGAGTGTTTGGTGCCAGCTGACATTACGTTCAGTGGGACCAACATTTTTTCAACCTTAGTCACACCTTTATATGTATTTTCTTATGCACCAGACAAGTCCTTATTCTGTTTTTCATTCATACCAGGAAATACAAGGTCAGAATAATAATAATATAATAATACTGTTCTTTTTGTTTGGTTATTCCAGATTTAGTGAACATTTGTAGGAGCTATTTTTATATTGACAAATCTTTCCATCACTGACAGTCACTATTTTCCACCTGGAAAATGTGTATTACTATGACCACAGGTAACCCTGAGTTATCATGTCCTTGGCTCATGCATAACTACATATTTTAACAGGCCCTTTCATATGTTGACTGTATGCCTGTTTTTCCTAGCTTCTTCGTTTAAGAATGAAATGGAAAATGCAATTAGTGAAAGTGTGATTCATAAATAATGAAATGAAGAAATGTTGCAGCGTCCTTCGCTTATCATCATGACACCCACTCTGGGAACCACTCCTGCAGACTACAGACACCAAATTCAAGGATTTCTCAACAAAACAAAACATTGTGTGGAAAATTAGACTTGATCCTGATGGACCTGAGGCTAATTAGACCCAATATGATGTGAGAAGAATCAATATAAAGTGAGAGCACCAAGTCTGGACAGCAAATACACACCAACGATGGCTCAAAGGAGAAACTATGCATCAGGTTTTAACCTGCACTTCACAGAAGCTCTCTATATTCTATTTTTTCCTCCTGCAGTGATTGTGATGTACAACACATGACGACCACATCTTGGCAGCAAGTATGCTTAGATTGACTAGAGAATTAGAAAAACAGACCAGAGACTTGCAGCAATGGAACAGGAATACCCAAACTTATTGGCTTGATCACTGTTTGGATCCAAGTCTTTCTCCCTCTTGTGACTGAAAACATCTCTGCTGACTGTAATCTGTGGGGGGGACAAAGAATTTCCCACCTCTTAAAGTCAACAAAAGCAGGATGTTCAGTTTGTGTTTGGTTTGTCCTTCCTCTTTGATTTTCTACACATTACAATTGGAAATGAAAGATAGTGTAGATTTCCTATGAAAAAGCTAAGGCCAGACAAGTCAGTGTCAACAGTTTGTGTGAGCAGTCACCATGAGTGAAATATATTTCACATTAAATAGGATCAAACTATGCAGCGGTTTCTCAAGAAGACATAAAGGCAAAAATTCATTTCTATTATAATCACGGCCACTTTAAGAGGGTTTAATCCAAGAGACAATTCATTAATCAATTAGCAATTCTGCCGGCATAACTAGCATCAAGGATTTAACATTTGCCCATTATCTCATGTGATTCAACACCTCTATTAGTATTTTCAATTTACATCTACCTGAGGATAGCAGGCAAATTAAACTATACGGGGTGCTGTCGAGACAAAGGTGCCACTTGACAAAAGGTGACAACTTATTTAAAAATAATGGTCTTGCGAAGGACCGGGGTACCGTGAGAAAGAAGGCTTCTTAATTGAATGTGCACTCAATATATTCCAGTCACATATGGAGAAAACAATAACTCAGTGGCCTAAAAGTCACCCCTGTTCTCTTGCTCTGTTTCAGATGGTGGGGCTCTTCCATGAGGAATTAAAAACAACACAACTTCTCGATGCTGACACGCTGACAAAACATGCAAACACACTTGCTTGCAACTTCACACACATGCAAATGGCCAAAGCACACCTCCTACTGCTGCTACAACCTCACAGAGAATTAATGAGATACTGTACGGAACAATAAAACTACATAAAGCTGAGGATCCCTGCAGAGAAATTTGGATAATGAGGCTGTAAATAATATAATACACAGAAGGCTTTCATGTGAATGAAAATTATGTCAAATGCACCTTCAGTTTGTAGACATGCTCGTGACTGAGGCTGTGCAATATATCGATATAATAATGAAATTGTCACGAGACTAGACATTATCCCAGATTTTGGGCACTGCAGTGTTGTGATATGACATAAGTGTTGTCAGTTTTTGATTTTAAAGGTTGCATTACAGGAAAATTATGTGGTTTATTATTTGTATTATTGTATTATTTGTCTCTTTTAGTTATTAGATCGACTAGTAGGAATACTATTGTTATGCAGCTACCATCATTATAGAGTAGATATGACTACAACACAGCTGTTTTTGTTAAACAAGGCAAACATTTTACATGTTCAACATCAGCCTGTTAGCATGGCCATCATAATTTTTTTTCCGATCAAAGTTTTTAAATTTTTATTTATTTATTTATTTATTTATTTATTTATTCATACAAATCTTTATCTGAATTGAGGGTCTAAGGAAAGGCAGTGCTGCCTTTTGTTCAAATTGTGAAGCACCATTGGGTAAATTTGTGATACTTTTGATCATGTTGGCATGCTGACACTAGCATGTAGTACCACTGTACCTGAGCCTTTAAAAGCTAAGGTTGCTGTAGTTTTCTTAGATACTGTAATGTTTTAAATCTATGCCATTTTCTGTTCATCCATTTAGATTTCAAATATAGAAGCTTTGTTAAATGGGACATTGCAAAAGCAAAAACAAAATACATAAAAGGTAACGATTACAATCCAGAAGCCCCATTTTAATAACAGCACTACAACCTAAACTATCAACTTGAATTAACATTTCTGTCCCAGTCATCATGAGTACACTGCACTGTAGTCCCTGTTAAATGTTCAGCCACCACATCCTAAGAGCTCACATACCACGTTAAAAGGAGAAGTAAGAGAAATAATTAAAGTGTTCTCCTTCAGCCATTTTTAAGAATCATCTACACCCATATTCTCATGCTCATGGACAGCTGAGCGTGACATTGACGAGGTCTGCTAGGGGCCTGGTTTGTTGATGATGTGAAGTGAGTGTGTGAAGTCTGTGAAGTGTGTGCGTGGCTCTCAATGGCCTGTCTGTTAGCATAAGGCAGAAAAAAGTGGTCCCCTCTGACACTAATGTATTCAATGAGACAAAATCAATTAATTCACTTCAGACAGACAGACAGATACACTTGCACTTAAACACAAGCACTCCTGCAGAGAAAAAGTATGCACACACACACACGCACACACGCACACACACACATCGGTTTATACCTCGAGGTAAATTAGGGTAAATTAGTAATATAGTAAGTGTTGAAGGATGTAAGGAGGAACAACCATATAGCATGCACTAGATTTAACAACTTACTAAGTCTGAATATATTTCATCTAATTATTGGTTGGAAATCAGATGCACTTTTCAAAATTCTTGCTTTTCTGGGAACATTACTCCTCCTGGCTCAGTTTTCAGGCTTTGTGAAATCTTGCCTCCGCCCGATCAGGGATCAGGGATTCCTGTTAGCTGTTCCACAAACGGGGATGTATATGCACATCCATTCAGATGGCTAAAGCCTGATTCAAAGTCAGAAAATGCTGCAGCTTATGATAAATTCCCAATTCCTTGTTTGCCTAACAGCAGCATATGGTACAAAACACGTGTGTGAACACGTCCCAGCTCCACATAGATCTTCAGGCTCACCATGTCTGCTCATCATGTTGCTCCTAAAGAGGAGTCGCAAAGAGGCATGATGACAAACAGTGGGGAATAACTTTTGCGGGTGGACAGCGGGGTATGTATGTTGTGTACTGACCATGTGACCTTTGCTGGCACAAAGCTGAGCATGTCCAATTTCCTTTTCTGTGTTATTAGAAGTTTGTGTGACAGTCCAATCATGCAGTGCCACCTTCCAAGAGAAATCTGTTTCCCACCCGCTGTAACAGAGAGTTGCTAAGAGAGTTGAAAAGGATGACTGGACCATCCTCTGATCCTGCTGTTCAAGTCAAAGCTTATTCTGAGGCCTGGGGTGCTCTGCCCTAGGGCTGCAAGGCACTAGAGGGGTGTCTTTGAGAAGACGAGTCAGGCCGAGAGGGACTGGAGTCTCAGGGAGACTCAAACTGTGGAGAGCAGGCCCAACAAGACATGACGTTTCAAAGGGCAAGTAAGTCCTTCTGCTGCTATGGGTTATGGGTTTATTGGGAGGGACTCAAAGTGGCATGAGGCAGCAGAGAGATAAGGTGGAAGGTTTTGCATTGTGTATGTTCAAATTATGGATGTTACCTATTGCACCTTTAAATCTGATAATCAAGAGAAGCAGCCAAGACTGCTGCACCGCTGGAATCACCAACAGTTGTGCTTTTTTTTTTACTCATAGTTTAGGGCAGAGAAGATCTTTGGGGATGTGAATGCATTGTGCTTGTTAAATCTAAAAATTGTTTATCATTTCTGGTTTGTCCTTAAATCAAAGAAGCTTGAGTTTATATGCGAGTTCAAACAGCATCTTTAAAATATGATCCTGAGCTTGGTGTTCTTTCTGCATGTACTCGTTATGAAAAACACCAAAGCACAAATTTTGTAACTTCATTAATCTTGTAAAGATCTGACATTTCATTACATTGTTCTATTTTTATGAAAACAAGTTAGATGTCAGGTTTTTTTTGTCTTGTGTCACACTCACAAGTCTGCGGTAAAGGACTAAAGCTGAGGTGGAAAGACACACTGAACGAGTGAATCACAGACACTCACTCTGTTCTGCACACGCCTTTTTGAATCACAAGCTTTGAAACCACAACAGTCAACTTTGACTAAGAGCTGCTGAAAATAAACCCTGACTACAGATAAGCCAGGTGTAGTGTGTGTATCTGCTTAGAGCTCATTATCGCAATTTTGTGCAACACTGAATTTCCTACCCACAGTGTTAAAAAAGAAGAAATTCAATTAATTAAGAAAAGGTACAGGAAACTTATAGTTGTGATTGTGTAACTGTATGGTGCTCTTTTCCTGGAAATGTCAACAATACCTGTTCAGCGCTTATGTACTGCTCATACACTTCTGTATCACACTCATGTAGGTTCACCTTTGATGTGTGATCAACAGGTGAGAATTTTCCAATGCAACTATTAAACAGGAGCGATTCATTTTTATTACAGTTAAATAAAGTGAATGATAACATGTTACATATTTGTCCTGTTACAGATGCAGATTTGGGAGAGGTGTAAACATTATTAAATTAATGTTTGTCTCTTTCCGCCTCAAATACAAGGCATACACAGCACAACAGCAGCTTTAATGGAAAGGCACTTATTGCGGCTTGTTATGCAGTTCATTAATGGGTAATGTTAAACTGATATGGTGTAGATAATGTAAAGCTGGTCATATTTCTAACCGGCATTATTAATCTGGATGACCCAGTAACTCTTCCTGTAATGAAACCGAGGACAAACTGTATTTTAAGCTCCTCTACCGGTAAAGCTGTTATAAAAGCAAAATCGTGTTGTGTGTTGTTTGTTCTGACCAATACCTCTGTATTGTGGGCTGTAATGAAAAGTATCTGCCAGTGGTGGTAAGTGGTATTGGCATACTGACATATAGCATAAACAAACAGCCACAATTGCTCTTCACTTTGACAAATATCACCATGTATTCAATTAGACAGCAGCTACATAAAGTATGCATTTGTGCGTATAAAGACAGATACTGCCTTATACTCTATGTGATGCCTCATCGAAAAGGTTTTTTCTAGTTTTTTCCAGCCTATGAAGAACGGCTTGTGGACTCTGCATTCCTTGTAGGTTTGTCTTGAGGTCAGGACACAGACCATTCAGAGCTCATCCTACATCTCAATCATTCCACTCAGACTCTTGGTATGTGCCCCAAGTAGCAAATTAGCCTCTGAATAATTGAGCTAATTAGGCTTAGACAGACAATAGCTAAATGCTAATTAGTGCCTAATTAAGAGAAATGAATCCACAGCTGTATTTGTTTTCTGTTATCCAAAGTGCACTGGCTACATAACAACTCCCTTGTCACTGTGATACTAATTGAAATGATTTTGGATTCATGTTCTGTGACAGACATTGTGTTGTGATTACATTGCACTTTGCACATCTTGTTTTGTGGCTGCACGTAGTAAGACTGCAGTTTGGCAGAAGATAACCGTCGACAAATGGTTGTTGCATATTCACAGATGGCATGCAGCCCATAAATTAAAACAACACATTGTCATGCATCACATTTTAACACCAGAGGTGCTAAAGTTCACTTTTTTCTCCTTCTTTCCTATTTGGAGCCACTCTGCCAGCAACCAGCTCATCCGAAAAGGTTGCTGCTGATCAGTCAACACTTCGTGACAATCCAGACACTAAATCTGTAAACTCTGTAAGCTTTGACATCTCATCATGTTGCAAACATTAAAAATTTATTTGTCACCAGAAAACTTAACAGAGGAAGTTTGACTTGGATCTGACAAATGCTGCAATTTCCTGTTACAGTCTCGAAGCTGAAATGTGGTCATTGTCATATGAAAGACTTGTGAAAGCAAAAACACACACACACACACACACACACACACACACACACACACATTACCACAGCTTAGCTCTATTTACTGTAGCTGAATGCTACTTTTTGGTTAAATGTGAAATAGACCCTAAATGAGACCATTTACTGTTTTTACAACAATGCCACTTGTTTGCAATCCTGGTTATTTTTGAAAGCCCATTCTTCCTGAACCATTATTAGAGTGTGGGAGAAAGAAAAATGCCTGCTGGTGTGTTTGTTCAGGGCAGTGATAAGACAGCTGTTTGTAACAGACATGCACTAGCCAATCAGGGTCGAGTATTCTTACAAGGCAGAGATCACGGAAAAAAAAAAAAAAAAAAATCTCACAGCTTGCAGGACAATGATGAGCACCATCGTATGCCATTATCTTCTGCTCTTTCAGTCCTGGAAATCTAAATTGTGTTGCATTGTATCCTATTCCATTGTGCTCTGGTTTATAGCTACTTACGTTGTACGTCTCCAGCTTGACTCGATTTTTAAAGATGTGGGTTGTGAAGTTGGCTTTCTGGAAGACTTCATCAAATGCTTGCTCATCCTGAGGAACACACACACACACACACACACAAAAAGGTAAATACAAAGTCAGGGCTCATATTTTACAGGAAGTGGTTTGTTAAAGTTAGACCCCTTGGAAAAATTGTAAAGGCAATATTGTATTAACTAGTTTCAGGAGAAATGTGTTTATGTGTGTAGTATATACGTGTGTGTGTGTGTGAGTCTCACTGTGTCTCTGAGCTGTCCCAGCGTTTGTGCACTGTGACCCAACAGGACCTCAGCTGTCTCCTGGAAGCATGTCACCCACTGGTTATCCCCGAAGTCTGCTAAGTTCGCCTGAGAGTCAGACAGACAGAGATGATGAAGGCGGGGGAGGGGGCAGAGATTATTCATGTGTGTATGTTCAAGTGTGTGTATGTGTGATCACACAAGTGACAATATTCCTCAAAGTCAGCAGCATGTTTGACAAACAAGCGTTAATGATGTGCAGTGTAAGCGCTTACAGAGAGCAGGAGTCTGTACTTGAAGTTGGGGTACTCTCGGTTACACTTTTCGCAGCGGTACAGTCCGTTCTGCTGGTCTATGACCTTCTTGTTGCAGTCTGCAGATGGACAGGCCTGGTAAAGACAATTCTCCTTTCGAATATACAGCACTGTCGCCAAGCAGCTGAAATAGTCCGCCTGAGAGGAGAGAACACGAAAAGGAGGGGAAGAAATCTAATTATGGGGGCAGAGCTGCAAGATCAATAAAAACAACAAAATCACATCAAACTGCTGCAATCTGAACGTCTAACAGGCTGCAGTTCATTTGCAGGTCCTGCCCCCCGTAAACAATATTGTGCTCTGGAGACATCTATCCTGCAAATCAAGTTAGGTACTGGAAACATCCTTCCAACCAAATGATCCTTAAACACTGTCATTTAATTATGTAAATTCCCCGCTCCTTCACAGAGAGTGTGAAAGTGTCTGCCTGGTCAAGTGTCACACCAAATACTGTCCCGACATCTTTCAAGAACATCACATTAAATAATGCATCACTTTGGCAACTGCAACTGTGAAATAATTACCCCCGGACATGGGAGAGGAGACAACGCAATCGTGTGATTCAGCATCTAACCAACATTGGCCCTAAAAAGTCAAACCCAAAAAAAGAAAAAAGGAAAGGATGGAGCGAGCTGATGATAGCAGCATCTGCACCATGTTAGTGTATTATCTAGATTCCTGTTTAAATGGCAGCTTTCTCCTTCAAATAAGTTGGTGCTTGCATTTAGCACTGGCAGATGTTAAAATCATGAATAGATAACTGTAGCTTGTCTTTGTGACGGACTTATAGTTGCCCTTTTTAATTAAATTTTCAAAACATACGCATCTGATTTTTTTTCTGGAGCCTTAGATTTGAAAACCGTGTTACCAAGATGTTTTCCAGATGCATTCCCGATGTGAAAAAAAAGATTTGCATGAAGCGTTGAAGCCTACGACACTCATATTCAGACAGAAAACAGTTTCTCATTTCAGGCTGCAATGAGACCATGTGACTTATACACTGCAAATAAATATCTATGAAAGAGAAGAGGAGTCACTTAACTGTTTCAGTTAGAACAATCTGTGATTTTTCATTGAGCACATCTGTGTTCCAACCTGTCAAACTTCAAAAACTTATTTTCCTTTTAAAATGAAACAAAGATGTATAAACAGAAGTCCTGTTGTGTTACCAATTGTCGACTTTTACTCCTTTGGAGGCATCAACAGTAAAAATGAAAAAAAGACATCTTGGCCTAACAGAAGAAGTGGATCCTCTCTTTCTTTCCATGCGTTATGGGACAGGTGTGATTTATCAGACTTCAAAAAGGTTTCTTGTTTCAGTGGAGAGTCTAAGCGCCGCAAACACAACATTAAACAGTGTACAACGAATGCACCGAAACAAGACGTGTTATCAAAGCAGTGTTTTTTGGGGGTTTTTTTTATGTAGGAGGCTGCATCTTGGTAGATGAACAAGACACCAGGTGGCTGAGGCTCTAAAAACATAATGAGTAATCACTACTTCACAGCACAAGAGTCAAAATCTCATGATACAATGACCAAATTCAGAGCGCACAATGATTCGAACTCTTTGCTGTTGAGGTCCAACATTAGATAACCTCAAAGGGTGGTTCCCCTGCCCACCATAGATGAAAACATGTTTTCAGTGGGCTAGAAAACTGGAAATGTTAGTTATTGAAAATGTCAATAACTGGAAAAAACCTAGTCTGGTCAGATGAATCACATTTTTAACCACAGTGGACGACAGATTGTGTTCTCATCCACATGCTTGGTAGCAACTGTACAGACCATGTTTATTTATTCACCATGCAGCTTCAGGTGATGGGTACAGATCAGTGCAGTGTCCAGAAAATGGTTCAAGGCAACGTTGTGATATCAGTCCTATTAAACAGCTCCGGGTTTGCAGCCAAACAGCAACATTAGGAAGAAACATTCACTCATCAAACCCTTAAATGGTGAATAATCTTGGGCTGATGCTCTGTTCTCGAACAAATGGCATTAGTATTCCTTTGGAATTTTAACATTATTTGTATTTTTAAGCTTTGTGGCACACAGCAAATGTCATGAAAACCAAAACCCATCAAACTGAAGTGAGGAAGAGAAAAAAAACCCTAACAGAGACGAGGAGGAGCGAAAGTGCTCCTTCCAGTGCAGGCAGCACATCCATCAACTGTTTAAAGAATGCGAATAAGCTGCTTACGTTGTAAAGAGAAACATTAAATAAAATAAAAATAAACTCAGATCAAACTTGGCATCATCAGTAAAACTGTTGCCAACAAGTCAGTCCAGCTGGTAGATGCATGCTGTTTACACATCTCTATTTGACTTCCAAACAATCTTGGAACAGTTTAAAAAGAGAGCAGAGGGAGTTTGAGAATTCTATGCATAATAGATGCAAGATGAGACGAATCTCTCTCTCCCTCTCTAATACATAAATTGTGCTCATGTACACACACACACACACACACACACACACACACACACACAGAGCCAACATACAAGGTTATAGGCAAAGACTCAAACTTACACATTTGCAATACAGATACAATGAACTAAACTTCTTTCAGTGATGAATTTAAATGAAAGTGTACACAGTCAAAGAGAATCAAATTAAAATGCAGCGATGTTGCGGTAATTTAAACAGATATTAGCACCTTAAGCGCCAGAACTCACACTGCTAAAATCAACAGCTAAAAAGGAAAGAAATGCTAATTCTATTTGGTGGGGGGCTATTCTCTCATCCTGTGGAGGAGCACAGCATTCAATTTCCATAAATATAAATATGAAGAATGCACACAGCAGATGAACTGTGTCTCATTGGGAAGAGGCACACACGTGTATGCGCCTGCATGCAGACATACACATACGCACACACAAACAAAGATAACACAAAGCGATAAATACGATATACATGCGCAAGTGGGAAACCACAAAAAATGCTTCTTAGCTTCACCAGAGGGTATATATTTTATCAGGAGAGCAGGCCTTAAACAAGATGTTGGAATTACAGCCAGAATTTAAAATGAAATGCTTTAAAATGCATTCTAAACAACAACTACAAGCTAGAGCTGGGCCAGACTCATTACTAATGTTGGCCTAAATGAGTCTATCAAAGACTCTCTCTAGGACGCTGGCCAAATTCACGCACGCACGCACGCACACACACACACACACACACACACACACACACACACACACACTGCCTGAGCAATGCTGTTCCTTTTTTTATACGACCCACACTTTCAGTAAAGTGTTCAGTAAGAGCATTTAATGTGAAAAGGCCATTGTGTTCTCTGCAACCCCTCTGAGATGGTTGATGCTGTCCTGTGTCCCCACGACCTCTACAGATACTGTCAGTCAGACTTAGAGCTCTTTGACACTTTCTTCCCCTAAGCTAACGCTGACTCACAGCCTCATAATCTGTCCACCCATCCATCCACCCAGCGCCCATGCCACACAGCAAGAACCCCTCCAAAACACTTACTAAGGAGTTTTTTTTTTTAATTAGGAGAATTTTACCCGTTAGCAACAGCCCTCTCCCCCTCAACACTCCACTCCCATGTTTCCGGCCGCACGCCTGCCTCTTCACATTTTGCAGACTTGGGCAGATTGGAGCGCTGGAAGGCTGGAAGAGGTGGGAAGGCAGTGGGTGGGGAAGGTGGTAGGAGGGTGCGCGTGGCGGGAAGAACAAGACGCTTTTCTTTTGGGGGCTTGCGATGTTGGCAGATGCTACAGAGGATGTGAAGACAGAGGTCAGCAGGATCTGGACCACAGCAATTCCATCACGTCTTGACCACTCCAAATAAATCCCCCTGCATTTGTCATCATCTCTCCCCTTCTCCTTCTGTGCTCTTTCCCCCCCTCTCCCTCTGTATTCCAGTGCATACACAGAAGCCTTGGGGCAAAGTCTTAACCTTAAGCACACTGAGGAGAACCTAGAAGAGCAGCGTGACTAACGCTAGCACAAGAAAACGGATACACAAGAAACGCTCACAGACACACTAACACAAAAATAATGTGTGACAGCGACACTTACCTACAGATTTACACACATAAACACACACACACACATACACACACCAAACATTCTGAAAATAGTTTTCATTCTTATCACACCAAATCCCTGTGTCACCTTCTGGCACCTAAACGCAATTAAAATTTGTATGTGGAAGGGCAACCAAGTGAAAATCTACTTCACATAATTGACGTGGCTGCACATGCCAACTTTAATGCTTGTCCCGAAATCCCAACACACACACAAAAACACACACAGCTACATTAATTAGAAATGGCTTGTACACTTACATTCTCTCTCTCTCTCTCACACACACACACACACACCTGCACAAACAGAGTCACAGTCACTCACATACATGGAGGCGAACAGGTAGAATGTCAAATTAGGTCCCTTCAAACTATGAGCTAATGATTTGGATTCCATTATTATTACCAAAGCTGCAGCCTTAGAGTTTGTGATAGACAGCCTCCTTAAAGCTGTTCAATTACAGGAACCGTTGGGGGTACGCAGGGCAGGGAAAGAGGAGAAGACAAAGAAAATAAGGAAAAAAAAAACCCAAAACAGAAATAGAGGAGAAAGAGAGTCAGAGCTTGAATTATTTACACTCTCTCACCTTTCAACTCCTCTCCTCACATCTGCCAGTTAACCGTTCCTATCTGTATCCTTTTCTCAAAACCCCGTGTCACTTTTCTCTCACCACACTCTTCACTGCTTTTTTTTTCCTGTGGCCTTGTTCCCTTCCATCCGTCAAAGCAAGTTTGTAAGTGACATGAAGTTTAAGTGACTCTGCCTGGCTCTGCTACCCGTCTCTCACTCTCCCACGTTCTCCGTCCGCGCTGCTTTGCTTCCGGTAATGTTATGCCCTATAGGCTTCCTCCACCTCCAACACATAATTAGAATTCTTTATTAGAAACGAAACTGATCTTGAAGCTCACTCATAAGTTGCTTCTAATTAAACGAGAGGAAAGAGGGAGACTAGTCGGAGATAAACCTAATTAATTAAGCAGAAAGTTTAGTACAGGCACATACTGCTTACATGCATTCTACTTTTAGTCAAAAGCATGCTAATTCTGTGCGATAACACTTCTTAAAATGGCACACAGATCGGTTTGAGAGCCCTCACATGCTCCTCCAATGGCATACCGCAGTTCAAATCATTACTGCTAATATGTGAAAGCTTCGCTATCACCCTCCCACAGCTAAAACAAGAGAACCGTGACTCTAATCCATGAAGTCAGAGTGAGGCACAGCCTAGAGCTGCTCTGTTTACAATGAATAAGAGACTGTGGATTTGTGTTTGTCTAAATGCTTACATTCAAATGAGACTGAGAAGCGGTCAGTTTAAATAAAAAAACATCACCAAACCATCCCATCTTCTCTGATGGTTTTAAATAAGAGGCCTTCAGTGCCACCTCTCTGGCTGAAAAAAAAACACATCAACATTTAGAGCCGGGGTTGTTTTTTTTAAATCATACCTTACCATCTTTTCTTTTGACAGTTGAATTCAGCTGAGTGTTACACTGTATGTGTAGCCAGAGAAGCATAAGCCATAATGATAGGGTAGTAAGAGCAGGTAGTCACGATCCTGTCACGTGAAAGTTGTCAACATGGTGGATTCGCCCCTGTGTGACTGCGAAACTTTGCCAGAAAGAAGCAAAACTCCATCTCTTTGATTCTCAGAGCATTTACTGTGTTTATATTACAACACCTAAAGATTTTCTGCTATCAAACTCCACTGTACTGTAGACTGTTGATGTTACATCATTGGAGGAGGTTTTTCTTTTAATTCGTCTTCAAACATTAGCCAGCTGCATGAGTGAAGTGAAGGATTTTGTGACTCACGTATCAGAGATCCGACTAAAACTGCAACACAAATAATGAGATTTACATTCTGAAGTTATGCACCTCGTGGCTTCATGTCCACCTGATATGCAGCACATCCTCTGGTGTGTGAGTCACTAAAAACTCTACAGTGTACAGTCATATAAAAATATTTTAAGTAAAATCACTTGTGTCACAGTTGCTTGTGGTTTCTATGTTTTGACATACTATAAATGCAAGACATTTAGTGAAATGAAGATATAAATCCTTTGTTTATCAGGACAGGTTGCTTTATTTATACTTATTGGAAGGTGTCTCCAGTTTACACATCACTCTTAGTCTTCAAGTTTTTCTTTCTCTTGACGATGTACATTTATAGTGTATAAAGGGTGAGTTCCAACACAATGAATAAAAAGTAATCCGATTTAATTGCAGATTTATTGTGGGAGTGTTGGTATATTAACTGATAAACAAATCTATTTTAAAGAAAAAATTCCAAACTTTCCCTCATTCAATGATATTGTGAACTGACATCTGGTTGGACAAAACAACACATCTGAACGTGTCTCATCAGTAGATTAATCAATAATGAAAACCATTGTGAGTTATGCATGAAAATACAGCATCTAATGTTGGCCCCCAAATGAAGAGAACATAACAAAAATCTGTTTAATGGTATTTTCCTTTAAAGAGTCAATTATTAACAACCATTACAAAAAACAGACCTTCTTACTATCATCTGATGATGTCTGCCATTGAAGTCATTTCACTGTCCTCTGCTCTGTTTTGAAGAGCTCAGTATCTGAAATTTATTGTAATTTGGGTGAATCAACTCTTTAAAAAAGTTTTTGAATGTCAGCTTGTTTAATAATTGACTTCTGTTTTTTGTAACAATGTGCTGCTGCATGGTTGCAGGAGGTTTTCTGTATACAGACGTGGACAAAATTGTTGGTACCCCTCAGTTAAAGAAAGAAAGTCCACAATGCTCACTGAAATGACTTGAAACGTTCAAAAGTAACAATAAATCAAAATTTCTTGAAAATTAAATAATCAAAATCAGCCATTACTTTTGAGTTGTTGATTAACATAATTATTTAAAAAAACAAACTAATGAAATAGGGCTGGACAAAAATGATGGTACCTCTATAAAAGACTGAAAACTAATTGCCCAGAGGGACATGATTAACTCAGGTGTGTCCTTTAATTGACATCACAGCTGTTTTCAAACTCATAATCAGTCAGTCTGCCTATTTAAAGGGAGACAAATAGTCACTTTGCTGTTTGGTGAAAAGGTGTGTACCACACTGAACATGGACAACAGAAAGCGAAGGAGAGAATTGTCCCAGGACATTCGAAACAGAATTATAGACAAACATCTTAAAGGTAAAGGCTATAAAACCATCTCTAAGCAGCTTGAAGTTCCTGTGACAACAGTGGCACATATTATTCAGAAGTTTAAGACCCACGGGACAGTAGCCAACCTCCCTGGACGTGGCCGCAAGAGGAAAATTGATGACAAATTGAGGAGACGGATAGTTCAAACTGTATCCAAAGAGCCCAGAACAACCTCCAAAGAAATTAAAGGTGAACTCCTAGGCCAAGGTACATCAGTGTCAGATCGCACCATTCGTCGTTGTTTGAGCCAAAGTGGACTTCATGGGAGACGACCAAGGAGGACACCACTGTTGAAAGGAAATCATAAAAAAGCGAGACTGGAATTTGCAAAAATGCATGTTGACAAGCCACAAAGCTTCTGGGAAAATATCCTTTGGACAGATGAGACAAAACTGGAGCTTTTTGGTAAGGCACATCAGCTCTATGTTCGTAGACTCAAAAATGAAGCATACAAAGAAAAGAACACTGTCCCTACTGTGAAACATGGAGGAGGCTCAGTTATGTTTTGGGGCTGCTTTGCTGCATCTGGCACAGGGTGTCTTGAAGTTGTGCAAGGTAAAATGAAATCTCAAGATTATCAAGGCATTCTGGATAGAAATGTGCTGCCTAGTGTCAGAAAGCTTGGTCTCAGTCGCAGGTCATGGGTCTTCCAACAGGACAACGATCCAAAACACAGCCAAAAACACCCAAGAATGGCTAAGAGAAAAGCGTTGGACTATTCTGAAGTGGCCTTCTATGAGCCCAGATCTGAATCCCATTGAACATCTGTGGAAGGAGCTGAAACATGCCATTTGGAGAAGACACCCGTCAAACCTGAGACAACTGGAGCAGTTTGCTCATGAGGAGTGGGCCAAAATACCTGTTGACAGGTGCAGAAGGCTCATTGACAAATACAGAAATCGTTTAATTGCACTGATTGCCTCAAAAGGTTGTGCAACAAAATATTAAGTTATGGGTACCATCATTTTTGTCCAGCCCTATTTCATTAGTTTGTTTTTTTAAATAATTATGTTAATCAACAACTCAAAAGTAATGGCTGATTTTGATTATTTAATTTTCAAGAAATTTTGATTTATTGTTACTTTTGAACGTTTCAAGTCATTTCAGTGAGCATTGTGGACTTTCTTTCTTTAACTGAGGGGTACCAACAATTTTGTCCACGTCTGTATATGCGTGTAAGTATGTATGAGCTGTGTGAATGCACGCACTGCACCTTCTCTCCTTGTCCCATGTGCTCGTTCTTAACGTCGCTCAGTGACTTCCAGTTCATCTTTGCTCCGGTCCCAAGTGACTTTGTCTCTGTCAGGGATTGGCTGTCAAGCGCAAAGCCTCCCTGATCATACCTGCAGTGACCACATTAAAACACACAGCACACGTAAAATAAATGCAAGCCCAAGCATGCTCCAACATTAAACCCAACACATACAGACATGCGAAATATAATATGCATCATTTAGAATGCAGTATGAAAAGAAACAGAAGAGGGTTGTTCAGTCAAATTAAGAAAAACAAACCGAGTGTGCTTGAGAATGGGAGTGCTGATCTTGAATACCAAAATGATTAAACTACACAAGATAGGCCATTGATATTAGCCGTCTACGAACACATCCAGGAGTTTATCTTTGTCAAAATGGGTATGAAAGCAAGTTTACATGTTTGTTTATATGTATGAACACATGTAATATTACTTTGATTTTTGCTGTGAGTTTGGTACTTTGCTGTATAACACACTGCACTGTATCTGCTATTATCAACTGAAAGCATCTTCAGCCATGACTGTATTATCCCCTTAATCCCTTTACCGATTTAAAGCCACTGCATCTCTATCCTGCAATTTACCTATTCTAGCTGACATATTGCTGTCTGTCATGGACAAATGCAGCCATACATCAATCGGCCTTTTATCTTTGCATGGCTTTCTGTCCATGTACACTGATTCTTGACTTGTCTACCCAGTCCACCATTTCATTTTTCTAACTTTTTAATATTCCCCTTGAGACATTAAAGCATCGGTGTGCCTCCTGTTCTGTATTCAAGCTGAGCAATCTAATCAAGGCATCATCCAAATTCATCAGTTTCCTACAGTTATGCAAGCGAGCCTGGACAAAACAATACCGAAAAGCGTCGCATCACCACAGGAACCAAAGGCAGACAGACAATCTTTTTTTTTTATCTTTGCAAAGCTAAATCTTACAAAGGAGTAGAAAACAGTGTGTCTGCTCCTTGAATAACATTAATTGTCATTTGCTCACCGCTGTCAGAATGTAAACTGGAGAGAAGACCAAACAGCAGCAGAGATCAGGGGGAAAAGCCAGGGATTAGAAAAGAATTGAAGGATGAATGAAAGGAAGGAGGGGCGCTGTTTTTTTTTTTGTTATTTAGCCCTTTGAATGTCAAGATGAGATGGTGTATTGACCAGAGACTAATAAGACCAAGATTAAAGCTGGAGGAATGGAGACTGCCCCTCCTCTCCCCCTTTCTAACATACACACACACACACACAAAATGGCCAAAGCTGTTCAGGGAGCAGTTAGCCAAATTCATATAACAGAAATTAATGACTGAAGGAGTGAACAGAATAATGCCCACAGGTACTAACAAACACACCCCTTTATTTACTGTATTCAGACTTTGAAGCTGGGAGTGTGCTGTTTGACGCAATTTTTTGCCTAAGAATAGCTTTCAGTGTAACACACAGGCAATAGTATGCACACTGAGGCATTGATACGTACACACACACACAAAAGAATAAAGGCATTTTATATTTCAGCTGTGGCTTGAGTTGGGAACAGCCTTAATGAGTGAATGAGTCATAATTTAAAATCCCTCCACAGGAACTGCTAATAAGAATCCAGTTTGATGCAGCTCCATCTTTCTGTGCACGTAAAGTAGTAGTTCAGAGCGGGAATCCAGAAATATCCCTGTTCTGCTTTTCTGTCTACATCCTGTCTGGAGTCCCGCTGGGACTTAGGAGGCACATGTCGTCATGTCTCCCAACACGTGATCATCAGGGCTTTGCATTTAGGTTTGTACATTTATGTGTGTGTGTGTTTTCATGGTTAAGCTATTTCACATACAAGCATTACAGTAACAAGAAGATACAATCTCTCTGATTTGTCTGTTTACACAAACTATGTCTTGGGTGGTGCTTGCAATAAAGGGATTGCATGTTTATGTGCAGCGTACATGCCAGCATGGCCACAATGACTGGATGATTCTGTGTGTGTGTTTATAAATGTGTGTGTGTGACTGCTGGTGTATGTGTGACTCACCAGGCCCTCAGTCTAAAGGCCTCTGGTATGTCTGGGTTGACCATGACCGTTGAACTGAACAAAGCAGAGAGAGATCTGCCCCCGAAATCAGACAAGCGAGCTCCTTTGATGGCGACCACAGGCTGGCCAGAACCGTCAAACTTCTCTGCCTGAAGAGAGAAAAAACTGTATCAAAGACAGTAATTGTGGAGGGGTAGAAGATGGAGAACAAGAGACAGCAAAAGGAGTTGTGTTATTGTCTCTTAAATGTTCAGTCTGCAGCTGGTTGGAGAGGCCAGAAAGTAATATTGTGGTATAGTTTGCTTTTATAATTGGACAACCTACAAGTTAATTTGAAAGTCATTTTTGGATTTTGGCAAAGAGGAGGGATTAGCTCTTGCAGATTGAATGAGCTTAGAGAAGAATAGTGCCATTTCATGCACATTCGAGAGTTATTTAGCCTTTCGTCTCTGGTCCAAAACACTCCTGAAGGTCACGGGAATGATTTGTCCGATCCAAATTTTACAGCCCAGAAAACCTAATCAAATGGCGGCGTATGCAAGAGCTCACACAGAGATATGTCACTGACACGGACTCATAGGCACATACACGGATGGGCACCTTCATAAACACACGATTAATTATAGCTCTGCGTGTTTCTTATGTTAAACTGCAAATCCAACTCTAACAAGAAGAGAGAGAGAGAGAGAAAGACAGAGAGAAAGAGAGAGAGAATAGTTATTACCTCCTCTCCCCACAATGTGACTACCACTTCTTTGCCAGTTGTGTCTATTAGGTTGAGGGCCCTTTTGGAGACTTCTCTGCTGGTCTTAGTGGTGATACGGGACACATCCTCCGCACTCTTACACACTCCAATCACGTCTACAGACAGAGACAGTCACTTTACATCTTCACAGACAGATATATCGATAGCACATGAATACAGGAGAGAGACAAACACGCTCACGATAAGGCAAGAAAAAGGAAGTAATATTTCTGTGACGAGAGCCTTTGAAATGTCTCTACATGAAGTGTAAAAAAAGCCTCCTGTATATACTCTACATAATATGAAGTGGTATCACATCATAAGCAGTAAAGATGCACCACAGCAGAGAGCTGACACCGCTCTGATATTGCCAAGTCAGAGCAGACTGACATAAATGTCATAACAGGCTGGCTAACACCCAGGCCCACACTCCAAATCACAACAAACACACTCATTCCTCATTCATGTTTCCTGTCATGCTCAAGGCCTAAAAACTTCATTCAGGATTACTGCACTGAAGAGCAGTCACAGCTGAGCTCTAAGAAGGTGAGGAGCCTGGCCTAGCATGACTAAATATTAAAAACTAAATCAGAACAAATCAAATTAATTTAGGAAGTGCTTATTGTGCAACAAATAGGATTGTCACAAGCTTACTGAAAGCAAAGGAAACAAATGAAAATCACATGATGAAATTGTGTAAAAAAGACGGGACTAATGCATCTCAACGGTATGCCACGCAGTTAAAGACAGTGCGTACAATTATCAGTGAATTATATGTTCACTATATGAAAAGTAACAAAATAACAATGCAAATGGCCACCATGTAATGAACACTGATGACTCACAAGTTCATTCACATGACACATAAGAGGCAGGCTGTCATTTTTATTTCCCCTGAAAATGTTTCTTTTTGATCAAACAAATGTAGGTTTACATTCAGTGTCACTCACCCACACATTTTGTGCTTTCTTGACAAATGTGTTAAATGCATGTTCCCTCTAATTAAACACTTGCAAAGGTTTAAATATTAAATATTTGGAGCTGTTCACATTTTTAAGATTGAGCAAGGTGCAGGCTTCTGATTCATGTCTGCCTTTATTATTACATTGTAAATGTATCTGTTGGTCAATGGAATAGCATGCAACAGGTAGCAGATATGTGTATCGCACTGTGTGCATAGACTGTATATATAAGTACAACGTAGCCACCATGACATCACTTAACGATTAGTGAACTGGACTGTTCTGAAGCCCTTGAGTCCGGTACGATGAACATTTTTTACTGCCATCTTTAATTTTTCTGTGCCAGAAGTGACCATCTTTAGATGCATGGGTGGAGCTACCACAGATACACACTGTTATGGTTTTATACTGATTGACAGTTGCTGTGGAACACAACAATCATAAAGTAGCCACATGCTGAAGCATAGCGTGCTTTATCGTCTGTTTTACTTCTCAGTGAGAGTATAATTTTTAAAATGGACATCACGCTGTATTGAAGGAGACTTGAAACTAGCAACTGAGGACATAAACATGTTACAAAAATGTTAACTAAGCTAATAAAACAAGAAAAAGTGGGATCATTTTCACATAGGATTTAATCTGTCTTGTTGCCAGTGGATTTGCCCCCCTAGTGGTCATTAAAAAGAATGCAGGTCTGAGGTACTTTGAAACTGGCTTCACTTTTCAGACGCAAATGCTGCTTCCACTTCTACCAACCATATGTAGCAATGAATGTAGCTTTGGCTGTATGTCCTCCAGGTTGTTCCTCAACACTACTAGTGCTGGAAAACTTTAAAGGGCACTTTTAAATGGCCTTTAAATGATTTACTGTCAATCATCTTATGGTGTCAGAACTAGTGACCACGTGTTTAATAAAATGGCTGGAGAAAATTATAATATAGATTTTGCAGACCACTCCATCTCTGAACCCCATCCTCTCGTCTGCTACCTCTGCTAACCTTTTTCTAAACTCTCCCTCTCCCACCCTCCTCCCCCAGTCCTTGCTTGCTCTCCGTCTGTGCTCTCTCAGTCCTCCTTAATTCCATTATGATTGAGACGATGTCATCCACCTCTGAACTCCATTATCACCACAGGAACAGCCTGACAGTTCTCATTACCATGTTATAATCCCCTATTTAACAAAGGAGCAGGGAGAGAGGAGGTGCAGAGGGAGCGAATGGAGAAACAACAGATGACACGCAGGACATGTAATGCTGCCCCTCTGCGACCGACACAAACACACTCCTTCAGGTAAACCACTCAGTGTGTCTCTGAACTGTCTAGGGTGCTGCTGGGCATTGCCCACAGTTTACACAAATGTTATCATGAATGTAAACCTACATAAATCTTCTACTCAGTTGGTTACAGCGTGTTGTTTGCATTTCTTTAGGACCATTAATTTGTTCTGTAATATGCCGTGTCAGACACTTACAAGAAATAATAGCCTTGCTTGTGCTGCCATCGAGCAGTTGCTGTATGCTCTGCTGACCCTGTGCAGTGCAGCACTGCATTAATGTGCAATGTAAAATCACATCTGGGTGTCTGATTTGAAGTGCAAGAGACCGAACAGACCAGTACTGATGGGTGTGGTGGGAAACACAGCAGACATGAACCTTTCAATCCACAGAGCTCAGTGTAGCATCCTTTGCCTCCGAACAAGCTTTAATGTGGAAATTGCTCTACACTAATTAATTAAAAACAAAAAAAACTTTATTATGACATTATTTAAATTTATTATCAGTCCAAACAACTGACAGGGCCTAGAACTGTAACATGCAATATGTCCTCTCACTTCAATTTGCACACAGACCGAGAGCAGTTTTTAAAAATTACATTCTCACTGCCACGAGGACAGAAACATGACTGTCACACCTGTGCACCATCTCACTAATAATACTGAGCAGATTGCCAAGGGCGCACAGCTGAATCACTAATTTCAACCCCAATCTACATTTGGACCATCCCAATTTACCTGTCAAAGAGATAAGACATTCCTGTCAGGCGCAGAGGGCAAGCACCGCAACTAACCTTCATAAAAACAGTGGAATGAGTATTATCCTCTTTTTTATCGCTGCTCTTTACTATATACCTAAATTAACCTTCCCATGACCCTGTCATAATGTATTCGTCCAAGACATGAGGTGACACGACGGCCCAACACATGCCTGTCGATCAGCTGTTTTTTTTCCCCATATGTATCCAGAACCAGTGTTTGTCCGAACAATTTGAAAGATGATTCAGCTGATAACCCCTATGTTTAAACACTGGCAGCAGCTAACGTGTTGTAGCACATTTAGGAAGAGGTTTTCTAGATTTTATTGGCATATTTCTGTTCATAAATATATATATTTCAGTCTTTTAATAAATTCTCACAGGCCGTCAGCTGCATCAGGGTCTTTATTCATGTTGCCGTCAAGTATATTCCTCTTCAGCTCCTCTTTTAAAACCGACAATGTAACATCACCTACTCTATAATATTATCCTGTCTGCGACTGCCACATGATTGCCTTTCACAATTGTCATGGACCACATTGCTTTAGAAAGACATTTTTAGCATTTAACTTTTAGCATTTAACTTAATCTCAAACCACTCACCTGTCACAGCCCAGCGCTGCTGACATGTCAGTGACAGCTGTACAATTAATATTTTCTAACAGTTTCGGGTGCTCTAACACCACCACTGACACCGCTAAACTTTTCATCTGCTGATTTCTGACAGCAGGACCTGAAGTGCTCCACAGTGTGAAATTCTTCTTTTGACTCTTTGGTAATATTTTTATGAATCAAACCCCCCTTATGAATAGTGAATCTGACTTGGCACAATTGGACAGGGAGAGTAAGATTGGTTTAGGATAAAAATATGTAAGTGCTCTGGCGAGGCGTTTACCTTACAGATACTTAAGTTTCAGTGCTAAAGATTATTGACAGCCTTTGTTCTCACACGTCAACAGGAAACTTCGCCAGCTGACTGCACAAACGCAACACTCCCAGAGCTGCTGGTCTTTGCATCAGATTTTTAAAATAAGGTTTCTGTACATGGCAGCCATTTGGGAATGTGGTAAAAAAAAAAAAATAAAAAAAAAATCACACACACTTTCTGAATCACACTTCATCTTCTTCCCTTATTCTTTAACACCTTGTTTCAGTTACATTTGTTTCAGTCACTGTTCACAAAGTTTAGGGCGGGTGAGTCATAATCTGAGCAGTCGCCACAGACTGCTGATTCGTTTGACAAATACATATCAGCTGATTATTAACATTTTTAAGTCTTGATTGTAGTCCATCATTAAGAGACTATAATACCAAGGTGCCACGTCTCCTGCATTCACCTTTTCCTCAGCACTAAAGCGCTGCCTGCTCACTCACTGTTAAGTTGTTCTTTTTAACAGTTAAATGCTAAAAATGCAGAAATAAAGTTTTATTGATGAACTCCTTTGCTTACCAATGATTGCGTCCTTGTCTCTGTTCTCCAGCTCTGCGATAGGCACAAAGTCACAATGCACTGCAGGGATGCCTTGACTGTCATTGCAAGGCACAATGGATGAGTGAGCATGGAGGGTCATCTCGTAGTCGTTCTTCAGTGTATTGTACTGTTTGTTAGCCACCTTCAGCGTAGCCTTGGAGATGAAATACACCTACAGAGAATGAGCAGCAAGGTGTGCTGGCATTAGAAAATTAGACCTAATCAGACCAGTTATTTCCTGTGAATTCGAAGTGGCTATGACTTATTGAATTGGGCGACCGCATTATTGATCCTGCGAGGGAAATTATTATTATTACAATACAGCCTCTGTTCCACCAGAACCTCTTAATAAGAATGGGAAAACCTTCAGGTCCAACTAAGATGTGGTGTCGTATCAGCCCCATCACTCCTCTAATTCACCAGAAAATAAGAAGCAGCAGAGAGCGAGTCAGCTAAACAGGACAATTTAAACTCAATATGCAAGGCGCACTTCTTCATTTACTCTCCCAACTCTCCAACCCCCCCTCTTCTTTTTCACTCCCTGCCTCCGAGTTTGTCTTTATGGCTTACTCTCCTTCCCTCCCCTCCTCCCTCTCTCTCTGATTTACCCCACACAGAGATAGGAGCATGAAACTAATGTGATAAGCATTCTGGCCGCTCAGAGCCAGTCACACCCACTCACTGTTCTGTCAATACTCAGATCACGAAGGGAAGACGGATTCATTCCTTTATTTATCTTCGGAGGGCAGAGGGCACAAATTGGATCTGGGGCTGTGCTGGGAGTCACTGCCAGTGGCTGATACCTGAGCCAGTGTGACTAGCAAAATGATGGCTGGGGTTAATTGAGTTATTAAGCTCTCTGGGCCAGACTGAGTTGAGCAAGAGCTTTAACACGTGTTCTACCTGTCAGTAATTGCATAGGTATACAGGAGCATGCAAAGGGCATGTTCTGTGTGTTCAGACCGACGACTGCCCATTTTAGCACAAACACCTGCTCTTTCAGCTCATCCCTGAGACTCATGCTGTCTTGTTTATTTCTCACTGTTTCTCACATTTTTCTTTAGATTGCTTGACTATTAATAGTGTTTTTTGAATATCATATATACACTGTACTTCACATTACATGTGGAAAAACTGTCATGTGACGGCATCTAACCTGCTTCCTCGAACTATTCAAATCTAATGGATCCTTCTGATTGAAACATCCAATGAATCAATGGTTCCTCTCAGATTCTTTACAATGAAAAAAAGATTCCTATCCTATCATGTTTGACTCACTATAGTAAATGATAAATGTAAGTAAATCAGAGATAAAGTGGTTTTATCCCAAATAGTAAAATTCCCTCTTTTTGTTTACCCCTACAGTGTCTCCTTATTGAGCCGTGGTGCATACATTCTTGCAGCTACATTCCCAGGACACAGCACTGGCAATAAACCTACACTTGACTACCAGGCCAAAGACACGGACTTAATTAGGCTACCTCAGACTGCTGAAGCCTGACATTAGCTTTGGCTCAACTTTTACATTTTTGCCCAGAATAAAGACTTTTTTTCTTCTTCCAGTGAAGTTGCTGTAAAGGGATCACTTCAGTACCAGCATGGAGAGCAGAAACAATTATAATGACCCGTCACTGTCTCAACATTCATATGGTATATATGCATGTTGTACGAATGTGGGCTTGAAAAAAAAAAATCACAACCAATACGTCAAAACTTTATATGAATCTCTGTGTCAATAACTTATTCCAGGAGATAAACTTGAAGAGAACAGAGCCTACATGAATGGATGCTCCTTCTCGTACAATGATAAATACCAGACACTTGAACAATAGCAAAACAATATCAGGAAATCAGATTTAACACTGTTCTCAGCAGTAAATATCCACCTAAATGTTCAATATATCTCAAATATATATATTTCACTAAAATGTGACTTAATACATCCCATCCACAAAGTCTTCTAATAATTCAATCATTGGCCAGAAGTCCTGCAGGTATGAGAGGGTTTTGCAGAATGGTTTATTTGGCACCGTTTTACCAATGATACATTTGTTTAAGCTGCTATGTGCAAAGTGGATACCCGAGGCTCAGCAAGAGGTTGGGAATTTTTTTAAAAAGCATTAGATGTTGTCTTATTGTTGTCAATCAGCTTCACAGAAATGAGCGACCATGTTTGGATGCTCCTTTTGAAACTGTGTGAGTACAAACACTTCCTTGATTCTGATAGTGAGCAATGCATCCAAAAGTCACCATTTTTAGGTTTTCAAGGAGCTCTTATCACTTTAAGGTGAGGATGGATATGGGTGAGTGGCATCTGCTCACCTTGCCTTGCTCCACTAGAGAGAAAAACTTGTCCACTTCATTGTTGAAGGCTGTGATCTTGATTTCCCCCTGTTGACCAGCACATTCCCATTAAACAACTTATCATCTCGAAACGAAAAACAGCCATGTGTGACATATGTTGACATGCATGCACGTAACAAACAGATATTCAGGCCCCTGCACTCTTCTACTCACACTCTCATCCATTATCTCAAAGGAGAAGAGTTTGCCCTCTCCTTTGGAGTTACTCCAATTGCGGATGCTGGACTTGTTGGTGACTCTGGCTCTGATAGTCCACCTTCAAGGGATATACACGCAGACATATGTAGACACATGTAATAATGAATCTGCACCAACAAAGTCTACAAAGTCAACAAAATTAACTTAATGTGGTAATTTGGAAGAAAAATATCCCCGAGCTTTCAACTTAAAAATACCAAAATCAAAACATGCCCACTGACCAGAATCTAAGCTTTGCAAATGTTTTATGTGTTTCCATCATGTTTTCATTTTCAGTTCTAAAAAAGAAATGACAAAAAAGTTTTCTTTGACCGACACAGTTATGTGCAACTTAACTAAAGATGCTGCAGTCTAAAGGTCAGCACAAACAGCAAAGAATGCTGCGGAGACACTTTAAAAAGCTTCCCTTTTTGTTAATGAGCATCCCAACTCAGCTCACATCAGTCACAAACGTGAAACACAACTGCGCAAAAGAACAATTCCCAAGGAAATTGGATGAGTGTCTTTTCAGTCTTTTTTAAAGTTCCATGAAAGAAAAAAAAGCATCCAGCAACTTTCTTTTCAAAGAGTGAACTAGGTGTTGTACATCTGCCAACTCCTGGATGCATTTAAAATGTGCTTCTTGTTCTGTTTTTAACAACAGCCAGCCAAGCTCGACAGTTTATGCAGCAGTGAGCTTTTTGACTGCGTTGATAATTGTGCAGTGGAGGATATTCATACCATAACTTTGCCTGCAATTAAATCCCCTATCATGAGAGCAGCTGCTGGCCCAGAGTGAACTCCATTCCCTGCTCAGTATGGATAAGGCTGCTACACCAAGGTTTATGGCAGCCAAAAGCCAATTATAGCCTGCTCTAGATGCTATTACTTAACACCACAAGAATGGGATGAAAAAGCAACGCAAATGGCTGTAAAAGACCATGAGCACATACACAGTGTCCCTATATAATCTACTGTATGTACCACTTTGTGTCACACACCGAAGCACAGGCACACGCTCTCCATTTCACACTAAGGTACATGGAAGAACAGCTGCTGAAGTCATCTGTTTTACTCACTGTAGGTACTCCCCCATCTTCAAAGTTAGAACAGTCATCAGTTTATTACAACACCTAGAGGCACAGTTATCTTTACAGCTTGCAATTTCAAACAGCACTACGTTATCAGAGCCCAAACATGGAGAGAGTGTTGACAGGGTACCTTTACTCCAATCTGGACACCTACATCTTGCTTTACACTTCTCTTGTCTTTTTGTGGCCAACTTTAAGGTCAGAGACAGAGACTTAAGCTAAATGAAATGATAAGAAGTAAGAGGGAAAAGAAAAAAGCTGTAAAATGGAGCCCTGGAGGAGGGGAAGAAATTGTGACAGGGAAAGGAAAGGGGAAAAAAACTGAGGTTGGCCATATCCCCACCAGGCCAAATAACAATCAAAAACTCAGCAGCAGACCATAAAGACCCAGCAGTACCTGCCGTTAAAGTGTCCGTTTCTGAGGCAAGATCGGTTATTTCATTTCATTTCCATGCAGATGGGCTGACTATCACGAGCATGCACAAATCCACACAGCCACACACGCGTTGATACAGAAAAAAAATTAATGCTCACACATGCGTGCACAAACACACGCACACAAACACGCCCCAAAGTGCTACTCAGAAATGGCAGCAAACAGGGAAGTGGAGTCACAGCATGAGAGGAAATAATTTAGCTGATGAATGAGCAGAAGGGGGAAAAAATCCAAGTGAAATCACACAGTACAGAGTTTGGTGGCAGTTTGAGAGGAAATGCATTTAAGTCAGGTTCAGTGTTTCATAACTATTCATTACAGAGTTTCAGTCTATGTATATGAATGTATGTATATGAAAGCAGATGCACACATGGACACACACACACACACACAAACTTACTTGCTTTGGTAGGGGTTGAGTTGAGCAATAGGAATCATTTTTGTTGATGAACCTGGAGAAGCGCTGGTGGCCTTCATTGGAGAAAACTTTGAGGGGGAAAACTTTGACGGAGAAGCTTTCATGGGTGACCACTTCATGGGTGAAGATTTCATAGGTGAAGCTTTCATGGGTGAAGCTTTCATGGGTGATGACATCATTGGTGAAGCTTTCATGGGTGACGACATCATTGGTGAAGCTTTCATGGGTGACGACATCATTGGTGAAGCTTTCATGGGTGATGACATCATTGGTGAAGCTTTCATGGGTGACGACATCATTGGTGACTTTTCTACAAAACCTCTTCCACGGCCTTGGGAGGAAGAAAGAGCTGCTAGGAAACAAAAGGAGATACTTAATGGAGGCCTCATAAATTAACAACAAGGCAATTTAGTGGTGTTGAATGGTGTTGATGGTGTGTTGAAAGATCAGATAATTAACTGATTAGTGAATAGAGACTGACAACAATTTTTGTAACTGATGAATAACTTTATCGAGGAAGAATACCAAACATTTACTTAATCGAGTTTGTGAGGATTTACTGATTTCCCTTGTTCTTTTTCAATGTAAACTAAATAATTTGGGGTTTTGACTATTGGTTCAGCAAAACAAGCACTGTGAAGATGTTGCCTTGCGCTGGGGAAAATTTGTGATAGGCATTTTATTTAGTGTTTTTTGGTATTTTAAGCTGATTTGTTTAAAGGAAACTCATAGACATTTATCAATAACGATGAATGTGAGCTGCAACCCTACAAACAAAGATAAATAATGATGTCACAGAATCACAAATAATCTTTTTTTATTGCACAATTTCTTTGTCTCTGTAAAAACCTTAGCGCCTACATTTCCCAAAATGCAACTCAACTGCCAACAGTTTGGTCAGAGATTCAGATGTGTTATGTTAGCAGCAGCTAATGTAGCCTAAAGCTGCAACCCTGGAGCAGAGACGAGGAGCGGGCCACAGACGTCTTGTGTGCTCGATTCTTTCAAACTCCACACCCACAGACTTTTTTCATCTCTAAACTTGTAGTCTTCACACCCAACCGACACTGCCTCAAGTGATGACACTTTTATCAGACTTCCCGCAGCTCCCTCTGGAGCAACAAAAGACTTTGTACAACTTTTTCACATATGAAGTATTTGCAGTGACACACGCAGCAGTTTTCCTCAAAGCCTGTAAACAGACTTTTTTGAACCAAACTGGTTCCTCTCGTAATTAACTTCTGGATGAATTATGTTTATATTTATATACAAATATGGCAAAACAAATCATATTAATTTAATTTCCTGCATTGACCGTATAGCATTCTATATATTGTGAGATGCTTATTACTACTTATTGTATGACTAAGATATCAAGAATAGTATTTTACGTAGACAAATCCATTTTCTGATACTTATACATAATTGGAAGAGCACCTAACAGTACGCCATTAGGCAGAAGAAACTTAATTAAGCACTAGTGGTAGTACTGTTATCTGATCATGTGAGCAGCTGCCAAAATGATAAAATGCCTGAGAAAGTTAAATTCTCTCTACAGATCTCTCCGTAGAGTTTCTCAGTTCCCTGTTAACATCGGCTTGTGCCAATGAATTAAACTGTATTTTTCTTCTAAGGCTGCCAATCAATTATTAATTTCATAATTACTGTACTTATGCCTTTCGGTCACAGGAAAACGAATAATTAGGATTAGTTATCAGAGTAGTCAGTCTTGTGGCCAAGACATCAGGCATAATAGTCTTAAACACATTCATATATCAAGACCATTTTAGATTTTGTTTGAGTCAAAGGCAACATTACGCTCATTTTTAAAAAGAAACCTGACTTGTTTAAACAGGCAGCACAGTACATTACAACCTGAATAAACTAGACACCTCTTGAGATGGGATTAAATCATCACCATGTTAAAGCTTAGATCCAGTGAGCAGCCTACTCGGTAGTCATTGTTACACAAGTACTGGGTACTCATGGATTGGACCACATCCATCTTCTCAATCGGCCTTTATCCTGATCTCAATGACACACATCTAAAGATCTGTGACAGTATTTTACATGGTTGTGAAGATGCAGTACAGCACAGTAACATGGAAATAGCAACTGCTTGCTAGGACTGTTGTGATCGAGTATACAGAATAATGTCGCACGATGACAAGCAGAACCAGAGTAACAGGCCTGGATCATGACTGTGTTCAGCCCAGACAGCAGTCCTCAGATGACCTGAAGTCTAATGTCTAATTGGTCAATCATCAACTTAACTACTTTGCGTTCTGTCCTATGCTGAACTGTCTCGATAATAGTCCTGCTGTGGTTAGATGTGTGCTCACCAAGCTCAAACCCAAAATAAAAGACATACACAATAAAAACAACTGTTAAAAAAAGTTAAGAATAAGTTTCCTTTGTTTCTTAAACACCTGCTCAGCTTTTTGTTTTTAACAACAATGCCAGAAGACTTGAACAGTTCAGACCAGCCCACAGAATCACAAGGTGTTAACTCACCTCCCACAATAAAGTAGCATCAGCCCCATCAGCAGTGATTCAGGGTAGATAGTTGGCTGTTGTCAAAATATATTTTATGCAATGCCCAATCTTGGCATGGTTGATCTGCCATATTGAGCAACAGCATTTGAGGGAAGAATTGTTGGAATAAAAAGATGCGATTCCACAGAGACGATTCCCCTGATTTAAGCTCCTGTTACAGAGCACAACAAACACTCACCTCTTCTCTGCGGGTGTATGGTTGTGTGCATGTGTGTGTGTGCGCGTATGCGTGTCATGAGCAAATTCCTTGGGGAAATCACAGATTGAACAGCTATTTTCGGGCAAGGGGTAATTAACATCAATATTCATACACACGCTATTTGGATGGAGTGGTAGAGGGAGCTAGTAGCAAAAGAAGAGAAGAGGAGATGATAGGTGGGGATGGGTGGGTGGGGTAAAGAACAGAGCAAGGAAGACAGGGGCACAGAGGTCTATCAAGGATCCTCATTTTTTGTGATTAAGATCAGTACAGAGTCCTAATATGTATGCCAGTAACGTATTCAACAGCCGCTGTTTGTGAGCCATGCTTGGTGGTGAGAATACTGCAGGAACAGCGAATGAGAGAAATATACAGACGGGAAATAGCACTAAATAGAGAAGGTGAATAAGAAAGTTAGTGTGTAAAAGTGTGTGTGTTTATGAGAGAGAGAGAGAGAGAGAGAGAGAGAGAGAGAGAACTGTTGTGAGGACAAAGGAAACCTGCAGAGGATGGCTGGTGATGAATAATGAATACTTTTTTTAACTGCACTTCAGCAAGTGCAGATCTCTTTTTGGAATTTAAATATCATCTGCGAAGCAGTTTGAAGGTAGTCTATTTCAAGGATAGCTGCTGATGAATATTTAAATGGAAACACAGAACCGCCTGTGACAACTGTGTCATGACCTTTGACTCTACACCTACTGCTGTGGGTCTAGTCTTTTTTTTGAATATTAAAATTGTGACTGAAATGTCGGTGCTTTGTTCAGCTAAGAGAGTACAGTGTCACCTGTGACTGACAGAGCTTACTCCGATGTTAAATGCGTAAAACATTTTAATTTATTTCTCCTGACTCTACTGACACCAGAGGAGAAAAATCTTCTCTGACCACATCCTCCCACTCCGGGGAGGTCAGAGGTCTGAGTTCACAACAGAATGTCTGCTGCTGAAACGGGCTGTGTTCCATTTAGCTAATTAGGCTTCCTCTCGTCCTTGTTCCTCTGGCCTGTGACCTGGAAATTAACCAAGGTCTGCCATCATGAAGGGTGTTTCAATCCTCAAATACATTTCAGAGAAGATGAGGAGAGGAACAACATGTGAAACTGCTCAGTGACTGGTAAATTGATCTGATGGGAAGGAGCAAACTGCTGTAATCTTATTACATTTTCATTATGACTGCAATGCCTCACACTGAGCAAACTATATATAAAAACAAATGACGGTATCAACAATACTCACTCACATAGTTATGACGATTTTATCATTTATATTGACATGAAATTGATCAGATGTGTGTTTGAACATAATTACATATTTAGCATTTTTTTCATCAGATGGGAAGCTTTACATTTCATCTTTTTTAAGATAAAAGTGTATCTTGGCTAATTTATGAAAAATATTTGGCCAATCACTCCGCAGTAGCAGTTATTATATGTCCTGTTATATCCAGCCTGAGTATGAAAATGATGGACTCACTGTATTTGAAGGTTTTCACAGGCAATCTGATTTTATTGACTCTTGCCTGTTGTTTTCTCTCAGTAAACAACAAATGTCTATTGGTATTATTTCTATCGTGCGTGACACGGAAGTGGATCTGTAATTGCTATAATTGGAGCTGTTGAAAACTCCCATTTAATTATTTTACACATTATGGCATTCAGCGGATGTGTTGCGTGTCATGAGTAGCAGCCACCGTGTGAAAAAGATGCTGGAGTGACTTACAGTCTCCCATTTGCTGTTTCCATCTTTGCCTCTCTTCCTTGTGTCTAAAGTCTTAATACTATCCCCACTGAAAAGAGACGCCAGTGAAGGAAGCATGGGGCGTAGCCCTCATCATTACATCACCTCCACCTCATTGGAGACACTATGTGGCATTTAGCAATCTTGTGAATCTTTGTGAAACACAAATTTATCAACTCACTGAAATTATAATTTACAAAGATACTGAAAAGTAATCAAACACTTTAACCAGATTTAGTCGGAGAAAACACTCTGAGATGTTGTGCATAAGGCTTGTTTTTGGCTCTGTAGTGGATGCAGAACCATTTCATCAACAGGACAATTAAACAGAGCAGCAGATTTTCTGTATCTGGTGGGATCTCTGAGGTAACATGAATCAAAGGGTACAACGAGGAAAGAGTCTGATGAACTGCTTAATGCAGAGCCTCGTCTTTGCTGAGTCAAATTAGTTGACTTTCTCTCCCTCCCTCCGTCTGTGCATCGCTACAAGGGGATTCAGTCCACAACACAATATTCATGAAGCCATGAACTGGAGGAGCCATCGGCCCACACAAGCTCCCTCAGTCACAACACACACACACACAGACACACCTACACGCGCACAAATACACAATACATACCAAGCACTCATTATCCACCCACATGGTTACATCCTCCACTGAGGAGGACCATTGGTATGTTTCTGCCACATAACAAAAATCAATGTCGATGCTCAGAGCAGTTGGCGATATAAAACAACGGAGTGAAACAAAGGCTAAGCTAATAAAAGAAAATCCAATAAAACATGGGCTACTTCAGGCATGATACATGGCACCAGCCAATTTGGCAGAAAACCAACCATCATTTGGAGGCTCTTTTCTGTTATAAAAATCTGGTTGGTGGTAAAACGGTGAAAGGAGAGTTATGGACTCCACAAGCCGCTGTGGCCAGCGGGCAACTAGATAGTTTCCTGCTCTGATGGCTGAGCAGTAAATATGATAACAGCGCACAATGTGATATGAAAATGTGGCACTTAAGCTGAAGAAAGTGGAGTCTTCCATTAATCTGACACTTCCTGTGGCTACCTTCAACAGGCTGAAAACCACCCTGTGCCTTATGATCCCGATTCATCTAGTTCTTAACCCACGCTCAGACTACCGCTTTTGAATGTCAAAGCACTATGAATATCAAAGGAGTGAAAAGCAGGATTTACTTTTCAGTCTATAGTGTTGGTTTAAGTGTGGTATGGCAAGTGAGATTGAAAACTGAACAACAAAGACTCTACTGGTCCCAAATTATGGTTGCAGAACAACAGTGTTGAGGAGAAAATCCAGTGAGAGGACTGCAAATTGTTCATCAGCACCCTTCTCTCAAAGGGCACATGGCTCCCTCTGTTGGTGAGACAAGGGCTTGTCAAATAAATAAATAATATAACCAACTCCCACCAATTTCCTGTTATTCTGAGACTACCACTTAATTCTAACCACAGTGCAACACACGTAACACAGACAGGTCAGCAAACAATCAGCAAAATAATGTGTGATGCTACATTTCGCAAAAAAGGTGCTGAACAAGTTTTTATTTTTATTTTATTATCCTTATCCTTATGTGCCTCCCTGACTACACATTATCATTCATACATATGTTTTGGTTATGCAAAAGAACTACATTTCAAGAGTTAGATGGAATAAACTCTGACTTCTAATTGACAAAACTCTGCTGAAGTTGAGCAATGCTCCCAATACTCAGAGCATCTAACTTTGCTAAATGAGGAAATTAGAACTTGTTTATGTTAGTGAGGTCTTTAATTGCCATAATCTGCTCTGCAAATAAGAAGTATTCATCCAGTTGACATGTAATATCCACAAACAGAGAGCTTGAAGGCCTCTGGGTGGATGGTTATTGATGGTTGTGTTTAAAATGCTTTTTTCAGATGCTGCTTTGCATGCAGTCAGACTTGGGAAAATATCCCTATATATTTGTAGTACCACCGCCATTATTCTATGTGTAAAAGCTTTTTTAAAACACTGAATAACTCTGCAGCGGCCTCATGTTGCCCCCTCACACGTGGAATAGCTGTTGTATATTCTTGCTATATCTTGAATGTCAGTAAGGTAATCAATAAGTGTGTGCTTGAGAGACACGAGCTAAATTGATCCAATTTGCTGGCTGTAGGAAATGTTCTTAAAACAAGAGCTGCACATGGGCTCTAGTTTGAAAAACTCAGGTAGTATATACTGTGAATGCATCAACCCTTTACAGCAGAATATGACACTGCCGGCACTAATCAGATATGTCTGTAGTTATTGTTGCTGAGAATGACAAGTCAAGGATCAACAAACAAGGATATTCAGTTTGAATTCTGTCATGGTCGACAACAACTGACAAGATGAAGGTATCAGTTATAAACTCACTGCTGCTGTTCCTATAGGAGGGTCCGGGTTCTGCAGCAGATGGCGGGGAGTCTGGGACAGAGGTACTTGAGTCTGGCTTTTGTGGAGATGACGTCTTCTCTGCAAGTTGAACAAACACCGTGAGTGACCTGCAGGAGCTGTATATTACTGTTTCTGACTTCAAGCATGCACGTTTTAAAAGAACTGTACCTTCTGTATTATATGCAGTGGGATTTCCAATCTTGCCTCCAATTTCCTCGGCCGACTGCAATATCTCCATGTCCATCACAACCACCACGATCCTGGAACACAAGAAGGAGAGGGCAGAAATGAGGCCAAGGGGATCGCGTGCAGAAAACAAATACAACAAAGGGAGAGAGGAAACAAAGATAAAAACACATACGTACCTGCCATCTGACAATGTGTTGGTGATGGTCTTCTTCACCTTGCACACGCAATATGGCACCAGGAGGTTCTCTTCTGGCAGATTGTTCAACTGTGTGGCCAGCAGGAAGGCTACACACACATCCACACCAAAAATAGTAATGTGCATGCTTAGAAAAAATGATTCAGCAAATTTATCAGTTGTTTTGATTATCACCTGAGCTGCTTTTCCTTATCCCTTCTGTTTGTAATATTACAATTGTCGGATTCAACATGTTTATTTGTCAGCCTGTGGCCAAAAGACAAAATGTGTACACTGGCAAATTGAACCACAGTCCAAAAGATACATGGCTACTGCAAGATACTCACAAGACAAGAGGTGTTGACCGTCGCTCATCATGAGCCGGAACCTGGGTGGACCGGAGCTATTGTTGATGCAACGGATGTTCTGACAAACATGGAGGTGAGCAAAGCAACAAAGACGTTTGTTTTCACATTTATCTGCAGCAGGAAGAAGAGTTCTATGTGCTCAGCCTAAAGCTACGCTTATTCCACATGTGTGATGTGGAAACGTGAAGCTGTGAAGCCTTAAATCAGGATTTTTGAAGGAGAGGGAACAATGTGGAAAAAACATATCAAACAGAAAGTAGGATTGTGTCCATGTTGCACACTTCTACAATGAGTTTTTAAATACAATTATAACAGAATAGGTTTATGACATCAACTCCTACATTTCACTTACCAGCAGCTGCAGCACAGGATTTTTCACCTCGGAGCCTTTGACCAGGGCCTTGACAATAACACACATAGACTTGTTAGTATCTACTGCCTGGCCCCATCCTGTCCCATCACATTACCATGCTGCTAATGCAAAGGTACAGTCTAACATTAAATAAAAGTTAATGAGGTAGTCATTATATTTGCTCTAGATTAGCAGGTAAACAAAATAATAACAATGTGAATAAACAAAACGGAATAGTTCAGACCGTCTTATTGTTGCTCTCTCTGTCTCTGCTGCTCAAATATTTGTGAAGAATGAGCCAAAAGGTGAGACACAGTTTGTCCATACAAATAATAGAAGTACATTAATAATGCCTGAACATCAGTGTCTTTAGTGTCTAAATGAATAAAGCATGCATATATGCATATTTGTATTCACCATGCACGTAATGTCATCATTAGATTTTATCTATTTACGTTACTGTTGATGCGGCTGACACCAGATACCCATATCTCATTAGCTCACGGCGCTAGCAGCCACAGCTAGTAAAGCAGCAATGCTCAACACTGGCTTTAAAACATCGAGTCAAGACAAAATAAAGTAATTAAGTCATGTTACTTCAACATGCTTACTTCAACTGCACCCTGGGTGAGTTGTACACTCATGACTCTTGAATACAGGTGCTCTCAAAACCAGCAGACTTTAGCTTTTATCAGACGGAGTCAAATTGAAAGTACAAATATTATCGCGAGAGCCGCGAACGAGACTTTAGTAACGCGAAAAAGTCAATATACGGATATGGAACGTCGCTGCCTTCAAAATAAAAGATCTTATTTGGACTGCAATCATGTGACGGCGCTGGGACTATAAATCACTCAATTAGGACACATATTAATCTCAGTTTACACATTATTTGCATTATGTTTAACAAACACAAGCTTTCTAAGCTAAAATGTGAAAAATACCAATGGTGAAATCGCAAGGTAAAAGGTGCGTGAACATATTATTGTGCATTTTTAAGGTTTGAGAGGGTTTATCTAAATAGCAATGCATTATAGAGATAATCTAATGAGTTTTTATGACCTAATGCCAAAAAGATTTTCAGTGACAGGAGATTCGAGACAGTGCCGGTTTTGTTTTGAAGGTCATTTTGGAAACTACATGTTGAACCACGCTAGCTTGATACTAGTTGTCTGACTGCTGTGAGTCGGCGTGAAACGGACCCAAAACAAACCCCGAACTAGCTTCCGGTACCCATGTGGTTTTAATGTAGTTCATTATGGATCTTCCGTGCGTCCAGTGGCAAGATCATGTTGCACAGAAATGGATCGGACTCGACCCCGAAATAAAGGCACATTTTACATCCTTGCTTGAAATAGATGATGTCTTTAAATATACCCTGACCCTGACAACGTGAGTAGCAGGCTAGTTTCTGTAGTTTTGTAGTTATAGATATACAATCACCACCTAATCACTGTTGCAAAGACTGTGGTCTCTATACTTCTGTGAACACAGGCTTTTATTGAGCTCGTCTTGAACAATAACATTAAAGCCCAGTTTTTCTCCAAGTGGGAAACACTCAGATGCGCTCATTAGGTGTTAGTCACAAAGAAGGTCTCACTGCAATTTCTAATGATCTCCTTTTCTGTTTCAAAGCCAAGATGATCTGGACTTTGCACAGTCAATCTCTGCAGGGTACTCTGTGCAGAAGGACACTGAGAAAGCAGCCAAATGCAGAGAGAAGGGCAACTCTAGCTTCAGGAGCAGAGACTACACTGCAGCTGCTCTGCACTATTCACAGGTGACGTGAAAACAATATTTTATTGTTCCTTATAAACCAGAAAATAGAATCTTCACCCCCTTCAATGAAACATTATTATGTTAAAATCCACCATTTGATTCAAAATCCCAACCTGCTTCTGCTACTTACATATGATTTAAAAATCTTTTTTAAGTACTTTTTTACTTGTATTTTCTGTTAAATTATTGGATCAGTAGAGGATGAACGGTATTCATTAGATCAAGTTGTACATGGCTGATAAAATCAATGCCTCTTGAAACTGGTCTAAAATCACATGTACTCTAAATGTAAAGTGTTTATATTTTGCAAACAGTAGTGTAAAAATATACAGGGATTGTAGCTGTATGTTTTAAGCATGGCATGCCTCCCAGTCCTAATTAATATGCATCAACATCCAGCTTCTTTGTCTCCTGTCATGACAGGGCATATGCTTTGCTCCCCTAAGTTCGGAGCAGCTGTCTCTGTGCTACGCCAACCGCTCTGCTGCGCTCTTCCATCTGCAGCGCTACCTGGTGAGTTGGCACCCTCTTCAACAATCAAATAACGAGGTCGTGTTGTACTTGTAGTGTCATTAAAACCTGTTTAAAACAGTTCTGCTTCTTATTTCCACACTAAAAATGGAACCGTAGATCAGCGCTTCACAGCAGGAATCCCACAGGGAAATATTAACATTATTTGTAATCATACAGAAGCAGGACTGTCGCATGCTTAACATGTTGCTCATACTAAACCCCACACGATTAGAGGATGATTTGTAAAAGCACATTAAAAAGTGACTTTCTAATGGCACCACAGAACTGATGAGAAAACCATTTTTACTTGTATTATTGACATTAAAGAGCACAAGGCTACCCTCCTAATTCGTGAGTTTATTCAGGGTCCCATGAAATATCATTGAGAGATTCTTGTTGATGTACATCTGAAGCCGGGGTCTCATTTTCTATAATAATCTTTAACTGATTGAAGCCTATCGGCCTAATGATCGGCTAATTGACTGGACCTAATGTAGTTCTTATAGAGGAAGTCATTCCAGAGTGTTGATGAAGCTCTGCCATTACTGATGCCACAGTCACCTCTCCTCACTTAGCCTAAAGAAATAATTTGATTCCTTTTGCAGCATGCACTCAGTGCTAGAGTACTATCAACATCTTACATTTAAAATACTGACTTAAATAAGTTATTAAAATGTCAGTCATCGTCAGCTTTTGCTTAAAATCTTGGATTTTGTGGTGGTTCGCACTCCAGTGTTTCTGTCTATACTCAGGAATCCCTTGATGACATTGACGAAGCTCTGAAGTGGGGCTATCCCTCTCATCTTTTACACAAACTGGAGGACCGACGCACAGAGTGCCTGAAGCACCTCTCTGTCAGTCAGAAGGCCAAAGAGGATCATCACAATCCTGCCTCAAAGAATTGTAAAGGTCCAGAGTGGGAGGGAGCTCTCACATTTGGGATTTGCCCTCAAGCTGCTGTTGGCTTCAGCATGGAGAAAGGTCGACACCTGGTGGCTGCAGAGAGAATAGCAGCTGGGGCGGTGATCCTCACCGACAGGCCGTACAACTGTGTCCTCATACCAGGGATGGAGGAGGTGAAGGGAAAGGGAGGAACACAGGACCCCAAGAGAAAAGTGTTTGGAGTAGAGCACAGGCGCTGCCACAGGTGTTTAACTGAAACACTGCGTCCTGTGCCATGTGAGGGGTGCAGTTACAGCCAATACTGTTCAGCTTCCTGTCAGAGAGATGCCTGGGAAGAACATCACTGCTGGGAGTGTCCACTGGGAGCGGATCTGATGGTGATGGGTGTGATGTCGCAACTCGCTCTGAGGGTAACCCTGAAGGCAGGGTTAAAAAACATCAAAATGGCTAGAGGTCCAATCAGAGATGAGCAGACAAGGTCAGAACCGAACTGTCATTGCAAAGAGCCCAGTGATTCATGTCCATGTCATTCTTTACACTACGGTGACTCCTACCTGAGCGTGTTTCACCTGCTACACCACCTGAATCAACACAGCCCAGGACAGCGTTTCCTGTGTGCTGTTACTGTGGCAACCCTCTACCTAAAGCTCAGCAAGGCAGGACTTCCACCTGCATCTTGGGACCTTAGAGGGTCATCCAGGGCAAATAGCCAATCAGCAGACAAGGAGGGAGCTATTGCAGACTGGAGCTCAGAGCTGTGGCTGCTGGGAAGTGCAGTTCTGAGGCACCTGCTGCAACTGAGGTGTAACGCCCAGGCAATCGTTGCACTGCAAGATACAGGTGACTAACCTATAGATTTTACATGTGTTGTCTCTTCACTCACTAAGTTATACCATAATATAAAGTCAGAACTCAAAACAGTTTGTTCTCTCTTTCAAATGCATGTGTTGCGTCAGTTTCATTGAATTTGTAGGAAAAAGATTATTTCAGTGACTAAAACTAAAAATTTGTTGGTCTATAAGATTTTCAGAAGAATGACAGAGTTTGCACAGTCATTATTCTTTTTGAAACTATTTTTATTTTATTTTATACATTGATCAATCTCAGATCTCAACTTTACTTCCTGGTTCTTACAACTCACAGGAGCAGCAAGCTCACCAGTGCAGTCCAGCAGGGAAATCCGCATTGCTACAGCAGTATTCCCAACACTTAGTCTTCTGAATCACTCCTGCTGTCCCAACACCAGCCTGGTGTTCAGCACTGGAACTGGTGCCGATTCCTCTGGTGCAGATGTGTCTGCTGACCTCAGGAGGAGTGTAGCTGAGGACAGAAGAACAGCCCGCGGAGTCACTGTAACTGTCAGAGCAGCCAAAGTTATAACTGCTGGACAAGAGATCCTGCACTGCTATGGTAAGAAAACATGCCATTTTGTCAAGTCCAATTAGTGCAATAAGACTGTCAAGTGCAGGAGCTACAGGGCTGCATGGCAACATGTTTGCAGCATGCCCTGCTGAAATGAGTGTGTGATTGCTTCAAATTTGCAGTGTTCATCTTGTGAACTTTGCTGTTATGCTGCTTTTGCTTTGCCCCTTTAGGTCCTCACAGCAGTAGGATGGTGACCCAAGAACGCCAGCGTGTCTTGCAGGAACAGTACTACTTCCAGTGTCAGTGCGAGGCCTGCACTCTGCACCAGCAGCAGCAGGAGCAGGAGGAGGAGGAGGGTACAGAAGGCAGACTGCAGTGGTTAGGCACTGGAGGCAGTGTTCATGGGTCTGGTCTCCTGTGTGGCAAGTGCAAGGGACCTCTTAAAGTAGGTGTTCATTAGTGTTTGTGTGTGTGAGTTTTTTATAACATGATTAATGGTACTACATATTAATAATTCTCTTTTGAAATTTACCTTATTACTATTGATTTTTGAGAGCTTTAATATGATTTTCAGAGAAGCAGTGAGGACACAGGACCTGGATTTATGTGTTTGCAGTCATCCTGTGGGCATTGCATGTCTTCATCTGAAGTGAACCACAAGCTGCAGCAGATCAGGGTTGATCTGGAGAAGGCTGTGGACCTCATGGAGAAAGACAGGCCAGGTGGCTGTGACACATGCAGATACAGTATTGTATGTATGTGTCGTGTGTTCAGGTTGTTACATCTCAGTGTTGTTCTCCTGCTCTGCTCTCCCTCAGATGAGGCTCTGAGGCTGTTGAGAAGGACCCACTGTCAATCTGGACTGACCCTTGCTGAGACACACCCACTACAGGGGGAGCTGGCAGATGCCATGGCCAGAGCATATGCTACAATGGGTGAGAATAATAATGCAAGAGTAATTGCAAATTAGTTTTTCTGCCCTTTACACCCCTACTGGGTAGATGTAGCTTAGCAGATGGGAAGTTGGATAGGCTATTTTGTATGGTTGTTAGCAGGATTTTTATATGTACATATTTTTTGATAAAAAGCATTCAATAATCTACTGTCTAAGTTTGCAATATCTATTAACGGTCTGTTAAGGTAATAATGCATCGAACATCAAACAGCAGAGATGTCCATTAATCTGTCTCTACTGAGGTGAAATAAAGCCACGTTTTACTGACACACCTAGACTAATGAATAGAAATAATGGTAAATTGAAGATAAGTAAAAGTGATATATAGTTAAGAAAACAAACCAGGACTTGCTTGTATGTGGTGGTGGAAACAGCTGATCATTTTAGTAGTAAATGTCCAACAGCTGTTACTGTGCTTATGATATTATTAATGATGAGAAGTAGTAGTAGCATCAGCATAGTGACTTTATAAACACAGTTTATACTGATATTATAATCTCATGAAATGTAAAGTTTATAAAATTGAAAACAGTCTTTGTAATAAAAAAGGGAAATTGGCAAAAATGCACTTTAACCATTAATGAACTACTTGACCGATTGGTTGAAGCATGTTAATGACAACTTCCTGAAGTAAAAACTCAGTCTAGTATCTAATTTTCCCTCGAAATATGAGCACTTAAAACACTTTTTAACTGTAGAAAACAACATTAAAGGGTTAAGAAAGACCTGATTAACGTTCCATACCAATGAACCATCAATATGATTGGTTTCTCAGTGACCAGCATATGTAAACAACATCAAACAACACACTTTCAGCAGACATGAGAAAATGTAGCCGCAGCAACAACATGCCAGCAAAAGACTTATTTATAGGTCAGAAATAACCATCCTGACATTTGGTGCTGCAGCAGACTTCAACAGGAGGGCGGCACTAACAGCTACTGAACAACCACAGTGATGACAGATTGGCCTCATGTTGTTGTGCTAATGAGCTAAAATGCTTTATAGGATCATGTTTAATTTCAGAGATGCTAAATCCAAGTAAATAATTCTGACCTTTTAGCCTTACTCAGTCATGAGCAGAGTTGTACACAGTTAAGATTTTTGAGGTCTCTTACTGCTTTTTTTCTTTCTGTAGGTGACTGGAAAAATGCAGCCTCCCATCTGGAGCGAAGCACTGCAGCTATTGGTTCCCAGTACGGAGAGGACAGTATCGAACTGGGTCATCAGCTCTTCAAATTAGCTCAGCTACACTTCAATGGGTGAGTGACTCCTACAGATGGGGAGGAGTGTTTTCAATGTAAGATTAACTATAACTAAAGTCTATTCTCTCTATAAGACTATTTTGTGATTTTAGATCGACATTATTAATTACAGCTCTTCTTTGCTGTGTTTCTCCCCTCTCCTTCTCCCAGTGGTGCAAGAGGCCCAGTCCTCTCTCTCATCCCTAAGGTCAGACACCTCTTGTCTCTCCACTGTGGCCATCACTGTCAAGAAATACAGGAGTTGCAAGCTATGGAGGACTGTCTACGAGTGTAGTCACACACACACACACAAGAGTGACAATTCTTATGACATAATTACAATATCAAAACTGATTGATACACTGAATTGATTACAAAATTGTGAAAATTGATGGAAATTTCTTTATGAATAAAGAAATGTATATAATATTGTTTATAAGCCTTTATGTGTGTGTGTATATATAGATATATATGCAGTTAATTTTCTAGATATTAGAAGTGACATGCAAGTCTGGACAGCTACCAAACGGCCACAGGTATACATGCAGTCGATTGTGGCTCTTTGACCTCTTGGTGTCAGAATGTATCCATCAATAATTTCAATTTCATGCTTCAGTGGTGGTCTTGCACTGTGAGGCAACTTATCCACCTTGTATTTCCAGGTGCTTCTCTAAACGAGGCAGAGGTAAATCTTTGTGTTTTTCATGATTGTGATGAGGAAACGGTTTTCAATCCAGCAAGTTAATCAGTTTGTACAATCTGCAAACACCCTTGTCTGCTACACACACACACACACATCTGTGAAGCCCTCTGACCTTTAGGTGGCAGCAGTTATCCACTTACGAATTCAATTTCATGCTTCAATGGCGGGAAAGCAAGATGTAGCTCTGAATCTTGAACCTATAGTGCCTAGCCCATGTCCTCCAAGACCTTTATACATTCATCTTAAATGTCTGTATGAGCCCTTTAAATCATTATGTTAAGGGTTTTACTTTTCATCTCTCTCTCAACTTTTAATTGAACATTAACCTTTTAAACGGTGGATGAGGAATAATTTCTGGTCTGCCACATAAACCGCTGAGAAAAAAGGCATTTGATCGCCATGTACTCGGCTCCAGAGGTTCATTGGTCTTTAGACATGAGGGTCAGCTCCCAATGTGCAAAGACAAAAAAATCTCAATCACAGCCGGACCTCCTGAGGAAACTGCCAGTTAGATATTACCAGTAACTGGAGGCCAGCCAATCCAACAGACGTTGACATGTACCAACAGAATGTCAAGGTCAACTCAAAACAACTAAAGAGAGGCAGCTGGTGAAATCAGCTGAGGAGTCATGTAACGGTGAACTCTAAAGGCTCTACAGAGTTCCTGCTGATTATTTGTGTGAGGAGGAGCTGCAGGTACAGAATCAAATACAGTAAAGTCAATCAATATGAGTCAAAGGAACAAGACAATATTGCTGGGATTATTCCAGTGTGACTCTGCTCTGTCAAAAAACAGTTAATAACAGGCAAATAACAGTTATATTAATACTCTGTTAATCTGTTGATTGTTTTCCCATTTTCCCACTGAATAGATATATAGAGATAAATATGCGCTCTGAGAGGAACCAAAGGCTTATCAACTTTTTTGAGAACAAATAAAACATTAAAGACATTTACATCAAGCTGTAAGTGCCACAAATATTTGTGTATATTCATACTAAAACTTTCTGCATTTTATTTTGTGTTGTTAGTGATACTGTATTTTTTATTTTTTTGTTGTACATTTTGTCTTTCAGTACATGGCCTAACTAGCAGACTTGAACGTGTTTTTTAAACTACTTTGGCTCCACTCCCCCAACTGTCTAATAAATACTTTAGGATACTACACTATAAAGGAAAAGTAATTCCAAGTTGCATTTTTTAAAACAAACACTGTCTTGGGATATAACTCAGAGCTGGCCGACAGAATCATGCTGATGTACCCTTTGGATCTGCTGTATTCTGCGGCCAGCTCAAATCCCTCCTTTGTACAGCTTGTGCTATAATGAGTCACTGTTTATTACCATAATGTTGACATTACGTGTCAGATAATGTCTACTTACAGTGGGACACGCACTAACGCAGCTTAAAATCTGCAAATGTAGAGCCAAAGTTAACACTGATTACACGGACATAAAGTGATGCAGGACACAATGGGATATTTTCACTAATGTGGCTTAATATCTTCTCATGTACAGCTTATGGCAACATAGTTGAGTAATCCCAGAGATAATAAAGCTACAGATACAGATACACCCCACTCTCCCCCCAAGAAACAAAGTGATAAAAGAGTATTGATATTCATTATGAATCAGGTTCCAGTTGTTGTATCTGTCTTTGAAATCCCCACAATCCTGCACATCTCAAGAGCTTAGAATCTCACAAACTGCTTTGTCATGTCATGAGGAATTTCTGTTTGTTTGTTTGCTCTGGTAAGCTAAGCCATGCAGGCTTCTGTACCAGTCAGGAGCTCAGGGAGAAAATGTGAGCTCGTGTTCAAAAGGAAAAAAACACAAGCAGGATAAATATTGTGAAACTGGGAGGGAAAAGGGAGCGTGAAGAAGATAAACACAGCCAGCATGAATAAGTCTGCAGACGTCTCCAGTATCAGATCACAGGGTCCTTATTTGACTGTCCAGTGCCATTTGAGGCCATTTCCAGTGGCTGTGATCTTGGGCTTATCAGATGTCCTGCTATACATAATGCAATCAAAATTGGCCAGACCGCAAAACAAAAAGCTTTTGCGCGTGTATTCTGTAACAAAGCCTGCGTCAATATCTGTAACGCAGACCGACAGAGTTACTAACAGCTGAGTTGGCCTGACTCAACATGTCTCCTGTAAACCGCCGGTCATCAGCATTACAACCACCCCTGCATGAATTATACACAGCAGTAACCGTAACAATGAACTCCTACCTTCAGTGTGAAGGTGTGGCTGGAACTGTAAAGTGGCATAAGTTCTCACCAAGCAGACAGTAATATTAGTTGTTCTTATTGAGATCCCAGACATTCAAATGCAGAGTCCTCTTCTCTCCTTTACACTCACCTTTATGTTAAGGCTCTTACTTACCATTATATTGTTACTATTATAATTGTTTTATAGGTTGTATTTTGGGTCCTATTGACCTTTAACAATTGTTTTTTAATGGGAAAGCAATTCATAACTGTTTGGAAAAGTTATTATTACAGTTGTTATTACTGAGATATTAACTGAGTCATTACAACCTGCTTCTGTCACTCCTTTCAAAAAACATGATACTAACATTAAACATGATACTAAAGTACAAAATATCAAAAATGTTTCCAAAAAATGGATCTTCATCCCATGTGACCATCAAATCTAGCAACTCTCAACAACTCCATCCAGTAGTTGTTGAGATGTTTCAGTTCTGACCCAAGTGGCGGACTGACCTGACCATGAAATCAGTGCTGCAGCACATGAGGTATTCTGATCTTTAGTCCTAAATGTGGATTCAGTTGCAAAACATATGTGTCCCCAATGCACCTTGCTCTCTTTTGAATTACACTTTCAATGCCAGGTTAACAATCACATGCTTCAATGCCTGCACCTCCCAAACCACAATGATATCATAAGGTTTTTTACTCAAACTTGAGAAAACTCCTCCAGGGCTCATGAAACAATGTGCTACTGTTTATACATCTGCTTGACATTATACAACAGGTATTCCTCATGACATGTGATATGTAAAGTTGGTGTTGTGCCCTTTGCTTGGTTTATGTTTGGTTTTTTGTATTTAGTTTCAGGCAGTTTATCAAACATTTCAAGAGACTTAAACCAAAGAGCAATGAATAATTAAACTCTGTCCTATTTTTATAGATTTTGTCATCAGTTTGTGGTCATAATTTTTTTTCATTTTTTTTCATTTTACTTGATGGACACTACAGTTGTACTGTGAACTCCATTTCACCCCTTACTCATCAACCCGTGCTTCAGGCCCTCCTATACAAACCCCTGTGGAGGGTCTCATGTTCACCTTTATCAGACAACAAAAAATCCCCTCTTGCCGCCTTCCTCTCATCCTGATAGTTACATGAGCCCCTCACTCTGCACTCAGAGAGCTTCGACCCCCTCAAGCTCTCCGATGTCTGCATCTGCCTTTAAGTGGATTTGCTCCTCTCTTCAGTCTCCTCGATGCTCCATCTTTCAGCCCCTCAGCAGAGGACATCTGATACATGATGCAGATGATGGTAATGTGGCTCGGGCTCATGTAAAAATAAAATCCCCATCAGTCTCTCACACAGGCAAGGTTATTACACACTATTATGCAAATGGTCGACAGTAAATAATAGTCACTCAAGACTGAATGTTAAGGACAACGATGTATTTAAAACTGTTCGGAAAGACTCGGTTAGGCTGTTGGAGCAAAAATAGAAACACTCATTTGTTTTTGATTGCACTTGCAGGCGATAGTTTCAACATCCAAATCATGATTAGAAAAAGAGAAAAAGAGCTTGTGGGTTGAACGAGAATCACGATCTATGTGTCTGAGGGCAGGTGTAATTTCGGTTGAGAGTAAAGGGGGGGGGGCTTGCTAAATTTGGCACGTGTGCATGAGAGGCGTGTACACTACTGGACAAGGTGAGGGTCAGCTGCGCCAGGAGCCCCATCGGCAATCACTCTCCTGAAACTGTTCACCTTGCTGGAGCACAGTCACACGCCTATGACTAAGCAGCTCGAGGAGCACGAGGTTAGGATTTGATTGGCACTCCAATCTTCAGCATTTTTAGTTAGTGTGGTGTCACGAGGCTCTGGCGGTCAGTGGGTCAGTCCAACACTTTGGTTCCAACTAAAGTTGACAACTGTTGGATGGATTGCCATGAAGCAGTGGCAGCATTTTTTAGTGACTTTGTTGTTCCACTGACATTTCAAATAGCTCCACAATGAGGCCAACATTTGTGAGTTTTAAGTGAAATGTCTCAAAGTCATTCATTCAGACACATTTATCTCACCTTCACAATGATTTACAATAACTTTGGTTATAATCAAACTTTTCAGTTTGTGCTATCATCACGCCAAACATTTATTGTCAGATCTGTTCAATACTTGACCTGCAAAACCAATCACATTCCCATCAGCCTACGCTGTACTTTGTATTTAGTACCAGTTAGGAAATGTTAGGTTGCTATCATGCATAAAGATGATGATCACACCTGCTTAGCATGAGCATGTTGTGATCATGAATCTAATTTGCATACTTAAGTTACATTTTGCTCAGCTGTGCAGCCGTACAGAGCTGCTAGCATGGCTCTTGACTCTTGTTTCATTGTTTCAAGTTGGGAAGCAAAGTTTGACCTTTCTCACATTAGCTGATTCTTGTCATTTCAATCCTATAATGATTATTTTTTAATTTGGCATCACTTTAATCATATTGTCATCACAATATTCTCCACAATGAGAGGAGTTATTGTTGACAAACTCCATGGAGAAATGCTTTTTCCCGTCCCCATACTGCTGTCTTGCTTGTTATGATCTTCCCAGATATGAAAACTGAATATTGCTGACATTATTCATCCCACTCCAGGGAACAATAACCCAGGTGACATACTTCGAACCTCAAAAAGCAAATAAAAAATACTGAGGAGAAAGTCGCCCTTGGGGAAGTTTATTTATTTACTTAGTTGATATTCTGTGGTGTCAGCACTCCCCTCTGCTGCTGTGGGGTGCTAAATATGTTAACTGAAGAATAAAAGGTCTGTATTTCTTCCCTTTTTTCATAACTGCCATAAAAGTATATTGATCTGACAAAGCAACGAAAATATAAGTAGGGCATATTTTGCGTGTGTTCGATGAAGCCGTAACCGAGCGCCTGTTTCCTAAAACAGGCTCACATAAAACTGTAGATCTATCTTGTCGAGCCATTGGGGTAGAAGCTAAGAATAGGTCCCTCTCTCTGTGCTCTCCAGATAAAAATAATGACCTCCCCTTTTTAATAAGCTCCGCCATAATAAATGTAAGATAATCTCTTCCTCCTCCTTGTCCATCTATCCATGCCTCCTTTTTTCTGCAAATGTCCCGCTCTGTTCTCAGCCATAATGGTGCGAGTATTTTCAGCACTGTGGATGGATGATGAAGACATTTCCCTGTATGATCGCTCATGCTTCTCCTTCATCAGTTGTACCCCCTCCTCTAATGTGTAATGTGATCCTTTATTGCTCTCAGTAGGGAAATTTCCTTTTCCACTTTCCCCCTTCACAGAAAGAGTGCAGGATCTTCCACAGAGCAGGTAGGGATTTGGTGTCATGTTCAAGGACTCTTCGGCAGAGATAATGCTTGCTGGTCCTCCTGTTGAAAAGGGGTCTCTTTATTATAAGGGGTCTTTCTCATTATACAGTGATTCCCATAAAACCTACACTAGAAAACTGCTTGAGGTTCTTTTTCTAAAAGTCAAATGCATCTGTCCTTCCTGTTTGAGTCCAAAAGGGCCTGGCAAGTTGACTTCAGTAAAAGTATCAATATAATAATGTACAAGTATTAACTTACAAGTAATAATCCATTATGTATTCAAACTACTCACGTAAAAGTACATAATGATTACCAGCACAATTTATTTAAAGTATCAAAACTAAAAGAGCTCCTTGTGAGTTAGTGTTACATGATGATATGTGGAATAATTAGTCTAATAATGTTGATTCAACAGTGTTTAAGCAACATATCACTGCTGGCAATGGAAGAGCTTAACTTTATGTACAGTGAAAGTGGTTTAGCCAAGTGGTTTCCAACCCACAGTGCAGGAAGTTCACAGTCCAAAATAAATCTAAGGGGGTTGTGAAATAATTAATGAGACAGGAAAAAAATCATTTCAGCTAGATAAAGTCTTAGTCATACTATGGACTTTTCTCTAATCTCCCTGGTGAAACACTGGATAATTCAACCTTTGTGGGCCCAGAATAGCCAATTAAATAAAAACCATCTCATGTGTACAGAGGAAATGTGCCTTCAGCAGAAAAATGGCAACAGGTCCTTCTAGGCACTGCTGTTTCTACAAACAACTACAAAGTACAGCTGAAATAAGGTACTTCCTTTGAAATGAGGAGTAGAGTAAATTAGTAAGGTAAAGTTGTACTAAAGCACAGTACCTGAGTAAGTCTACTTCCACCACTGTTTGTTGGCTCCTAACTTTTGCTAACTATTGTATTTGACCACACACAGTCCCAGAGATCTCACATCTCACGTCTCTCAGCAGCTACAAATGCATCAATTATTGAATAAATGAGAGGCGAGAGCACCAGATGCTGGGAGCTGCTCGTCCATCTCCCCCGTGTCCTGCTGCCCTGGCTGCAGAGCAGAGCAGCAGCGGTTTGCCCTGGAAAGTTCACCCTGACTGTGGGTGGAAGTGATGAGCAGTCTAGTTGCTGATGGATGGAGGGTACTACTACCATGATTGCCTGGCCCTGCCAAGCATAAATACTCTCTTACTTTGTCCCTTCAGGACAACCTGACAGCACCAAGGTTTATTGAGAGAGGTTGACAGAGTGATGTCACCTGCAATGTACATGCATGACACTGTTTATTTTTCCTTTTAGTTTACCACCTATTTCCAGATAGCCCAGTGCAGGTATTTAAAGATTAAGTAACTGGGTTCAGCACAGTGTCACTTGCTCATCTGATAACCTCACCAGACTCTGGATCTCACCCTGGCCTTGACCAATGTTACTTCTGACCCCACTTAAACAAAGTACACAGAATTTTTACTAAGCTTTTTAGTTGAGTATCAGCATGTTATTAAACTCAAATGAGTGATTAAGCACTTTTGTAACAGAATATAACAAAAAAACATACACTACTGTATTTATAATGTTATGTAACAAAGAACCGGGAAAGCAATTCTCAATTTTTCAAATCATTTTATCAATATAGTGGCATAGAAACTGGATCACCTGAAACTGATTAACCCCCTGTAACAGGACTGGCGACAGGCCAGTGTCTTGCCTGGGCTCAGGCAGTTGGTTCACTTTCCAAGGTGTCACTGATACACTTCACCCTTCAGGATGAGTGTCTTAACAGCCATGGGGGCCCTCGGTGTCGTCAGTCAATGACAGCCACAAGGACAAACAGCGGTCACCCGAACATCAGATATCAACCGTTTTGTAATTCAATCTAAATAGAGACATTGCGAGCCAAGTATCCGTATCGTTTGTCGTGATCGTTACATGATCGTTAGAAACTCAATGTTCATCATGGGCCAGGAAGAGACGTAAACTAATCCAACTGGCTACTGGAGGAGTCCTTACTGTGCAAGACTTATTGTGTAAAGCCTTTAGGACTTTTGAGGGTTAAAAATATACATCAAGTCCTTTATATCTGCTAACCTCATTTCCCCCAATTAAATGATGATTTTTACTCACATTTAAGACTGTTTTATTTTTATACATATATATTATATTTATACTGCAGCAATGTGTCTTGCAATAACTCAAAATTATGGGCACATTTCCACTATTTTTGCCTCACTGCACTGGTTACTGGTGTTTAAGATTGATTCAGAATGTTATTATCTATTGGCAAATCTCTGAGAGGCCTTGTCGAGTCTTACATTATTAACCTTGTCACCCCTCACACCCCTACCTGTACTCTTAGATGTGCAGACCAGCTGCTGGTCTCAGTCTCTTGGGAAAGGCTTCAGACACAGAGGGTAGTAGGGCATTTTTTAGAAGTGCTCTACAGTTGTGACATAACCACAGCAGCTGCCTCAGTGTCCTCTTTTATTTCTTGACTGCAATGAACTTCAAGGTATATTTTAAAAAAGTAAACAGGATGAACCAAAAAAGTAAATAAAAGTTAAACCTGATACTAAATAACCAGTGTTTTTAAAGCAATCAACCTTTTTTGTTTATGTACAGTTCAAAGGCCAAAATGTCTTTGTTTTGAATCATATTTATTTAGGAAAAAAATGTGTGTGATTATGATCTTCACCATTCCCTGAACTATTGATTTCCAGATCAAATTACATCCAGACCCTAAATCATAAGTATTGGAGGACTGTAGATTAACATTGAATGAATGTGATGTGATGCATCACATGAAAGTACTTTCCCTCCAGTCAAGACTATAATGTGAAAAATTATGAATTTATGCATCACTGTGACTTTAAGGTTCTAAAACATTCCTCACCTGCAACCTTGAAATAGACTATTAACTTTCCATTATATGCAGGATATTTGATGGGCAGGTTAGTTGGTTAATGGAACAATATATTTATCATTATATGATGTATTTTATAGTACATAATATAATACATAAGGGAAAAACATAATGAGAGAATTAAGTTGAGTTTTCTATTTTATCATTTTTGGTGTTTTTGGAGCAAATTTTGTCTTCCTGCTACTGACAAAAACAATCATATGTTGTGTTATGATGGGGTGTCAGTGATTCCTCTCATCACTCTCATAGTTTTCCACTCCAGCCACACAGCGTGATCCGCAGCCACAGCTACCTCCTCTGACTGAGTGACTCGGCTTTGTTTGGCCGGTTGTGTCTGTCTGGCCACGGCTCACTCCATTACAAGTCTAAATGACTAATTAATGGTCCTGGGACAGATGACACCGGCTCCTCAAGATCCATTTACACCCTCATCACCACAGGGCTCTGACTGGACTCCGCCGCACTTCTTCACTTCTCCCTCACCTCAATCCTCTCGCTCATCCCCTCATCTCTTATTCATCTGGTGGTGGAGTACTGTTTAAGGAGCAGGTCTGTGGATAGACAGCCAGGCAGATTGAGAGACAGGTTGACTGGACAAACGGAGGTAGAGGACTGCATTTGTGATGGAAAAGAGAGAGAGAGAGAGAGAGAGAGAGAGAGAGAGAGAGAGAGAGAGAGAGAGAGAGAGAGAGAGAGCTTGAGGCAGGTGATGTGTTACTAGCTTTGCTGCTTTTTTTTTTTTTTAACTCAGAGGTGTTTTGTAGTAGTTTGTTTGTCTGGAGGGGAGATAGATGAACCCTGATCTCCACCTGCCAGTGAGCCCAGAACACCCACACTTCTCTCTGAAAAGTTTTATTTTGTTCATCAGATAAATAGAACTGGACCCTGTGTGTGTGTGTGTGTGCGTGTGTACATATTATTCACTGTTACTACAGAGTCCTTCAACTTCTTCATCCTCAGTTTCTTTTTTAAGTGACACACACACAGAGAGAGAGAGAGAGAGCGAGAGAGCAGGAAGAGAGATTAAGGAAGATATTAGATGAAACCACTGTTACCCACGAGCACCCCTGCTGTACCACAGCACATCCCCTGGCACCCATCTAACGGACAGCAGCAGTATCAGTGTGTGTGTGCCTCTAGCCAGTAATGATCCTGCACATACCAAAGCTCCTTGAGTCACTTTCATGGCTAACAGGGCTGTGCCTCTGCAGAGTAGGAACAAAATTTCAGTTTAGAATAAAAGTTAGTCCTCAAGCTTTAAGTCCCTTTCATGGAAAACTTGAATGAACATTGCTAATCCGTCAAAGCTAAGAGGAAGGGCAGGATCAACTGAAGACGTAATACTGCAGATTCAGGCAGGGAGAGAGCAGTCTGACTTAGCGGTTAAAGAGACCAATCTGTTATTTAAAGGTCATGATTTCAGAGTCAATTTTATGAACGCAGCACGAACATGTGTTGCAAAAGTGAAGTGGAAGAGCACAATTTCTTAACGTCTTTCAGTAAAATGCAGAGTATGGAACAGCAGGTCAAACTGGCTCAAATATTATTTAAATAATATCTCTTACACACTATCATAAACAAAACTGCACATCATGAGCATCATTAGCACAGTTGTTCGTGATATTGTGTTCACCCCCGCTCACCCACACTGTCAAAAGCTCCAACTGAAAGAATCCGATTTAAATAAACTTTGGCAGGGGTCAACACAGTACAGTATGTAAATGTCAGATTTGTCAGTAAAAATATTGCATCTTCAGCAAATATTATGCCAGAGAGACGGTCAGGGTGCAGATTATGTCTATGATATACTGACACTCATATACCTGTGACTATATTTTGTGCATTGTTATATCTTTGAGCTTTGACTGTTACATGGTGTATTCTATGCCTGTATTCATATTGGAACATATTCCATTATGATTGAGTCCAGCATGTGTCAGCCATATACCAGCTGGAGGGAGGACGAAGGACAGATCAGGTTGGCTGTTAAAAGAAGGTTAATGAATGACGAATCAAAATGTTGGTGTGGGCTGATTAAATTTTACACACAAGTGCACAGAAAATGTGCAGTGTGTGTACGTACACACGCAAAAACAGTACACAGCTGCCAATTTAGCATGTGCGCCGGAGCCATCAGAAATAACGACACACCTGAGGATAGGAGGAAAACTCCTCTGCCAAGGTTATTGGCAACTGGTCACTCGCCCACAAGTTTACACGCACACGCCCACAGACACACTGTAGTCAGGAGATAGGGATGAGCAGCCTTGAGTAAATCAATTACGAGGTTCAGTGTCAAGTTGAAGGCCACGAGGAGGGCACCATAACAATATCCCAGCAACAGCCTGTGAATAGCAGCCACCACTAAATCAGCTCTCTGTGCCGGCAGATAGAGCGGACACCTGTGGAGCAGACGAAGGGGTCCTGAGAGGAGAAGCGGAGGCCAGAGCAGATGTCCTTGTTTGTTTGGAGGAAGAAATACTATCCCATATGCCTTAATAGGCAAAACAACCTGACGTTAATATGGCCTTTTGTGCTTATCGGCAGCACCAGCAGCGAGGCTGTCCTCCATCATTCTCTAGCTCTTCCTGTCTCATTGTCTCTGTCTCAGTTTCTCCGTTCTCCCCATCTCCCAGTGTCTATATTTACATCCCCACCAAAGCCATTTCTGTCCATCCGTTCCAGATTTAGTGCTCTTGGGCATGACAGTAAAGTGCAATCATCTCAAGACTCTCCATGGCTCTTGTTAAATACAAACAAACATTGGGTCTAAATGTCCTCTATGGTTCCTGTTGTCCTTCAAAGGAATAGTTTGTCATTTTGGAAAATATCACTTATTAGCTTTCTTGCTGAGGGTCTGATATCTTTTCTTTTTTCCTCTATGATATAAGTAGCATCACTGAATCTGCTGTGATTCTCTCATCCAGACAAATTTATGTACAGTTGCTGCAATTAAGCATTACAAAAGATGCTGATATTTTAGATAACAGCCGTTTCTTCATGGGTTAACATGAAAATACAGAAACTCAGGTCCAAAAAGAAAATGCTTTTTGCAGTTTGGTGTGGATGACCTTGCCTAACCTCTACCTCATCCAAAACCTTCAGGATGAATCAAAAAAGAGGAAGATGAAGTTATTATCAGCTCCCAATCTAACCAGTGCTGTGGCTTTAAAGGATACAAATCCCTGAGGTCAGGTTGTAAAATCTTGTGGAAATCCTGGGACCAGAAGAGTCGAGGCCAATATGGCAGCAGATTAATGATTTCAGAAAAATATCCACATACTTTCTCCCCTGTGTACCCGCCTAAATACATCTGGATATGTAGCATTGATGGTGTAGATCATTTAAATATGCATATGCAACAAGCAAAGTATTCATCCAGATGAGCTTCAACAATAATTTGAATATGTTTTCACTAAATTAGACAGTTATTATTATACATTCTGCATTTTCCATGTCCAGAGAAATAAGCCTGTGGATAACTGAAAAGGGCTCGTGCTTAAATAAAAGGCTGACCGCACTTTCATTTTTATTTTTTTATTTTTTTTGGGGCTTTATCAGGACAGAAAACACACTCCATGGTCTGATAATCTTTGTCTTGGTGTGTGCTCTCACTCATACAGTTAAAGCAAACACACACACACACACACATATGCAGTTGAGAACAGTTGAGCTCACTGTAACTGTGAGCAGGTGTCAGTGAGGATGTCCACTGACAGCTTGTTGTTTCTCTGCCTCACTTCCAATTAAGTAAAAGCCAAATGGTTTGATTTGATTTTGGTTTGTTGTGTACTTGTCATCCAAAATGTTATTTTTGTAATATCAATGGCACCAAACATAACCACACATGACAGTGAGGAATACTCTTATTATTTGCCTTTTCTGTCTCTGCTTGACAATTTCCAGCAGTGCATCACTACATGGTGCTGCGTATCGCTGTTTCTGTCTTGAATAGACTTCCCTCCTTCCCACCTCTTAACCTCCTTTCCTTTCTTCATTTTCAGAAACAACTGCACTCAGAAATAACAGATCTGTCCAAATGGCAGGGTTGTAGCACCGACCCTCTCACTGACTCTGACTTCTTTCCTGTCTCCTTTTTATTTCTTTTATCTTCCTTGGCTCATGTTGTATTTGTTATGGGTTACAAGAAAACCACTAAAGCAAATTCCTCTTTTCTTCTTTCCTTTCTTTCATCTTCCTTTTTTAAGGCTACTTCTGTTCTTGCTTCCTTTTGAACTCAGAACTACACAAATTCCTTTAGAACAATGTAATGTGGTGCTCTGTGGAGCTGTCCATAGTGCTGAACCTCTGTGTTTTACCATGAACAGACTTTCTGTCTCTGCATCTCCCCGACTTTCCTGTTGACTGCTACCATGCCACAATAAACTGACTTTTCACATGTCACTGTTTCAACTTCAGATAAAAGATGCACCATACAGCCCTCAAGACACCGTATTTAATCCAAATTACTTTCAGATTTAATTGTAAAACTGTGATGTTTCATCTTAGTTTTAAGTGATGGCAGATCAGTCTTATGTCAGCCCAGCACCACGTGCCCAATGCAGATCCCCATGTTGTGTATTTAAGCTTATTGATTTGTTTGCCACCTCTATACTGTAGACGTGGAGAGCGTGACCAACTCCCGGAAAGCGAGTTTTCTCGAACAGGAGCCCATTAAACAGGCTCCACTGCCCGCACATAATTACAGCAGCTGATTTGCAACACAACACGAGATGCCGTAAATTACGGCTGTAATACTGGGGACGTGGTGTGGAAAGGAAACGACCGAATCTCTCGGAGTTTAAATTATCCCGCAACCATCTGGTCCTGATGAGTGTGCTCATTCTGTCGGTCAAACTGGGAGGAGTGGGTCTGGCAGTGGGACCATAACTCAGGAGTGCATGTCACATTCAGATCGTTTTACTCTAATATTAAATGCCCCCCTCGGCTGAAAAATAATAACTATATATTAGGGTATCTTGGGAGTGCTTGTATGTGCGCGTGCTCTCTCTCTCTCCCCCTCTCTGTCTCTCCCTCTCTCACTGACAGGCGTCAAAAATACCACCAAGGGAGCGCAGATCAGCAGCTATCCACGCAGCCACACTCGGCTGTTGTCCACCCTCCGATGCGTAAATATCCCAAGGAAAAAATCTTCTTTTCTCCAAACGGGGCTGCCGAGATGACAACGGAAAGCGCGTTTTATCTGTCCTGATGGTACAAAGTAACCGGTGCCGGACTGAATCGACTTTACATGCCTGAGAGGATTGTAATCGGTCACCTTCTTCGCAAAACACATCAGCGCAGACCTACTTTGAGACCATGAGGGAGAAGATGTGGATATTTCACAGTGCGGACAATTTAAAGTGTATTTTTCCGGTTTGGAATCAGTGGTGTTTGTATTACGCAGCGGTTGTGTGTTTATTATGTTCGCCTCTCAGGGCTGATGATGCGTGCCCGTCGTCCTGCATCTGTGCCAGAGACTCCGGGACGGTGACCTGCCATGATGGGGAGTACAGCGATGTACCAGGAGACATACCGGAGTGGACGTCCACCTTGATACTCAGGGGGAGAAACATCTCAACTTTACAGCGCGGTGCGTTCATGATCAACGGCACGGAGTTGGAAATGACAACCCTCTCCCTGTGCTACAACGGGATTCGGGCTATTGAGCCCTATGCCTTCCTGGGACTCCCCCGATTGCATTTGCTGGATCTGAGCCACAATAAGTTGGAGTCTATCTCAACCAGGGCTTTCCACGGTTTACTGGAGCTGCGCTCTCTTTACCTGAATGACTCTCTTTTGCCTGCTGCCACGGCGCAGCTCTCTAATGCGCTCAACACACAAAGTTTGCGCAACCTTCATAGACTGGAGTTGGCGGGAAACAGGCTAAAGTCTATACCCCTGATGAGATTAGATATCCATAATCTGCACATGCTAGTGCTGATAAATAACTCAATAGAAAGCATCGGGTGGGAAAACGTCACCAATTTGTATCAGCAAAGGCGCATACACGTCTACTTGTCTTTAAACCCGTTCCGGTGCACCTGTGAACTGGAGGCGTTTTACTACTGGTTGAAGAACTCATCCCAGTGCCCGGATGCGGGGCGTCTCCTGTGCAGCGAGCCGGAGGCCAAGAGGGGGATTCCCGTGGTGAGGCTCCGGGGCGAGGACGTGGATTGTATGAACGAGAACCTTGAGGCGGTTTCATACGTGTTCCTCGGTATAGTGCTGGCTCTGATCGGGGTGGTGTTTCTCATGGTTCTGTATCTCAACCGGGGAGGCATCAAACGATGGCTCAACAACATTAGAGAGGCGTGCCGGGACCAGATGGAGGTCTACCATTACCGCTACGAGCAGGACTCAGACCCAAGATTGGCCAACGTGGCTGTTTAATCACTCTGCTGAAACATTAGGCCACTGCCGAGTGGTGAGAGGGCAGGGGAGGCAGTGTTTCAAAAAGCTGGAGATGTAATTGATCAAAAAGACTGGGAAGACTTCCTGGCAGGTTCCTGTCACAATCAAAAATCAACAATTTGATCATTTTCAGCAGCTGGCCAATGAGCTGCAAGGCTCCCTCTCACACTGGAATATGTACAGAGCCAAAGACATTTAAATGACTGCAAGAGACTATTGTTATATACATATATACATATTGTATATAAGGATCTCCTCTTGACAGGAATGCTTTTCATGCATCATGTTACTACAGCAGCTTGTCAGATTCACATAGTATTATTTATCTTATTAACCAAGTGACAAATATACAGAAAAGCTATATTGAATTTCTGATTTGGAAAGGTGGAATGAAATGGTGAATTGATGTGATTATTGAAAAGTGCAGCTCCTGCAAACTGCTGCATACTAATAGTCTGCATTCAGGAAACCTCGCAGAGAAAACAGTGTGTTCCTGTTTGTAATCTACCGAGGCAGGGAGTACATAATGCAAAGTGTGAGAGAGAAAAGTGGTGAAGAGGGGGCTGGGGAAAGTTAGATGAGGCAAGGATTGTTTGCTGGAGTGCCATGTTCGTGCAAGCAGGCGATGCTGGAGTAAACTGTCATGTTTCATCATCAGTCACATGGCATAAGTTTCCAACCTTGTCTTCATGAGCAGCCTTTGATCTCTGAAAACAACACAAGCCCATGTGTATCGTTTGAACAACAGCTCAGTTTACCATTAAACAGGCAAAAGAGGAAAAGAACCTAACCGTGCATGTGACTGTTGTAGGCATAGAAAACCAACCAAAACCTGAATAAAAGGGTCAAATAAAAACGGCGAGTTAGCAGTGTTCTTTATGTCACAACATTTTATCATCACTGTCAGGAAATGTTGACTTCATGCAGCATTTTGCCGGACATTAAACACGGGAAATGTTACCATGTTGTACTTTGTAGAATAACTTTTGCTAGAGGCAGGTGTGAGTGATTGAATGAATCAGCCCAATGTGACTACAGTATGATGTCCCATCATCACCACTGGGCTCACCAGAAAAAGGTCCAGACTATCTCATCCCCTTCTTTTCCAAAGCACCGAAAAGTGCAAGACTGGCAGAGGTTTGCATGGACAGATATATAACAGGAAGGCATGGTGGAGTTAATCTCATTGGCACCGTGACTAATAAACCATGGAGAATGATGATCGACCTGTGAAGTCAGCATCTCTCTACAGCCCGGAGCTCATCAACCCTCTTAACTAAAAGGTCTACGTTGTGATCACAGGGATTTGGGAACCAAGGTCAAGCATGAAAGGGTTGGAGAAAACAGCAGGAGAGTAGAAATGACTGTGTATATTCATTTAGCATATTCATTTAAATCATGCATGTAAGGAACAAATTAAAGTGAAAACAACAAATATATTTGTTGTGAAACCGTGATGGATCGGATTATGATTGTTTGTTTCAAGTAATAATTTGCCTCTCCGCCTTTGTCATTAATATGCTTGTGCATGAGAAAAATGGGTGACAGAAGAATCATTTAGATTTCACCTGCTGGTAAATTCTTATAAAAATGAATAATACATAAGATTGAAGACAACAAGGTGAGGAATTAATCCTCTTTGGTTGATTTGTACAGTTTGATGTGTGACAGCGGGATGATGATCAGCACCAGATTCTTTCATCTACAAAGACCAATAAATAAATAAACAAATAGATAAACACTGTTGAAATGTAGGCATGTAGGCAATTAGGCATTTAACACTTTAAAATGTAAGCTAGAAGTATTGTGGTTGGATAGATAGATAGATAGATAGATAGATAGATAGATAGATAGATAGAATCTCTTCTGAATGAGAGTATTTTACTATGTCAGCAGTGTAGGAGCTGCCTTTACATAACAGTGACATAGAATTGTGAGACATTGTCACTTGTTATATCAGGTGACATGACAGCATACCCTACACTGTCATGTTGTATACTGAGGATGAGGAGATACAGCTAATCAGGGGGAAAGCATATCCTCCTTAGGAGCCTTAAGACCTGCACAGCAAAGACCATCAATCAATTACGAAACAAACCAAATAAATGAAACACCATCTTTTGTGTGAAAGGGGAGTTTAAAGTAGGAGGATGAGACATACAAAAAAACCTCAATAAAAACATGAATTATACATTACAAAAGATGTTTGCTATGTTCACTGTGTTAATTTACCATGTTAGCATGCTAGCTTTAAAGCGCTAAACACAAAGAAGGCAAAGGGAATGACATTATTTCTGCAAGTATTTGATCATGGCCATATTCAAAGTATTGGACAAATTGAAATTTTGCCCAGCTGGCAGCACAAAAAGTCAAAGAGTGACCATAGTCCTTAAGATATATTGTCTTAGATATTAAGTTGTTTCAGTCTGGACTGAGATATCGATCCAGAGAGCAGTAAGTCTCATGGCTTAAATGAAAGAGTCCAGAGTTTATGTGTACCTACTCAAACTATAACATGACTGTGTCAGAAGCATTTGGGGGGTAATTCTACAGTTTCAAATGAATCTTGGAAGTGTGTCAGGGCAACATACTGTATGCAACAAATACAGCACCGACTCATTATTGAACACAGAATGTTTCTGTCATGTGATATTTCAGTGAGATTGGAGCAGCATTTGATTATACAAATAAAACAAGACATCAAACAGTAAATTTAGCAAAAAAAAAAAAATCAATTGATTATGTTCATTTTGCAGAAAAAGAATGAATTGAAAAGGATCTTACATGCTAATTTAGCACAAATTGTGGGATTAATGGTTGTGTGTTGGACTTAAGTGCTGTATCTGGAAATATCGGGCCTCAGACAGTCCAGAAACAAAGAAACACACACACCAAACATACACTGATAGAGAGACTGTGTCTTTGTCTCTCTATCAGTATTTCAGTCTTAATGAATACATTGTCTCTTGAGCAATTTTGCATAATGTGTTTGATTAAATGGATGAATTTTAATGATCTTTCCTTTGTTAATTTAACAATCTTGGACCTCCCTTTGGTGCCATCTCCCCTCTCCGCCCCTGTTTAGTATTTTTTTCTTAAACCACCAGCTTTCTCCTATTTTCGTGGATTCTGGGACATAAATAAAGAGGTCGAAACAACACAGTGTCCTGTTGTTGGTTAAAAAGGCAAGACTAAACTTGTCTTTTCAGAGTTTTCACGCTTCAGCTCTGCTCGCTCTGTGCACTTCAGTTGGCATTGCTTCATTTCGTTGTTCTTCCTCCATTTTGCTACATTCTCCTCACAAATAGAGCACTTGTCAAAGACATCCTCTCTGCCCTACATGACCCCCCCCCCGTCTATTCTCCTCTCTCGCTCCTCTTCATCCAGGTAAATGACTTTATCCAGTTGAGTGACTTTGTAAGGACGCAGGGACAGGGTTTAAGCTGAGCCCAGCTAAAAGGAAGGACTGAAAAGAAAGATAAAGAAAAGGGAAGTGGAGAAAAGATTCATTAGAGTTCTTCAGTTCAGGCAGCAAATGTCCTTGCCTTATGCAAAGCGATGACTCATCGTCTTGCTCTATATACGAACGTCTGGGTGGCCAAACCGCACTGCAAACCAGGGGATATGTCTGAAATGAAGGTGAAAATACTTTATTGTTGAACAGCTCCAGAGAATTCAATCACAGCTGAGCATCAGAACTTTTTAAATCTCCTCCCTTGGAGCACTTTCACCATGATGACTTGTCTGAGTGTCTGATGTCTCACAGCCCATCAACCGCTGATTGAACGGGATGGTTACCTTAACACATGCATGCATCACCAGGGTGCTGCAGACTGAAGCGAAATGCAGTGGGGTCACACATAACCACATTTAAGTAAATGTTAGTTGCCTGCCCAGGTGAAATTGGCATCCTGGGGAGCAGAATATGGGAAGTTCATGATGTGATATATGGAAATGAGTCTGCTGGTTCGTAGTCTGATTAGTGGTTGATTGCTGTGCCAGTAGGAAAAGAGAGGGAGAGAAAGTTGCTGTGGGCAGGAGGAGGCAGAGGGTCCCATCTGTCTGCTTAAGTTAAACTCTACATGCTGTCCAACAGTAGCAGAAGAGGGTTACTGCTTCTGACTAAAGTTTAATCAGTAAAACTTTCCATAATGTGAGCTGAGAACATTTCAAAATTACTTCTCCAGTGGAAAGGAACTGTGTGCTAATGTCTTCCTCTGCATGGTGTGAAGTGAACTGGAAGCAAATGGGTTTTTCTGTTTCCCTCCTCTGCTATCAGTGTCCCACACAAAACCAGCGAGCGAAACGTTCTCCTGCAACTCAAAGTAGTCTTTAACTTTAAAAACATAAATCTGCGGCACGCTGTCACAGTAACCAGAAATGCACTACAGGCCTGAGTCAGTGTTGACAGAAATGTTCACGTACTGCAGGAGACAGGAGATGTTAATATGAATGAAAAAAGGGGTCAGTGGAGGACATGTTGTACAGAGACTGAATTCTTTGACATTGCTTTTCCTTTCTCCCCTGCACTGTATATCTCAGTATGTTACAGAGTGTAGGGCAGAGGGTTGAAAATCAAAAGTACCTTCTCATGATCCTTCAAATATTACACTGTTGGTTTTCTTACGCTCAGTGCTCCATAGGATTTTGTGTACAGTCAAACATGTGTGCTGCAGAACTGATACTGGCGATTTTTTAGAAAGATTTTCGAGAAATAAATACATTTGAATTGAATTTTGCCAAGCCGATGCTATTTCTGGATAGATTATTTGATTTACTAATTGTGACCACACAGGGACATTTTAATAGTTAAAAAAAATCAACTTGTCACTGCTCTCTGGTGGAAAAAAATTACATAATGGTGAATTACCCTTTCTTTGGCTGACACAACGACCAATACTGATAGATGTGCAAAACTCTAACTTTGGCCAGTTCTTCAGCTGGGCTGATTAATCATGTAAAGAATGTCTGAGGACTACTAATGCGACAAATATCAGAGAGATTGTCTTATTTTCTTATTCTTTGATCAGATCTAGATACAGCTGCGATGAGTTTAAGTTATAAAGTCATTCTCTCTTGCTCAGCCCTCACAGATAGGCTCTCACTAAAGTCTACTTGAGATCAGACTTCAGATTGTAACGTCACTAGGGATGATGTCAGGGATTCCCCCAGGAGGTAGAGCCATATGGAGTCAACTCCAGTTAAACTACTGTCGAGATGCACGCATCTCTGAATATGTGTTAAAGAAAGTCTGCCCATTGGACAATTAGTATGTTTACTTTAAATGAAGTGGCAGCTTACTAGACCAAACTCTAATGACTCATTATTAGTGTGCACCCCCGCAAATTTTCTTCCAGTTTTAATTGTTGGAGTGCAGGCTCAGGGCGCCTAACAAGTTCTTATGAGATTAATTAAGCTTAAATTTGAACAGTAAAACGTTTGTTTGTTACGGGCAAGGTCATTAACTGGCATTCAGTGGTAATTTCATCATAAATGGAGCTCATTAGAGAGACTCCCAAGAGTCAAAGTCCTTTTGTCTGAGGTCAGAGCGTGCTGTTTGGTGACAAATACACCTCCAGGGAATACTATACATTGACATGTTATCATTTTATTTTGCCTTACTCCATACAACTAAATTCACACATAGCAAATTCAGATTAGGTAGAATCTAAATCATAATCCATCAGTCTCAGCGTACACTTGCACTTGTCCACGCAGTATTCCCATTTTCTCGTGACTCAGCAGGATAATTATAAACCATGGGAACCTGAACAGTGAAATCTGACATTGTGAACTTCTGCCTGGCCTCTGAGCTCAAAGGTCATGTTGGTTTTGATCAGGACCACATCAAGTAATAATTAGGATGAATGTAGCCTTGGCCTGGGTTTTAATTCATCCTGGACTGTGTGTGTAAACACAGTCGGCTAGTCGATTGGCCTTTGACCGGCCGAACAAATCCTGTGTTAACAATCTGTACAGATGTCTCAGATCTATACACTAATTAAAGCCACTGACTTGCCTGTCGATTCCTAAGAAGAAATAGTCAGTGTGTGGAATGAGAAAGATACAGCGAACACAGTCTGACCTTACCTCACGCTGTAGGACAAACATTAATTCATCAGATTTTCACACATTAATTTCAATCAAGTTCTTTTCAGCAAGGGCACAGGTGCTCATTCTGGATCAGATAAATCGTTTAACAAGAATCATTAACATCCTTCACATCCCAGGTCAGAAGAATGACTGAAACGGTTACACTGACAAACACAAGTTACAACTCAGGCGGCGTGGAAGTGGGCCAAACGTGCCCTGACCTCCTGATACCCCCTTGATAAACTGTCATTTCATAAAAAACCTTGCAGCAGTTTTTACAAGTTGCTGTCTACGATACTGAATACGGCTGAACAGCAGCTGCTGGTATTAATCAAGCTTTTTTATCAGCTGGACTGTCCTCTCAAGGACAACCAGAAACCACTCCATCAGTATGAGAGTGAGTAATTAGAAGTCGGAAGAGTACAGTGAATGTGGACTCAGCTGCATGATATCGTCATACAGCAGAACTACTAAGAAGAACTGGTATGCTATGTTTGCCAGTCCACATCACCCATATATTAGAACAATTGCCCTTTTCTATAACTACAGATGAAGATTCTGGTCTGATGAAAACAGCAGTTATGTCCTTCACTGAACTGCACTGTTCAAATGTTTCTAAACAGATTACACCCTATAAATCAAATAAACATTTTCTTACTTAGACTGTAAATCTTTTTCTCATTTTCTGCAGCACATTTGACAAAGGCACAGCACTGTTGATTTATTGTCATTACAGCAATACAAAAATATATTTCAATTCTTTGTTTGTTTTTTTAATCACTGTACTGATTCTGAAAGAAAATGATAAGAGGGCATTTAAAATGCCTTATTATTATTATTATTCATCTTAATTTGAGAATGTTTAGTGCTCATTAAATCCCATCCCCATTAATCACAGCACCATCTAGTGTAGCTCAGTGCTAATTAGCTGCCAGCGAGTCTGTCTGAGCAGTGTGAATATATGATGGGCAGCTTCTCATTCAAATGGCTGCGAAGAAAAATGCAGCCTCAGCAGTTTGAATATTTCATGCTGTCCTTCGGTCAGGAGAAGATGCCGATCATCTGAGCGGTCATAACATTGGCCTTCTGGTTACCTCAGAGAAAACAGCATCTGCTCTGACAACCTGTCTGTCACAGTTCTGAGCATTCAAAGAGCTCTTTACTCTCACCAGAGTCTCAACCTGAACCACTGGACAAGACACTATTGTACAATTCTTTATGATTTTTACTCTTCTTTACTCTTCATATTTGTATTTAAAAAGTGTTTTAAAATGCTGGCATGTCCTCATCACACTCACATAACATTTCTGACAACAAAACCCACCAAAACTAGACACACTTTGGTCATAGCAACACAACACTGAAGACTCCCGGACCCTCTACATCCCATAATGCTAAACTGAAGGATGCAGCTTCAACATTATGTCCTGCAGTAGAGTACAACGTCATTATATGATTCATTTAAGTGTGAACTGACTTCTTGCACGCGTCTGTTTTAAAATCTTTAAACTGTCAACTACTGCCCTCATGTGGGCACTTGGTTAAACTGCAGCTGGACAAAGTTACCCGGCATGTGTAGGTGAGTTCACTGTTCATTCAATTAAATAATTAAAACTGAAAATGTTGAACAGCGAGGAAGTGTGGTAGTACAAGTAGCTGTGTGTTATTCACAGTTGTATTTTCTGTTTTTAAAAGATTCTGCTGAACTTGTTTGCAGATAAACCAAATCTGGTATTATGTGAATCTTTTGAGACTTTCATAATCACTCATGTTGGTTCAGGAGTCATGCCACCACAAAATGTCAATAGTCAACAGGACAGTATATCCTCAGACTAGCCCTCTGTTGCTTCTCTATCAAAATATAGTTTTTCTACTTTAGCTACACACAGTCCAGCAGGGAATGTTTTATGAAATCTGCAGTTCAAATTATGCATCAACTGACTTATGACCTGAAATAAAGATATGAAGCTGAATGAAGGTTTTGCTGATTTCCTATATAGAAAGTATAGAGTTTGCCTCTATTCTGAGCAATTATTCAGTACTTCCACATACAGTATAATGACTACAGAGATTACCTCTATTGCTATGATGTCATAAACTGGGTCTAATTTCATGCCAAGATTAACTAAGGTCTCTCTAAATGAAAATGATAAATACCCCACTATCCATAGACACTAATGGGAACTGGTGTGTCAAACATGTTTGGACTTTAAAGTAAATAAAATGATCATAGTCACTTATGTGGTTATATTATTAAGTATTTAAGTATTAATCTAAATTACATAACAGTGGATGGAGAAGGAAAATGGGGACAGATGAGGATTGATCGAGGCTGATGAAGCATTAATTACTTTGCGTTAACCTACACCTTTTCTGCAGGATAAACATGCAGTGTATCAGTTTCTGTTCCGACTCTTAGTTATTTTCCTCACTCATCAATTAGAGAAAGATCACATTAATTGCTATTATGAGGAATGATTTTAATTAAGAGTTTTAATTGTGGGTTCAGACCTTTGTAATGGAGGCAAATGAGATTAAGGAGGCTCAAGTTTAAACAGTGCAAAGTTTTGTTTGTTACAAGCGGATCAGTAGTTGCGTTTTGTTAGAAAAGAGTCAGGACTGCGTTATGTTTCCTGAAGGCACCTGTCAGATGACAAAGGCAGCATCATTCATATTTATATTGATTTACAGTGTGTTTGTCAAAATGCAAACTTCATCCAAAGTCTAAAATTATTTAAGTTGTAGTGTATGCAGTATAAGTGCAGGGAAAACATTCATTTTGGGTAAATTTAAGTCCATAGTTGTCACTTCATTTTAATACTGATCTGCTGTGCAATATTCAAGTTAATTTAATATATTACAATTTTGACAGGCCCTATCTTCAGGTTTCCTGGTATAGATCATTATGATTGTTTTAAAAAAGTTCAGGTGATCAGGTATCAGAGATTTGGCCACACCATTTATAAACTGAGGTTACCTAAATACCCTTTGAAAAGGTATGTGGTTGTGTTATGGCAAGAGAGGCAATGTCGCAACTAAATAAATAAAGTATATTAGGCCAGCAGGGAAAGGATACTTGTGAACACACTATGTACACTATAAATGCAGCACTGCAGTTATTGTATATGTAAAGAGTGTAATGCTCAAAGTGCCACCTGTGCTGACTGTCATGTCTGCAGCGAAAGTCGATTGTAGCTTAAGTTTCACAGGAGAGAAGTGCTCCTTTTACATCCATTACCTTGGAGTGAAAAGAATCATAAATCAATGTCAAGTTTAAAGAAATGTAGATCAGGCAGTTTAGGCGCAGCCATAAATCATAGATACTGCAAGTTAACAGTGGGGGATGTTCGTTAAAATGTTATTCTAACAAAAACGTTCACACATAAAAAGTATTGATTTGGGGCAAAACATTATATAGTGACAAAAAGTATATGACTTTTGCTTTTAACCTCCAGCAGCTCACTGTTTTAACAAAAAGCTGAGATATAAGTCACTACCCATGGTCCTAAAACTGTAAATCCACTGTTGTGCCTCCTCACTGCCAATACCAATTCAAAGAGGGTCTCTCTGTCTTGCCTTATCAAGATTTTGTAGTACAGGCATTTATTTTTAACCTATAACCTACATAAATCACAGCCCAGCCAACGCATATAAGTTTGCTGCTGCTGCAAATCATGAGGGCAAGGCTTAAAAGTTAGCCAAAGTCAGTGTACTCTTCAAACATGGATAGACTTAGACATACAACGCAGTTGCATAGCAGGAAACCCAGGAGACACTAATTATATTATTTATTGCCTTGTCTTGACACTTTCATGAGATCCCCCGAGAGACGTACAACTTTCATTCATTTTATTTTCAAGAAGGACGTGATGACCCAAGACAAAACGATGGTGCCTCTTTAACTCCTCAGAGTCTCTCTAATGAGTCCCAGTAGTGATGGCATCACTGGGGAACGAAGCTTAATGACCTTGCCTGTAAACAAACAAACTCGACTGCTGAACCTTTTGTCTAATTAATCTCATCCCACATTTATTAAAAATTGACACTTAATGAAAATAAACTGTAGAGTCAGTCAGAATGTATAGTCAGTCTCCTCATGTTACATGAAGTTATATCAAAACTGCAGCACTGGGTACTGATTCATGAAAAATCCAACTTCTTGTGATAAACTACAAAAAGACTAAAAAACAGATTGTTTGTTAAGAGTGGTGTGAGCAGGACAACAGGAGTAGTTCCCACATGTAGACAATGGACACAGAGCTGGTGCAGGTCAATAATTTATTCACAAAACCATGAGACCATGAGGGCCAGGAGACATGCAGTAAAAGGAACAGGGTTGGAAGTACTGGAGCAAGACAAGAAAGCAGTAGCAACACTGATGACCTGACAGAAGAACAAAGGAAGTGGACTGGTGCATGTAGAAAGTGACTGTGATTGAAGGATGAGATGCAGGTGGCGGGGTTGGTGGTGAGGAAGGCCAGGCAACTGCATGGAAATGAGGAAAGTGGAAACAAGTGTGTAGATGAAGGCAGTGGGGAAGTCACACGTGGGGAAAGGAGGGAAAGTTCAAGGGCACCTGCTAAAAAGGAAGAAAAAAAACAAAGGGGCTGCCTGTTTGGCATTTTAAATTTTCTTCTGCTGCTCACAAGTAACTTTTGTGTGTCTTATGAGCCCTCAGCCAAGTCACAATGAATTACATTCATTCTGGTGACCTGATGATTTGTGTCTAATACCAACATAGCATGTAACTGTGAACATGAGCTTAAGTTTACTGGCACTTACTGTTTGTCCTACTTAGTCAGCTAATTATGAAAAGGCGACTTCAGAAAGGGCATCAACAGTGTGACAGGCCTGAGACTGCAGGCTACCGCACTACAGTGAAGAGGTGAGTATTAGACAATTACGAGGTTTACTTGAGCTTTTAATGAACACTAATGGCTCATTAGTATCAGCGTATAGCCCTACACATTATAGTTTTAATTGCGAGAGTGCACAACCTCGTAATGGATGTAGATGAGATTAATTAGGCTTAAGTCTTAACAGTAAAAGGTTTGTTTGTTACAGGCGAGCAGTCATTAACCAGCATCCTTTGGTAATGGCAGCACAAATGGGGCTCATTAGCACAGTCCCCAGGAGTCAAAGAGGAAGGAGACGATCCTTTTGTCTGGGGTCACTGTGTCCTGTCTGGTGATAAAAATCCTTTTATGCAATACTATTCACTGAGTAGCATCACTGAGCTGTCTGTTTCACATTACCAAACAGTGTATAGTCAGTAAATTAGTACTGTGTTTTCATTAGTCACGGTTTAGACCAAGGATGGTTACAGAATAGGTGTATTAGCATGTGAGCCTCCCTAACAGTAAAACCATAGTTTCGATCATTTGTCATGTTCCTACTTGATTGTGTTTCATAATGTAACTACAGTCTAAAGAAATTTAGTTTGCTGCTGCAGAGAAATGCTGGCAGGGCAGAGGGGCTCTCATCCATTTACCTCCAAATGTGAAAGACCTGCTAATAGATGCAGGTGAGATTAATTATAAGTGTAAGTGTTTAATAAGTGTTTAATGGTAAAAAGGTTTGTTTGTTACGAGAGGGTCATTAACCTGCTTTCTCAGCTGACAAAATCTCACACTGGGTGCATGATGATGCAGAAAGACAAAGTCCTTTTAACAACCCCCCAGGATCATGAGACATTTGTTTTTTTACTCACTTTAGGTTGTCTGAACGTTGTTTTTACATTCAACAGAGTAGCCACAAGTTCTTATATAAAATTCTGATCAAATATCTTTGATGAAAATGTTTGTAACCGTGTGTATAGCAGCAAAAGATGCAGAACATCTTTGTTTTATTCTCGGTTCCTCAGTCTCCATATCAGCTCTCACTAGCCGTGCCTGGTCATCTCAAATGTCTTTCCACACCGTTTAGCAGCTGACTGATGCTCCCATGCAGAAGTTGAATTCAGAAATCTACAAAGCACGCTGTGTTTTGATTCCTGCCTCATCCATCCCTGGGTTTGGTGTGAGTGTAAGGTGCACAACGACAAAATACAAATACAAACACACAAAAAACTAAAATCCTGATGATAGAGTTATCAAGCAGTAAATCTACTGTTGACTAAGTCATCTCACTGACACTGGCCACTTGATACATATAAAAAGCAAGTCTCTGTCTGTGGCTCTGAAATCATGTTGTGAATAAAGAAAAAAAAAACAACCACGCTGTCTTTAAGTGTTTATATGTAAATTCCTTATCAAGGTTTAAGACCAATCACATGAAAACATTAATGGCCACACATCCTGCAAAACTCAATAACACATAAGCACCTGTTATCAGCCTCTTCCCCTTTTGAGAACCCATGATCCATATTATTGATGATGAAAGTCAAGCTTTGTTTTAGAATCAGTAATATTTGTAAAGATCAACAATAAAACTCATGGTGCTGTATGACTTGACAGATAAAACTGTGTCAAATTATTGTCAGACTGGAAACAGCAGGTAGGGACCAAAAAACAGGCCCAGAACAGTGAATGAATGGGAGTTCAGGCAGCCCAGCAAAAAGGAAACTAACCTCATGTAAACTGAACACAACTGACATTGTGTCAAAAGGAGGAATAAATATGGACTGGAGTGTAAGTGAAACTAGAAACAAAAGACAAAACTGGTGGGCAGAGCAGGTGGAAATTGAAACAACAAATAAGTCAGAAGATGAGACTACTTCAACATAAAACAGGAAATAAAACTACAACTTAAAACCAAGCAGTATATTTTATTCTAAACTTAGCCGACTGTATTTCTGTATTATAACCTGCATGTTTTCCTGCTCTTGCAATAAAGACTAATGTGGTGCTCAGAATTACAAAATAATTACATGTTTTGTTTCGTTTTTGTCTGCATGATAACTTGCAAGGCTGAACACTACTTTTTATGGATATGAATTATTAATTCACTGCTCATTACTGTATTGTTCACCCGCATTATTCTTAATTAGAAGACTTTTATCTCTGGAGATCAATGAGGAGGGTATATTTTCCTTTGTGCACAGGTCATACATGCAGACGTTCAAAGGCTGCTGCTGGACTCTGCATCATATGAACATACACTGCATAAAACTATAACAGGTGATGCACAAGATGACAATACATTATTCATATTCATCAACCAGGATATGGTTGATGAATATGACACAAGTATATGTTGATGTGTTCACTTGGAGTATGTGATTGGAAAGCTGTATGATAAGTACTAAAATGTATTATTTTTCTGTTTTTCAGACTGGAGTGTTTTTGACAGTCTTGGACCAGGGGCTGCCCTCCGACACGTAGCCTGTGGAGTTCCGCCATGTCTTTTTTCAGGACTGCTCTTAACAACTCTGGCATAATTCATCCTCCAGGCTTCTATATAATAGCATTTGAGACATTTCCCTACATAAGTGTCTACATGATCTTTCTAGCATTTGTCTATGTGGTTACACTGGTGTTCAATATTTTACTGATCTACATAATTGCCCGTGACCACTGCTTACACACTCCAAAGTTTCTGGCTGTGGTCAACCTCGCAGTAATCGATGCAATCTTAAACACAAGCACTATTCCCAGCATGATCAAGACATTCCTCTTTAATGACAACTTTGTTCCATTCAACCTATGTCTCTTACAAATGTATGTCTACTACACTGCAATATCTCTGGAGTCATATGCACTCGCTATACTTGCCTATGACCGACTGATCGCAATATGTTTCCCTCTGCGTCAGAATTTATTCAACACGCTGCCGATCATGTCTTGTATTGTCGGCGTGACTTGGGTTTACAATCTCGGGAGAGTTGCTTATAGCACAGCGATAATGACTCGACTGTCTTTTTGCAATTCTGTCAGAGTGTTCAGCTATTTCTGTGACTATGCACCTGTGTTTAGACTCGCCTGTAATGACTACACAATGCAGTGGTCTGTGGCTTCAACATCTAGTATGGTGAATTTGATGGGCCCCTTCACTTTTATTGTTCTGTCCTACATCAGCATCCTGGTGACTGTGTTCAGGATGAAATCAGTAAGCAGTGGAATGAAAGCTCTTGCCACTTGTGCTGAGCACCTGGTCCTTGTTGCTGTGTTTTATGTCCCCATATTCAGCATTTTCTTAATCGGGCTCTATGTGCGGGCCATTGACCCGGACCAGCGTGTGTTGAGTCTGTCTCTGGCCTCCTGTATCCCACCCTGCATCAATCCTATTGTATATTCTTTGAAAACCAAAGAGATCAAAACCAGAGCTCTGGCGCTGGTCCGCAGAATGAAAATAAGCCCATGAAAACTTTTTTGTCCATCCCGAATTATTTGTGAAAGGTTTCAACACCCTCAGGAAACAGTCGAGACTGTGTGTGTGTCTGAGTGTGTGAATAGTGAGAACAATGGTACACTACTTTACTGATAGTTTTGTCTGGTTCATGAGCATTTAATTAAACAGTGACGTTTTGGCACATTTGTGATTACACTTATTCCTTATGACTCAATGATGATGTGTGTTATTTTTTATTTTTTTATTTTTATGTGATGTTTTGCCATCATTTAAACACGTAACTTATTAAACAAGCAAATGAAATACGTATCCATTTTTTGCTGATTATGCTGACTTATTTATTCATTGACTGTATTTGAATGAAAATGTACAGTATTTGTTCATTTGACACTCCTATTTAAAGTTATGTGTTTACTGTTTCACATATTTATATTCCTCAGAAAAACCTTATTATCCTAGTTTTTGTGTTTACCTGAGAAGTCAGTGCACTGGCTCTCAGGGTTCACTACACCAAAGGGTGGCACAGCTCTCTGCATATAAACACAGTCTGACTTTGATATTAACCAACATTATACAGTAAGAAAAAGGTATGTAGAGAAAAATTATCTGGGCTCATTTGTTTATGTTCCAATTACAGAATATCACTTATCACTCCCCTATAGACACAGAATAGATGAAAATTAACTTCTCAAACATGAACATTTTGTGCTGCATTTCAGTGTCGTCCTCTAAGAAAATATGATCATTGCAGCACAAGTACTTTGTATCTTCCTTTCTATAAAGTGACTCAGCTATGGAACAAAACCAGGATCAGGCAACATCAACAACAAAAACAGTATGCAAAGTTTTAGAAAAATCCATAAATGAAAAGTCAAAGTTCACCCATAGCAACATAATGAGGTAGATCAGTGAGCTGAAAGTACACACATTATTAATTAATTATGCTTTTAGTGCATGCCGATTATTCAGATGAGCACCTGTGACGTAAATAAAAGCACCACTTTAATATTTGCTGAAATTATACTTTTAAAGCTAGAGGTCTAAAGTCAAAATAAGAGATTTGCCAAAATGATCACAATGAGGGACCAAGGGTAATTCAAGTTTAAAGTCTGCATGGACATTAAGGTCTTTCAGAAGGCCTATAAGTTTTAAATCAAAGTAGGATTATAGAGTTTGTCATTTAATCATTTGATTTTGTCAGAGAAAACCTGGTGGAGAATCAGACCTCCTGTTTGTTCTGTGGCCCTAAGTTAATTAGTCAGAGGTTTAAGCAGTAAGTGGTTTGTTTAAGCAGTAAGGTCATTAACCAAAATTCTCTGGTGATGGCGTCACAAATGGGGCTCATTAGGTTCATTTTGTTTGGGCTCAACATGGCCTGTTTAATGATAAATCTCCCTCAGGGAACATTATGCCATAGACGAGTCATTACACGTGTTTGTCACTGTTTATGCACAAACACATTTAACGAACATGTCTTGTTCTTACACTTTATCATTAATGTACCATAAAGGTTATCATTCATACAACTCTGGAGGGTTCTTTCTCTGCAATATTAAAACTCTAACTGCTGTCCCTTCACTCAAGATCATGAAAGTCATTCTAAGGGAGGTGGCCTCATCCACTCCATCTCATAGAAACAGAGTTCAATTTTAGATTAAAAATTAACACATCTATCAAACACGTAATAGCTTTTTATTTCGTAATTTTCATACTTATGCATTACGATGATACCAATTGATATTAGAACACTATACTACTAATTGTACTACTTCTACAGCTGTAGTAGTTTAATACTAGAATTTTACATTTTTTCAGATTGTGCAAATCATCCCCACAAGTTTCATTTAGAGACAAGAGATGCAAATATCGAAAGTTTTAATGTCATTCTTTTATGCTTATTATAAAAATTCAGACATCTATTGATTACGTAGCCTGAGTTCAGTATTCAGTCAACATGTCTTTATCCATGATATCTTTGCTTTTATCTTTTCTAAGCTTCCACTTACCTTTTACCGATCATCAAATCAACATAAAATGTTTTGAATGTGGGGCAAGCTCAGTAAAAATAGATAACATATAGACCTACTCTCCAAGGATCAAATTAATTTCATTGATATGGTGGTGCATAATGACTTCACAGTTGATTGATCCCTGGAGATCAGTCAGGAGAGTATATTTTACACTATCGAAGGGTCAGACATGCAGCCAAACACACGCTGCTTTTGGAGTCAAAGTCAGAAATTAGTGCTGCATGATTCTTCACAGAAATCAGGTGAGCTTCATTGACTGACTAGGAGCATATTAATGTGTTATTCAAATCGCTAAGAATACATGGTGAATGTACTACTTGGTTTAATTGTGTTTTATCAGGATGTTTATTAGCCTACATAGAAGTCCATGGTAAAATGTAAAACAGATATAATTTCCCTGGTCATCAGACTGGATAGCTTTCAAAGAGCTGCCATCCTCCAACACACAACCTGTGGAGTTCAGCTATGTCTCTTCTCAGGACTGTTATAAACGACTCTGTCATCATTCATCCTCCAGGCTTCTATATCATCGGATTTGAGACATTTCCTTTCATCAGTGTTTACTTCATCTTCCTGGCATTCGTTTATGTGGTTACAGTGCTGTTCAATAGTTTGGTCATCTACGTGATTGTCTTCAATCACTGTTTACACACTCCAAAATTTCTGGCTGTGGTCAACCTTGCAGTAATCGATGTAATCTTAAATACATGTACTATTCCCAGCATGATAAAGATATTTCTTGTTAAGGACAATTTTATACCTTTTAACCTGTGTTTGGTACAAATGTTTGTCTACTATGCTTTTGGGACTCTGGAGTCATATGCACTTGCTATACTTGCCTATGACAGGTTAATCGCAATATGTTTCCCTCTGCGTCAGAACTCAATCAACACACTGCGTAGCATGTCTTGTATTGTTGGCCTGACTTGGTCTTTCGCTCTGGGGATTATTGCATTTTCAACAGGTATCATGATTCGACTGTCTTTTTGCAATTCTGTCAGAGTGTTCAGCTATTTCTGTGACTATGCACCTGTGTTTAGACTCGCCTGTAATGACTACACAATGCAGTGGTCTGTGGCTTCTCTGCTCACTTTCTTGCTCCTGGTGGGACCGTTTACTTTTATTGTTCTGTCCTATATCAGCATCCTGTTGACTGTTTTCAGGATGAAATCTTTAGACAGTAGAGTGAAGGCTCTTGCCACTTGTGTTGAGCATCTCATCCTTGTTGCTGTATTTTACATTCCTCTCATTACCATTTTTACCATTGGGTTTTATCTGCGTCTTATTGACCCTGACCAGCGTGTGCTGAGTCTGTCTCTGGCCTCCTGTATCCCACCCTGCATCAATCCTATTGTATACTCTTTGAAAACCAAAGACATTAAAATCAGAGCCCTGGCGCTGGTAAGCAAACATAAAATTGGCACACAACAAAATAAGAGCAAAACTTGGAGGGTTAATGAAACAGAGCAAAAATGCTGACTTTAAATGTTTGTGTGGATTTTCAATAGTTTTTCATTGATTGTACAGGTGTTGAGTTAAAGTACAATTGCCCATTGATATGTGCTTTCCCTTTAACCTGACTGCAACCTTACACTAACCAAGGGGCAATTCTAGTGCTATAAACCTGCAAGGATATTTCCATTCTTGGACAGTGGCACTTTTTTTCAACTGCATCTGCAGGATTTGTGTCTAAATATTTTGTGCAAGAATTCAAGTAAAGAAAATGTGATGTTTGTCATAAGATTTACTTACCAATTTATTTTTTTAATTTACACTTTTAATTTAATTTACACTTTCTAGGCCTCTTGAAATATTCAGCAATATTTGTGTTAAATGTGATGAGATGTTCCACGGATGAAAACTACTGAATTGTTTCTCTATCAGGACAACTACAGTAATATTTTATCATTAATCAGTTTTTCATTTCATGTTTTTGTGGTCATGGAGTGTCATCATGCAGCTGTGATATGATGTGATGATTTACACAGGGTAGTGATTCCACTTATTTATGTTTAACTTCAAAGTGCTCAGAATTGTTGGTTAAATATTAAGTTTATGCTTATTTTTTGACAAAAACACACACCTCTATGACACTGTGTGATTGAAGTAATTTCATGTCATTGTCATGTTGAATCAAATGGTCAAAATGTTTAAAATAAAAACAACCAAAGCTACCACACAACTGTCTTTCTCCTTTTCCCTTTGGTAGATTTCCTGCATGGGTGAACCTTCAATTGTCTGTCTGAAAATGAATTCTCATTTCAGTGGCTCAGTTCATTTTCCTGGGCCACTAAAATTAAGGTGTTTGCCTAAAACTGAATAGTCAAGACTACACAGTAACACAGTGGCTATGAAACAGTTCTCATATCATGGATCAATATTTCGCATCCTTAGGCTTATGAATATGAATATGAACAGCAGTGTTAAAATATAGGAGTGTGTATGCATGCACTGTAGAGCACATTCACCTGCCAACAAGCAAAAGGGAAAAGGACTACAAAATACTACAAAATGATCATGTAGCCTCTAGCTGCTTTAAGGTGTAAACCACAAGGCAAATATTCCATAATAGATTTGAACAATGCAGTCACACCGCTAGTTAATTGAGATAAATATGCAAATACCATACTGTAAAAATGTCAACCAGTGAAGGTCATTCAAAACTGTACCGAAGTAGAATCAGACACACATACTTAATGTGTGAAAACTAAAAGTGCTCATTCATACAGAAATTTCTGTCAGGGTTTTACTACTATATATAATGGGTTCCATTTTATTGAGCTCAATCCTTTAGTTTCTCAGACATAAAAATAATTTAAAATTGACATTTGGAGATGTTTGGTTTGCACTAGATAGGAAGGAAGGAAAAGTCAAAAACTGTTATCGGCCGATTAATTACAGCTGTGAGATGTATATAATGGAGTTAGAAATAGTATACTTATCTATAAGATGTAGTCGTTCAAGAAAATGGAAATAAGTTCAAGCACAAGTTCCTCGAATTTACATACAAAACGGAACTTCGTCGACGGAACCATTTTACGGCTACACTCTGGTCCCCTGCTCAAATGCGTCCTCCACAATAACATAACGATGACCGTGTGGCCGGTTTACTAAAGTGCAGTTGTGCAGTTTGTGGAGATTTAACTTCAATGGCTCGACGAACAGACTCACGTAGAGAAAATAAGCAGGTAAGATTAAGTTAATGTGACAATGTGTGAGCTAACTGTCAGCCTCATTGTCGCTAATGTCAGCTAACAGATGTAACATTAGGTAAGGTTCAGGGTGTATTGCTGCTTCGTGCCTAACGTTAAGAGCGTGACACTGACCTTAAGAAAGCACTGGGTGTTAAATATCCGTGGTATCGTTAACCTAACACTGACGAGTATTTCCTTTACTGGGACTCAGTCGTGGAAATGTTCTTGTCTCCACTTTACGTGAGTAAAAGTAGAAATAACTTAGAATAAATGTGAATAAAACTTTACAAGACAGAGTTCTGCTTACAAAATCGCATTGAAGTAAAAGCACTATCAATAAATCGTACTTGACGTTAAAGTATCACAAGTAAAAGTACTCAATGTTCAAATTACCCTCCTTTCAGAGTGCTGCTGGATTATTATGACTAATACAATCCAATGTAAAAACTTAAATGTAGCGAGGTGGAAATCATTGTGCGTTTGCATTAAACATGTTTTGTATGTAAAATCGCAATCCACAAAGGAAATGAGATTAAACACACAGCTGTCAAACGGGGGGGGGGGGGGGGTGTTCTCTGAAAGAGAGTTATATAAATGTAAAGTAAAAGTGCCTTAAAATTATACCATAAAGTAATAACATTACTCCACTGCATTCACATTAAATTGTGTCATCTTGCACAGATAATATAAACATTGATTAAAAATGTTTTTTTTTCCACAGAGCATATATACAGTATGCAGTGGACACAGTTTTAAAAAAGTCTTGTGAGTCACGATAGATTCACGACACATACTGCCAACCATGAAGACTGATTATGAAAAAAAGTTGGATTAAAACCTGACTTTAACTTTACATCACTGTTGAAAGTATGAAGTGTCAAAATGGCTGCTATCCCAATTCTTAAAAAGATACTTTAAATTGCTGCATATTTTACAGCTGGGTATATAGAAATAAATTTCACTGCCAAGAGGCTTGAACATCAAAGCTATGCTGAAGGAACAGTTGGTATGTTCTGTGGTTGTTTTAAACTGTTTTATCTCTTGTTTACTATTAACATTATGCGTTGTCTTCAGCAGACCCACTGAATTAACATCATACATTAGAACAAGATGGCATCCCCTTCACCCCATGACCGCCGCCGTAAAGACGATGATGAGGATGACCCTGTTGAACGGATGATATCCCGCACTGGTTGTGCCGAGCTACATTACGCTGTTCAGGAGTGCATGGCGGAAAACCAGGACTGGCGAGCGTGCCAGAGCCAGGTCCAGACTTTCAAAGACTGCATGATGAGTTACCAAAATGCCCGAAAAGAACAGCTGAGGAAGCAGCAGCAAACATCAGTTCAGTCAACGCCCAGCTGAACTACTTAAAAACTCCACACACTTTCTACAGGCACGTACACACAGACAGACACACAGATACAGGCGGGGGTGTGTTGAAGACATGCTTGACAAGCTTGAGGTGTAAATACTGCCCTTAACTGACATATCTTAAGAAAATAAACAAGTATGAGCAGCTACAAGAATTCTGTCATGAACTTTAAGAATTTGTGTTTATTTTAGTTTGTCCCTCAGACTGTACTGTATCCAGTTCATTTTTCAAATGTAAAATGTCCCCCTCGGTATATATCATCGTCATTTCTGTATTATTGAAAAAAATAAAGTGTGAGGATCCCTAAGGGGTTATGTTTTGTTTATTATTTATAAAAAACACATGATTTTATTTTAAATTTGACATGCCCCAAAACTTAACCTTTGATTGATTATTCACTGAGGATAATTCATGTTTTTGAGAAGAACGTACACACACAATTTTTATTTTATGAGTGCTAAACTAACAGTAAGAAATATTTCATCAACAATTAAATTACTTCTAACTGATGCAGATAACAGGTGTCAGGAATCTCACTTGATAGTTGTGTTTTGTCTACAGTGACTTTGATTTGCAGCCCATGGAAGTTAAGTTCATTTGCTGGTCAATAAAATAGTTGATAGGTACAAAAGACACTGGGTCCATCCGAACCACAACATGGTTAATGATTAATGTACCATTAGGGAACACTATCCTATCACAAACCCTTATTAACTGGATGATTTACCTCAAGAGATCAATGAGAACACTATATCTTCCAGTGTACACAGGTCAGACATGCAGCTGTCTGTGTGCTGCTCTTGGCTGCAACATCAATTGCTATTGAACAATTCAGAACACATCAGGTAAGACACATTCAGTGATGTGAAGCCCTTGTGTGATTACTGAGAACATAATTTATTTACTGATAAGGCTAAAAGTGCTAAACAAGTTACACATTTATAACCTCTAAGAAGTCTAATGTAGAAGATGTTATGATTTCCCTGTTTATCAGACTGGATAGCTTTCAAAGAGCTGCCATCCTCCAACACACAACCTGTGGAGTTCAGCTATGTCTCTTCTCAGGACTGTTATAAACGACTCTGTCATCATTCATCCTCCAGGCTTCTATATCATCGGATTTGAGACATTTCCTTTCATCAGTGTTTACTTCATCTTCCTGGCATTCGTTTATGTGGTTACAGTGCTGTTCAATAGTTTGGTCATCTACGTGATTGTCTTCAATCACTGTTTACACACTCCAAAATTTCTGGCTGTGGTCAACCTTGCAGTAATCGATGTAATCTTAAATACATGTACTATTCCCAGCATGATAAAGATATTTCTTGTTAAGGACAATTTTATACCTTTTAACCTGTGTTTGGTACAAATGCATGTATATTATACATTTGCATCACTTGAGTCATATGCCCTTGCCATACTTGCCTATGACCGACTGATTGCAATATGTTTCCCTCTGCGTCAGAGCTCAATCAACACACTGCGGAGCATGTCTTGTATTGTTGGCCTGACTTGGTTTTTTGCTTTGGGAGTAACAGCATTTTCAACAGGTATCATGACTCGACTGTCTTTTTGCAATTCTGTCAGAGTGTTCAGCTATTTCTGTGACTATGCACCTGTGTTTAGACTCGCCTGCAATGACTACACCCTGCAGTGGTCTGCAGCTTTTTTTCTTTCTGTTTTGCTCCTCATGGGCCCCTTTACTTTTATTTTTCTATCTTATATCAGCATCCTGTTGACTGTTTTCAGGATGAAATCTTTAGACAGTAGAGTGAAGGCTCTTGCCACTTGTGTTGAGCATCTCATCCTTGTTGCTGTATTTTACATTCCTCTCATTACCATTTTTACCATTGGGTTTTATGTGGGAGCAATAAACCCAGACCAGCGTGTGCTGAGTCTGTCTCTGGCCTCCTGTATCCCACCCTGCATCAATCCTATTGTATACTCTTTGAAAACCAAAGACATTAAAATCAGAGCCCTGGCGCTGGTAAGCAAACATAAAATTGGCAGTCAACAGCAGAAAAGGGTGACAAAAACACAGCAATAACATTTTTATCAACATGCCTGTTCAGTGAGTAGAGTGCCTGAACTTCAATCTTAGTGATGCCTGTGAGCCCAAAAGTCACAAGTGGGTTACCAGCTGGATTAAACTATGAGGTCACCCATGTTATTAAGGCTGCAAAGTAAACTATTTAATGTGAATGTGATTCAGTTAAAGTTAATTATGTGTAATATACTAATGGATACCGATCTCTCTAGCTGTTAATCACTCAAAGCCTTAAACTTAGTAAAAGTATAATTAGACACTCTAATTTTAGTACTTATCTACTACAGCTGTACTCTATAACTGTCTTTTTCTATATATATGACTTTGTAAAAGATGTGAAATGTTGCATTGTTGTAATTATAATTAACATACCTGTTCATTTTGCACCAATATGATATAACTGTATATGAAATCCATCATCACACAGTTCATCAGGGATGTTTGACATACAGTTTGCGCCACTGAGTCCTGCGTCTTCTGGACATTTTTGCCAGAACATTTTGTTTTGACTCACTATGGCCTCTTTAATGATAATGCATCCTTTAGAAACAGTGTGACATAATCAAACTCCTTATATCATAATTCATAATAAGGTACAGGGATGCTTTCTATGAAATATAAATAGATATTAAATAACATTTTTAGGTAAAACAAATCCAACAGATATCCTGATTTAAATTATACACACCCTTTGTGTTACTGGGGTTTAATCAAGTCAGTGAGAAACATTGTATCAACAATTACATTACTTTAAACAGAAGTAGATAACACATCTCAAAAGGATCTCAGTTAATTTTAAGATGTAGGGTGGATCTAAATTGCTAAATTAGGGATTCTCTGACTCCATTTATGTTACGTGCATTGTATGACTCAGTAACTGCATTTAGCAGGATTAAAAACCTAACACACTGAAACTCAAAAACTAAATAATTGTTTGAAATATGGATAAATTAAATCTCCCACTACCAGAAAAAAAAAACACCTTTACTACAATCAAAGCTAGTGACTCTAACAAATGGTAAATATTTTTAATGCCGTGAACATTTCTGTAAGACATTTCAAGGCTCCTCACAAGTGGAAGTGGAAGTCAAGAATTAAGACTTTTAAAATGGCCATGAATCTGACTTATCACTTGACAAACCGCAAAAAAAAAAAATTGGCAGATGTAACAACCTTTTGGTGTAAATACGAAAATGCCAATCCGACTCTCTCTGGATGTTTTTGACTGTGTGCTAAACTACAGCTGACAACGATAAAATCTTTCTGTGTGTGCACTCTCAAAATATATCAGTGGTGTTCCTACTAGTTACAGCAACATTCAGACATTATCTAAGTGAAAATATAAGAGTAAAAAGCAAAGTAAAGAAAAAATAAACAGAGACATATGAGAGACAAGACAAATTCATTTCTTTAATTAATTAATGATATAGCGGGTAAATGGTCAAACAGCCTGCAGCTTTAGTGTAATCTGAGTTGCTGACTGTCTTGAAAATGCTGAAAGATTTCATTGTGTGCCACAGTGTTTGGCAGTTTTAAATTGAAATGTCTGTATCATTTTGAAAAATTGAAATACTGTTGAAACCCTGTAAAGCCCGACACATCAAAAAATAGCCAGAAAGGTTTTAGAGGGCAGAATACATGTGGCAGGTCATATACAACTGGTTTTTAAGGAAAGTTTTAATCATGTTGATAAGATAGAGGTCTCAGAAACTCACATAGAAACTCAAATGTGATATAAATGGTTTTATAGGATTAAGCAGAATAATCTGAATAATATCAGAATAATTTAAATTCTGTCACTTTCTGAACTTTTTCCCTCCTACCTTAATATTAATTTACTAGTTCACTATGTATGCAGTATGTTGGACTGATAAGTGACTACAGTCGCTGATTGGTAGCATTTTAAACTCACTGACAGAAAAAAGGAAAACCCTGTGAAAGGTTCTGATGCTCAGAAGTTCATTCATCATCTCACTTAGGCCAGTGTTTGCCAAAGCTTTAAAGAAAAATGTGTCTGTCATTATTTTAATTATTAAGACTGAGAAAAGTGTAAACATATGTGTAGGCTTATCTCTCAGTCAGGGATATATTTTTTAAATAATGATTTAGCACAAACCTCTGTCTCCTCTGAAGTTACTAACACGACTGCTGTCACAAGAGGTCATTGTGATCAGCATGGTACAAGAGTGCTATTTGACTGTACTGATTTATGCAGCAGCCTGTTTGATAAAAGGGTGATTTTAAATGTGTCATTGAGCATAGGTCAAAAGCTGTCCTTTATGTAATTTTGTTAAGGTTCCACATCCCCATGTTCCAGATGTTTGTTGTGAGTCACAATAAGTTTATTCAGTAAGTTATAGTCCTGGGCTTTGTGGATCTTATTAGCATCATAATTAGGGTGTTGCAAAATGTCTTCCTCATAATGCTTTATCTCAAGAGATCAATAAGAACAGTATATCTTCCAGTGTACACAGGTCAGACATGCAGTCATCTGTTTGCTGCTCTTAGAGCAACATCAATTGCTATTGAACAATTCAGAACACATGAGGTAAGACACTTTCAGTGATTTTAGTATATTGTTGAACACACTGACAACACAAAGGTCTAATGTATAATATGATATTTTTTCCTGGTCATCAGACTGGATAGCTTTTAAACAGCTGCCATCCTCCAACACACAACCTGTGGAGTTCAGCTATGTCTCTTCTCAGGACTGTTATAAACGACTCTGTCATCATTCATCCTCCAGGCTTCTATATCATCGGATTTGAGACATTTCCTTTCATCAGTGTTTACTTCATCTTCCTGGCATTTGTTTATGTGGTTACAGTGCTGTTCAATAGTTTGGTCATCTACGTGATTGTCTTCAATCACTGTTTACACACTCCAAAATTTCTGGCTGTGGTCAACCTTGCAATAATCGATGTAATCTTAAACACAAGCATTATTCCCAGCATGATCAAGACATTTCTCCTAAAGGACAACTTTATTTCATTCAACTTATGTTTGGTACAAATGTTTATCTACTACTCTGTTTTACCTCTGGAGTCATATGCACTGGCTATACTTGCCTATGACAGATTGATTGCAATATGTTTCCCTCTTCATCAAAACTCCATCAACACATTGCGGAGCATGTCTTGTATTATCGGCCTGACATGGTCTTATGCGCTGGGACTAACAGCATTTTCAACAGGTATCATGACTCGACTATCATTTTGTAAGTCTGTCAGAGTGTTCAGCTATTTCTGTGACTATGCACCTGTGTTTAGACTCGCCTGTAATGACTACACCCTGCAGTGGTCTGTGGCTTCAACATCTAGTATGGTGAACTTGATGGGCCCCTTCACTTTTATTGTTCTGTCCTACATCAGCATCCTGGTGACTGTGTTCAGGATGAAATCAGTAAGCAGTGGAATGAAAGCTCTTGCCACTTGTGCTGAGCACCTGGTCCTTGTTGCTGTGTTTTATGTCCCCATATTCAGCATTTTCTTAATTGGACTTTATGTGCGATCCATAAACCCAGACCAGCGTGTACTGAGTCTGTCTCTGGCCTCCTGTATCCCACCCTGCATCAATCCTATTTTATATTCTCTGAAAACCAAAGAGATCAAAATTCGAGCCCTGGCGCTAGTAAGAAAGCAAAAAATTGGCCCACAACTATTTCAGCAGAAAAGAGTGACTAAAACACAGCACTAATGTAGAATCAACTGTTCAGTATGTAAAAAAAACTGAACTTGTGCAATTTTAATGATGTCTTTCTGCAGAAAAGTCTTAATATGATCACCCACTTGGTTTTACTATGAGGTCATCAGTGTCAAGAAGGCTTGGAACACAATTGCTGTACTGCAAACCATTTAATATAAATGTGAATTAATTAAAGGTTCTTCAAGTGTAATACACTAATGCACCCATCTTTCTGGCTGTATTGAGTCAGGTGGACACATTTTACCACCTTTATGTAACATCTACTGCATTGTAAGTGTTGAAAGCTGTCTTTTGTTTTCCTATATGTCTGACTTTTTAAAGACATTAAATTTATTGTTATTGTTAATAATATCCTGTTTATCATTTAGTTAATCAGGGATGCTTTACACACAGTTTTTACCACTTAGGTCTACATGTTCCTGCCATATCCATCAGGGTTAACCTGCTTTGTAACCATTTCAGTTAGTGTTTTGGGGGGAGCAGACTGAGATAATAGCATGTCTGTTTGAAGAATAAATTATTGACTTCTGACCTTTATGTGGCTCCACTACATTATTCCTGCTAATTCAGTGTGTGCTTTCATTGGTTAAAACAAATGATGTTTTGTTAGATGGTTATTTATTTAATTTCTTCCCCTGCTGGCTTGCTAAGGAGAAAATGCTGAGACTCTGATGCTTCACATTTCTCCTTTGCCATTATTTCCTTATTATATCCAGCAGCACTTCTGCTTTTCAGGCCAAAAAAAACAGAAACAAACACTGCTGACATATAACATATAATCCAGTAACTACACAGAGCAGTAAATATAACACATTATGATCCAAAGAAACCTGAGCTCTACAGACCATAAGCAGTGAGAGCTTTTACAACTGCGAGTGATTCACTTACACAACCTGTTGAACAAAATATTAGAAGTAAGAATTTTAATGTAATGAATGATTTTAAATTTAAAGCTTGCTGCCAATTTCTAGTGACAAAAAGGGGAGTCTGATAAGGCAACAACAGAGCCACTAATGATATCTTGAGTTTAAACATGAAATGGAATTTTACTTCAGGCCAGACCTTCAGGGGCAAAGTAATAATGAAACAGTACTGTCTCTTCCCCTACTGCCCTTGAAGAGTAAATGTGCTTTGAATGAAATAAAAGCTTTATATAATAGTGCTTCCAGTTCCACATATTTGAGTTGTTTGATGCCTATTAAATACAACTGGGATTAATTATCCTGAAGTTTAAACAGGGAATGGTTTGTTTATTAAAGTCAAAGTCATTACGTGCTCTGGTGCTGGCATCACAAACTGGCCTCACCAGGATCATGTTGTTTTGGCTCAACATGGCCTTTTTAATGATGAATACATCCTCAGAGAACACTATAGGTAAAAGTTTTCACATGATAAAACAATAAAGATAATGAAATAATATCTAAGCTCCATCTGAATTTTATGTCACCAAGCAGTTGTGCCCCAAATTAATCAGTAATTAAACTGTGGATGGTCATGTTTACATGTTTAGCCTGATGCAAACAGATGCAAGCAAAATAATTTGGATTTTTACTTTTATTATTTTATAACTTTATATTATATGGTAATATGTTTTTTACACATACACACACACAAACAAAAGACGAGGGGTTTACCACATCAGTTTTGTCCTTATAGGAAGTGATGAAGAAATAAAATGTACTTATGTAAAATGTTACTTTTGTCAGACAAATTAAAATCAGAGTTCATAATGGTTGTTTGTCTTAAATAACAAATCTTTTTGGTTGTTGCTTGTTTTTTAAAAAAATAAATGTAACACTCTGCTGTACCCAGTAATTGCAGTTGACAAAAAAAAAATTAAATTCTAAACAGACATGGTCAAGAAATAAACATTTAGGTTCTTGAGACTAGTGTGGCATAATAGAATAGAACAGTGGATACCTGTCAGGTCTCGTAAAAAGTGCTTAATGATGTCTTACAAATCCTTCATCAAGTTAAGACGGAATGTAACATTACATTTTACGTTATAGCGTAGTTTTACGGAGGACATACAGCAGACTACAGTATGGTAGTACAATGAGTGCCTGCCCTCTAGTGGGTTTATGTGTACAGTGCAAGCTGTACCACAAATAACACTGATGGATCATTAATCTATGACAGAACTACATGAAAAATTAGAAATGGCAATAACTACTTAACAGCAATTTTTATTTAGTGGTTGCCTTCTTAGGCATTTTCTAGCTTTCTTTGTCAGTAAAGAAAGTGGTTCACACGTTTGTTTTGTATTCTGCCCAAAAATGTCCTTAATGAAATATAATAATGTTGATATGACTCCTAATCATAAACATTAAGGATACATCCATTTTTCCTATTCATTTTATTTCTTTTCCCTACTGTTCCCTGTCTGGTTACTTTTCTTTCTTTTAACTTTGCACCTATGAACATACATATTTTATCCCACTTGTCTGTGTTCCTACAAATTGTGATGGGACCTCCTGCGTGTGGCTCTGCTTTAATGATTCCAAATGTTTTCAATAAGACTGAGGTGCGGGCTCTGACTAGGCCATTCTTATCAGATCTCAGATTTTCTTTGGTAACTTCTTGTTGCTCAGTCCAAGCAGGATGCAACTCCAAACATTAAAGCAAATCCTACAGCAACACCTGACTTTTTATCTGGTTTAAATCAGAATAACTTTTATTGAGTTAAGCATTCAGGGTTTGTTCAGCATATCACTTTATGAGCAGTTTCATTCTTAACCTTGCTGTTATTTCTTACATTTATAATCCTTATAAAACCTAGATCACATAAGACCTAAGAAACAGCAAGCTTTACTGCATGTGTGGTTTATATATTTCAACTGTGGTCCACTATTCCAGTAATGTACAAGTTTAAACCAGTAGATGGTGCAAGTCTACCACAGCTGGAGGCTCTCCATGATTTTTGCCTGATTCAGATCTAATTGTAAGTCATTATTTTACCAACCATATGATTGTGGTTGTTTTATTAACCATCTGCACAGATTTTAATGGAAGTGAATGTAAGATAAGTATGCTGTATGTGTACTATCAATACTTGTAAAATCAAAAAGGTGAAGGTGATAAAAAGAACTAATGTGCATGTGCAGGGAAATCAAACAGCCACAAAAGCAAAGCAGTACAATACAGAAACATATCAGACATTATGTGTTAATCAAAATGAACAGACTTTAACGTTTGATGAAGGCACTGAAGTCTGGTGAGGCCAAACTACATGTCTCTGCATGAGACTTTTACATGTATAGCCTGATGCAAACAGATGCAAGCAAAATAATTTGGATTTTTACTTTTATTATTTTATAACTTTATATTATATGGTAATGTGTTTTTTACACATACACACACACACACAAACAAAAGACAAGGGCATTGTGTTGCAACTCTTACAACAGAGCAAAACTTAAAATTCATCCCTCAGATTAGTCTTATCTCAAGTGATGAACAGCCCTAAGAAAAAGTCACTATTTTTAAAAATCCCAGATTTAATTTGCACAGAAAATCATTGCATAGCAAATGCAATGCAAGCCATTTCCTTTGCTCTTATTTACCATTTTACAATAAATAATAAAACACCACATGATAGTTATTGTTGTAATTTTTACTGGGACATTTATAGTAAAAACTCACAAATTGTTCTGTAACACTCCTTAATATGTGTATACAGCAGTCATAAAGAGTTTACCTTTTTGGATATTATTGTGTTGCTAATGCTATTTCTTTTGCAAAGCTTCCTGATAGAATTCAGAACTTCTTCTGTCTTTAACGAGTATATAATAGGATTGAGTAAAGCTGGTAAGGTTTGGGTCAAAGAAGAGTTTACAATCCTGGCATTCGGATGAATGGAGGTGGAAACTGCTGCTATGTTTGTGCCCACAAGTGGCAGAAAGAAAATAGCCACAAGAATCAGATGAGAAGTACAAGTTTTCAATGCTTTCAGTCGTTCCTTTCCTGATGCAATCCTGCTCAGTGCTACTGAAATGAACACATAGGTCAGCGCTATCAATACAAGAGGAATACAGAGAATTATAATAAATGCAACATATGCCATTATGTTATTTAAAGATGTGTCATTACAGGCCAGACGATATAGTGGGCCATGGTCACAATAAAAGCTGTTTACCACCAAAGAGCTACAGAAGGAGAGGCGATCAATAAGCTTGACAGTATATGCTACGAGACTCAACAAAAAAATCCATGTAAACAGGAGCATTGCAGCAATAGCTGGTTTTGTCACAAAACTATGGTACCTTAAAGGAAAGCAAATGGCCATAAATCTGTCATATGACATCGTGACAAGTGTCCACGACTGCATGCTTCCAAAAAACAGAACAAAGAACATATAACTTAAGCAAGCCTCATAGACAATGTATCTCCTTTCAAACAGAAATGTGTCTAAGAGTTTTGGAATAAGAGCAGTGCTCCCACACAAATCTGTCAAAGCCAGGTTAAACACAATCATGTATTTAGGAGTATGAAGGGTCTTGACTATGAATATAACTGAGAGAAGAAGGCCATTTCCAATCACAGTGACGATATAGACAAAACACAGAAACACATAGTAATACTTAACATGAGGGATGTTGGAAAACCCGCTGAGATAGAATTTTGCAGGACGAACAAATGTGGTATTTACTATGAGAGCTGCCTTGTCTTCGGTACCCATTACTCCTTCCGTAAAGTTTAAAAGAGTAATTAACATAATATAATAAGGATGACACCGTCACTTCATTAGAACTGTTGTAACCAAACTCACCTCAGACACCAAGTGTTCACTGCACTAAAGTGAGTTGTACCCTGAGAGACCTGTCATTTATACTTTTCCTCAGTCATTGTGGGACAGTAGAAATGCAGATGGCTGTATCACAAGGTCATGAATTGGAAATCAATTTACTTTAATGTGTAACTGTGACAAAGTCTCATGTAAATGTAGACTCAATGGGAGTGCAACTGACTCAATTAACTCTTGTAAGCAAACCATGATACTCAATCAATTTATGGCAATCAATTTATTCACTAATAAACTTTGCACAGAAAAGACAAAATGCACAAAAGTCTCAGATTGTACAGTCTCCCAAGTGTCTCATATATTTAAGGTCTTTCATAACATGAAATTTGAAGAGTTTTAAAATCACACGTTTTTTGCTTCATGCTGGTGTTAACTGAAAAGTGAGAGGACCTCCAAAGGCATAGTCTTCTTTTGGCTGTGGATATCTGTAACTTATGTTAAGGCAAGTCTTTCAAAAGTTAAGAAATCTCAGTCTGGACCAAGTGGTTTTCCTACCAACCTAAATACTAGCAGTGTATTCCACCTGCAGGTCATTTAAAGGTAACTGGGTAAAATGCTGATGGGACATATGTTCAAACACCAGAAAAAAACACCTTAAAATTACTTTCTTATTTGTCAACACCACTGAGTAAGGAACTCTCAAAACAATACAAACCTGATAGTAAGATTTGCTAAAGGGTCGCCAGCAGCATGGCTCTATAGACAGCAACGTCAGTATGTAACTGCTTGCCAATTTAATCTCAATTGAAATATCTCCTCAAATACATGATGGATTATAAAGTCATCCTGTACACATGTTTATGGTCCCCAGTAGATCAATACTCCTGACCTTGCTGATCCACTGATATTCTATCAAGCGCCACCAAGTTGACATTTTTGTTTTGTAGAGAAATATATCAGCAACCATCAGTTGGATTTCCATTAAATCTGGCATATATACATGTATAATTCAAAGCTGTTAAACTGTTGAATATCTTGCTTTATGACCATGTACCAGAAAATGTAATTATGCTCCCATTAGCCTCAGCAATTTGTAAAAACTTACAAATTGTTTTACAATTCGCCTTAATATGTGTGTGGCTCAGCCTCAAAGAGTTCCCTCTTTTGGACAAAATTGTGTGCTGATCCTATTTCTTTTGCAAAGCTTTCTGATAGCACATTTTCTGTCTTTAAGGAGTATACAATCTGGTTATTGGGATTTAACAAATGTTAAGAAGGTGACACACTAAAGTAAAATGGTAAACATGGCACAATTATACCTACTTAATATCAATATGGTAGCAGAGTCTCCGTGTTTCATAAACTGTTTTCATGCCAAAAAGATTTAATGATGACATGAAAAATGTCTTTTGAAATCTGATATTTTTGTGTGCAGTATTTCAGTCAATCAATCCTTAGAGTTTCTTTGTATGATGCTACATATTGTTACAAATAGCTGGGGGTGACGTTTGGTGTGACCAGCATGTAAAGAAGGTATTAATATTATTGCAGAATGTAAAATTGCAATATTTTATTGAATCATTTACAGTGATTCAAGCTGCAATACAGCAATATTTAAAAAGCAAATTTAGTAGCACACTATCATGCTGCTTATGATAGAAATTTTGTAGTATCCTTTTTATGTTTTGCAAATGACCACACCATACCTTGGTTTTACAGACCTGAACACGTTATAATTGACTAATGTTTTCATTACTGAATAATCTGATAATTTCGTCAATTGGTTAAATGTTTTGCCGTACTATCAGGTGAGTTATTGACTATTAGGTATGGCTGTATGGGTCGATACAGCAGTCATACAGAGATCCCCTTTTTGGACATTACATTGCAAAACCTATTTCTTTTGCAAAGCTTCCTAGTAGAATTCAGAACTTCTTCTGTCTTTAACGAGTATATAATAGGATTGAGTAAAGCTGGTATTGTATGTGTCAAAGAAGAGTTTACAATCCTGGCATTTGGATGAATGGAGGTGGAAACTGCTGCTATGTTTGTGCCCACAAGTGGCAGAAAGAAAATAGCCACAAGAATCAGATGAGAAGTACAAGTTTTCAATGCTTTCAGTCGTTCCTTTCCTGATGCAATCCTGCTCAGTGCTACTGAAATGAACACATAGGTCAGCGCTATCAATACAAGAGGAATACAGAGAATTATAATAAATGCAACATATGCCATTATGTTATTTAAAGATGTGTCATTACAGGCCAGACGATATAGTGGGCCATGGTCACAATAAAAGCTGTTTACCACCAAAGAGCTACAGAAGGAGAGGCGATCAATAAGCTTGACAGTATATGCTACGAGACTCAACAAAAAAATCCATGTAAACAGGAGCATTGCAGCAATAGCTGGTTTTGTCACAAAACTATGGTACCTTAAAGGAAAGCAAATGGCCATAAATCTGTCATATGACATCGTGACAAGTGTCCACGACTGCATGCTTCCAAAAAACAGAACAAAGAACATATAACTTAAGCAAGCCTCATAGACAATGTATCTCCTTTCAAACAGAAATGTGTCTAAGAGTTTTGGAATAAGAGCAGTGCTCCCACACAAATCTGTCAAAGCCAGGTTAAACACAATCATGTATTTAGGAGTATGAAGGGTCTTGACTATGAATATAACTGAGAGAAGAAGGCCATTTCCAATCACAGTGACGATATAGACAAAACACAGAAACACATAGTAATACTTAACATGAGGGATGTTGGAAAACCCGCTGAGATAGAATTTTGCAGGACGAACAAATGTGGTATTTACTATGAGAGCTGCCTTGTCTTCGGTACCCATTGCAAATAACAGCCTTCCTAAAGGTTAAGAGTAATTAACACAATATAATAAGGATGACATATATTAGTTGTTTGACAAACAATGATATAATACGATATGATGTGATATGATATGATATGATGTGATATGATATGATGGGACAAACTCACCTCAATCAAGTATGTAGTTCAATGTGTACTGTGTGCCATTTATATTTTTCTTCTGTCACTTTGGGACAGTAGAAATGCAGGTCACTGTATCACGTGGTTATGAGTTAGACACTGATATACTTGACATGTATTTAATGTATAACTTTAATTACTTTATATATATATATATATATATATATAGTAGAAAAGATTTTCTATTTTCATCTCCTTTCAAGTGCAATCCATGAACCAGATACAATGTCGATGACATTACAACAAGATTAAAAACTCTGCACATAAACTGATCATCACTTCTGCTAGATCATATTTTTTATCAGGTCATTTATTTTGGTGTAAATTTTTCCAGCTGCAGATTAGATACTACCAAAATCACAATGCGTAACAGAATATGCCACTCTACAGCACCAACAATGGAACAGAGATGCTTACACAGTATGGCAGTTATAGAATGGCTGTATAAATGCAGTCTGTTTGCCCTGTGTTCAGTATTATTATCTTGACAACAAAAAAATCAGTCACAGTAAAACAAACACAATGCTATACATTATGAATCAAAATAAAGGAGAAAAATATCTAAAAACAGGATTCTAGATGTCAAGGAGAAACTAGAAATGAAAACAAAAATTCTTTGTTCATGATAATGTTTATTCACTTATTTTAGGAAGAGCTATTGCAGCTTAGAGTATCCTGTATGAGACAAAGACAGCATCAGCTACATTTTTGGTTCAACAACTTTCACAATTAAAATTCATATACACACAACCATCACATCAATTTTTTTTAAAGAAAAATTAGTTAAAACCGGATTAAAACAATATCACATCAACACAAAAGCTGTGAAGAAAAAACATTCTACATCATGTACATACGTACGTACACACACACACACAGAGGCATGATGGGTTTCTGCTATTGCTAGTATTTTTAGTTATATATTGAGCAGGATTTATATTCATATCTTTAATATCTTTGCTAGACAGATGAATATACACATTAACCCCACATTACAATTCTGCTTGTTCAAAAGCATTTGCTGTGCTGACCCTCTTTTGAACGCAGTATGTCTTTGCACAAGCAGATGCACGAGTGTTCTCAGTGGGCTTATAAACCATTTGAAAAACATGTTTGTTTATTTATAGTATAGCTGTTTAAATCAAATTGTAATCATTCTTTAAACTAAATAATCATAAAATTACTAACAATGGTTTTGCTGATATAAACTAGCCAACAACTAAAATTTAAATCTATTTTAACATGGTTATCAGCAGACAGTACAAAAGTTAAAGGTGAAGTATGTTTTAATTTTTTGTTGCAATTTTAGATTTCCCTTTCATTTTCAACAACTTTTTAATGGATTGTTTGATTTCTTGTGTCTGCAGAACATAAATGATTGGGTTCAACATGGGAGGAATGACAGCATTCAGAGACATGTTTATGATCCTAGCATTTGGATGTATTATTCCCCCAAAACGATACACAAATATTATAGGAAGGAAATAGATTGCCACTAAGGAAAGGTGACCTGTACAGGTTTTAAAGGCCTTAACTCTTTCCTTAGCTTTTGAAATTTTTGACAAAGCATAGGCAATACCACAGTAACTTGACAAGATAAATATTAGTGGAGGCCAAAGGATAAGATTTGATGACAAACCAGCAAATAAATGGCTAGGGGTAACATCATTGCAGCCAAGCCGGTATATTGGGCCATGGTCACAGAAATAGCTGTTAATAACCACAGAATTACAGAAAGAAAGTCTTGTAAGAAGGCCAATTGCAATAAGGACAACAATGATGATGAAGACCCAAAAGGAGACAATCAGAGACAACATGAATCTGTGTGTCACCTTCACTTGATAATGCAGTGGGAACATGATGGCCACCAATCTGTCATAGGAGAGTGCAACCAGATTAAGAGACTGCATCGAAAGGCATACAAAGCAGAAAAAAAGGAATGTGAAGCACTCATTGTAAGGGATGTAGTTGTGGTTAAAAAGAAAGATGTCAAGCAGCTTTGGCACCAAAGCAGAGCTACCAAACAGGTCCACAAATGCTAGGTTAAAAACTGCAATATATTTTGGAGTTCTCAGATTATGATCCAAGATTATTACAGTCAGAACAATTGTGTTTCCCAGCACTGCAAAAACATAAATAAAAAAGAGAAATACATAGTAATACTTTATATTAGGAATGCCAATAAAACCACCAATTATGAAGTAGGCGGGACGCACAAAGGTGATGTTCTTTCCAAGAGCTGAGTTGAAAAATTCCATTTGAATATTTGATGATGAAATGTTTCTGTTTGCAGCACAGTAGTTCATGTAAAGCCGTAATATGTTTCAGATGAAGCTTTGCACTCTCTTGTGCAGAAAGAAGCAAGCTCCTCTCTCTCTCTCTTTGTGATGACAGTGGCAAGCTGTAGCAAGCTTTATCTGTCTTGTGAGAAGTCAGTGATGAGGGAAACGGTGCTCTTCTGTGTTTTGGTCAGTTATCACCCATTCTCTTCCCCTGGGTCTACAATACAGCTCTATGTGGGCCTGAGAGTTGTAGTAGTTGTAGATAATACTGCTGTTTTTTTTAATGGTCAACAACTGCCTAGATAGAATTGTCATATTATGGGATTTTAAATATTAATATCACCATTGTGGCAAAAGCCTTGAATATCATCTTTAATCTACTAAGAAATATTTATTCAAATGTATAAAAAAAAAAGTTCAACCATTCTTACAACGCCTTCAAAATTACGAGGTGTGATTAAAATGATGGTGGTTGGTGTTTCTAAGTACATCACAGCTCAGTTACAAGGACACAGCAGCTGCTAGAAAACCATTGAGAGTAAGTATAAGAATTTCATACAATCACAAGCTTAACCTGGAGTCTGAAGTCAATGTGTCAGGTTAGGAGGGCATGCCAGTCATTTTCTCCAGCAATTGTTCGATTGTGCACTGTGTTTTGGCCCCAAAGGGTCAGGGCTATGTTCTACTGCAGCACGCTGAGACATCTGAGGTTGTACAAATGACCTGAACTGAGGTACTTGGGGGGGTCCAACATCCAAACCAAAAGCCTTTTCTCTGAATCAGCTTTTGTTTGTCATCACATATTTGATGTGATATGATAAACAAAATCCAGACGGGAAAAAATATTTTAATTATGATTATTTTAAAGTAAAAAAGAATTTTAAAAAAGTATGAATATAATGCATAAAAAGTATGAAGTATGTATCTTTTTTTATTCAAACAGAGTCTGAACCAGTTTTATTTTTAAGTAGATTTTTTACATACAAGGAATTTGTGCATAACAATAAACAAAACATGAAAAAAAAAAAATCACATTCTTGGTGGAGCTGATGACACTCACATGGCAGCAATATACCCAGACAATAATGGAGGAGGCAAGAATAGATTCAATGATAGCAACATAGGCGTGAACCATCGCAGTTTTGGCTGCTGCAAGAAACAGATCTCTGCTATGCTGTCTTGGTGATGGAGCTGATATTTAGCTCCCGCTTCAGGTCCGGGGTGATGACAGTACCAAGGCCATGGAAGCACTTCACAATACGAACTGGAAAATAACACACGGCTGGGTTCTTTCTGTAACAGACAACCGTCTCTTATTTCTTAGAGCATTGAGCATTAACATGTTCCTGACTACCACAGGTCACCAAGTGCTTAATCACAAAACCACTTGGTAACCATGATAACCATGTTAAAATAGTATGTGACTAAATTCGTATCAGGCAAACTCACCTGGGAGAGCCTGTCACACATTACTGAGGAGTCAAGGTGCTGGAGGATGAAGTGGAGGGTCATGTCTACTGCTATGTCAGCATACCTGTTGGCTTTTGCTTACACAAACTGCAGGTGGTCCATGAGTGACTCAGTGATCTCTTTGAGGTGTTATGATTGACACACAAATGACCCATTACAGACACAGAGGTCAGAATGATGGGTCTGTAGTCATTAAGTCCTCTGCGATTTGGCTTTTAGTGAGAGGGATAATGATGGAGCGTTTGAAGCAGACATGTACATAACATGTCTACAGTCCTTTCAGAATCAACATTTTCTATGGGATACTATAGTACAAAATATTCCCACAAATGTGGGCCATTGATTACAAATAAGATTTGTTCATTTGCACACACAAAAAAGTAATTTTCCTAACAAATTCATTCAAGACCATGTTGCAAAAATTGGTACACCCCAATAGAAGTCTTCAAAGCTAAATTTTAGACTACAAAATTCTAATTAACAAGAATTCAACCACAGGTGAGTCTAATTATTATATTATATTATATATAACAGGTGTCCAGCAGACAGTTGACCATAAAAGGGCATTACTTAACAAAGAAAACCCCTTCCCATTTCATGCTGTCAGCAACGGTACCACATGGAAAAGAAATGTCACAAGATTATACAGAGATGTTCTATGTGAGAACACAAATGTCTAATTCAGTTGGACTGGACATTAAAAAGACATTACCCTGCCTGCCCCCTTTCATCTTCTGTATGTCCAACGAAGCAGAGGATTTCCATTATTGACCCCACTGGGTAGAAACTGAAATAGGGAGAGGAAGACTGATAGAAGATACTTAGAGAAGTGCATAACCAAGACAAGTCTGGACTCAAAAAATTACTGAGAATTTGTACATAGTCATTGTGATATACATTAATTGGCAACAAAGCCTCAATATACGTAAATGTGATGCATCATCCACCTAGGAGCACATAAGCACAAATTAAACTAATGAACAGAATAAAAGTGTTTCATTCTAGATACACAGGAATGAAAAAACGGTACACTTGAGATACACTTGCTTTGATCACAACAGCTTGTTTGCTCAATTACTGATAAGGCAAATATATAATTCTTTAAGCTTTTCCAGCATACTTTATATCTTGCAAAATTCTGTCACTGTATTGAACAGTTTCAATGTAGGTTGCTTTTCTTCTACTTCACATTCAGTTATCTTTTATCCTTTCTTTGTTTTTCAAACTATTACTTAAAATTGTACTAGCACAGAGATTGTGTTGTGGAATATCTTTACAAATAATAGAACATTCTCTTAATAGATCTGTTCTTGTCTTCAAACAGTCTTATGAAAACACAATCAGTTGCTTGCTTTAAAATTACTTAGATGTAGTTTTAATCACAGAGGCAGAAACTGTAGTCATACCCAAGTTGGTTCATATATTGCAAGAGGAGTTTGTATGAACTGTGTTGTGTTATCTTTTAGAGAGGAATTTTAAATTTGAAGACATTACAAAATATCTACTAATTTAACAAATTGTTATAATGTAATTGTATGCTTATTCTTGTATTTATTGGATCAAACATACTAATGAATTCATACTCAAATTTTGACATGTTAGAAAGTAGCATTCTGAAATGGTCACCTCTACCTCACACAGCCTGTATATACCTTGCTGCTGTCAACTCTGCAAATTCCCCCTTTGTGGGACAAATGGAGGAAATCTTAATCTTCATTTACATAAAATGCCACTAAGGACTGTATAGCATAGACAAATGGTCACATTATAGTTATGTTTGTTGTTGTTATTTTGGATTTTCTTCTGATTTTTAGTAATCTTTTCATAGAGTCTTTGATTTCTTGAGTCTGCAGAACATATACAATAGGGTTTAACATGGGAGGAAAGACAGAGGTCAGAGACAGGTTTATGATCCTGGCATTTGGGTGAATATTTTCCATCAATGTAAATGTGATCAATAGTGGGATGAAATAGACTGCCACCAATGAGAGATGACCAATGCATGTTTTAAAAGCCTTGAGTCCTTGTTGAACTGTGGCCACTTTGGCTAAAGTATAGACAATATATATATAACTTAACAAGATGAAAACAAGTGGAAGCCAAAAAATAAGAACTGGGTACAAACAACTAACAGCATAATTGGGAAAATGGTCATTACAGGAAAGCCGGTATATCTGGCCATGGTCACAGAAATAGCTGTTAATAACCACAGAATTACAGAAGGAGAGTCTTGTAATAAGCCCAACAGCAATCAGTACAGCAATTATAACAAAGACCCAGAAAGAGGCAATCAAAGAAAACATAAACCTGTGGGTTACCTTCACTTGATAATGCAGTGGGAAGATGATGGCTATCAATCGATCATAGGAGAGTGCAACCAGATTAAATGACTGCATTGAAAGGCAGGTGTAGCAGAAAAAAAGGAAAGTCAAGCACTCATTGTAGGGGATGTAGTGATGGTTAAACAGAAAGATGTCAAGAACTTTTGGTACCAAAGCAGAGTTACCAAACAGGTCCACAAATGCTAGGTTAAAAACTGCAATATATTTTGGAGTTCTCAGATTATGATCCAAGATTATCACAGCCATCACAATTGTGTTTCCTAGCACTGAGACAATGTAAACAAAAAAGAGAAAGACATAGTAATGTTTTATATTCGGGATGCCAGATAAACCACTTACTATGAAATACGCAGGATGCACAAAAGTTATGTTCTTCCCAAGAGCTGAGTTAAATAACTCCATTGTAGCAACTGTCTGCAGCACAGAGTTTTATGTAGAGAAGTGTCCTCTTCTGTGCATCAAGTTCAGGGTTGCGTGTGTCCTGTTGGGGATAGAGTGCATTCACTTTCCTTCTGGTGACAGGTTAAACTGTCTTGACACAAGTGGCAACTAAGACAAGCCATCCTCCTCTGACATATAAAATAAAACTTTATTCCCCTGTGTCTACCGATCATTGGACATACCCATTTCGATCCATGTTTGTATGTATTTTTCTTAAGGATGCAATGACAAATATACTTGGACTACTGTATTTACTGTAAAAAAAAAAAAAAAAAACAGTAACAAAGAAAAAAAATAGTCTTTCCATAATTGCCTTAAAAACAACCAAAACATATGTCTAAGCAAGTTGCAATAACATTAAAAGGACCCATGACCTAAAATTTGACTTAAGTAATCTAAATCTGTCTTTAGTTCTTTTCTGATGAAGTCCTGACTTGGAATAAACATGTCAAAACATTTTAGGGTTTTGGTTTTTTTTTAACTTTTGCAGTTTTGCTGCATTGATCCTATTAAAAATCAAAATAATCAGCTCCACAGAAACATAGTATGTTCTATATTAATATAGAAAGTTCAACCATAAATTTCTCTGTGAAGTTTTAATTTCACACCAATCATCATGTCTGCTTTCTCAACTTTCTGTGACTGTGTTACTTTAATTACAGCCCAAATATTAACTAATTAGATATCATTTTGTAATGGGTATATTTTTTTCCCCTCTATTATCTATATTGGTTTCCAAAATTCTATATTGGACAGGTTCCATTACCAAATTCCAGGCCTGATCTCTATACAACTTAGGGCTTGATTCGTAATATCCTTTAAAGACTGATTGATGTGAATTCTCACCTAGCTACTGTATTCTCGAGCTGCTAAAATGGTTTAAACGTCAAAACTGAGTTGTTGTTGTTGTCTTTTTTCAAAACTTTACTTTTGTCTTAAACAATTAATATTCAATAGGTCATTGCTGAAAAGCCTAGCTCTAGTTCCCAATGACTGAAAAATTAGTACCTAAAAGTAGTATCACAAGAATCTTGTCTGTGGCTATGATTCATCAGATCAACCCACTTTCAGGTCCAGACTCATCTACTCATTTAATTTTACCTTTGACAGAACTATAGAGTTCTAAAAAAAAAAAAAAAAGTTCAATCCCCTTCATGCCATTTTCAATGATATTGAGGTCTGGGTTGTGACTGGGTTATTCTAACACTTTCCTTTTATGAAATCATGCCTTGGTTATCCTGGATGTTTGCTGTGGCTCAATTCCATTTTGCAGTGTGATTTGTCTCTCCATCTTCAGCTGAAGCCCAAAGGTTCCTGTCAGAAGCAGTCCCAAAGCATATGACAGCCATCTGCCAAGATGGAAAAACTATCTCACAAAAATGAACTTCAAGCTCAAAAGATGTATTCAGTCACCCTAAACTACATGGGTAAATGTGTTATGATCTGATCTGATTCCTGTCATATATTACTATGGTTTCTTTGACATTGGATTCTTGGTATCCCCCTCAAACATTTTCCCATCATCAGCTTTTGAGAAATCATCCTGACATTAATAAAGTCTCTGGGGTGTGACATTTTTCCCCACTCAGTGATGATGGTTTAGACGGTGCTCCATTGTACATCCGAAGTCTTCCATATTCATCTCGGTCTACACAGTGGTACTATTCAACAATTGTACCTCGCTGTTTCTTTGGCAACTCTTTGCACTCAATGACACCCATACAGTTGTCCTACATCGATTGCTTTAATCAAGAAGAGTGTTTCTAACAGGGTTGGCACTTAGTTTATTAGCTCAATGATACAAATAATAATAATTACCAGTGATGCAAAGGAAACAGTAAATCACAATCACATATTTTCTATGGTCTCTCTAAACAAATTTACAGTTGCTTACACATTACTAAGTCAATCTACTATTCTGCTTCTAAACTGACAAGGTACAGCAAACTACATTTTTTTTTTAAATTTACCCCTTTTTATGGTGAATCGTAACGACGATTCACCTCAAATAAAACTCACATAAAACTAGGACTGACTTACATGTTATGCCCATTGATTTTGGAAATATAACTTGTGATATCAGGTAATAAGGAAATAAGGTAACACAAACCATGCTTACTGTCCCAGGTAGTTATCCCCTATAGGTCCACTCCAAGCAAGTAAAACCCCTGTAAAGGTATGATTTATTTGATGTGACTGGTTAACAGTGATCACAGCTGGAACCCCCAGTATGAAGGGTGTGCAGACTTATGGAATCACAATTTCATAGTGTTTTATTTAAAATGTTTCTGATAATTAACATTTTTTACATTTTTTTTGTTATAACATCACATTAAAGATGGACACAGCTTATATTTACATACATTCTAAAAACCTGCAATTTGATAGGGATGTGTTTTCTTTTTATATCTACTATACATACCATCAAGACAACATATGCATAGACAAAAACTAATTACAAGAAGTTCTTTATAGAATATCTTTTATCATTAAAAAATGCACTGAGCTATCGTTATATATTTTTTTTTAATTTCAGTTATTCTTTTAAAATTCATTGTTTAATATCATGGTTACTTATAATGAGGTGATTTTTATGAAAATCAATTTGAATTAGATCTTGAAACATTTACAGGATGTTATAATAATTATCAAGTATTACAATGTGTTCATTCATTGATTCTACTTACAGATTTTGTGTACATAATTATGTACATAATGTCCTAAACAGAAGAAAAATGCACACAAATGGACATTTTATGATTACTTCACCATAATTTTGGTTTGTTTTCTGAATTTTAATAACTTTTTCACAGATTCTTTGATCTCCTGTGTCTGCAGAACATAAATGATTGGATTCAACATGGGAGGAATGACCGAGGTCAAAGACAGATTTATTATTCTGGCATTTGGATGTATTTTTTCCATTGAAGTAAATGTGATGCATATTGGGAGGAAGTAGATTGCCACTAATGAAAGATGAGCTGTGCAGGTTTTAAAGGCTTTTACTCTTTCCTGAACTGTGGCCACCTTTGACAACGCATAGCCAATGTATAGGTAAGTAATCAAGATAAACAACAGTGGAACCCACATAAGGATGACTGGTAACAAAATACTTATCACTAAGCTGGGGGTATTGTCATTGCAAGCCAGCCGGTATATCTGGCCATGGTCGCAGAAATAGCTGTTAATAACCACAGAATTACAGAAGGAAAGTCTCGTAAGAAGGCCAACTGCAATAAGTACATTTGTAATGACAAAGACCCAAAAAGACACAACCAAAGACAACATGAACCTGTGGCTCACCTTCACTTGATAATGCAGTGGGAAGAGGATAGCCATCAGTCTGTCATAAGACAGTGCAACCAGATTAAGGGTCTGCATTGAAAGGCAGGTGTAGCAGAAAAAAAGGAAAGTCAAGCACTCATTGTAAGGGATGTAGTGGTGGTTAAAAAGAAAGATGTCAAGGAGCTTCGGCACTAGAGCAGAGCTACCAAACATATCCACAAATGCTAGGTTAAAAACCACAATATATTTTGGAGTTCTCAGATTATGATCCAAATATATTACAACCATCACAACTGTGTTTCCCAGCAGTGACACAACATAAACGAAAAAGAGAAAGACATAGTAAAACTTGATATTAGGTATGCCAATGAATCCACGAATTATGAAATAAGCAGGATGCACAAAAGTAATGTTTTTCCCAAGAGCCGAGTTGAATAAGTCCATTGTAAGATTGTTGTTGACCTTCTACTGTCTAAAGCACAGCGCCTGATGTAGACAAGCGGACAGCACATCAGCATTGTTTGTTTAATGATGAAACTCTGACAGGTTTTAACCGTTTCGCCAAGCACATCTGTGTTTATGTCAAACAAAGACTGTTCCCTAGAGTCTGTTGCTTCAGGAAAAAAACATTTCAATCCAGTGAAATGACTTCTTGGGTATTGTTACCATTTGATCTGATACTGGTGACTGGAGTTTGGTTCTGGTACCAAAATGTATTTTCTAGTACTTCACTTCACTTCACTTTCTATAATAACAGAATGTAAAATCTAAGTCCAGATATATGAATTTGAACACCATTATTTATTTTGGGTTTGGGTTTTTTTTGGTATTTGTTTTAGAACATTTTACAAACAACACAAACTCTATTTGATATATTAGCATCTATTTTATATAGTATTTATATAGTTATATAGTTTCAGTTACCTTAATATTTTGCATGCCTATTTTAATATGTAAATACTTTGAGACAATACAATAATTATAGAGTATAAGGCAAACAAAACAAGAGACAGCAAACAAGGAGCTAAGGCTTTTTTGTTTTTGAAAGCAAGATGAATAGGTGTATGTTATTTACCTACAGCATGATTTTGAATACCATTGCCTAACCACCTGCGCACAGGTGGAGCCCCCATTATGAAAGAGTGTGCAGTCCTACGCAGCAAGGGTGTTGGAGTTTTTTATTCCTTAAAATGTTCCTAATAATTTAAAAAATATTTTTGAGGCTGAAAATGAATGCTGTTATTTTTGTTCGCTATTTCAGAATGGATGTGTAGATTTTTTTATATGCCCTCTATTGTAGATGCTGTGCCAGAGCTACTTTAAACTATATGGAGCTGTTGGCATCTGAAGAGATGATCAGGCGTGTTTTGACTTGACTCTGATGATTATTTTGTTTGATATTTTTATGGACAGAATTACAAACCATAAATATGGAAAAGACGGTAGCCTCTGGATAGCATCTCTTTTCATTGCAGTTCCTTGTGTCTCTGTCTGTCTGTAGTCATGACCTTCAGATATTAAAACAAAGAATAGTGAAATAAACATTTTTTTTAATGTTCAGAGTTCACAGATGTTGATGTGCAAGTGTATTTCTAAATATGTTTAATCCCAGCAAGAAAAAGGCTGTCAATGTACCTAATAATTCAGTTGCTCAATAATATATATGGAAAATACATAGCCTGTCAATTTCATACTGAAATTAGGATTTGTTTCTTGCAGTGGTAATTAGAAAGAATTTCATAACTAAACTATTTAACTATTCTTTACTCCCTTGTTGACTGCTGGAACAACTCAGCTTAATGAGACTGCTAATGAGTTGTTTGTAGACACTGCTCTTGCAGGATGATGACACATCCAAAACAGATAAGGCAGGTAAACAAATGTCCCTAAACTGCAAGGGAATAGCCTGGGGGTTATGCAAGTTTGAAGAATAACATTGCCTCATGAGGGTAGAAACTTTCCATGACATGGATTATTTAAATATGAGCAAGTATAGAATACATAGTTTGATTGTTTTGTCTTGATTACAGAGTATATCCTTAATTAGTTGTTAAAAAGTAATGTTTATAACTGGACTCTGCATGTGATCTGCATAAAATCTGAAGCAATGAAGCAAACAAGTATTAAGAACAAGCCAAAAAATGCTCAATTCTATTCACCATGTCACATCTTAACTGAATTATATCCCTAAACTTAAGTAAAATGAGCAATAAAACTGATACACATTAGAATTCTCATCTTCTACGTTCCTGAATCCAAGTAGATTTTTTTCACAAGTTAGTTAACGTTAATTTTATGGCACGGGAAATGCCGAAGGCACCCACATTTTTTAGTTTGTTTTTTAAATTTAAAAAGGTCAAACTTAACTAGGTCCCAGTTTTACCAAGCTAAGCTAACCACCTGCAGATATAAAAGTGGTATTGTTCTTCTATAAGTGTATTTCTTAAAATGTAGAGTCACTCTTGTAATTAAGGTGCTAGCTATGATAAAGACAACAAAATACATTTGTGTTCTACTGTGTGGCCTTGTTTAGCCCTTATACACTTCAGGACTGTATAATGACTTGGACATTATTTCCTAACTTCATTTCACAATGAACAACATTAGCAAATCTTAAATTCTGCAAAAGTCGTAAATAAAATAGCAGACCATGTCGATTAAGTGTTTATGTAGACAGATTTACTTTACACAGCACACAAATATTAAGCAGGTAAATGCAGATTGTTTTATTTTATTTTATTTATTTATTTTTACAAAATGTTATATTAAAATATCTATTTACTATAAGTTTCATATTTATGTATATTTGGATATACAGCTCAAGGGCCAAAACTTCAGTGGGAAAAATGAACTGAATACGTGACTAAGTTTTCCCTCAAGTGTGTTTTTAATTTAACTCAATTCTAAAGGAAGTTGTTAGGTTTTTTTTTTTTCCTGTATGCAGCAATGATCCTTTAATCATATTTATTCATGAAGGTGCTACATTCCTGAAATACTTACACCCACTTTTCATATTAATTTAATATTAGAACCTACTCAGGAGACTATTAAACCTCCTGGGCCATAAGACCTCAAAACTCAAACTATTACATTCTATAGAGATTTACTATCAGGGTATTGTCACCAAACTAATGAAATTAGTTCCCTGGGTATACTACAGGTGTTTAAATTCTCCCTGTGAAAATAAATCACAAGGAGGACAAAAAAATGGAATGAACCCACTGCTTCAGGCCTAAAGGGAACAGGTCATTATACTTTTCTACATCTTGAAAAAAAACTTGAAAATTGGCCCCTTGTGGCAATCAACCATGTTTGATATGATTTTTCAAGAAAACCACAACAACATGGGGATTCTAAAATACAAATTAGGGCTGTAAATGCCTTTTTTAAAATCTGTCCCTCACTTGCTTTGCATTAATTTGCTAAATTAACCAACTGATTGTTTTTTCTCAATATGACAGAAAAAAGTGATTAATCTTGTGTTATAAGATAAAGGAAAATTGCAAATGTACTGTCACCAAGTTGGCACCTACAAATAATATTGTTGTTGATACATTATTGTTGTTGAGGTGAATCATCGTTACTATTCACCATAAAAAGGGGTAAATAAAAAAAATTTAGTTTGCTGTACCTTGTCAGTTTAGAAGCAGAATAGTAGGTTGACTTAGTAATGTGTAAGCAACTGTAATGTTGATACATCTGTTGATTAACTATTTCTGCACTTATGTACAATATAAGTTAGCAATGTTTGTTGTTGTAGGTACATTATAGTTAAAGTTGTATTACAAGCTGAAGGTGCATTATACATATGAGTCATAATAAATCTAGTAGTTAATGAAGCTATTGCATTTATTGCCATTTCTAGCTGTAGTTGAAGTAATAGCTGTAGTAGTCAAACTCTTTAATAGTAGTCACAGTAATTGTAATAATACCAGTAATGGTAGATATAGTAGTCATATTAGTTGCAATAGTTGTAAAAGTAAAAGTAGCAGTGATAGCTCTAGTGGTAATAACGGAATTAGTAGGTGTTGTTAGCACATTTTCTTGACAAGCAATCGGTACCTTAAGACATGCACATGTTTCATGTATACTTGATTTGCATCTTAGAAAATAAGTATTTGATCATCATGGATTGTAGAATTAAGATGACCTTACTTTCCTCCACTACAAACAGGTGTCTGAACCCTCCTGCATGCTGACCTGGGGGAATCCCACAACAAGGTCAGTGTACCTTCTCAGTTTCACTCAGGAGAGACCTGATCTGTTTTTCTCCTCATAACAGACTGCTTCCCAGAGGACAACAGTCTTGCTCACACCTGTTACAACCAAACTGACTAATTGATCCTGAGGGTACACACACAAACAGACACGAATATTTACCACACAAATTGTGCAGCTTGTTATTGTAAAAGAATTGTTTCTACAAGTTTCATATATTTTCCATAATATCACAGCCCGCGCTCTTTATTACAGGATATTACTCACTGTAACTTCTGTGCGGCAATTTGATGAGAATCACTATAACTCAGTGATCAGCACTTTAATGAAAGCTCTGTCTTGTTGGCACAGGGCCCTCGATAATGTGTGTTCAAGGACACGAATTAACTCAAATGAAGTTTAATGGTGTTGGACATCTGTACATCTATATCTTATTCACAGCCAACCGTATTAAGAGACCATCTTTAATTAGTGATTAATTAGGTAAAATATGGGAAAGCAAGGAAATTAGGTCTGCAAAAAAAAAAACACACCCTACAAAATACACTTAAAGATACACACGTTGCTGCAACAGGCTGCCAGAAAATTGCCATGTTCACTTCAGTTCCTCAAGTCAATATATTTAGCAATAAAATGGAATGTGTTTAATAAAATGTGAAAGTAAAACACAATATGAATGCATCAAAATGAGGTACAACTAAAAGCAATGAGTACAAGTACTGCACACTGGAGATCTATCAGTCCTAGTACAATAGTAGGAGTGCATTTACACACACAGCAAGTTAGTAAATGATCTTGAAATGCCCATTGCTAGTGATGTGCACGCCATCAAACTTGCTGCTGCTGACTGTATCACCATCTCCTCTAGGGACAGTGAGGTCAGTTTTCATTATCAGTTTTATCTTAAGATAGGTTACTGTCCTGTTATCACTGCAGAGGTTTCAGTGTCTGCGCACCTTTAGCATTTATCAAGCCCAAAAAGCAATACAAGATCTAACAAGATCATTTTGAATTTATATGGCACTATACAGATTACTTGTATAGTCTCAGTAGTGCTGAAAGTGTGGCAAATGTTTTGATTTAGTCAAGTCATTTTGATTTAGAAAACCAACCTTTGTTTTACTCCATGTTAAACATTAAACAGGCTCATTTTAAAACTATAGAACAATCAAACAGAAAATTAAATCCCCTTTAAAAGGTATTACTGAGGTTGTATGAGATGTTCATCTGTAGCGCATGCATTAACTTTAGTAGATGGCAGCTGGCACACGTCTAGTTTGGAGGAAACAAAATCTATGCTATATACAGAATTTTTCCCAGGAGAGGTGTTGCAGGAGTTGCTCATCTATTAACGAATCAATGAGTTATTTTGTTTGTGTTAAAGATTCAGTTTGAATTGCCCAAAGTCATACAACAACACAAACAACTTAATAGAAGACAAGCAACTCTGGTGTTCTCTGAGAAAAAAATTGCTGTTCTGAAGTCTTTAAAAGGAGTGACACATTTGACTGTCTGACAGTACAGTAGGCAGTGTTTTTGGCCGTTGTTTTGTTTTTTTAGGCAGGGTGTCTTTTTGGCAGTTTAAAAAAACATTTTGCAGGAAACCCAGGCCATAGCCGTAGATTGTTAGAATGCTTTGTTTCCTACTCCTCCTGCTTCTCCAAGTTGGACGTGTAGCAAATTATTCCTTCTAGGCTGACTAAAAGCTTAGCTTTGTTTTATAATTACTTGACTCTATCTTGACTTTGTACTCACTGTCAATATGTGCTTCAGGAGGGTCTTCGGTCACAGTGATTGGACCGTTTCTCCATTCTGGTCCTGTAGACCTGACACTCAAGTTTTAGAGCCCTGTAAGAAATGAGGGGAAAAAATGTACACTGCAGTTCAGCCACAGACAATGTGACGCATCAGTCAGCCAGACAAATGTCTGTGTAACCCAACCTGCTGTCAGATCATTCAAGGTGAATTAAACTGTGGCATAATATGTTTTAAAAAAAGATGACAAATTGAGAAACTGCTTGACACAGAGAAACACTTGGATCAATCTGAGGTTTTGTTTCTGGTCACCTGTTCAATTCATTTATCTTTTTCCTCTGTTTTTGATACCATGAACTCTTGTTGAAGAAATATTCAACAGCCAGTTTAGAATTTTGTCTGTCTGCACCAGACAGGTGGTATGCAGTGATCAAAGCTTTTTTGCTGGAAAAGGCTCCTATGCTAAATTTAATCATATTGGTTTAATTTCCTATTTTGTATCCACATATGCTTTACAAGAGTCATCTAACCATGTGTAAAATAAATCAAAGATTTTTTTCATTCTCATTTTGTCATTCTCATATGCAGAAAGACGTACCTTAAAGGCCTTTCTCATGACTCGTCATTATATCAACAGCGTTTTGTAAAGTCAACATAATATAATGTCAAAAATTTCAAAACAATAGAAAGATCACCACATAGTACCAGTACTGGTTGACATCTTAATGAGAGGCCTGTGTAAGTGAACATCTGGCATCTGCTAATAAAAAAGGATCTAAACGATTAGTTGGTTATCTGAATAGCTTCATCCTTAATGACATTATATTTTCAATTATAAAACACTTGAAGCTGGGTTTTAAAACAGTCTCCATACTAAACTAACTGTCCAAGTAAATGTGGTCGTAATCGAGAAAAAAAAAAAATCAATGAAATCATATCACCATGTTATGGTCGAAAAAGATCTTGTAAAAGCTTTTAGACAGTATTATGTTACACTTTTGTGTCATTGTTTCAAGAATTTTAGTTGTGTACAAACAGAATCTTCACAGTAATACGCATGGCATTTCAGTAGTATGCCACGTTGTGTTAAATCTACTTAAATTATGAATCAAAAGTCAACCAAAGCCCTGGGGAATATGACTCAAGTTAGTTGCTTTGACTATTAAGGAGCTCTAATTCTAATAAAAGATAACTTAAATCACAAAACATTTGCTTGACTTGTCAGAAACGCTTTCAGTTGAATAACTCACCAGGAAACACTTAAATGTAAGTCATGGAAGTGCTAATTCAATTAGCTGCACTTGGCATTAGACACCAGCTAGCTTAGCCTTGTCTGTCATGAGTTCGCCTAGCTACATTTAACAACATCGTTAGCCCCATTCAATCGTATAAAATAAAATATGTTTAAAAGTACAAATTTAGCTGATATATTACCATTGCAGCTCCAGGTGTTATGTTGTTGTTGGTAAAAATTACACTTTCGCTCCACTTTTCAGTTGCCTACCGGCTCATTCTCACATCAAACAGTCGAAACTGACCAACCGCTAAAGTCACCAACTGTTACTGATGTCCGCCATCTTTAATATCTTTTCATGGTCTGGTGACATTGTATTTCCCTTCTTTAGTAAAGACGTCACGAGGCGCTCTAACGGCACTTTCCCTACAGCAGACGACACATAAATTTCCACAAAATTGCAGCAAGAAATCCCTAAAACGCGAAAGAAAAAAAATTATACGGTAAGCTAACATAAAACTACAAATCATTACGAGGCACCCAACATATTAACGTTTTTGTTGCTCATGAGCACGTTTTCTGCTATTGTGAATACATAACTCCCTGTCCTGACACTTAAAACCACAGGTTTTTCAAAGTATATCCAGATGTATATAAATTGAAGCAATACCTGAGATGCAGTCTACTCTGCATTTTCCTATATTAATTTTGTTTACGGCGTATAATTTTACATGGAAGAAATACTGCAGTGTGTCCATTGTACACCATCACTCTGTTAATTTTGCTACAGGGTCACAAAATCATCAGGATTCAGTTTAAAACAGCTGATTACAATCTTTTATTTTATCTTACTATTAATACTTTTTGTTATTAATACTTTGTTTTCCCCTGGGATAAAGTTGTATTCAAAACTTTTCACTTCCTGCCTGTCACAAAATCTTTATAAAACTGAGAGGCTGCTGCTTGTGTTCGTCACACCATCAAGACAGATCAGTGAGGTAAGCACTGCTGATATGCATCACCAACTCAATTTATGCCTGACAGTCCCTCTTAGTAATGTGTTGCACTGTATTGGTTCTATCATTTGCCATTCAGTATGTTTCAGGTGGGTGAGAACTACACCCGTGTGTCAGAGTTCGTCATTATAGGCTTTCCCAGTCTCCAGCCATCTTATTTTGACCTAGTGGCCTGGTTCTTCTTCTTCCTCTATGTAACCACGGTGGCGGGCAACCTTCTGCTGGTAGTGCTGTTTGCCTTGGAGCACAGTCTCCAGAAGCCTATGTACATCATCATGGTCAGCCTGGCCCTCTCAGACATTGGTAAATGTTGCACCATTTGTATTGCAATTCATCTACTCACAGGATCTAGTGTATTAGCGTTACACTGCTTTCATAGCAGATATCACATCTAACAGTCACTATTAGGTGATTTGAAACAGTCATTGACCTGATGCATGCTTTAGCAGAGGCAACAGTGAAGACAAAAACCACCCTACTGATGAACAGCAATGTCTAGACCTGAACAGGAATATAATAGAAAAAATCAATAATTAAACTGAAGTCCAAGTGTCTGATAAAAACACCTGAAAGAAGTGGTTCAAATTAAAGCAAACAGCCATGTAAATTAACTGACAAGATTTTGTTTCCAGCAACTGGTGTTACAGATTTCTGCCTGCAAGGTTTACACAGAGCTGTGTCCATCTGCTCTTTAAGTGTATTTAGGTGTGATATGACATCATACATTTTAAAATGAAGGTGAATTTAAAAGTATTTGGTCGTCTTTGACCATGAAATTAACAAAAAACAGAAGAACATGATCTACTTTCCATCATGTTTTTTCTTACAGGCTTTACTACAGTGGCCTTGCCCAAACTGATTGCTCGCTACTGGTGGAATGACGGGAGTCTTGGCTTCCACACTTGCCTCTTCCAGGAGCACATGATCCACTATTTTGGCTCCTTGAACTCCCTGATTTTACTGACCATGGCCTTGGACCGATACCTGGCCATCTGTTTTCCTCTCAGGTGAAGAGAAACCATTTAAATTACTTTACCTCTAAGACCTGCAGTGAGACTAAAAACTGCTTTTCCCTTTCTCTCCTCAGATACCCGATGGTGATGACAAACCAAACCATGACTGGACTCACACTTGTCTGCTGGGTGGTGGCTCACATCTTTCCCGGCATCAGTACCATCAACTTCACGATGATGCCGTTTTGTGGGCCCAACCAGATCATCCACGCTTTCTGTGACACTATGTCTCTTACACCCCTGGTGTGTGGGGACCCAACCAAACAATTCAGTGCTGCCTTTGCTGGAGCGATGTTTATTCTTTATGTTCCATTAGCCTTCATCATCATCTCTTACATTTGCATCATAATCTCAGTACTGCGTATGGCCAGTCAGCAGGTGAGATTCTCATAATTTTATTGTAACTTAAATATGATTACAAAGTCACAGCTCAGACTGCACGTCCTTAAATCCACCAAGGTCACAGGCATTGTAAAATTTATGCACTTCCCTAAAATTGGCACACACTCACTGTGTTTTCATTTTAACATTGATTGGTTATTATTGACCTTTTAACCATAAGATGCTGTTCTCCCCAGGGCAGAATGAAGACCTTCTCTACCTGTGCCACCCAGGGCTGTATCATCTCTATCTACTACATACCACGTTTCTTTGTCTACTCTACACCTTTCTTCCCTAACCTGACAATGACCCCTGACAAGCGTATCGCCACCACCCTCTTCTACAGCCTTCTCCCTCCTCTGATTAACCCATTCATCTACTGTCTGAGAACCAAGGAGATCAAGCAAATATTGACACGCTGGGTCCGGAGACGAACGGGCATAACGCATGTGAAGCAGGGCCAAATCATGGCTGTCACCAAGTCACACTGACAGGTGATCCTGGACATTTTTAGATGCTTGCATAATTATGTATGAGCCTATTTGGTAATAAAGAGGTTCAATATGTTGAACATACAAAAAATACTTTTAATGAGACTACCAATGTATAAGTTGCCTCCTTAAGAGGGTTTGTATTTTAGTCCTGCTTCCATTCTGTGTTTGCCAATAGTGCTTTAATTTAATTGAAAGGGTCTATTTCTTTATCCAAAATGTTAACAAGCATGATAACAGAAAGAACATATATAACACATATATATTCTCTAAGCCATTGAGTTGCAAAATGAACTGTTAAGATGTGCGGTCCAGTAGGAAGAATCTGTAAGTTTGGGAGTTTTTGACCCATAGTCACAAATAATACTTACATAGTTTAAAGATTTGTTTGTTTTCCCTTTGTCGTCATTTTGCAGCAGTGGTTTAACATAATGCAAAAGACAGCATTTCCATACTCTGCTACATCAAACCACTGAGAGAGAGATATTTATTGCAGGAAGGAGAATCAAAATCAAACAGTAAAGGCTACCCAGCTATTTTAAGCAGAAGAGGAAGAAGAGGGACACCTTAAAAGAAAATCTCCTTTCCACGCAAAGCTTTACCATGTTGTTTGGGTCTATTGTTTTGCTGATATGAAACCATATTTCTGACCTTTGAGCTTTAAAACACAAAAATGTTACAGCTTTGTCTTTTGTTTATCTTTTGATGGTGGATTAATTTAGTGTTTTGGTAACAAAACCTCAGGGAAGCTGGGACTTTGGAAGGACTTAAAGGGCCAGCTCTTGAAATTACAGTCATCCAAACTCAAATTACTATTGTTTTTGCAGTGTTAATGATGTTTTCATTGATTTTTTTAAAGACTCCTGGTTCACATGGTTCTTCTTCACTGCATTAAAGCAAAATTGTAAGCTTGGTCCCTCTTGGCCTCCATAATGGAACAGAGCAGGAACAGAGCAGCAATACATTCTGTCCTTTAAGTTGCAATGGAGATACTTGAAAAGAGGACCGCCCTAATCATATCAACTGACTTTACAATTAGATAAGATGTTAACTTTCATTATTATTGTTGTTGTATATTGTTGTTATACCAATATTTTGCCAGAAGATGGCAGCATTATCAAACCTTACCACAATCTGTGATGGGTTGCTTAATGTTTAGTGGATGTTACCACATAATTATATTTTCACCCAAATAGTCCATTCAAACATGCATAATGAATGTGTGAATGTGGCTTTATGAAAGGGATACATATACACACCTGCCCTGCCAGTCCTATTCATTTTGCACCCTGTTGTTGCACCCTGTTGTCAGAAGTAAACATTAGACACATCAGTTTTATAGTTTGCATTCCAGGCGTACATTTAAATGTCACATATATTTAAATGATACAACAAAATGTTTATTCATGCAGGCTCACACTATCTCTGAGACAATCATTTGTGTGTAGAAAGAGGCAGGCATTTTGCTCAGGAGCCATGCAGTCACACAAACAGAACTACTGTAACCACAATCTTCTCTGTCTGCACACAGACTCTTTCTATGTGTATGTGTGTGTGTGTGTGTGTGTGTGTGTGTGTGTGTGTAAATAAGAGAAGAATAGTTGTATTCATGTTGAATATTTGGCCCACATTACAGTCACTGTGTGAACACAGCATGACTGCAAGGAGGAGGGAGGAAAACAGGGAGGAGGAGAGGAAAAAACTACACCAAAGGCAACAGACACACAGTCATCATCTTAACATAAAATAACTCCGCAAGAAAAACTCAGCACTCATGTTGTGCTGCCATGTCACAAATGTTACTAAATTCATAGACTCTCATCTCATAAACTCCAATGCTTTACTGTCCCCACATTAATGCAAAACCTCGTTTGTTCAGTGCGTCATTAGCAAAGTAGGTGAGGCTAAACTGCTCTCAGGATGACAGGCTGAGCTGAACTGTGTGTGCCACTGCTCTTCCTGCTGCACTTTGGTCCACTGAGTGTTGTGCAAACTGGACAAGTGGCTTAATGTGATCATATGTTTCTTACAGAGAAACAATGTAATTTAATTGTTTTTCTTTCTTGCATTAAAACTTGATAAGCTTGAACATTGAGTGAGCAGCAAGTAAGACAGTCTGTTTCGAGCTGATTCTCTGTCTTATAAGTCACAATAAGCCAAATCTGTTGTCACTCAACTGAACTCAACTGAACAAACACATTCCTTCACAAGGACATTTACAAAACAGTAGCACAGAGTACTTTTAAACTCTGCCTTAACTCAACTTTGAATAACTTCCCTGCTAATCAAAACTGTTGAGTTTCCCATCAGACTATCAAGCATAATCTCAGCAGAAATGCTTCACAATTCACAACCAAAAAGTTGTCAGATCCTGTCAGTAAAAATTTACTGAGTCATGATTTCTGCACAAAAAAGACTGGACAAAAGGCAGTGCACTTCAATAACCTTTATTTAGATTACAGATGTATTCCATTTCGAAGTTTGGAGGGGGAAGGGGAGCATTAGTGCTATTTACAATTGGTTTGAAAATGTTTATCTCTGTACAGATTTGAACCCTGATCAATATAAACAATATTTTTTTAAGACCTAGTGCTGTTACAAAGCGATTCCTTAAAGCAAAAAACCACAAAGAAAAAAAGGATTACATTAAATTATAAACAAATGAAAAAAATAATAAAAGCACAGAAGAAAGAAAATAAAAATACAGTCTGTCGATGATTAGGGAGGCTTTGCTGCTGTTAAGCACAAGACATTGTCAGCGAGCGACTGTGAACTGGCTAGTAGCTAACCGTATACACAATCATAGACTAAACACCAATATACTGTTTATCAACAAGATCTAGAGTCATCATGTTCTATATAAGATTCATATTAAATATATTCTACACGTTACCTTAGTTTGGAACATTACTTCCATTGGAAAAATATAAAATAAAACAATAAAACTTTTTATACATTTTTATTAATCTGATGAAGGAGCACATGCTTCAGTTGTGCAAAATGGACTTATTAATGCAGAAGGAGAATTAAGGAGTGAGTAAGAAGCGAATTAAGACAAATAAGGAACATTTTCATTCCGAGCTGATTTCCCTGCTTGGACAGCTATTGTCAAGAGAGATCCTTCACAACACTGTTGGAAAAAAGGAGCCACAATGAGCCTTTTCTCAGAGAGAGGGACGATGCATCAAGGAGGGAGGGAAACTAACGTGACGTTTTATAAATCACAACACTGGTCGGTCAGCAATATGAGTGGACTGTCAAAACACAGTCACAAATGTCAATGGACAAACAAATAACCGAAACAAGATCACCACCAGCAGCACTGGAGGTTTGTTGGTTGGTCAGGCTTTGTTTGGCTAAAATATGACGGCTGTAAGAGGAGGATGTGCTCGGCCTGTACAGCACTCTGCAGACAAACAAGGAATCATTTCTCCCTTGTGACCTTTAAGGGCACATGCAGAGGAGGGCAGTAAAAAGGACACAGGTGTGTGTGTGTGTATACTGTCTATATATGTATATGCGTGTGTGTACGTGTGTGTGTGTGTGTCTGGTGCGTGTGTGTCCTGGTTTGAGTTCTCTGATCAGGCACGTCTAAGCTTTGTCTGCTGCACCGAGGGAGATCACACAAGCACATATGGTTGGATGTGTAGATGGGGGTGTCATAGTTTGTGTGTGTTGGTACATTGGTGAGCTGTTAGTGGTTAAAAATCTCAGCGGTCTATATGAGAAAACAAGGCCACACACACAAACTTGGGCACTGCATTACTATGACAACCAGCTAGAATGAGGCGCCAGTTGGAAACTGACTGGCTGAGGATGGATAGACAGAGTGTGTATGTCTACTTTATATGTGTGTGAGTTTGTGTATGGCAGAAGGCTTATAAAGGTGTGCATTAAGAAGAAAAGAAACAAAGAAAAACACATGCAAATCCAGTTCCTTCCTCAAATTTTGAGTAATGACAACAAATCAAGTACAACAAAGGAATCAACTCTATCGTTAATCAATTTCCTGCTCCCAACTCCGTTTCCTGGATCAGCCTGAGCCTGCTGTCTTGCTATGTATGTGTGTGCGGGAGAGAATAAAAAAAGAAAAAAAAAAAGATGTGTGTGTGTGTTTGTCTGAATGCATATCCGCACTGTGGACAAGCTCCAGGACAGGGGACAAGCTCATTAGGTCCAGGATGTTGAGGTCGAGAACGGATGAGAAGGATGGCGGGCCGGCGGCGAGGTGTGTATTTACAGAATGACACAGCAGTTACTCTCCCCGGTCTTCTCTCTGTTCCTCTGACCTGGGAACACACATGCGCACACACAAACACATCATTATCAAGACAAAGGCTGATCCTTCACAGTCAGAGAGGTACCCAGCTACACATATATGGTGGGGTAAAATTTGGAGACTGGTCTAATGCAAAACAACACAGGGTCATCTGGAAAAATGGTTGCTCATCTTTTGCCGCCATTTTGACTTGACAACATCTTACAAGCCCCTCTGAAAATGTGCCCATCTCATACGAGCAGGCACACATTCCTGGTAGATTATGTTGTAGCATGAATGTCGCTTTCTGCACTGCTGCCCAATAAGCCTTCAAACTAACAGATCTCTTCAACATATGAAACTTCCTGTATTGTATTTAATGTCCAGCTGGGAACCTGAAGCAACTCACCAACCTAGTTGTGCTTTTAGACTAATCTAAGCTTAAAGGTTTTAACAAAACAAAGTAGAAATGGTAAAAAAAATCCTACGCAGCACTCAATTATGGCTCATGATTAACAGCTGTGCATCTATTCTAATCATCTTTTCAGTTAGTGACACCAACTAACATTGTAATTTCCTGACATCTGACAAAAGAGAAGAAACATGGCTCTATTAGTGGTGAAATAACAATGTTGTAGAGTGAGAAAAGTGTTTTTTCCAGACCCCAGTAAGTCCAGCATACATTTTAGGGTCTATTTTCTGTTATTTCTTTAGTTATAACTGAACTTTGCCTTGTAAATGTTCTACTACAAGGCAGAAGCTTTCTTCTGGAGTAAACTGAGGTGAATATTTCTTTCACCTTCTCTTACCTTGGACTTTTTTCTTACCCAGATGCACAGCAAATTGAAAATTTGAGAATGCTTTGAGAAACCAGTGAACAAACATGTCTATCTGATCTCTTTATATTCGGTCCAATCCACAGGTGAAATCAGTGCCTGCCCTCCTTCATACAAAAACCTTCTACCAGTAACAAAAAGGAGACCTGTCAGCTCATATGATTTATATTAGCTGTATATTCCACACAATGTGTTGTATCTTGGGGATACACTTAAGGGAGCCAATTATTTGCACCAGTGGCTGTTCCTAAAACAGAGGCCATGTGTAGAGATAAATAATGGCCTCGGAGCAGAGCGTTTAAAGTTGTTCAGTTTGTGAAAGGCCTACTGAAAGGAGAGACGGGAGCCGGAGAGCTGGTTACCTTGGGAATTTGGCTCAGGCAAAGTCTCTCTGGCAACTAAATGCATCACTGTGGTCTTCCCCAAGGGCAGTTTCAGAGCTGGTGAGAGACAGACACAGACACAGAGAGGGTGTAAAGGTTAGTCAGTGAGCTACAGTCTATCAGCCTTTACAAGGTCATTCAGTATCATCTTTCAATATGTAGATAACACAGGAAAGAGATGTTTCACGAAAGATGTTTCTCTAAATGATAAACTACAGCTGAAGGTTTTTAAAGTATTAGACCATGAAGCTGATTTGTTGCAGAATAATCATCTCTAGCAGGTCGGGAAAGGGCATGAAAGAATGCTTTACATCAACCAAAACTGCTTCAAAACTCCAAAACTTTTTCCCTACAGCAGCTCGATACATCACATTAAAAATGTATGAACTTTATTAATAAAATCACTCAGAAACCTCTTGTAGGAACAAAAAATCCAAATACAGATTGAACATAAATCAATATCAACTTCTACCGACTTTCAGCAGAAAGATTTCTTGATTTCATGGTCATATGTTACACACAAGAAATGAATAAAATGGGAACGTAGTCTTTCTTTTGATTATCGATGATTTTTCATTTATTTGCCATTTTGTCATATATTGTATATTGATATCAGAAAAATGTAATCATTGCAATTGTAATACTGATTTCAACAACACATCCTACTTTTAACTCCTCTATCATGCAAAAATACTGAAACTTTGACATAACATAACCAAGCATGATGATTACTAAAATAGATTAGCAATCTAAAGCAATTAAGCTGTTTATTTTTACACCAGAATGAATGGAAATTAATGGCAGCCAGGAAAAAAATGGTGCAATATATTCTATACTAGCCACTGTTTCATTTGTAATAGAAGTAACACTAATCCTACTGCGATACCTGACCTAAGAAACCTATGTAAAAGTTTGTATGTTTGTATTTTTCAAAAAATCACTGGGAGTTTCGACTTTAAGAGGAGGATTCTGTGTCTGTGTGCAAACATGTTAAATCAACGATAAGGGAATTATCAGATGGATGGCAGTAATGGGATAAGTGTAACAGGGTTAGGGGCAGCCATAACCCCATTAACCACACAAAACACCAGTCAAATCAAAATCGGGTTGAGTGGATGAAAAAGCCTAAAAGCGAGAGGGCTGCCTGGTCTTCTCCCTCTTCACTTATGGTATTCATTTTCACATCTCTTTATGTGCTGCTTGAGGTCTTCTCTAACACCAGTCTCGCCCCTTTCCTGACTCTCAGTCTCTTTCCCCTCTTTTTCTCTATTTCCTCTCTCCTCCCTCTCTCCGTCAAAGCAGGCTTGTCCAGAGCACTGAGGTACCTCTGTTCTGCAGCTCGGGAAAGGGGATGAGAACAGCAAAGAACTTTCCAGCAACACACTGCTGCGATTTTGTGCGTGTCTTTGAGCCGGAGGTGTACTCTCTGTGTTTTCTCACCTCCTAGTGTTACGTTGCCGTGTAGAAAGCGGCCCTGGTAGATCAGCCTCAGGATGTTAGGACTGCTGACCTGCTCTTCCTCCCAGTCTGAAAGGGAAAAGGGGCAGAGACAGACAGAGAGAAAGAGGAAAATCAACAGAGAGTTCGTCATTATTGTCATATTGTTTAAAGTACTAAACAGAGAACATGTGGGGTCCATAACAACATTTCACAACCATTTTATTGCCACCTGAGATTTTATTTTCTTTAAACACCACAATAAACAGTTTCTGATTGGCCACTGCTAATGAAGGTTCCCTTGTACAAAATAAATTGAATTGTTAAGGGGCTTTCACTGAACACGAGCAGATATGATGAAAATCTTTGAATTCAAACTACTGCTTTAGCCCTGCTCTGCATCAACGGGATTTACAGTATACAGTGCTGTGGAAAACAAATCAGTCAAGGCATGGTGAAAGAAGAAAGGACCACCAACAACCGCACCGAAGATATTTTTAAGACATTTAGGGCCTTTATTTCAGATCATTATATACAGAATGTATAATATGTGGGCTTTGTGGGATGCACTACAGAATGTGAGAAAGACTCAAAGCAAAAGAACATGAGGTGTGGCTTGGGAAGAGCTGAAAACAAAAAGTGAAGGCATTAAAACGAAGAGAGAAAACAGCGGGGGGAGTTGCACGGCAGCAGAGTCTGGCCACCAGATGTTTGTCTCCGGCTAAGCGGAGGGTGTTGGTGCTGACTGAGTGCCTGCTCTGGGTCTCACAGGGTTCAGATCTGTTGTCTGGAAGGAACACGGGGTGCTTCCAAAACTGACAGGACCGAAAGAAAAACCTCTTCTTGTCATGGAGAATCTGAGTCCATCTGTATAATTTATAGATTTCCATGTGGTGCGGGCTTTGCCTAAACTGGACGACGTTCACAGCATCGTGGGAAAAGGCTACAGTCTGTTAACATTTGAAGGTGGTGTCAGGTCGGTGGTATCAAATGAATTCTAGCACTGGTGTAGCAGCAGTTTGGGAGTGGGTGTGTTACAAAAAGGAGGTGGTTGCACTGCGATCCCACATTCCTGTTTGCAATGATAATCAGGCTCAAAGGAGGGTTGTGCCCTAATTACCTTACACCAAAGACTGGCACATTCCCACAGTGCTATATAGACCGACATGTAAGTAATTAGCAGTGGGTTTGAATGCAATCTCAGCTCTCCGAACATGCAGTATAGCTCCACAGCGGCCTTTATCTTTGTGTTAGAAAACACAGCCAAGATCAGTTTAATCGTCTGCTTTGTGATTAGCAGCAAAATTGTTAGAAATTACTGCTCATGTAAACATGCTGCAGCTGTGCTTACGCAATAATGTAATTTATTACAACAAAACACAGTCTGTATTATCTATATGCACAATGTGGGAAAGTCTCAGGAGGAATATGCAAACCCCTTATACCAAAATCTGGTGAATGTTTACATTTAGAAGTTAATGTAAAGCAGGTGTGCAGTTCCCAATAGCATGAGAATCTCTCACCTAAGCTCACACAACTCAACTCTTCACGCATGATGACGTCATAGCCTCACCTAAAGGTTCATCTGAACACATCTCCAAAGCCAATTTGAAATGTGTATATTTAACAACCAACCATCAATGTCCATATCCAACTGGAGCTACTCACCCATAGGCCAGTTGTCATAGACGTGTTTGGCGATGTCTGCCGCTGAGTCGTTGGGAGAGAAAAGGAATTCTTTCGTCTTCCCGCTGACTAAAATAAGCCGCAGGTTTATCTGCAACACAGATACAGAAAAGAACGGGATGGTTACATTAGAGCAGTATGAAAAACATTATTGGGCACATCGAATGGAACGTTAAACAAGCAACTGTCCCAAATGTAGCATTAGACACAGTCAAAACAGGAAGCATGCAGGTTCAAGTTAAAGTAATTTAATAGGAAACGGGAGAAGGATATGAGGACCCTGAGGAGCGTCCTTCCGCTGGATCAACTCCCAGCTGTCTCTCCAACTTCCTCCTCACTTTTTTCTCATTCCTCTAACTCTGCTTTTTTTGTCTTTGGTTCCCCATTTAATCATTTACTGGCAGTTTGTCACCTTCTCATCTTCACAACTCACAAGCCAGATGTTTTGTGTTGCTTTTTCCTTTGTCTAAACATGAAACAATGTGTATGTTTTATTGAATTACATATTTAAGAATAGTTTCCTGGATAGCAATACGCAATTAAAAACCCTCTGGCTCTCAGGCTAAATGTAAATTTACGTTGTTTTTATTTATGAATGACGCTGTGAGTATCTTTGTTATATTAACACACCCAAACTTGGCTCTCCTTGTGTAAAACAGCCCACAAAACACCAACAGTGAGCTGGTTTTGGCTGTTAAAATGCACAACCTTTCTTGAACAGTTTATCCCAGCAGTCAGCAGTGAAAGCCAAGTGTTATAATCAGTGTGAGGCTCATACTTTTGTTCACAGTGGTCCTCTTTCCTCTCCTTTACACAGAGGCTAGAGTCTGATACCAACCAGCACCTCTGGGGAATTTTCATCATAGGGTCTACAACATGATTTCTGAGGTTACTGAACCTCAAAAGAACTGAAGAATACTGAATTTCCAACAGCAAACACAGGTTTATTTTGCAGTATGGACAGATATGAGAACATATTGAATGACAAAGTACAAAATACTGACAACACCCTGGTGAGCTATAGCAAGAGTCAAGATCAAACCCAGATCACAGTAAAAGGCAACAAGGACCATAGACTCTACAGTGAGAGATAGGTGAGTAAACTTCTTATACTAAAACCCACTGAACTGGATTATTCTCATTAACATCACACTGCGCTATCTTACTTTAATCCTCACTCTCTTCTGCCAGACATTTTATCATCGTTTCTCCCGCTACATTTTGTACAGATTAAGCATTTTTTAAAATGATGAGCGATGACATGACCGAAGGTCAAAAACCACACACTGTGTGAGGATCAAAGCCATTTGACTCCAAATTGTTTCAATCACCTGTGGTGTCCAAATCATAGCTAAAATAAGCCCAACAGTCATAATGTGAGCTCCTTCCTTTGTTCATTTTCTTGCTCTCCCAGTCTATAATGGCTCTGACATTTCAAACATGCCAACAAACAATGATACAAATTCATTGTTTACATTTGGTCGAGGTGACTGTGCCAAAATAATCACGGCAATAAGGAGTGGCACAGATGTTAACAGAGATGCTGCACAGAGATGTGCTAATCAGCACATCATTCAACTTCACCTTAAACCAGCCCAACATGGAGGCAAACTGGTTTAGGTGTTTTGCATTAAGAACCATTCAACTGCACACCAACTACACAGCAGTGGGATGCAGATCAGAGTTTTATCTCTTAACCGGCACAATGTGTGTTCAGCAGCTATGTACAATACGCCTTTAAGAGCCAGAGCAATGATCTGTGGTGTGTGTTTGCTGTAGCTTACTGTGCCTGTGTATCTTGCCTGCAGTGCGCGCATGGCACAAGCACGTGTGTGTCACTGTTCCTAGTGTGTTTCCATGTGCCGAGCGTCTGTCAGCCCTCTAGTATACGTACACACACACAATCCCGCACACAGAGCCGGCTGCAGTGATGTAACACACCAATGGATTGAAACAGATCGCTGTAAGCATGTTATCAAATCAGCTTATAGGTTTAAGAATGAAAGAGCTATACAGAGACATATACACACAAGCATATATACACATACATACTCATGTATGGAAAAAGAACACCTACATTGACTTCAACACCCCATAAACACACAGTTCATACTGTATGAACTGCTTCTAAGAGATCTGATGAACTTGATCTTCATGAGAGTTTGTCTTTTCATGTACATGCAGCATACTCCAGGCCAAACACAAACACACTGTTTGCAAACACATGCAGAGAGATGCACAAACACTCCTACATATGTGTGAATATATGTGCACTTCTTAGCCAAACTGAAATGAAAAAAACCATCAACAACAAACTGTTCAGATGTTTCCTGTTGTGGTTCACAAGGTGCAGTTTCAGCTCTACAGACATGAGATACAGATCATAAAAGCAGGAACTTGCAGAATGTTGCTGAGTGGCTGGCTGAACGGACGGGAAAGGCAAGTTGCTGTTGGCTGTTTCTTTTTAAATTCACACACCCTTATAATACCTGAAAGAGTCTCTGAACGAGTACCATGAAGACAGAGGAAGCCCCTTTACGTAAGCATGGTCGCGCTCCTTCCTGGTTGAACACCTGGTCGTTGCCATGGTGTCACCATGGCAACAGCCAATAGTGGGTGGCTTAACCTGAAAACACCTACAAGATAGCTTTACCCCCTCCCTCGTCTCCCTCCAGCCCATTTCCCACTGTGTCACATCATATTGTCTTCCTCTCCGTGCAGCACTCTCTGCATCCACTCCCTCCCTTGCTCTGTCTGCTTCACTCCATCTTTCTCCCCCCTCTTTGTCAATCTTGTACTCTGCACAGTGTACAGAGGAGGAATGTACAAGGCCAGAATAACAAGAGGCACTGAGGGAGCTTACGATTAAACAAGGTAAACTCAGCCTTTCTTCTCTCATCAACCTGAACAGTTTTCACTCTCATTTCCTCTATATTTCATCCATCTTTGCTTTCTCTACTCTTGTAGGTCATTTTCTCTCTGGGGAGACATATCTGAAGTCACTGGATCTCTCAACCAGCATCATTAAAACACAGTGCTATGGGAATATCTTTTCAACGAATGGTGTTCAAACCTCCAGCGGAGTTTGGGGACATTTAGAATCAATGCCAAGTAACATCAATGCTGCTCTGGTGGTTTAGCAACATTGTACTGGGACACTTTATTTTGTTTTTGTTTTCTTTAATGTATCTCGGTCGATGAGGTTTTGGAACCCATTTTTTTTCTTGTCTGATTTTCAATGAATCAAGGGCTTAACTCTCTCTCTTGCTCTTTTGTCCTGTCCCTTCCCCCTCTTCCCAAGGGTCACCATGCCTTCTCCCTGGACTCTCCTCTGTAGAGGGGCTGGTAATGAGGTTTCGCAGCCAGCTCAGGGAAGTATATTCAATTACCATCCGTTCACTGTTATGAATACAATGGCTCCAGGTATGGGGAGAGCAGTGCTTCATGCATTTATGCATAAACATACAGTACATACACATTATCTGCAGGCAGTCAGTCAGTTACTCATGCATACAAACAGCACGTCCTAGCCTACAGCCAGGCTCACTCTGAGCTTGGAGAGACAGAAATCAGCTGTATGAAGGCTTCTAAAGTTTGTAGAGCTTGTGGAGAACTGTAAGAGTGACACTTCCCTCGATGTGAGTAAAGTACTCGTAAGCTCTGGTATGAAACATACCGGTGCAGTGGTTTCTATTCCTGGCCACATCTGAATAAATAAATAAACAAACATGTAAGGCTACTTGTACGCAAAACTGGTGACACAGCTCTCTGCTTGTCAGGCCTCTACTGCAGACCAGACATTCAGACACACTACAATAATGCAACCCTGCTGCCAAGTAGTGCCATGGTGTAAACATGTGAAGTAAGCAAACCCTCTTGGCTAAACACTGTTTGTGCACGGTGGAGAGCAGGAAATTCAATGCCATCTATAATTATTCCTCCCTGAGTACCGCTCTCAACTCTGTCTCAAGGCAGTGTGTGTGTGTGTGTGTGTGTGTCTTTATGTGTGCTTGTGTTTATAAGTGCATTAAAGAGTATTGCTGCTCTTTAGACCCTCTGCAGCAGTCAACAAATTATAGAGTGGGAAGCCTTCCTGTGGGAATATATTAGAGCAGCTTTATAGGTAGTCTGCTCAGTAAGGTTAGCCACTGCTGTCGGTGCGGATTCCTTACTGTATGAATGAATTTAGGAGAGGAGGTGGGTGATTAGACTCCGACTGGAGTCTGTTTAAAACAAGCCAGCTGGATCTAGCAGTGAGCCTGCTTTGACTTGCCCATTAAATCTGGAGAAATTTCAATTGTAAACTCAAGAATGCAGCAACACAGCACTCTGAGAAAACAAATCCCACATGAATTATCAGCCACTGATTTTATTTATAATAATCTGTACCCACTTTTATTTCTGGCACTGCTTTCTGGCTGTCAACAAATTTAAATTAATATTAACATCTACAAAATGTGAGATATAATAGGCTATACTTTGGCTTATTGGACAAACTGTGAACAAACTGAAAGACACAGAAGAAAAAGAGCAGTCTGAAAGACTTGCATCCTGTTTTTTAATTAGTCAAAACTGAGTCAATAAAAACAGCTTTGCAAGCTCTTAGTGATTTTGCAAACACATAAAGGGTTACTGCAATTATTAGCACCCATTAGCGCACAAACTCTATCACGGAGCCATTGTTTTCTTTAATTAACACACTGAAAAGGCTGTTGTTTTTAGAGAATCACTGTATACGATGGAACCGCAGGCTTAATGCACATATCAGGCGCTGCAGCTTCACTTCCTCCTCTGTCAAACAGCCTCATTTTAAGTTTGACATATTTAATACAATATTGTGTGAGAGATGTGTGGTTTTTTCCCTTTGTGCACACACGCTTACACAGACAGAGCGGTTATGCAACGGCAGCTGACTGATGATAGCACGATACGGGAAACAAAGCCCAAGGCGAGGATTTGTAATCTCAGTGTCTAACAGTGTTTGGAGTAGTGCATTACTGCAATTTGGGGGACTTTCTCAAACTTTATTTGCTACTCTTTCTTCAAAACGTGCTCGCTTTAATATTCATTTCAAGACCTAACTGGCTATTTTAATCCTAGGAAGGAGCAGAGTTTCCCAAAATTTATCAGTTTAATCTTACAAGATGAAAGCTGCAAGACTCAACTTCACTTGTGGTTAACACTATGCCTACACTGTTGTAAAGGTGATTTCTTTGTGTCAGTTTCACTTTTTATGTATGATACATGCTTTAATTTTTTATACTTAAGGAAAGGAAGATAAGGAAAGGATAAGGAAAGTCAGGATAACTTTGTATGCGATCTACTGCTAGCTCTGGTATCAAGATGCGTCTGCCTCACTATGACCTGCTAAAGGATGCATTTTTTCAACAGTAAAGATGTATGAATAAACAGAAGAACCTTGACCCAGCTGAAATGTGTTCATAATTAACTTTTTATTGCCTTTATATGGCACTTATTTAACTTGGCTAGAGTGCCATGCTTTGTTTTGACCTACTTTGAAACCGCACCTTATGCAAAACATTTGGTGTGTGTTGTTTACGTAAAAAATAAAACCAGGTGAAAGGCACTACATGAGGTCAAGGATCAACAGATATATAAAATGTAAAAATGGTATTCATTATAGTCAGGAATGGGTTGTATTTATGGTACTTTTATTCAAAATTTGTTTTTCAATATTACGTTTTGGTAAGTGACAGAGATGAAAAAAAATCAAATGCAATTTTGGATTAATTGTGTGTCTTCAAACATACTCAAAATAAAACATAAAAACAAGATTCGGTCAAAACCTTGTTTAAACTGGACTCTGAAGACACTGACAGACCAGAGATCACAAGTCACAGCAAAGCTGAGTTAAGAGTCCCTTCAAGTTCTGCAGGACACCAGCGGGGACCTGCTCTCTCTGGGGCTGTACCCACTGATTAAGCTCATTTTTGCTCAGTTTAACTCTACTCCCCTCTTCAGCTTCAGCTGTGAGACTGTTCTCATTTGCAGGAATTACGCTCAGTCTGCACAGGAGGTCGTTAACACCGGATATATAACAAAGCTTTTTTGCTTTTTAAAGGCAGGTCAATGGTCTGAAAATGAAGTGATTTGTTCTCAACACACAGTTGAACGTACTATTTGAACATTAAACATACTATTTTCAGTTTTTGTTAATGTTTTTACAGTTTTGCTTGAACACAGTATCATTAAACTTCCTGTTCTCTCATCAAAGAGAGATTCTGTATTGTCCTGTTTTTGACATATATACAAGAAATATATAATATATGCATTTTATCTTAGTAACCACTGATGTGTATTTTATTTTGATACATTTGATTTTGTAGCAAGACACATTTTGATATCCACTGTATCTTTGCCCATCTCAGCTTTTGCTTATATTTATACTGTATAGAGACGACACGCCAAGTCAAACATGCTGACAGAAATGGGCAGAGTGAGAATCTTTCCAAATGGTGTCTCACTGAGAGGAAGCAACGCTCCTGTTCTCAAAATGTTTTGACCTTGAGACAAAATGTCTTCTTTGCTCTCACACCAGCAAACAGAAAGCTCCAGCCAAACAATCTGACTGGTCAAGATTCATTCAAACACTGCTGATTATCCCTACAGTCATGCTCAGCGGGTTGCCATGCCAACACTGGTGGTAACCAGGGAGCTAGTTAGTCATCTGTACCATTTCTGTCCTGTTTGGGGGTTTTTTCTTTTTTTTTCTTTGCATGTACACTATGTGGAAGCCATCCTGACAGCACCCACATAATCAATGACAAGATAAGATAAGAAAGCATCAGAATATTATAACAACACAAACTGGTGTTAAAAGTTAATATGTTCACTTTACTCATTCTTTTAAGTTACAATATGTATTTCTACAGGGAACTGTCTCTTCAATGTTGTGCAGTTGTGTGTATATTAAAAATCAGATACGCACTGGTGGTTGAACAGATTGTTCTGTCATGCTTCAGAGCAGCTCAGACAAAACATTTCAAATCTGATCAGTTACAGTAACTTAGCAGTCAGTATATCAGAAAAAAAGCACTTTCAATAGAATTTCACAGTTTCTTTTAATAAGCTGCTGTTGTATACTGGCTTAAGCGTAAGACATCAGCTTTAATTTGATCACCTTTCATCTTGTGTTAAAGAAGCAAAGAACTGGTGTCACGTTTTTGTGTCTGGTTAAGAAAAAAAAAAAAATCTGAATCGAGTGTTTTTGCTGCAGTCTTTCAAGCGTGGCAGCCATGCCTCAATAATCACTAATAATATGCCTTATCTCCAAGCATCGCTGTGGCAGCAGTTGTTTAACTCTACTTACAGTTGAGGTAGGAATTTTACCCTGTGAGGAGCCGTAGCACAAAACCCATAATAACATTACATTTAAACAGCGTGAGGCTGAGGCAACATCTTTTCAGTTCTTAATACAAGACTTCTTTATATAATCTATTTCATTTAATCTTCTGTTAGGAACCCAGTTGTTATTTTTAGGTTCCTGGAGGTTCAAAAACTCCATGCATTCAGCAAAACCATCCAAAAACATTTTTTTTTCCTTTTTGCAAATAGCATAGAATCTATCACAGTCAGCTGTTACAAACAAATAATAATAACATAATACATATTTTAACCTAAAGAGAATTATCACCTGAGTCATCAGCTGTGCCCAAAGAGCTCTATGCTGAGTTTTGGTTCATTGTTTAGTACTCCAGCTTGTAGTTTTACTGTTCTAACTCACTCTTACCCCTCTCGTAGTGTCACTTTTGGCCACAGCAGGCAGCTATTCTCATCCAAAAACCTCTAAAATCTCACTTTCACTAACGGATCATCTAACAGTAGTTACACGCAGTTAGAGACCCACTCAACAGCCAGATATTTCCCAGAGGAGTTGGTAGAGACCAAAAACAGAGCTAAAAGCGAATCAATATTAGACTTTTGTTCACCAGTTGGACACAAACATGACTCAAAATTAAAAATAATGTTGCATCATAACCACTGGGTGTGTATATATTCAACTGTTGGCTTACAAGTTTAACATATGAGCCTAATAGGTAATAATGAGTGACAAAGTAAAGCAGAAACATAATATTTAGGTAGTTATCTTTTAGCTACTGAATCCACACAACTGACCCTGCAGGCCTTGTTATCAAATCCAAGCAGAGTTTTCACTCATCTTCTGCCGTTGTTTGTGTTTAAAGTGAGTAGTGCATTCATTGGACAGAAAACACATACTTCCTTCCGGGTGAACTCTATAAAAAGTCCATTAATCATTAAAGAGAGGATGTACTGGAAGAGAGACTGGGAAGGCCAACACCACAGACCTCTATCAGATGCACTTTCTTGCGTGTCGTGCAAACTTCCTGTGGCAGAGGCAGCTAATGGCCATGTTACAGGTCTAACAGCACTGGTAAATTAAGGTTTCCCCACTTTAAACATCCTGTGGGAGTTTGCAGCTCCTCTGCAAACATATATAGAATAGTTATTCTGGAAAACTGTTCGACGTTGAAGATTTTTATATTGTATTCTCCTTTTTTCAGACTTTTCAGACCCTTTAGTTTTAAAATGTGCTGATCTTGCACCTTTGAATGTCTTTATTCCACTGCTGCAGAAATAACGTGGGGGGTGTAAATCAAGGTGAATAAGAGCAACCAAACTCCTGTCTTCCTTTCAGTTGCTCTCACTCCCGTCACTCACATGTCTCATTACTAAGTTGCACACTAATACCTCATCTCTCTCTCCAGGCTCGTCTTTTTGTGCTGTCATTCAAAAAAGGCCTATCCTTTGATATGCTGACGTGCTCATCACAGCCGGAATCCGCCCCGCTCCTCTTCTTGCTCCCTCTCCTTCTTGTCACAAACACGATCAGCTGTTTCCTGCGCTCCAGCTGGCACCGTACCTGACAGCTCTCTGCTCTGTCCTCTCTCTTCATTGCATTCATTCTCCCCGTTTACAAACAGATAACCCTTTAATCCATCAGCTGCCTCTCCGCTCTCCAGAAACAGGTAAAGCTCCCTTTCATGCTGTCATTTCATCTCCACTCCCAGTGTCTTCACTGAAAACTCACCCTGCTTAACTCTAACACACACCCAGGGCTGAATTCCTTTGCTGCTGACAGGCGCCAGGTAGGTGCCTTTGATCACACGTCCTTCCTATCGCTTCCTCTTTGCAATCAGAGCTGTCACAAGAGGTTGACGCAGGTTTATGTCACACGGCTGCCTCCTGCCACTCCCTCAACTCTGTGTCTTGTTTCTTTCTCGCTTCAAAATGGCTGTTGAAAACCCCGGAGCCAAATGAATTAACATGCCAAATGTGAGCCATGCCAAAAACTGAAGCGAAATGACTGTGTGTTACCCTGTGGCAACCCACACACTGATGGGACACTGTGTGCGTGGACAACTGTGTTTGGACATGAGGGCATTTTCTGTTTCACAGCTCGAAGACCGGCATCAAAAGAACTGTTTGACATTCTGGGAGATACACCTATTTGCTTTCATGTAAAGAGCTGAGTCACGAGAGAACTGATACCTCTCTTATATCAACTGAGCAGGTGGTTAGCTTAGCCTAGCAGGAGCATGGCATATTTATTAATGAGTACATTTTTTAACTTTGGACAAATAAGTCATTGTTTCCCCCTGGTTTATAGTATTTATGCTCACCTAAGCATATGTCGACAACTCAAAATCTTTCATGATGTAAAGTTACTCCTGTTTAATACAGACGGAAAAAAGAATTGACTTCCAGATGTTTGAACACGTGAACATCTAAATAATTTCACTGCTCTGACATTTCAGGTTTCAGCAATCTTCAGCACCGCAAGTTCCTCATTCTGTTGTCCACTATTCAATACAAACATGCAGACTGATGAGTGTACATGTAGTTTAATCACCCTCATGTTTGTATTTAAAAAGAAAAACAACACAATTTGTACAACACAAACTCTGAAACTTCAGTGTTTTGTGATATTTCAACTATTTTGCCAATTTTTTGTTTTTGCTGCCTGCACTTGGCCTAAACAAGGTTTGTGTTCTTTACTTTGACTTTTCTGAATCTGCAAAGCCTCATTACCAATCTGTGGATGTTAATGAGACTAATCAAACAACAGCACTGAAACCTTGGTGAGGAAACAGTAGTTAAATGTACAGCCCTCCTCTACTACAGACACCTGGCTGCTACACTCTCACAGCAACATGAGGTGTATCAGCTGTGAGGTTTAAAAATACATCACACTTACTATTGCGCAGTGATTAAAGGTACTAAATGCCTGGGTGGTCTGTAAACTACTCACAGGTATAAGGCTGCATGAAACAAGACACCATTCACCAAAACCCACACAAAAACATACACAAATGTTGCCACGTCTTTTTAGTGTCAACACAAGCAGTAAGGACACTTAATAAATAAAAGGTGAATATGAGGAAGCAGTGGAAATGACATAAAGTGAAGAAGGAATGTCACTTAGCAAAAAGAGATGACGGTTTCCCTTGAATATTTCCACTAACAGCCGAATAGCCACATCAGACCTCGGCTTAGGGAGGCTCCGCTGTCCTCATCTCATCAGGGAAAAACAAAACTTCAATAAATACTTTCAGACAGAGAAATGAAACACAAGACAGGCAAAGACAAAGTGAAACCACAAAAGAAAAACTTAAAGAAACAAGGAACAAAAGGAAATGACCAGCAGACAGGGACAGAGTCCTGTATCACACATCCCCACCAAAGTGCTGATGATGTGCAGACGCCATGATAGTGATGACGAGGTCCGATGCTATAGAAGGACGAAGGAAACGCTGACACTTTTGAAGGCAAGCCTGAGGGACTGAGGGAGGAAATGAGAGAAGGAACAGAGAGAGAGACTTGAAGAGGACTCAAAGAGGGAACAAGGAAGGTCAGAGAGAAGAGGCAAGTACAAGAAGTGTGAAGGTGAACACGGCGACAGAATCTACTTAATTCCTTCACCCGTCCCGCTGACTATCTGGCACTTTACAATCACACATATTTTATACATGCAGAAAAATCTGCGTGCACACTTAAAATGGTCGGGGGGGGGGCGGGCGCAGAGTTGCTTTTGAAGCTGTGGAGCGAGACGTAAAATTGCTCTTGTATGCTTCAATCGATTCTCCTCTCATCCCTCTGTCAGCGTCTAGACTGTCTGTCCCTCTCTCCCAGTGAAACACAAGGAAAGAGAGGCGAGATGACTGGACAACAAGGTGCTACGCAGTGAAATTAAGGTGTAGCTGTGGCTGACATCTCTGTTTGGGGAAAAGAGATAAAAACAATGAAATACAAATAGTGAGATGATGCTTTCACTGGTTGACCAACAAGATTAGCATGAGAAAGCACCTCTGGGGCTGATATGGATGTTTGCTAACATGGAGATTTAAAGCAGAAGTTCACGAGCGTTGCCCTGTTTCTCCAGATACAAAATAGGTGGAAGCAAAGAAAGTTATCTATTTTTCTGGGCACAGTTCCAGGCCTGGAAAGCGGATGCATGGACAGCAGCTTGAGTACGTTTTGTTGCACCTTTCGTCCATCATCAAACTTCTGTAACTTTCCATCAACGACAATTTCACATTCACGGCCATTTCACACAGCAACTGGCAGGAAATTAAACTGGGTTTGAAGTTCTGTCTCAAACTCTTTGAGTTGATTGTTACTGTCGCTTTTCACAGCTGCACCCAACTGTAATGCTATGAATGTGAAAATATGTGCTTTTATTCTCAAACAGAAACAATATCTAATTTTCCTCTGTGTATGACAGCCAGCTGGTCAAGTGACCTTCAGGAACTCAATCTCTCAAGTAAAATGCTTAAAGTACAACACAGGGCCAAATGAAAAGATGTAAGCTTAAGTAAATGAGCATGACATCTATTTAAATTAGCACTGGTTTTGCTTGGTCTATGCAGTTCTCCTTCCCAAAATAGATACTTTTTTGCAGAGTCTAGCCTCTTTGGCTATATTCTGTCTGTTCAGGCTCCATGAAAAAGCAGCTACCAGCAGACACACAAACCCAAAAGGCCAACGTGCCACATGTCGGCATGCTGCTGGTGTAAGGGGACCACACAGAGGGTTGATGATCCCTGGTGATGGCTCTGATGAAAGGACCTCCTGTCCTTTACCTCCTCCTACCATTTGCTCTGCAGCAGTCCTGTCCACTTACCCCGCTCACTCCTCCACCTCCTCCTCTCTCCTTCTCCTCCATCACAAGGCGTCTCACCAGTGTGACTTCCTCCCCCGTGTTTTCCTGACCCTCTGCTATGTGAAAGCCCTGGAGTCAAGTAAAGCCTCCCCATGCTGTTCTCCCCCTCTCCACCTCTCAAGAGAGCTATGTACTCTACAGTGACCTCTGCCTACCCCCTCATCCCTTCTTTGTCTCTACACCCCCACCCTCCTTTCTAGGTGGTCTCCCCAGCGGTGAGCAGTCGATGCCCTGCAGTCAGGATTAGCTTGGTTGGTAACCTTTCAGGTTGTCCTTTCCAGGCATAAGCTTTTCCTTGATTTTTCATGTGTATGTCTACAATCACAGTTTAAGATATTTAAAGCATTTTTTTCTGGCACAGATGTTTTGTGGCAAATACAGTGATGCACAAAGGTTTAATTATTAATCAAAGTCATTTGACAGAAAACTATTTTCAAAGTTCATTCATCTTTTAAGGTCTTTATGAAGCAAAACTGCAGATCCAGATCATTACAGAATGATCACTGGCTGGTTCCAGTTTTTTCCAGAATTTGTTGCTTTATATAAATATATATTGAATATCTTTGATGTTACCTTATACTTCAGGGAAATTGTGATGGAAGTTTTTCATTATTTTAAAAGTATTAATCCCCAAATTAACTAATAATTGAAATAATCATTAGCTGTCACAGCAGCTTTTCTCCTTGTCTTCACACATATTTACTATCATCTATAATCTGTCATGAGTCTGTGATTATGCAGCTGCTGCCAATTTAGCTATATTTTAGGTGCGTGCTGTGTTTACAGCTTGCTTTTAAAGGCTCACCTCTCTCTGTGACTTGAAAAAACGTTTTGAGACACTTCACTTTCAGAAGCACAGCACATCGCTGCACACCTTCAGGATCCAAAACACATCCCCTTTCTTTTACTTTGTCTCTTTCCTCTGACACTATAAAGGCTTAGCAGACATTTAAAGGTGGAAAAAAACTGACGTAACATGTGAGAGAGAGCGCCGAATGAGAGAATGAACATCAGAGCAGAGAGGAGAAAAGGGCTGGGAGACAGCAGTTACATCCACAACGCTGCATTTTCATTTTCTTTTCCTCAGAAAAGAGTACTGCCCTGCAGACACAACTCACGTGATGCTGTGAGTGTGGGAGAGAAAATGTGTGTCTACATGTGAGTGTGTGTGTGTGTGTGTGTGTAAGAGAGGACAGAGACAGAGAGAGAGAGACAGAGAGAGAGAGAGAGAGAGAGAGAGAGAGAGAGAGACAGAGAGAGAGACTGCTGACAGCTAAAATGCCCTCTGTGCTGGAATTTACCAGATGGCAGTGGACAGAAACAACCAGGGGTATTACCCACATACACCCCACCCACCCCACACACACACACACACACACACACACACAGCATGTTGTGGTCCTATTCAGGAATGAAGCAGCATGCAGTAGCAGGAATAGATGCAGGTTTACATGCTATGCAAGCAATTCATAATTTTTTTTTTTGGCATGTGTGACTCTAAACAGAATACTCATTATTTTGTACTTAATCAATATCATACAATCCTACATGATATCTTTGTAAAGCCGACAGTGTTCATTATTTTTTAAGACTTTGCTTTAAAAGTATGTATCGAAAAAAGTCATTTTGAGCCGGTTGGTATTGTTGATGTGTTAGATTTCATTGAGAGTACTGACTATTTACTCTATTGCATCACAAACTATGGCCTTGATAACTATCCAAATTAATTCAGCAGAGACTCCACCTTGGTCTCTAAAGGCAACGGGTTGCCCCAGTTTGACTGGTCTGTGCTGGCAAGTGAAATTCACTGACTTGTTTAGTGAAAACAGATCAAAACTTAGTGCATGACTGTCTGTGCTGCAGTATGAAATACATTTATCTATAGGGATATTATTATTGTTCTTTAGTTAACGATCTGAGCCACAGCCAACAGGAAATAGGCAGCCTCAATGGGGAGACAGTGAAAACAACCGGTTACACAGGCAACAACAGGAAGTAACAGGGCAGCAACAAGCAGGAGATGGGGCGGCTGGGGACTCAATCAAGATCTTTGACAAACAAGGCCGAAAAAAACATATGGATAAAGATGACATAATTAGCACAAGGGTTCTGTTTAGGAGGTGCTGTGCTCCTGTTACCATAATCAAGATATTTAGAGCTGTGTTAAATAATAAACTTAAGCTTCTCTAAAAAAATACGGGAACAAAATCGATATGGGCTTAAAGGGATGGACCAGTCTGAGAAGGAAACACACTTTAGCTTCACAGACGTAGCTCTGTTTATTCAACACTGTGACCTTTAGATTAAAAATTAAACTGGATTACTGTACCAGCCATCTACGGGCATTAATGGCCCTAGTGAGCCTTAAACCACACTGAACCCTGAACTGCAACTGTACCAAGATCAGCTGACTGGGCTACTCTGTGAGGAGCTAAATAGGAGTCCGCTAAACTTAGCTTAAAACGTGCCAGCCTTGCTCACCCGCAAACATCCGAGCTTTCAATCCTAAAAAACTGATTTAAGAGTGAGCACTGCTGTCTCGCTCATAACCGTCTATTTAGCTAAAATGATCTGTGGCACAGAGAAGCCACTTCACAAAAATATGTAATTAAACGAAACTATAGGTCGATATCTGATGTCCTCTGTGAAAGTTCTGCTGCTTCCCTAAAGATAAACCACTGCTTCCTCATTACAAGAAACTAAGGGGCGTAGATGAAAAGCCCTGAATCATTCTGGTCCAAGGTCCAATGCCTCATTACTGCCAGCTCGTTCAGATAAGAACACACACACACACACACACACACACACACACACACACACACACACACACACACAACCCCTGCTGGGATCATTAGGGATATACTCAGAGTGCTCCATAGCTTCCAACATGCAATGACAAATTTGTGCAAGACAGCATGAAGGCCAAATATACCCTCTCTCCGTGCTCCCGCTCTTTCTTTCTATCTATTCACACACACTTGCATTCACACACACACACACACACACACACACACACTCATATGCGCACATGCACACACTCTTCAGTCTCTGGCTGTCTCCACTTTGGGCTCTATCTTTAACTCTTCAGTGCCCTCAGCCTCTCTACTCCTTACTGTCTACTTCCCACTGACATCTCTCTCTCTCTGTCTCTCTTTCTGCTTCTGTGTGAGTATGATAAAATCAGAGGACATGTAAAAAAAGGCAAAGGTACCTTCTTTTATCTCTGAGATCACAACAACCTTTCAGCAATGAGCCAAAAACATTTTCTACCAACTGTCTTTCACTCTTGATACTACAGCTCACAAATTCAAGTATGTGATCAATGTTCGGTCACATCCTGTTACATCCGCCAAAGTTTGTCTTGTATTTAAGTTTAGTGTAAGGATGCCAAAAGGGCTTTAATGTGGCAAAGACAAACAAAAAAGTTCAGATTACTGGTATCACCACAGACTGTTGTGGCGAACCCCTGAAAGCCTCAATTTTAGAGCTGTCTCACGTTATCAGATGAGGATTAAGGTTTGAGTTTAGTTACTGCTTGGTATATGTGACACATGAGCTCCAGGAGGATGAACTCTGAGATGGTTACCTAGCAACAACTAGTCAGGAAAAGGGTTCCTCCATTGTTTTTCCCAGAATCAGTATTTGGATTTTTTTTTGCATCCTTATGTTACTTTACATACAAAGACTGACCCCCCCCACCAGATCATGTCACATTCATTTTGATTTATGTTATGTTGTAATTATTCATATTATGACAAATCAGGTTTGCAGCAGGCAGTTCATGCTGAGATGCAGCAGAAACCTGGGAGCTGCACCTTAGGAGTTTAATTAACTTCTCCTTTGAAGTGTGTTTGTACACAGCCTTGTAGCTTCAACTTTTTAATCACAGAATCAGATGGGTTTATTTAAAGCGCTTGTTCATCTTTTGCAAAGAGGAATCAACTGGGAGAGTTTCATGTTCATCCAAACCACTGAAATGCTCCAACTGTCAGTCACTGAAAGTGGTCTGTAGGGAAAATATATGTGGTTTTTACTTAAGGAGCACATCATCAGTTAACTACAATAACCCTGAACCATATTCACTGATTATGAAAACCACTGTTAGTTATCTTTGATAACAATGCAGTCAAATATGCCATGTTGCTTTTGGTCCATGTGCAGTTTGGTCTGAGTACAAAACTTGTTGGCAGATTTACATTTTCAAAGCATGAAAAAAAGTCAAAGTCATTCCTTAATCGACAACCACACAATGGTTACAAGTCGTGTCTATGTGTCTGCTTGTCTGTGTGTGTGTGTGTGAGAGAGAGAGAGAGAGAGAGAGGACTGGAGACCAGCTGATCTTGCCAATGAGGGCTTGACCTTTGGATGACTGCTCTAAGGCTCATGTCTGCGCTGACTGAGACCCAAATAGTCTCATCACTGACCCTCTTAATTCCCTCTGTACGTATTGTCTGTCCGACTGTGCTGGCACAGGACGTCCGAATATCGGGACAGAACTAAGCACTGATCTAGAAGTGGCAGCCTGTCCCCAAAATGCATGAGGAAGAGGAACAGTTGATGCTCGCTTGCTTGCTGCTCTGAAGCACACACGAACAGTCTGTGCTGGCAAGGTAAAGCTTTAATATAAATGTCCTCTCAGCTGGAAATTGTTTCCAGTGCTGCTGAAAGGCTCCTTTTATTGAGCTAGTCAAACACCCCCCCTCCCCATCCCCCTATTCCTCCTACACACACACGCATGCGCACAAATACACACATATACACTGTCTCTCCTCAACGTTTACACTCACAGGGAAATAGTGTGGGGTTTTTTTCACTTAAGGGCTTTTGTTTTACATCCATTTAAATTATATGTAGGAAAATTACAGCTTTATGTAAAGTTGCCCTCCCGTGTCGTCACTTTGAAGATTAAAACAAGAGACTGTATCAAGATCCCTGAGTGTCTTGTTGCAACTACTGCGTGGTGGAGAACTGAAACCATGTTTATGTCCTGAGCACATTATTTTAGCAGAAATTCCATCAGACACTTAGTATCTAACAGGAACATGTAAGCTATGGACTGCGTCTGCATGAATGATTAGCATTAGTTCAAATTACTGAATGGCAAAAAATGATTGGAATATTTGACATGGCTAGCATGTTATTTTAAATAACTGCTTCAGTCGGTGTGATACAAAAGAGCTAAAGTTTATTTAGACTGACAGTAAAGTGCTGTGAGATGAGCTTGTTTGCACATCTTCCTCTCTACTCTGCAAAGTTTCTCTTCCTCCTTTCATATTCTCAATTTAAACCAGAGCACATTATTATGAACTTCATGTGTTTAGCATCAGGCATTAGTGATTCATCTTCTCTTACTTTAAAACAAAAGCTGTTGTTTTACCCAGTTGATTAACTTCAACCAAGAGTCAACACCATAGCTACCATGGAGTATATGAGGTCATGTCTTTGGTATCATTTTGGAGTGTTTTAGTCGGTTTTACGCACACTTACACTGTATTTACATAGAAACTACACTCCAATGTGTTTGGATTTCAGATTTATATTCCTGCCATTGTGGAGAGGCCATTGAACAGCATCATGTTGCAGTGTCATTTGGTAGTGGCACAACACCATTAGATTCAAACAATGGCCTTTAGGCGCAGCCATAGCCTGTGCTTCGCCCTAGTGCAAACAATGAGCTAGAGTGGGTGTTACCCCACTGGCAGAGTCAACAGCAAACACACCACACTTAACAGGAAGAACAGGTTGCGCTTTAGCTGGTTTTCTCTACGCAAACGCATGCATGCATAAATGCACTGCCAAAATACACACACACGCACACACACACACACACACTTCAGAGTGACTGCAGGCATAAAGAGTCTAGTTAAGACCATCTGAGTGCTTACATATTACTCACACTCACACCCACTCATTTATGTCATGCTCTGACTCTAACACTTGGCATAAAAGCTGAAGAGTGTCCTCACTTTACTTCTGTCCTGAGGTGTTCAGGGTCCGGCACGTACTGCAGAGACTACTGCTGTTGTGCAAGAGCTCACTGCTCAAGAATCAGTAATCAGCAACTGTGAATTTGTTGAACATTATGTTACTACATTATTAATATTCAGGGACAGGAAGTTGTGTCACATACAACAGGCATCTATTCATTGTCAAGGGAGATCAGGGCTGGATAGCGCGGACCAGAAGTTTCCTCTTCAACTGGGAGCCCCCCCAAAAATGGTGAAGTAGTTCAACACATTCCTCAGCCTGAGCAAAAGCCATACCTGCCAACGACTGAGTGCTGAAAAGAGGGGGATTTTCCAGCAGAATAAGCCCTTATCCCAACACGTACACACTGACTTTGCTCTCTTGGAGACCCTCTGGGATACCCAGTGAACTATTCGGTTTTCTGGCTGGAGAAAAGCGAACTGACTACAGACTAAGACTAGCTTCATCCTGAAGATTAAATCTTAGTGGTTATTATAGTTTGCTTTGTGAAATATGTCTCTCCCTAAAATCTTCACGAGCCGTACAGTCAACAAAAAACTCTGAACTCCAGTTCTAATTGGTTACCGACTGCAACCATACACGTTAATGTAAGAGCTTGATTGAAACGCATGAGATTAAATAAACTGTTTGAATGGGCATTTACTGTCTGGGAGTATGTGAGGAACCCCACTCCTTTTCCTTCATACCAGTGGTTTGAAGCAGGTTCGTCTATTCTAGTGGTAGGTGTAGTATGACAGCTGTAAATATGAAGATCTGCTTTGTGGAATACCAGGTTAAGCTGCAGACATAGCTGCACACATAGAAAGTATAGCAATGTAGCTCTGCAGTGATTTGAGATCTAGTGCAAGAACATACGCTACATTTTTATGCACTATGCAGGTGCAGAAAAATCAAAAACTCATAGCTGTCAAGCGACAATAGTGGTTCTATTTATTGGTTCCTGAAAATGTGATATTTAAGACATTTTTCTCAAGCAAAAGCAGTATGACTGCATATTATGAATAAGAGATCAGAGATGGAAGAAAAAGCAAAAGTAGATGTTTTGGCAGGTATGTGGAACTACATCTGTGCAGCATGGTGTCATCATTCATATTAATGCATAGGATGCACATGCACAGACACATGCCACGCTGACAGACACACATACAAACATAAGCAATCAAACAGTTACATAAGCAATCAATGGATGAGAGGTTCTCAATAGGACTTCCTGTTGGTGTTGTAGACATGCATCAATACAATTGAATAAACCCTACACGATCACAGAGACCTACTGGACATTAGCTTTGCTAACTGTCTCAGCCTCACGGATAAAAGAAAAACACTACAACTCAGTTTAGAAACAGATTGCAAACTTTCACACCATCTCTGTTATTATTATAACTGATAATTCACATCATGCACCTTAAGTCAAACACATTCTTTAGCTGCCGTATGGCACCATCTGTCCACGTTTCAACTTCGAGCAATCAATTCCCTGAAATGCTTTAAATGAATACGAATGGAGCACAACTCCTGCACCTCCAGAACTGCTGTCAGAACTTTCCGTGGCGCTCCGGGGCCTACATGTGACAATGTCACAGTCAATATATCAACTCCTGCACCCAGGCAGGATGATGTAATCCTGATCTGTGACTCAGACTCGCAACACATGGCTTTGGCAATGCACACATATTCACTGACGTGAATCTTCCAACTGTTTGGATTCAGTGGTGTACTTTCTCCCTGAGAACGTGTCAATCAACCCCCTGTTAGCAGCTCCTGCCCAAGGCTGGAGACAGGCTACAGACCTCCTTCCATCTCTGCTAACTCTGTATCGTAAGTGCTGAGCTAAGCTCGAGCAGGACGAGGAGACAGGGAGTGCTGTTTTCAGCAGCAAGGATTCCCAACCCATTGTTCTTTCATCCACGGCCAACATGCCGCTGACCTCTAGCCCTAACCTTTGACTCCTTTGTGTATGTGTGTTTGTGGGTGTGTCACTGTGTGTCCGTGTGTCCCAAAGGGTCTCTTGACAATGTGGGAATGAACTATTAACTGCTTTCAAAGCACAAAATTATAGTTAGCCACCAACAGAGTAGACAAGGTAATGAGGTTTTAGCCACATACTGATACAGTGATACAAAAATCCACAGATCTGTAGATGATACATGGTTATAAAGTTATATACTTTATACCAGTTATATACTGATGGATTTAAGTATTTTTCTATGTGGCCTTTATTGTTTGATTCTCAAATGTTAATTTTTTCTATGCTGAGTTAAATATCTTTGGGTGTTGGACGACTTGCTAAACAAAAAAAAATTGAAAGAAGTCAAATTTGGCTTTGGGAATTAGCAAGAGTCATGTTTTATTATTTCCTGATATTTTACAGACTTGGTGACTGATAGCCCTACATAACAACCTACAAACTTAAAAACGTAAATTAAAAAAGAATAAACCAAAGTCTGCACACACACTGACAGCTACACAAAAGGTCTAAGGACTGAAATGTTGTTAATAAAGTGAGTCAGAGTGAACCGTTTCCATGCTAAACAGTTTCACCTGTCAGCTGAAGGGTTAATACGTTCCATCGTACTTCTCAGTCTGATTGAGTGTTATGGCTGCAATTGGCACCTCCAGCACAAATTAACACATAGTCACCATATCACAAATGACAGGGTGTTTGAATACTACCCACTGAGTGTGTACGAGTGTGTAAGTGTGGTAACGGTGTTTATTTCTTCGTATCATATCAGTATCAGATGTCCTACATGCCTTTAGAAACCACTTCCGACCATGAAGAGAGCCACGCATTCATCCTTCCATAGAGAGAAGTTCTAACAAATGCCTTTATTAATGGTTAATAAGTCATTTATAAATGCTTTATACATCAGCTGCTACCTTTGGGTCGAGGAGGAAGAAGTAGCTGATGCCTTTTCCTCAGTAAAAGTAGCTACCACACTGAAAATGTGATGACAGATTTTCTTGTAATCACTTCTGAGACCAGGTTAAAAGCTTTAGCTCAACAGGCATATAACAAGCATTCATAAATAAGTTATAAAACATTAATAAAGGCATTCATTACAACCAATAAACTGCTAAAGTGTAATCATTATGTCACTTCCTCTGTCCTTATTCATGTGTGTGTGATTGTGTGTTTGAGGGCCTGGATCTCACTATCCTTTGTGTTGTGCTGGGACATATCTAACACAGTTATGTTTGAAATTCACTCTCTGCTCCATGGGATTCTCGATCATTTCAGGAGTGTATTTATTCAGCGAGGCTTATCTGAGCGGAGGTGCTTTATTCTTCTTCTGCTTCTGTGCTCCCTCTTGTCTGCCTGTTGTTACAAATGGACACACACACACAAAAATACACACGCATACCTGCAGTTCACCCCAACCCAATCCCTCCACATACTCATCCACACTCACAAGGGCATCCAGACCTCAAATCCAAGCGTCCCACTGTTGCCATGGGGACAATTTCGCCCCCGTCAGCACTCCTGAGGTCCGCCTGGAGCGAGGCAATTTGCCCCCTCCCCATCCTCCACTCTTCCCATCCCTCACCCCCCCTTCCCCTTTTCCCTTTCGAAGACAGAAAAAAGAAACATTCCCATCCTCCATTCTCAAGAGGCATGACTATTCCTTCTCCTATTCTTTCTCTCAGATTCATTCACCCACAATGTTTGGCACCAGCCAGCTCCTCTCCTCCTACTCTCACTCCCACTCTATATGGGCCTTTTGAGTGTGTGTGTATACACACTCGCTTGCTGCTTCCACAGACCAGGAGCAAGAGTTTGGGGTGGTGGGAGAATCTGCATCTGCTGCTGATTTCAACCACACAGGATGAGTTAAAATGCAGACAGCTGATATTTCCCCAGATTTCCTTGGGGAACACAAGGAGTTGGTTTGATGTATAGACTGAGCAAAGCCACAAAGGGAAGCAATTGGTCTGAACATTTACACTGGCAGACATCCTGAAACGTCTTCCTAATGTGCACAGTTTGACCTTTATGTTTCTGCTAGGGGCATGTTAATAACATGAGCCCGAAGCCAGCAGCTCTGCCCTGAGTAAAGCTCATTCAAAACAATGCTTGAGAGTTGGCAGTTTAAAAAAAATATTATTACTTTACCAGTGGAGAAATGATCTTCATGCCCGACACTGGCAATAAATGATGCAATAATAATGTCATAGTATTCCCATTGGGTAAATTTGCAGAGCACATATTGAGCTCTGCTTTAAATTCGCTGGCGGGGGTTCAGTGTGTTGCTTGAGGACACTCCAGCAGGGAGGCTGGAGGCTTGAACCACAGATCTCTGGCTGAATGATAAACTTATGCTGCAGCTATAATACACAAGAAAATCACCATTACAGCAACCGTAATGGTAAACTCAGCCATGACACTGAGACCGAAGCTTCAAACATCCGCACAGATGGTGACATAACGCCAGGCCTTCTATGAATGTTCATTAGGATTTAACTACCAGTCATATCAGGGCAGAAAATGAAAGATTTGGCTTATGATTATAATTGTAATCCATGGGAATTTCCTTGCAATGTGCTATACTTAGATGCTTTAGATTTAACTGGACCATATATACACATAGAGGCCAGCTCACCTCTTACTTCCTCACGGTATTATGCCAACATCCTGACAGTATAATGGACCTGCTGTTCAGGGGATCAGCTGAACTTGGGCATGCAGGAGTGCAGGCACAGCTGGGATAGCTGGTCTCTCTGTGGAGGGGGCACATTACGTGGTTTATCCTTTCTATACATAGACCTGGGAGTATTCTTAGAGCCGCTGCTCGCTGGCAGCAAAGATGACAGACATAAAACTGCCAGACAGAGGGGAAATACTATGTCTAAGACCAGTTAAACCCAACTAAACGCATTTTATACGCCTTTTAATTTGAGGCATCGCTCACCCACGAGAGAGCTGACATAAATCTTTATGATGAGAGCTCATCATACACAACACAGCAAGCAGGGTGCAACAAGTAAACAAGTCATAAGAGGATATTGTCTAGAGAGGGTGGTGGTGGGAGGGGTAAGCTGATAAAGTCACCTGATGATGATCACAGACATAAGGTCATAGTTTAGCCTCCTTTTAAAAAAGGACCACTACATCAGCAGGTGTGACATAATGGGGTTGTAGCAGCAATGCAGTGAGCAGTCACTCGGCACTCAAAAACCAGCAGAGGAGCACCTACACACTTCTGAAACCCCAGCCTCTTTGCAGCTTTCTGTGACGCTGATTTGCAAAATGTCAAACATTAAATATAAAGCAGACACCAGTGAAGGGACAGAACCCCAATTTGATAAGAGTTTGGCAGATAGATTGGAGACAGGAATGTTAGTTTTGGATTAGAGACCAGTATGGGAATTCCAGTATAATTCCAACATCTATTAAATATGTAGTCCCGTAAGTCTGTACTGAAGGTTTTTGCATCTTTTAGCTCAATTATACCATTAATTGTTTTGTTTTCAAAACATTGGTGTATTTTCTTTACTTTTCCAGGTTTCCAACTGCCCATTCTTTTCAATAAAATATAAAAATCAATCACAACATCTTTTGGTTGTTTGTTTATCTTAAAACCAGATACATTTGCTCGATCAATTAACCTACATATCGTTCATTTGTTTCATCAAGCTACAATAATTTCTGTCAAACTTGCATCATTATCACGAGGCAATTTGGAGCCAACTTTTCAAATCTATCTGGGCATTACATGCCTCACTACACAAGGCTGAGTGATATCAGAAGATTCAAGAGTATGCTAAATAAAGTTTCATAACTATATAGAAATCATTGGGAGCCAATGACTGCCTATGACTTTAGACTTGTGAAAAGAAATCTAAAACATGGTTTTTAAAGTGATCAGGAGGAGGAGGTTGAAGCTAAAACTTAAAATCTGTGATGAGTTGAAGGTGCAATGGAGCTGCACAAATCCCAGCTGTGGGAACCACTAGTGTGTACAGTTCATTATCACTGCCATTGACAGTGTCGAGGAATGTAATGAATGAAAACACAGTTGAAGATAACTCTGAAATGCTGCTCCAATCAGTTTTTACTGGTCAAACATGCTGAGGGAACAACTGGATTTCAGTGGTTACACAATGTAAAAACTAGCAGTCAGTTCTCTCACCATATCCGCTGGGGTGCTGCCCGTCATTGTGAAGGTTTTCCCGGTCCTCGATGGGGTTCACACACACTCACTCTCTCTCTCTCTCTCTCTCACACACACACACACACACACTCACTCACTCACTCACACACACACTGAAGACAAGAACACAGTAATTTCCTCTTTTCGTCTCCTTTGTTGCTGGCTCTCACACACTCTTAAAACCCCGTCGCTGTTGGGTTAAAGAGCAGGAAGCACAGTGTATCCCTACTGACTCTCTCTCCACAGTCACAACACTGAGGTAGCCGAGACGTGTTACAGCGCTGCTTGCTCTCCTATTGCACAATCATGTCGTTGATCGTTTCCCCGCACGAATCACCACAATTTAGTCGAGTACAGTTAACGATAGTGGGATAAGCTGTTGACCCGAGGGCCTCCTGCGACCCTCTAAACATGAAGAATATCCCTGCTTTTAGAAAAGCTGCCTACGCCATGCGAAAAAACAGATACCGCTGGCACATCCGGACACGGAGCTTTTTCTTCTCTTGGTAGAAAAAGAACAAACAATATCCGCACGGTTAACGGTTACCGTCCTCCGGTGAACACAAACACGTCCGCCGGTGGGTGCAAAAAACACGTCGCGCGGTGAAACGTGTCGGTCCTTCTTTAAGAAAAAACAAGAGTTTGTGATGGTTGTTGTTACCGCTGCTGACTGCGCTGCTGCACCTCTACGACCAGTTCAGCTGTCATCCTGCCTCACCAAACTAGCATCAAGCTAGCGGCGGCGACAGACACGTGACTTCCGGCTACATTTTTCAAAATAATGCCACGGTAATCCTTTTTATGCACGTTTTTTTTCCTCGTTTTGTTCATTTTATTACAATCGCATTTGGTTTCAGAAGTTATTCTGACAATACTGTCAGAGCTTTAATGCTATATCCCAGTTTTAATTACATTTATTCAAAAAATAAAAATACCACACTACTGCTGTTAACCAGCTCAATCAACGTTTAGTTGCCTCATTAATGACGTGATACTTTAGGACACTGTATTTCCTTATGTTGTATCAATGTCCTCTTAAGTAATGTTAACCTTTAATATGTATTTATGTTTATTTTTGTATATTAATACTTCTTATTACATTTTCTTTTTTACAATTGAAAAACATCCAGATGATAAGTTTGAGGATGCTGTTGTAGAGATTAAAATGAGGAAGAAATGATAAAAAAAGAATATCACCCCATTCACAGTAGAAATTTAACACAGCAGAAAAAAAAATATTTAAGCTATTTTAAAGCATAACCATCTGTTAGATTTATCACCCCAATCATATCATCTTACATCGTTTTCCTTTTTCATATAGCCTTTTATAACCTGAAAAAGCAAGAGCTAAGTATTCAAATAATTTGCTTAAGTCAAACTACCAATACTCTACTATAATATATGTTATTAAAAGCCTTGCATTAAAAATTCTAAGAAAGTAAAAACACATAGGCTTTGTTAATAAAATGCAAAAATGCAAATACTCATTTTGCAGACTGCCTACTGACAGTCTTACATTCATGCTTTTTCTTCTTTGTTTCCAAATGTAAAATTGGCTTGGACTGCAAATTTTGTCCACCCATAGCACAGAAGTTACTCATATAGAGGAAACTGGCACACTGGCTTACTGTTAAAAGTTCACATCATAATGTTTCTCATTTTAGACTTTATTTTTAGTGAGGCAATATTCTTTTACATAAAAGTAACATAAAGTGTGGTCAATTGTAATTTTAGTATAGTTTTATGTGGCCCTTTGATCCAAATGATGTGGAACTATGTAGCAACATTTATTCAACTTATATACACACACACACACACACACACACACACACACACATATATATATATATACATACATACACACACACATAAAATGGGTTTTAAAAATTCAATACATACATACATACAGGGACAACACATTGTTTTTCAATCCAGGTTTATGTTTTATTTTGAAGTCAACATTACCCTATATCCGGTTTTAATGTTTCTTATTGCGCTACTTGATGCAGCCACTTTAAGAACATGGCGGCAGTCCTCAGATTGGGGGCTGGAACAGGGAGGAGAGTGTCAGCGGTAGAAGAGCATGAGTGGGAGAGAGTACAGCTCAGAGGGGGAATGACTGCTTACACCTCCTGAGAAACCAGCGTGGAGGGTTTGTTTTTTCTAATAAAAGAAACAGAGAGGAGAAGTGGCACGGAGAATCAATAGGGCCTTTCTGGAAAAGCAGGCAATTCATCATATTTAATCTTTGACAGACTGCAGTCAACGTTTATATGCTAAACCTCATCCAAACACAAGAATGAGTCTTTGATTAGCTGCTGGTGGAAAGGTCTCAGTTTCTCAGCTCAATAAAGGCTCTTCTAATAAATTAAAACATGATACTGTATTGATTCCTGAAAGGGAAAACTCTTTTTGTCAGTCAGATCAAAGGTCAAAGGTCAGGGTCAGCAGCAGATCAGCACAATGTCTGAATTGTCTGAATTTACATCTTCAACCCCAGTCTTCACAGTTATACTCATCAATGAATGGTTTACAGTTATATTTATAGTGTTTTGCGTGGCAACAGTCGGACCATTCAAAGTGATTAGTGACTTAGAAAATGAGACAAGGCAACAAGGCTCATCCTTCTATTACCACTCCATCAATTAATTATCCAGTCAGTATCTGGGATTGCATGTTCTGTCATGGAGAGTGAAGAATGTCCTACTGTGCTGAAATGCAACAAGATTTGGCCACAATCAAGCAGCACAAGTGACACTTGGGGTCAAAACAGTAGTTTTACTTTATGTAATAACTCATGTATTTAAGGTATATACATATTCGGACAATGAATATTATCAAAAGGAGTTAGAGAAAAAAGTGACAGTTTCATAATATTCCTTCAATATGGTTGCGGTGTTATATATAGCATACATCTAATACATATGTAATATAATATCCTGTCTTTGCTGAAGCACTCTGCCTTGTGTGTGCGCTTCTGCGTGTGCGCCCTGTTTCCGTCAGAGGTCGAGATGTGTATCGGCAGCAGGTCTGTCCTCTCTCTGGTGGACTGAGTGAAATCCATTGTGGCATCAGGAGTGGCTTTTTCCCTGAGATCTACAGGATTAACTACCTAATCTCCCCACCATAAAGGGAGAGAGTGGAGATGGGGGTAGTGAGTCTGACACACACACACACGCACACACACAAAACCGTAAGCCTGCCTGCACAAACACAGTGAGGTGTGAATGTGGTTTTTTTTGGCTATGTGTTCAAAATTAAGGTCAGTGTGTGATTTTTTTAGCTAGTGAGCCAAGTAGGGCAGCAAATGACAATTATTGTCATAATCAATTCATCTCTTGATCATTTTTTAATTAATTGATAAGGGTTTAACGTATAAAATGATGAACTATCAGAAAATAATGACAATTTCCCAAAGCTCAAACTGCCCGCTTTAAAGACTTGCAGTCTTACACCACATATCGTTATTGTGAATATATAAAACAGAAATTGTCACCCATAAGACTCAAAAGTGGCAACTAATTGGTTATTAATTTATGTCAGAAATGATTAATTTCATGTTGATCATTCAGTTAAGCAACTTAGCCAAAACAAATGAAGACTACTTTACTACTTTGTCCATTTTGTACTGTATGAATGTGTACAAATTACAACTTAAAGTGATACAGTATTCTATCTGTAATACAATTCTCTCACACATTAATGAAAATACTAAAAAAATACAGTGATATCCCAATATTTCCATAAATGTGTGCAATACTAACTTGACTGTGCTCACACTGTTAATAGAAAATTAAGCTTTCGTCACCCAATGATAATGTGATGATGTGATTTAAGCATGAAACACATGAATTGACTCATGCCTTTTCAATTTAAATTGGCATTTTTAAAAAAATATTCCAGGAATATTGTTCAGCAGCACCTTACAAATCAAACCTTAAAAATACAGCATCATTCCCACAGTCACAACGCAGCTTGAATAATTAATGTTCACACTTCGGTCTAATGTTAAATATAATAAAAACAAGATTGTGTCAGTTATTTTACATTTGGAGAATGTGGCAGAACATTTTTTGTATGTTTTCTGCAATAGTTGTCCAGCCTGACCTCACAATTAATCATAAATGTTGGTCATCTCATATCTCATACAACCGAAACCAGTATGTGTCCAGATCAAATAAATGCAACTGTGTGTGTGTGTACTCTGTGTGTGTGGGTTTCTGTCTACACAGTCTGTGTGTTCCTGCTCAGCACTTGCCAGTACTTGCTTGACAGTGCAGGTCTGTGTAATGTGAACCGCCAGGTCACCTTTACAGTCCTTCAGTTCCTCTCTTTAAGGTCTGCTGATCAAATATAAATGTTACATTTTCTATAAAGACAATATGACTCTGTAATCCTCTAAGCCTCGTGACTCTCCTCTCATTTAGATTTCCATCTGAGCACCTGCTGTCTCGTGCAGACCACACACACACAGACATATTGTTCACATACACATGAACATATATAGAGTACCAGTCCTGAAAAGGAAACGACATTCAGATTTTTTTGCGTTTGAAAGGTCAATGGACATAATTTGAGTTGAACTGGTATATTGTGTCCACTTGTTTACAGTCACAGAAGGAGATAAAGTCTGCTCTATTTCTGTTTTTAGTGTCACTACAAAACAGTTGCTGCATTTAGGCTTTGAAGGGCAGCATGCACAACATGCTCAGTGGTTACCGCTGCTCCATATATAAACACTGACACTCAGCATTGCAGTACTGGAACATCCTGCTGCTTCGCCTCCCCATGTTTCCCACAGATTATTAACATGCATCGTGCGCCATCAGCTATTCTGAGATCCTGAAGCAGACTTTGAGCTCGGACTGTGGCGCAAAGGTTGGTGCTGGGATCCACCGACGCAATACAACACCCGGCGTGACGCCTTACACACGCACCCTTCCGGAGTGAGAGGACAATTCTGTTCAGCTCTCCCAGAAGAGGTGTGAGAGATTATTCCCCCACCGTTAACACACAGAGCTGTTTTATGTCCCCCTCCTGCTCGTCTGCAGTCTCCCCTTCTTACCCATCAGTCGGTGACGGAGACAGATCAATGACAAAAACACTGGCTGTTTGGTTCTAAAAGGTTAAATTCACCCTAATAATAAATAAAATCTCACTTTCCAGCAGTGTGTGTATGACCATGGAGATAGTTTGATTTTTATGTTCTTTGACCAATACAGTGAAAGCTTGTTTGCAACAGTAACTCACACATCTCAATGGGAACAGTGTTCATATTTCTTTTCTTAGAAAATGTATGATTTAAACTACTTTATATTTATTTAAACAGCTTTTTTTCTTTTCTCTTCTTTTGGCATCAAATTTCACATTAACATTAGGTGTGATTGTGATCCTCTTGATCATTTCATTCTCAGCTTCTTCTTTTCTCATGAAATTAGGTTCAGATATTTATGTCTTTGTCTTTGCCCTGTACATTACATTCATTCAGCTCTGATTTTTATCCCAAGTGCCTTAGAAAATGTGCAAAATACATCCATAAAATTTTAAGCATTACAGAAGTACATCAAACTTCAGACTTCAGATATGGCCAATTGCTTTAAGTAACTGACTGACTGAACTGACTGACAGACTGGCAGACTGGCAGTGGCCTGGGCAGTTTTCTTTGGCAAACTTTAAGTATTCACTATAAGCAAACTACAACTGCAACTACAACTACCTCTTTTTAAGCTAAATTACCAAGGTGTATTAGTCAATATATATTTTTATACTGAGATGCGTATTTCTGTAGCATATTGTGGCTTGAGGGATACTGAGGATTGTGTATTTTAGTCACATTGAATAAGTAAAAGCTCAAATAGGGACAAACTAGGAAAAGCTACATGCTCTCTGTGCAGCACATCAGTCTTATCCTCTGTATTGGCGCTATGTTAAATTGCATCATCCCTATCAAACAAATATGCACATTATAATATTTCTTCAATATGACAATGACATTCCCATCAGCCTCTACTGTACTTGCTAATTAGTGAATGTGGTATGAATAATGTCCTTATTGATACTGCTAATCCATCTTCAGCCTTTAGACGAGGAAGTTGGACTGAATATCATCAGTCCAACTTTTCATACTTTCACTGAACTAACCTCAGACTGTGGCATGGAAAAGCACAACTCATAAATCCAGGTTGGCTTGCATTTGATATACTCTCTCCAATAACTGTCACAGGCTCATTCTTGCCTGTGACTGGCAGCTCTGGTACAATGTCACCAATCCTCAGATCTGCCTTGATTACTCGGGATCAGGTTCCTCTCCAAAGCAATAGTCTAAACCGGGTTGGATTTGGCTCAGACTTACCAGGAGACAGCCTAAGCCTGAGCTTATCTACAATGAACTGTTGTTGTGGGGATCAGGAGGAGGTGGGTGCACCTCTAATCTGCCCACCTGTCTAACACACTTGGTGGTAAATATATACTGGGATTTGTCCTGAGATCCCTCTGATAGACCTTTTGCTAGAGGATTAATCTAAGATACAAGTTGTATTTGCAATTTCAAGCCATTTGAGTCTGAGTGTCGTGTGATTTTTGAATCAGTGTCAAGTGCAGTTGGTGGTTTGCCGGGCGATGTACAAGGAGCGAGTCTCACACACTCATCATTAAAAGCCTCCTCCCCACTGCTGTGAAAACAGCTTCATGTTTTCTGCCATCTGTCTGCCGCAGAAGGAGAATAAAATACATTGCTCAGTGTTTTGTATCTACGCACTCTGGGAATGTGTCTGTTCTCATCCTGTTTACCTGTGAGCAGGAGTTATTTAACAATTTATGTGTCTCTCTCTGTTTGTATAAGCACATTATATCCCAGAGAGGTTCTGTTCAGTCCACCCTAACCAGCTTTGTAAAACCGCTGTCTTGTTCAACCTGTTTACACTCATGCATGGGCCTTAACACATGCATAACATCTAACATAATACAACCAGTGAGGCTGTCTCTGCATATGTACAGGCATGTCAGATGGTGTTTGCTTGACATATGTGATGCAATACAGCAGTTTGATGGGGTTTTTTCAAGGCCTAACAGCAGGCCAAGGTTTTCTCTTAACAAGTTCAAATATTTCAACATCAACCACATGGTTTGGCACAAAACATCGATGTTCATGGCACCCAGATGATGAATCCTCTGCTGTCTCAGCTACAACATGGCTGGAGCTTTTAGTTCAGGGTGAAATGTTGTAACAACATTTTGAAAAAAAAATGGTGTAGAGATTCTTGCTCTCCACTATGAACTATAAATTATAAATAATCCTGTCTCACCTGCACTATGTCATGATGCTGTGACGCACAAAGACCTTTGTTCTGATAGCATTCATGCACCAGAACTGCTAAGGATAAAAAATATTAGGATCTCAGCTTCCATCTTATCCATCTTAATTATTTTAAAATGTGAGCTGTTGATCAAGGCTCTCTCATTCTCACAAATTTTTTGTTTAAGACAACTAAAACACTCAGGCACATGTATTTCAGTTTTGTTTTAGTGATAGTCATTCCCCTGGAGTCGCCTGAGGCCTTTTCTGTACAAAAATTCAGAGAGGAGGCCTATGACATCAGCAGGGAACTAAATCTGTAAAATGATATCATAGAAGGAAAAGAAAACACTGTACAGGGAAAGTCACTGTGACTGTCCAGCCTGTTGCAACTTGCAGTGATTATTATCATCCTACACTGTGTCTATTGTTGAGCTTTTGTCTCAACCCTTTCCCCTACAGTAGTTACAGTGACATATTATTGGTACAAACACACATTTTTAGAGCAAACCACAGGCAGCGCCAACCTTGTCTACCTGAGTTAACCTCTACTTCCTCCTTCAACCCCTTCCTCCCTTCTGCTGTACATCTCTTCATTCCTCCCTCTCCATCACAGTGACCAGGCAGGTATAAAGTAAAGGGTGAGGCTGGCTTATCAGCAGTGCACAACTGGCATTATGTCTGCCATGAGAATGTCAGGTGGTTATTATGGCACAAAATAGCTGTGATTAGATGAGCTGCGGTCTTCCCTATAGAGCTCAAAACAAAAACAAGAGGACTGTGAGACAGCATCAGTTGTATGTGTGTGTGTGTGTGTGTGTGTGTGTGTGTGTGTGTGTGTGTTTGTTCCCCTTCAGTGATTATCCTGTGGTCACATACCATTTGTAATGCAACACACTCTCTCAGTCACAATATGAGACCACGTCATTGCCTTTTATTGATTCAATGAGCACACATAGATTACATCCTATTTTTGCTGAGCTCAGTCCAAAAGCAGACATTGTTTTTGAGGTGGTCACTTGATTGGTGTTTGCTCCAGGAGGCCGCTTTGAGTCATCGAGGGTGAGCGCTGTGTTGTTGCATGGTTTTGCTTTTTGCATCAACACAAAAAAACAGTGAGAGAGAGAACGAGATGGACATACCTGACTCACCAACAGTGACAACATGAGCTTCAGCGTAACACAAAGTGAGTTCAGTGTGTCGACAAACATGAACCTCTCATTTCGGGTGCAGCTTCTAACCTTTAAGGCATCTCTTTTTGTGTCTCAGTCCTTTCTCTGCCTTTATGTATACTACAAAATGAAACAGGAACATAATAACAGTAAATTGGTAATAAAGAGATTCAAACATTGTGTTATGATAAACTGTATACATTCTCTTAAAGACTTAAGGCAGTACATTATCTTTGTGTGTGTTCCCTCTGCTGTCAGTGCCTCACTTCCTGCTTTGGTTTCCATCAGCTGGAATTCACTGGCTTCAAGTCAAAGTAGGATGTGCCTGTGCATGCACAAACACACCGACGCATACACAAATGCACACAAAGTCGATTAGGCGCCAATGGCCTAAAATTATGTGAGTGATTTAGGGATTTTACCAGAGGTACTAGTTTTTTTAAAGTGGACCTAATGGAATTACCGCCAGTGAAAGGCTTCCTAAATTAAATGATCGCTTCCTCATGATATAAGAAAAAAGCAGGAAATGGTGCCAGTTAGTTAAGCAGCTATAGAGCAGTTAAAGCAACAACCTGGGATGTTACTGAGCAAGGTGCACACACCATTCACGTCAACACATCTCCTCACTCAACTGATTGCACTCAAATGACCAGTTCAGTCAAAGACCTCTGTGACAAATCAACAAATTTGTGCATTATATTATTTTATAAAAGTATATCAAGTAAATTATTGATTCACAAAGTTTATATGTGTTGCAATAATATTGTTGGATTTCACTATAATCTAGTTATTGTACCTCCCCAACCCCTACCGAGGGTGAAACTTCACGGCCAGTGTGTCCTTAATACTGTAATAATAATGGCTTTGTCCTAATATCCAATCAAGTTGTAAATTTTAATCGCTTTAATGATTTTAGCTGATAACCACTCCGTTAATGAATGTGCCAAAATCAGTGTCCAAATCCCACATAGAAGACTTTCATTTATGAGAGTCTGATAATAAACCCCCCTGACACAAATTTACTCCCTTTACTCCCTTTACACTTACACCCTTTTCAAAGTACACTCTTTGATTCAGTGAAAGTGCCCAAATCCTCAACCCTCCACCCATCTCACTTTAGGGGTTTTAAGACTAAACTGTGAATTGTGTTAAGTTTCAAAACATCACCTTGGAGGAAAGTTTTCCCCGGGGCGCTACAACAAAATCACTTAGTGAATCTTTAAAGAGCAACTTAATAGATGCTGGTGGAGCTCAGAGGTACAACAGGCTTTTCAAACATTCAACCAGAGAGGCCAATGAAACACTTCTTCTTCTTCTTCTTAGCCTGGTGTGAGATAAAATGACTGAAAACTGCCTTTCATTTAAAACAAAGCTTGCAGTTGCATTGGGCTTGCTGTTTCATTTACAATAGAGGTTGTTTTGAGTAATTTATCCAGAAGTTTTAAAACCCTGAGCAGTATAATACCATGTGATAGGTTTTTGCAATTCTACAAAGCTAAAATCATTGTGACAGTCATCTTATCTTTCATTGCAACAATCACGAGTTAAACAGCATAAATATATAGCTCATGTTAACATTTAACTTGTAAAACAATCAACCAGGAATGTTTATTTGAGAGGCAACCACAACGCCCTCTCAGATGATGTTGCACTGCTTGTTGAGCAGTATTTTTTTGTTGTCTTCTGTACATCAGCACCTCGAGGCATCAAATGAGTGTCTCCACGTCTCTATATGAGTCAGTCGTGGCCTTTAAAGTGGCATGATTTGATTTTTGGCCACTGGGGGGCAGAGCAACATCAAAAGACTGATTCAAAACTACAAAACTAATCTACAGCCTTTAAAGTTGTTCAGGCTAACATGTTAGAAAACACATCCAGCCAACATTAGACAACGTAGAACGTTCTCACTCGCAGTTTGACATGTCACAATAGGAAAAGCTCAGGTGTGAGTAATATTAATAAGGTGTGAAAAACAAATGACAGCTGAATTTCATATGGCTGTCTGAGATTCAGGGTCCTGGTCTTGTGCATGCTGCCTCACTATTCACACAGTTATGACTTATACTAAATAAAACAGCCACTGTTAATGTTATTAGTAATACATGTGTGCTTAAAATTACTGCTTTGAAAAAGGCACAAAAAGCTATATTCACTCATAATACATTTTTTTACCAGCTGGTTGCTAATTTTATCCACCTCCTGTTTGACGGCAGGCAGGTAGTGTACAGTTTGTTCATCACAGCTTTTGATTGTTCAGAGTAGAGAGGCTCCATTAACTATGTGATCTTAATATAGCTCATTATTTTGAAGCTTAATAGCTACGTAGAGCTGCAGAGTTTGTAATTCTCTGTGGGTTTGTAACAATTAGAGCTACCACCTCTTCCATACTTTATAATTTAGTGATTGTATCAAAGAATTGAATAGATGCAGCTTTAATGTCTGTAAAACCTGTAAAACACTCATATTGTAGCCATACAACCAATGCAGTGATTTGTTTGTACTCTCTATAGTGTTGTAAAAGGCTTAACTGACTGATCTAAATGCACATTATTAAGGGCCTTTTTGTTTATCTGTCTATGCAAACAACCCCAGCTTTCTTGCAGAGAAGTGATAAGGTTACCTAAAGATTAAAACCCTGGGTTTTGTTCCCATGATGGCTACGTTTACCACAGGAAGCGGTACAGAGCCAGGCCAGTTTTCTAATGAAGTGCTGAACTACAGAAATGCCTTATTTGCAATTCCCAGATGGGAAATATTTTTATATTGGCTCTTACATTATAATCAGTGTAAATCAAACCCATAATGGGTTCATGTAAGAATCTGATCACCTCATCAGTCTCTTCAGTCTCAACGTGCTCTACACACCGAGGCATACTGCATACTTTTTTTCTTGTTACACAATCAGTATCGATACTGTTTGTATTCACATCCTGTTTCCTTCTGTCCTCCTGAACTCTCTTTCTCTTTCCTCATCCACCCAATAATTCTCTATGCTTCTTCTCTCAGTATTAAATTAAGGCAATACCCAGCGACTACTTTACATTTTAATTTCATCTCAAGCTTGATTTATTCATCGGAATAATGAAATGACTGCCCACACTCACATAGTACCAACTCATGGGCGAATGTAACTGACAAAGTTATTGATTATGGATCTATAAATGGATGTTTGACACTGCTGTTAAAAGCATGTGTCTTATATTTTCAGTGTTCTAACTCATTTGTTTCCTCCCTCTTCTCCAGCACGCCCAACCAGTTCACAGTATTTATTATCATCAGAAGTAATAAAATAACACAGCAGTGCTTTGTTGTTCCTATTGTTCTTGGCACAGAACTGGAAACCTATTTAAACAACACCCAGGCAGTAAATATTACTATCTGATATGAAGCATGAGGCTGTGCTGCACTTGTCTCATCCTGGAAGCAATGTTCGACAGTCTATTAACACTTTACATTAATGATGTTTTATTGTATGTCTGTCATCAAAAGTTTCAATGTCAGCTTCTGAAGAATATAGAATATCATTATTTCCTCTGTATAAACTGAAACCCAGCCCTTGAATTTCTCAATTTCCGCTGAGGCTTTGCTGACTAAGTGGGGGATTGCACGTCTGAACTCGTTCATGGTTTATGATATTTGTGTTTGAGCACAACTTTGGTCAGGATTTAGAACCATAGACAGGTCTTAAACGTGCTATATAGTGCTTATAGATGCACACAGAAAACCAGATTCACATACACACGGTACAAGAAACATAACCGTTTTAACTATGTAACATATTTTTTATGGTTCATCTTGATTTGTCTCTGCTTTGTTTCCATGGCATGGAGAACACACACTGTACTGTACATGTAGAGGAGCTAAAGGTTAACATCTGCATGTTTCTAAAAAGGTACAGCTGAGGCTCATGGGAGTGCCTTTCAGTATTTAACCAAAGTATTAGACAAACTGAGATTCAGATGATGACACTAAATGAAGTTTTATTTCATGGTATCCTGTCCAATAACGGGTGAGACATTTCTATAAAAAACAAAAATGATGTGAACCTGCTGGCAGTGCTAGACGTCATGTCAGGGCCTCTTCAAAGTTAAGATTGAGGGAAGTCTTCTCCAGTCAGTCAGATCCAGCTAAGGGGGAAATGTGTATTTCTGAGTAATCACGTTTGATTTTTGAGTCAAGATACAGTTTGTAGCCTACACATAGATGAAACATATAAAAACACACAATTTCTATGGGCTGCTATATTCACTGCTAATACGGTCTCACACGAGACACACGAGCACACATGGAAAAGAGGCGTTAAGATGACTCATGAGGTTCGACCGTGAGTGCAGGATGACAAATCTGATTTCACAAGAACTCAACATTTGTGCAGCTGCCCACTCAAGCGTTTGCAACACTTTGTTCACTTCAAAACACAAGAACATGCAAACACACACTGTACTGCTGTCTTTCATGTACACCACACACACACGCATGTTTTTATAATCGCGATGATGAGAGCTGAATCAGTGTTGACAGACTTGTCTCTCACTTACTCACATACTTCTTAGTTTTATTCACTGTCCTGTGGAAACGCACACCTTTAATCCACGTCATATTTTTCTGAATCATAGAAATAAACAAATTAAATATTATATAATACAGTCACAATGGCCAATCTGTCCTTTCTCTGGAAAAAAAAACAACACAAAAATTAAATCCACCATTATTAGACTCTAACAAGATAGAATTATGAAAAGTATAAAATCGGGGGACAAACACAGTCAGATAAAGTGATGCATGTTGGAAGTTTTGTTTAAATCATAACATTGTCCCTAATTTCACACCTTATATCTACTTACATTCATGACCCTGCAGCCAAATGAGTTTAGATCAACAATGGAAAAGTGCTGATTAGTAATTTATAATGGTCATTTTGTTACACTCAATGTGAAACTATTGCTGTCTCTGTGTGTGGCTGATGAAGGGCTGAGATGTAAAACATCTCGTTTTGTGCTTTTTTCCTGCTTCTGAGTAAGACATTTATATTCTCTTGATGTGTTGATTGTAGAAGTCACTGTGGGCTATGATCTCACAGGTAGGCTGTGACCATGGTGAGTTGACTGCATGTAAACACAAAGTTGACTTGTCCTTTGCAGCAGCATCATCTGGTGGAGAAAGCGGTTTATAACAGGATGCAGCTTATGTAAAGGATGGTGCAGGACCATATTTAAGGTTACTTTGTTCTGAGCAGCTCAGTTTGTGTGCATCCCTTAAATAATTTCCTTCAGCTCCTTCAGATATAAACTCTTGCTTCTCTGCACTGCGGGTCAGTTCAGACAGAAAGCGTGGAATCTCATGCTTCATGACCTGGGGGAACCAGCTCTCATGTGATTGGTGCAGATGTGGGCTGGTACTGAGAGGATGCACCTGATTGGTCATTCACTTTGAATCACAGTTAACATTCACAAGCAGAGAGCAGAATGACTGCTTTTTGAATGGGACATACTGTTAAACACTAACACACAAACACTCATACATACACGGACACACATACACACACACACACACACACACACACACACACACACCACAGTTATATTAAACATTTGCATGCGTACTATTGTCTAAGATGTATGCTTATGAAGTGCATCCATTGGGTCACATCCCATCCCTCATATTCAGCACTCACGTCCTATTTACTTATTTGCACACAATTATACAATACTAAAGTGAAGTAAATATGTATATATAAGTCTGCTTTTTTATTTATGTCTGCGGTTACAACTGTATTTTGTCCAAAAGCAAGAAAAAAGTGCTTCAGAATACATATTTTTAACAATTTGTAAACTTTATTTTCTTATCTTTTTTGCATCCAAAAGGCCTCTTTTAGTTCTTCCACGTGCTAAAACTATAATGTTATTATGGAATCTTTGATATTTTTTCTCACATTGGACACATGCATGCACACTTAATGAATAAAACACACCTTGCTATGACAAGGCCTTGCCAATAAACAGAAGAAAGATAAAATGAAAGAAGTGAATCAAAATCCAACTCTTCTCTTCTCTTACTCAGAAAAAAAGCAATTAATCCAAAACCACTGGGCCAGTCCTCTGCACAGCCTCGATATACTCACTTCAGTGAACACAAACTCGATAGGTACAGGGTTATGATGTGCTTCTCATGCTGGCTGCAGGCTTCCAGCTGTGTTAAATGCCTTTTGAAAAAAGGAGCTTTCCACAGGTTTGTTGTTTATGAGAAACAACTATTATAATGATAAGGTTTTCACTGGGGGATGGAGGGAGTGTCAACATAGTGCTCTAGTCTCTGCTCTGACCCCCAGGTTCTGCACTTACAAACTGAGCTTTTGTGAGACAATGCTGTCAGCCTGGGAACAGGAATAATGTGTTGTTATAAGGCACAGCTGGTGTACGGGTGGGTAGAGAGGAAAGTTGAATTTCCGCACACTGTCAGTGCAACATTTCAGTTACTGATCTTCATCAGAACTCAAATTCCTAATGTGACATGTAATAACAATACTAATAATATGATGTTTTTAAATAATAGAGTCACAGGCTACAACAAATATTCAAAAGGGGAACCAAATCTTAAACAGCTGAGATCGTTATGACTGGTGACTGATTTTATTATAAAATTTTTGAATAAGACAAGAAAAATGTTTATGGGAAATTTATGGGGTAAATTAAACAGAAGAAGCGTATAAGCAATGAATAAAAAGAAAAGAGGAGGCATTAAAAGAAGGGAAAAGGGAAGCAGATTAGCCAATTCCAAATGTTCAAACTGAAAAATAATTGCACCAAACTGAGAATTAGACAGCTCAAGAGTCTGCAGAGAAAATAGTAATGATGATGACCTTAGAATATGTTTACATCAACACTGACATTAGATATTTTAGTTGCTTATATTTGTGTGCTCAAAACATTGTTGTAAAAGAATAGCAGATAGCATAGCTCAATGTATATTCTTGCAGGGGAGGAAGGAATCATTCATCCATCAATAACAATATAACACACAAAATAACTAAAGAAAGATAAAATATGGGACTTACCATCAAAAACAAGAGAAATGAAAAAGATAAAGATCAGACAGTTTATTCAGAGTTGTGAGCGAGATCTTTTTCATTGAAGACATGTAAACAGAAAAGCATCAACATGATTATTTGCCATCAATCTCAGTTCTTTTATTCTAGTACAGTGGTGATTCTACTCAAACGCATGACAAACGGAATATACTTCTTTCTTCTTTTTGAATCGGCAAAAAATGTAAAATAAACGCACATGGTCAGTGGGGGCCAATATGAAGTGGATGATCTGAATAGGATGGAGGATTTCTCTCTCTCTGGGTATTTAATAATGATTGAAGTGTCAACACATATACAAACAAACAAGCAAGCAAATTTAATGGCGTATAACAGACGAAAACAAGCCACAAGTATGTGCTATAATGTAAAAAATGTATGATCACTCCACTTTAGCCTGGCAAAGCATTGCAAAGGGTAGAACACAAAGACTCAATGACATATTTCACATTGCATGTCTCATATTGACATGAGCCACAAAATGCATGACTGTACACGTAAGGGTCACTTTTACTTGGCTTTTTGGAGATGCTGCTGGTGATGGAGGAGGTGACGTTGAGCAGTGATAAGACTAAATCCTTAGATTGGAAGCACATTCTAAAGGACACAGTAAAAACACTTTAATGATTCGGGACAAAGAATGTGGCTGCTTGCCATAAACTGTAAAGTTCACACTGATAAAATGCAGGTGGGACGTTTTCAAATTCATGACCAATAATAAATCACGTTGACAAAGGGTCCTCCATCCATCTTCCAGCAGTGTGCAGCTGATTGAGGTGCTTCTCAGCACAAGGGCGGCAACTTTCTTGTAAAATAATTATTTTTAAGCATCAACACAAATCTTGAATAAGCAACACTTTACCCCACCCTGCCTGCCGGGTAAGTCTTTTTGATTTGAGAGGGGGATAAAACCATGAATATGACAAAATAACAATGGAAAAAAAAACAGAAATGTTTTTTAATTCCCAAACAGATTTGACAGATTAAGATTTTCAAAACATTTCATGAGCTTGCAAAACTTTAAATTGGCAAATCCTAAGCGAAGAAAGAAGTAATGGGTGCCTTTGCTGAAGTAAAACTACTATTACCACACACTAAGTTGTCCTACATTTAAAGTGGTATTTAAGTAAAAGTATTTGCGTATAAGTTGGAAAATGTACATAAAGTATTTAAAGTAAAAGTAGTAAGTCAGAAACATAATGACAACTACTACTGTACTACTATATCATTAGATTATTATTGCTCAGGCACTAGATTTCACTGTTCGTGGTTGAGATGGAGCTCAATTTTTACATATTGTCACCATGGATTAATCTACTGATTACTTTCTTAATTAAGTGATTTGTTGTTTTATTTGTAAAAACACAGATATTATTGCTGAATGTCTCTCTTACCGTGATCTGAAAGTGACACATTCACTTTTAATGCTCATTTTGTCCAACCTGTATCTTATCGACAGCTCATAATTATTAAAACAATTCTAATTATTACAACAGTATTCAAGAAAGAGCAAATCCTCACCTTTCCGGGGCTGTAATCATGGATTTTCTGATGTTATCAACACTAAATAGAGATTGAAATGTGTCCATCCGCTGATAAATTGCATCACTAGTTTTGATGCAGTTGCAGCATTGTCACCACTAGGTGTCGCCCGGAGATCACTGATTGAAGGCAGTGCATACAGTGGACACCAGGTGGCCGGGATTAACGAGCTCTGGATCCGGCAGTGGCGCTGTGTAGCTAAGCCTGCTATACTGTATGCGCACTTCTGGCCTGTACAGGCCCACGCAGACACTGATCAACAGCTGAGTGCAGCCACGAGGCGCTGCAACTGTTCCAGCATAGTTTCCCCCTTTCCTGCCTCTTACCAGCATGCTCCACTGTAATATGAAAAGCACAACCCTGTTGGCCAGTTCAGTGGATGTGAGTGTAAACATTCACCATTTTTACTGTTTCCCCAAATCTGCTGTCACTGTAAACAACAGGCCATATTGCACATTGCAAACAGAAACAGCAGGGAAATAATGAGCAGTGACAGCAGCTTGCAGCTGCTCACATGTTTGGTGACTGTATGCGGTTGCCTCAAGTTAGCTTTGCGATTTTTCAGGAACAATAGCAGATGTAGACAACACATCCATGATATGACCCAAGGTTGGGGAGGGGTTGTATTATTTTTTACCATGGCAGCCATCATCCACTGGATTCAAATTGAATAGAGAAAATCAGACATCAGCAGTGTGTGTGAGGCATGATGGGGTATAGCATGAGGCTATGTCACCTTCAGGGACTAGCTGGGCTTTATCAGAGCAGTGCAGAGGTCAGCTGCTGCCCTGTGTCCGCCTGTCCTCTAGCCCACTCCAAAGCAAGGCTCATTCAGTAGGCCAAGGCTGACTTTCGTTTAGAGGCTTGGGAGATATGCAACAAGGAAGAAGACACATCCTTGTAATTTACACCATGGATCACAGACATGTCTGTGCTGCTCAGCTCATTTCTGTGAATACTTGTGTATGTGCAGGCTGAGAGTTGATAACCCCCCAGTCTGTATGAGCTCTCCCCCATGGGGGAAGCAGCGCTGTTGACAATGTACAGTATGTATGTTTGTGTGTGTGCCTTTCAGGTTTGGATTGCAGGGGTTTGTACACACCAGCCATATTCTTATGTCACAGGGTTTTTCAAAGCACATAATCCTTCTTATATAAATGGTCTTTTTTTTTTTTTTTTTTTTACCCTGGATAGGACCTAGGGAGTACGTGAGAGATGAGGCAGCTGTATCTAAATAAAACAGGCAGTCAGTGATGCATGTTGGCATACAGAGCAGACAATAATGCTACTTTCAGCGTACCTCCACCAGGCCGAGGAGCTTTCGATACACAGCTCGTTTGCATACAACCACAGTAGTCTAAAATACACACGATACATAAACAGTTTTGGTGATGAGTCATACTTCATAGGAACAGTGCATCGTGGCCTGGGTCGTTAGATGTTTTCTTGCTCTATTTAATTGTCTTCCAGCATCATAATGTCAACTCCATTTTACTCTGAGTGGACCGCAGTGCGAGTCAACACACACGACTCACCTCCTAAGAGATAAAAATTAATGGCTCTTGGTTTTTAAACATTTACTGGGCAGAGTGGTCTCAGTTATAGTGGTTCATTTCCATTGCAGAAAAGAGGTGTCTGATGTTTAATCACCCACTGTTTTTTTTTTGTCAGCTGCATTGATGTGGGCAGTGTTGTTACTCAAGGACTGAAAACGGGTTTGCTGTAATAGAGCTGTTGCTTAACTTTTTATTGGCCGTTTCTACCCAGACAAATTCATTTACACTGCTCATGTCAAAAAACTTGGAGCTATCTAATCTTTGAAAATGGAACACTGCAGGAAAATGAGCAAAACCTTTCACATACACACAAACACTACAAAAGAGATTTATTAAAAAAAAATGTTTATTGACATCAGAAGCAATTTAAATTTCAACAATAAACAAGGCGTTTTTTTTTTTCTTATTTTTGCTATTACAGTGGTACGTAAAGATCAGTAAAACAACTGTGATACGTCAATTTTGATAACATGTCATTTAAAATAAAAACACACAGTAGAAGGGGAAAAAGGGAACACTCAGATCTAACTCAGGACATTTTTTATGTGCTGTGCACCTCTAGCTAGGGTAAATACTGTAAGCCCACCCCTTTACACTGTACCAGGCAGGATAGTGGTCTAGGAACTATCACTGAAAAAATAAGACTGGCAGAAAGATACAGACACAACACGTGTGTAGTGTTAACTATACAAAAAGGAGAAAAAAACTGTACAGCATAAAAACAACTGATATACACAGCCTTTTTTGTTGTTTTATTGTTTTTTTACCCCTTGGATACTAACGTATTTTCTTTCAGTAAGTGAAGTGTGTACAAGGGGGTTAAATGCTTTATAAACAAGAAAATGACCACTATATATGTCACTTGCCAGCTACTCATCATCATCATCATAGTCATCCTCCTCTTCCTCCTCATCTTCGTCTTCATCGTCATCCTCCTCTGCCTTCTTCTCTACTTTGGCGGGGGCTTTTCCTGCTGATCCAGCACCTGCTTTGGTCTTTTGGCGGTATGCTGCAACTTCCTGTGATATAGGGATAAAAATATATTGAGCTTATACGTTGAGTTAATTATTTGTAACCAAAGCTACAGAGGGAGAGCAACACAACACTGATGACCACCTGTAAAACATGCCTCTTCTGGTAGCATCAATGCAACATATCAGTTCTTTACCTTCTCATACTTCTCCTTCAGCCTAGCAGCCTTTTTCTCGAAGGGCTGCTTGTCCTCTGAAGTGGTGCTGTTCCACATCTCACCCAGCCTCTTGGCAACCTCTCCAATGGACAGACCAGGGGATTCACTTTTCACCTTAGGGCGGAACTCTGAGCAAAAGATGAAGAAGGCTGATCTGGAGGGAAAAAAGCCAGAGAAGAATGAGCAAATCAGTTGCACCATACTTCATATTGAGGAAGCTGACTCTGATTTGTCTTTTGTGATTGTAAGAGCCTATAAAATCATTACGTGTTGATGTGCAGTACTTACGGAGGTCTCTTGGGGGCATTAGGGTCCTTGTACTTCTTCTTCTTGCTTCCTCTGGGTGGAACGTAGCTCATCATTTCCCTCTCATATCGTGCCTTGTCCTGCCTGGCCAGGTCCTCAAATTTGCCCTTCTCCTTGGCAGACATAGTCTGAAAACAGAGGTATTATACTATCTGCTGGACTCCATTTGTACACAAGTATTTCGTTTTTTTTGGTAAGATTATGCATTTTCTTCTTTATCACACAAAGTGGGCATCTGATTGTAAATAGTCATGATTTATCTGTATATATTAAAATACACAAAGGAAAATTTGGAATTTAAGAAAAAGACTACAAGTGCATCAAACATCCATCTTACCTTCCATCGCTCAGAGCACTTCTTGGAGAACTCGGCAAAGTTAACAGAAGCATCAGGGTGTTTCTTCTTGTGCTCCTCCCGACAAGTCTGGACAAAGTATGCATAGGAGGACATCTTGCCTCTTGGCTTTCCTGGCTCCTTCCCCATTGTAAGGATCGTATCTAAAAATCAAACAAATGTTATAGATTAGCTGTGTGGCTGCATTGCTATTATTTGTCTTATTGTCAAATGGCTGGGTTGTTGTGAACAGCCCAAAATTTACATTTTACGCTCTTCATAAACATTGAAAAAACACCTAAAAAACCATGGTTTTATTTACCCGTTAAAACCATTATTCCAAATTTAGACTATAGTGTGTGCATTTACAGCTCTTACTCACCTATTACACTCCTCCTACTTATACAATGAGTGCATCTTCAATTTCTTTCCATTGGCCACTAGTATTGATAGCACTACTCCATTGACCCGCCCTCGCTGCTGTCAAACTGCACTAAGTTAGGACCCGTTAACTCGGTCCGCTATAATAAAACCGTTCAACACTGACGGAGCTAATGCGATGAAAATTACTTTATTTATTGATGCAATCTGCACCGTGGCCTTTACATAAAACTCGGTGGTCCGTGGACGACTCCCATATCAAACACATCGCCACGGATTCAGGAAGGCAACAATCTAAACATTTTTAAATATATATTTTTTTCGTAGCGGGAATATAATGTATAATGAATTCGCATGGAATCCTGCAAAAGTTCCCAAACTGTATAACATAAACTATAACCCTCTGTGGGACTGTAACAGTGGACTTGGCTTGTTAAAAAAAAGACTCGTGTTTTTGGAGAAAAATGCCCTGAAACCTCATCTGAAACAATAACAGGCCTTCAGGAAAACCGCGGATTCATTCATGTAATGTTTTCAGCAAATAAATAACTTTCACACAAAAAAGACAACAATTCGAGAAAAACACGTATTTATTTATAATAAAACACTTAAAACTGCGATCCGATGCGATTAAACACTCATTTTCCATCAGTCCCCCTATTCTCTTATACTGGAAATATTTTTTCCATCTCGATCCAAAATCTTCAAAACTGGTATGTTTTCCTTTACATTTTCCTATTAAATGCTACTGTAACTCCCAGTTAAACTGCGTCGACCGAAGTAGTAATGGCGCATAGGCTTTCGTTGAGGAAAAGGAGGTCAACAACGACGGCAATATTTCTTCTTCCATTTTGTGAGAATGCCTTCTTCATGAAAGAAAGTCCCCCTCAAATGTCTCCTCCCGCCTCCCAGTTCGCTTTGCAACTCGACAAATATGTCTAAAAAGCCGGCGATCTTGACAAAATATTTCCCCGATTGATTCCTATTGCACTAGCCGGTTTGTATAGTAATACATTGGGTCTGCACTGTGTCTATGAGCGGGCTGTGCTACTGACTTGGTTTCTATGAGCTCCTAATGGCCGCTCGTCTTCATCCACTAACATGGAGAATATGGCTCCTTCTCTTTGTGTCAACGCACAGCCATTGCACTGCATGCAATAGAGGGCAGAGCGACCGCGGCGACCACTTCATTTCAACCCCCGATTTTAACCTTTTCCAAACATCGGAAAAATCTCGCAAAGGTGTCGTTTGAATCGAGGAAGTTTGAATTTTCTTTTGCCGTCGTTACATGTTATAGTTGCGGGTTTGATTCCCGAGAAAACACGGTTAGAAAAAGTTGAACTGAACTGCGCCTCTGTCACTAGCTTCCCATTTGCCTCGCTGCCTTGCCTCCAATGCGAATACAGTCAGCCATTACAGTAAAGCGCAGATCGTGAGGTAATTTTTTCGCCGTCTTGTCGGGGATATTGCAGCAAGCAAACACACGTCCGTATGTATTTTGATACGCTCTCTCTTTTTCTTATGTTTTTACAAATTTTAATGCGTGTATGAGAACCCGCACTCTTCACATGACAGGCGTTCAGCCTCGCAATGCACTGCAATGCCAATGGCTTGCTAACGGTGAGTCTTCTGCCATTGTCGCTAACCGTGTTGTCCGCTAGACATTCCTGAATTTTTACGCGATAACTACCATTTGATTCGACTCCATTTTGTGAAAATGACACGACAGTAATATACAAAATTATTCGTATTTGACAAAACCGACGTTTTTCGTCGAATTTGGTCAAGGTTAATATTCATTTCTTCCTTTTTACAGAGCGTCTGGTCCACACTCCCAGGCAGGGTAACGTAATGTTACCTGCTAAGCGCCGGTTATTTTTTGTTGTTTTTTTGACGTTTACCCGCAATAAAATTATTTGCAAGCTATAAAAGGCTTTACATTCGACCATGGCAAACATATAAGTAGGATATTTTTAAATGTTATCGTCATTCTCATCATTACGAACACTTAAAATTTCCGTGTGTGATACTTACCTAGGGACTATCGCTGGATCTCAATGCTCTGCAATGGCTGTGTGTGAGGGAACATAGGCGATACGCAGTGTCTTCAGTCTTCAGCTCTCTAACATTACTCTCGGCGGGGCTCGCACACCATTGGCCAGCGCCAAGTCTGGCGCTCTTCCGATTGGACGGAGGCTTTTCATTGTCCTAATAGAAGACGAGGTCCGATTGGCTGTCTTTTGTGAAACGTCACTGAAGTTTTCTGAGGCGCGTGGATACAAAAATATTTCTGTCCGAGCATGCTGGAGCTGGTAGTAGTGTAGTGTGTTTGCCATAGTATTGAATTCACTACGTTGAGCACAGTGTACAGTAGGCAAGTTAAATGAATGAGACTACGTGGAGCGCTTGTAGTCAGTGAACTAGGCAGCCGTAAAATGTTGTGCGGTTGTGTTGGATGGTCTGTTCCCTTCTTCGTTAACCAGCTCTATTATACATACCCCTCAATAAACGTGAGCTTATTTGCAAATTATGACTTTGAAAATGCATAAGCAGAGCATCGCATGTTCACGTGTAAAAGACAGAAGATGTGCTCCCTTATCTCATACGGGACAGTAACGCGCTGGATATGATATTTTAAAGGCATTGGCTCCGAGTTAAAAGGATAACACAATAACAGCCCAGTTAATGGGCTACCGTTTAATTACTATTAAAGTGGAGACGTAATTTTCAATTCATTATTGAGAAAACGGCGCTACACTGATTGTACCAAACAGTGTTTTCATAGTCTCTCCAACAAGTGTGCCTAATTATCACTTTTATCAAGCACTCATTCACTGCTATAGCTATGTTTACAGCTCCTGTTGAGATGAGGAAGCAGCAACAGACAGCATATCACGATCAATGAATTAAATATCTATACTATGCCACGAGAGTCATCTTTCCCATTAAATCTTTTTTCTCCCTTACTTATATAGGCTTCATATGGGCTACAATAGTTAATAGAAAGATTATAGTCATCCCATCATCAATTAAGACACAGACCTAAGGAGATCAAAGAGCTACTGTTGAATTAAAGTTAAAGTCAGTAGATAAAGTAGATTGTATTTACGAGGGAGTAATCCTTCGTTATTTCAGGTCCACAGGAAATAGTTTTTTTTAAATGAGACATAAATAAAGTAATTCTTATTGACCTGTTGTTTTGCATTAATATAGATAAACTTTTTGCTAATTGCAGATCCCATAGATAAAACAGGTCTCTGTGTTAGCCTCATAGCAGTGGGCTGTTCACTCACAGCTGACACTGTGTAATGGAACTGTTGAAACCCTAAATTACAATATACCTAAACTGGAAAAGACAATAGTGAGGAATTCATTAATTTCAATGTGATGCACTGTTGTCAGCCATATTATATAAACAGACCAGGGTTTTTGAAGCAGTTTACAGATTTTAAAAAAATATAATACTTACGTGTGTTTATCATGATTAATAACTAATAGTATTTTTTAACACTAAAAATGTCCTTCTTCTTGATTGATTGGTGGCCTCATACAGATTATTATAAAGATTGTACCATATAGCTATTCACATAAGGCTTTCTATTTCTACTTTTGTTTGCCTCTTATATGTATCTGGTACAAATTCAATAACACTCTAAAATCACATTTTGCTGCACTGTTATAATGTAGTCAAACAATTCTGCTCTTTAGCTCTTGTTATTGTTTTTTTTTTGCTTGTTTGTCAGATAAGCAACAGATCTTAAAAACTAATGTAACAGAGGCCTGGAATTTGAGTGCTTTGATGTTTTATAAAGAAACCAACTGCAGTGAGTTTGATGACCATGTGACCTTGTTCTAGCATCACCATAAGAGAAAATTAGAATTTAGTTAAAGTGTCTACCATAAACTGTGCTTTTATGGTATGTACTGATGTTTAACATACAAATACCAAACTTGGTACTTGTAGTATAAATGAACATAGGTAAGGATTATTACTCACATATTATAGAAGAACTGTGCATATGTGCATACATGATTTTTTTATTGTAATTTCTATAGAAAACAAATTTCTGTGACCTGGTGACCCAAGCTCTCTAGCGCCACCATAGGCAAAACTTTCGGATACAGACAGAGGGGAAATAGGCGTCCATTGTGCTGGCAAGTCTGCTAAAATTTCAGGACAATGACTCCAGACTGCGAAGGGGGCCTGCCTCAAGATGACTTGCTTGCTTTGCCCAAAGTGAAGCAAATGCAATTGTCTGACTCTAAAGGCTTGTCTGTGTGTTTAAATGTGGTAGTGGGGGGTGGGGTGCCCGACTACAGAAAATGTTCATTATCGTTTGTAAATGTAGTCATAAGCCTACTTAAGATTATATTATAATCATAAAAAATATTAATTATTTTTCAATGTACAGTCAATGAGGAAGTGCGTATATCATTAATATGCTTCTGCTTAGCAGCTAATATAGTAACAAAGAAAAAATGGCTGACATAGAGTTTATTCTTATCCTTGAATTAAGAATGGGAAGGGTGAACTGATTCCAAATGCCAATCACAACCCAGACTCAGGCCACATGTCTGCCTGCCTGTGATGCTGCCTGTCTGTGTCTCATTTTGCATCAGGAGATGCCACGGCAGAAAGCTATAGCCTGCTCATGAGGCTAGGAGGCGGCCGGTTTATGCATTCTAATGAGCGCTCCCTGGGAAAAATATGCAAATTCATTTTGTCATCAAGAGGAAAATAGAGGACAGGAGAGCAGCACATACAGGAGGGGCTTAAGGGAGGTGGGCACATGCAAGAGGCGGGATTGGGTGGAGGGAGATCTGTGTGCGCACGTCTGTGAATATGTGTGGGTTGGGGGGTGGGGGGCGGTGAAAACGGGAGGTGTGAGAGCCGGCCTGTATTGTAGAATCAGAGTGAGGGACATATGTAACCCCCATCCCACCCCCATCCATACAACTCCACCCCGTACTTCTCAAGAAGCCGCATACAGTAGGACCACAAAAGCAAATAAACAGTTAGCCTTAGGCTGTATAAAAACAGATTAGTAAACTACAGGCTGGATAAGAGAGACATTTATGCAGGCTAGTATTTTAAAATAGACCTATCTCAGGGGACTTACTGCTGCAAGTATATCTGGAATAGCAGAAGAGAAACGCATTCTGGCCATCAGTCTATCGTCCTTGTCTCAAACATGTTTGTTTCACAAATGTGAAAGATTGCCTGGTCTTGTAATTAATGCCAGTTTGAAATATATCAGTGCTGGTCTTGGTGAATTCAGTGATGAAACCACTGTGTGATGGGCAAAGCCTAATTAATGTGGTGTTAATGATCATTTTGTAAAATTAGGCTACTACTATTAGCCCACTATTACAACTTATAATAATAATAATAATAATAATAATAATAATAATAATAATAAAGTTACAAAGGTAAATCAGATTAGCACATTAAGCGTATATGTCAAGCTTCGGTTACTGTTAAGACGTGTCTTTATTTCAACTTCAAAATGGAGTACAAGGTTTATATTTCCCCTCTAAAAATATTGACTTTGCATACATTATATTATAACAATTGCTGGGGCCTGTTACAGTTTATGTAATGGCGATAAGGAAAATTACCATCCTGACTAATTTCAAATTATCTGTCAAACATTTATACACTCGCCCTGATTAGCGCTCATTTCGGGGGCAATGCCAGACAAACCTACAGTAAACGAACAATAACTTGAGCACGGGATTACGCAGTTCACTTAGACTGCCGAGTGGGGGCCAGCGGAACCATTATCCGTCACCGGGGGAAGACAAAGGCCGTTGCACAGCCACCGGCGAGCGGAAAAAGAACGTTTCTGCTACGAACTGGAAAGAGGATGCACGTGGAATTTCTTCACAAACTGGGAAAAACGTGAATAAATATATCTCTCTGTGGATGGATTCCTCCGACTTGCAGCGTAATATAAGATTTAATCTAGATTTGGTGTCGGTACGTTTATTTTTTTTATTCACAAAAACTTAGAAGAACGGGTAACGGTTGAAATAATTCCCGGCTTTAGATATCTGTGCTAGCATGTTAGCTGCCAGGTGCAGAAGCTGATCATTTAGCCGGGTAGTTATAGGCTTGTTGAAGTTTAACTTCTTGCAAAATAAGTCATTTTAGTCATAATATATTCATTAGTTAACTTTATACATATCCTTACATGACTCTACTCCTACTTTGAGTTTAAATTGTTTCTCTCAGGAGATGTCTGTTATCGCGGTGTTTATCACGTTTGTATGTTATAGTTACGCGTGTCAGAATAAAATATGTATCGTTAATCCTGACACAATACATTTTGTCATGTATTGCGACATTGAGTGCTGTTTTAATAGTTCAGACTTCAGTGCTTCGAACCAGGTGACAGACTGTACTGTAGTCACACATTTGTCGTCTGGTTAGTGTTGCTCAGAGGGACAGGACCCATTATAGCCTTAAATTATCCAGAAATGTAACGGAGAAGCAGATTAAAGTACTTTGATTACTTGGATGCAAAACCGTGCAAATCCACCAACCATCACCATGGCTTAGTCATGGCTTGAAATATATCCAGGGATATTAAGCAGAAAGTTATGAATGCGTAACAAGTGTAGTTATAGCTTGGTTGACAAAGTATTCTTACTGAATTGACCATCTGATGGTCCAACGCCTGGTTAGAAAGAAACTGAGTTAATTTCACTGTACATTCATAACTTGGAGGCTTTAAATAACATTCCCTATGTGGTGCTGTATTATTTTTCCTCAGCCCCTTCGGAGGTGAGCCAGGTTGCAGTGACATGGTAATATTTTTTGAATGGCACCGGACCGCTATGGACCAGACGAGCAGGAGTGGCTTGCCAATGACTGGTGAAGACACTGGTTTGGAGGCTCTGGCCTCACCACTAGCGGGGTATTTGGGAAAAGTCAGTAGAGCTCATGTTTTCCTCTCAATGTTGTCACTTGCGCAAAGCTGAATTCAAATTGAAAAATACTGACTGGGCAGCACCAATCCAAATTAAAAAAAACAACAAAAAAACCAAAACAACAACAAAAAACAAACGGAAATCTTTGGCAGTAAAAGGCGAAAGTTTTTGGTATGAAGCTTGTAATGATGTGTGGTTATGGTGTATTGTTATATGTGAAACTGTGTACTACAGAGAATGTTTTGTTGTTTTTTTTTTACAATTGTAAGTATTTGAAAGAAGATTTATGAATGATTCACTAATACTGTTTAATGTGGCCTTGAATTTTTTTTTTTCTTGACACCAGCAGATTTTGATAACATTCTATTTTCGCATGTGCCATCAGCCTCAAATTAAGGGTCATTTACACTGATGTTGAGCAAAAATCTGCAACCAAAGGAAAAAAAGGCAAACATTAAACGGTTACTATCATCAGTTCACTCTCTTGTTTGTATGCTCACCATCTACGAGATAAAGCTAGTAAAATCTTCCTAAAGTGCTTATCTTCCTCTAAAGCATGGGGACAGTATTCAAATGTGATTGGATGAATAGAAGGATGAAAGAGATGCTGAAATATGGCTGTGAAGATCATAAAAAAACTACATTCATGTAATGGATATGTATGCACATAAAAATTTAATGTGCACAAGTGTTTAAATGTAAACAATTGTTTTTGTGTAGGAGGCCTGTGGTGTTTATGAATAGAACGTTTCTTTAATCTTAATGTTTTTTAAAGGTTCAGGAAAGAGCTGCTTCATTGGAGTATTGTCCCTGGTGTACTTCAAAGGGACTGACCTATGCTCTGCGCTCTTACCGCATCAACCTCCAGGAGTCCATCACCCTCTGCCCAAACCCACAGGTAAGCCCCAGAATTGCTGAGACCCACTGAATAGTTATGTTTCACGTCTGTTTTGTTAGCTGCAGAATTTACCTTTCTGTATCCATTTCCACACAGTGCCTTTTCCCTCTGGTGAGTCGACCCTTAGAAGATGTTTTGGCTAGCTTGAAACCTGTGGAGCACAGTGTTGGGCACAAAAGAAAAAATGCATTGGCAGTGGAAAAAGAAGAGTTGATGAAACCTGCATGCAAACGTATGCGATCATGTGAACCTGACAGTTGTGAGCCACCAAGTCTTACTGACACGCTTGTCAGCCAAACACAGCAGGGTGCTGTGCATGTTGTCAGTAATGGCGAACATGCAGAACCCAAGACAGATAGAGAAAATGTAAATGGATATCACAGCAATTTGCCAGTTGCAGAGACGAGAGGTTGGGACTCAGCACAACACGAGGAGGATGTTCCGGATAAGAAACAAGAAGATGCTGCTGGTACAACTGGTTCTGCTTCTACTGCATGCACAATCTCAGCTGGAAACCTGCAGTCCTCATCAGACACCTTAATGACAGCTGATGGAGATGAGTCTGCACTCTCTTCCCACTGTGGTGCTGTTAGTGTATCAGAGGTGGAGGATGACTTCAGGCAGGTGAAGAGTTCTCCTGAGATGTTGAACAAACACTGCAGTCTGGACTCCAGCCAGTCTTGCAAAATCGTTGTTCATCCAACTGAGATTGATGCTCAGTTGTCTGAGACAGAAAGTATGGGACAGAAATCGCTGGCTGCAGATATCACCACATATAAGGACATACGAGGTATTACGTCTGAAACTGAGAATGTGTCCTCTGCTGTGATAGCAGAATCGGAGGAGCTTGTACCTGTTCCGAATCAGCTTTTTTGGAGGAACAGCAATAACCTGTGTTGGCTGGACTCACTGCTTGTTGCTTTAGTGAACTGTAGGAGCTTGAGAAAGTGTAGACCTGAAGATGAGCCTCAGCGGTCGTCCGTCTGGCAGCTGTTGAAAGGATATGAAGATGCTTGCACTGCCATCAAAGCCCATCAGCAGCCTGGCACAGGTAAGTTAAACAGATAAGCTACATTACTGTAATGTCATTTTAAACTCTTTTGAACTTCATGTGTTTTTTTTTTTATTGTGTAGTACTGCACCATTCAACCAAAAGTTAGTAATATTATATTTATTCTTTGTTTCTGGTGTTCTGGTTTGTAAAAATACCCTAGTCGTAAACCACTCATGTCACTTAAAGAAGTGAGTCATCTATATTTTCTCACTCTCTGTATCTCCAGTCGTATCCAGACATGCAGATTGTTTTGGTTTCAGTTGCCCAGGGCCCTGTTCTTCGTACATGAGTAACTGAGTTAAGTTGATTTGATCACTGATAATTCAACGCAAGTTTGGATTTTTCAGTTCTTCCAAGCTGGGCTCAAATGTATCTGCAGCTGTTGTCTGAGCAATAAGTCATTAAACCCAAACCCCCAGAAATGCTGACTTACAAACAGCTAGCTTTATCGTAACACAAGACGTTTTAGGGTGAATGCATAATAGTCATTTTTAGATGCAAACTAATTTTCTTAGAGGGATGAAGGTTTTAGGTGAGATGGTCTTGATTCTCACCTGATGTTATATGAATTCGTGTAGTAGAATATTATTTGTTTACTTATCATATTGCTAAATAAAACACCCATATATGATGTTATACACAACAACATAATAGTAGAATAATATCTTGTATAAATGAGCCAAACACTGAAGAGAGACATGAACTCATGACTGTTGGACACAGGAAACATGACATTTGACTATGACATCGGGATCATTGAGTAATTTGAACAGTGAAGGATGATGTTTACCTTTGATTATAAGTACATGCTGTGTTCACATAGAGTAAAACAATTTATTTTTAACTTAAATACATTTAAGAACTACAAGTATAATTTTGTGTACCACACACTTTTTGTTGAGCTGCCATAAATGCGTTTTACCATTCCTCTATCCAGGCTGATGATCACCATGTTGGTGTCCAATCACAAGGTGGCCATGGCATGAAGGGTATCCTGCCTTATTGTCAATATAACTCACCGCAATGTACAAAATGAACATAATGCTGTACTTAAGAAAAGTTGAAACTAGTAGAGTCAAGTGAGAAGTATGGTCATTTTCTCAAACTTTCATACAGGGAGGCTTCTTTTTGCATCCAGTGAAATCAACCCTTGATGTGTCATTAGAAATTATCCTCAGACTGCTGTCAGGGAATTAAATTACCTGGGTGAGCTAATTGACAGAATAATTGTTGTCCTACAAAGCTGTGAAAGTCTGGATTAGTTGAGCAACCTTTGAATTACAGGGCCCAGAGCCTTATAATATCCATCCCTGAGATTTTCACGTCAATATAATGGAGGTCAAGCCCACCTGATGTTTTGCTGTTGAAACAAAACATTGAAAAACAGGAATATGACTCATCTCCCTGTACTTGGATGGTGGTAGATGTTTAAGGAATAGATAAGCCCACACGGGTACATTGAACTAATAAGGTCTCTGAGGTTTGTACATACCTTTTAGGTTTAATTGAGAAAATGTTGTGTTTTGTTTTGTTTGTTTTTGTTTGCTTGAAATGAAAATATTTTGGATTGGCAACACTCTTATTGCCATCTGACAGTAAATGCTGGACTGCCAGCACTCCAAATTTGCAGGTCCCATGGTCAAAAAAGCATTTTAAATTCCTTCGCTGGTGAATAATCTTTTCATTTCTCTAAACTAATGCAATGCTTTTATGTGCAGTTCACTCATCTGAACTTGTCTATTTCTAGATGGTGTTGTGAGAGTGCCAAGTGTTGTCCTGGAAAAGGCCAGTGCAGACCTAAAGAATCTCAGGAGGTCAATCTTCAAACTGCTGCAGCCCAAACTGCATTGCAAACTGGGTAAGCTCAGACACTGAAGATAACTCTAAAACTTGCATTCATTATGAGACATTAGAAATCATCTTGGGCATCCTTAGTTTATGTTGTTTCTACTGACCCACGGCACCTTGATGCAGCTAAAGACCTTTAAACTGTGCATGCAGGTTTTCATCAGCAACATGTTAACATTGAACAAATTCAGGCCGGTGGCCCCTAGTAGAGTAGTAAAGTAGAGGAACTACATCTGAATAGTTTTAGAAACCAGACGTTTATTCTTAGTGGGCACTTGTTCTATTGCAAATGTATTTCATGACAAGAAAGAAAAGAGTAAATGAATTTGAGTTGTGGAGCGCGGCTTACTTGTTCCTTTCTTGCTGTCTTTCCCTCAGCTTGGTTTGGAAAATAGCACAGCTGTAATTTTACATTAGCAAGCTTTGTTCACATTTAAATACACAACAAAAATTTAAATTAAACATTGGTCTGGGGTTCATTTTATTTGTCGATCTGAACATGCACTTTTCTTTTCAGGCGAGAGAAGCAGGAACGGACTGTCCTACAAAGCTAATAGGAAGAGAGAAGCTAATAGGAATCTATATTTATATATGTTATGTAAAGGAATAAACTCTTTCTCTAAATCGTATTTCTGAAGCTTCCAGCACTGATAGGAAACCAGTGTTAGATCAGGAACAATATGCAAATTTTGCCAAGCTACTGAGAGCAAGGGAGAGATGTCTGAGCGAATGCTTTTCAAACTCAACAACAATGCTCCCAGGGCCCCTCAAGCCAACTGTTCATGAATATTAGATTTCATATAGCCTAATGCCACTTTTTGCCAAAGAGATTACAGTGACAAAAAGAAGCACTTAAAGGAGCAGTCTGTCTTGTTTTGGAAAGTTTCCTTAGCAAAATCTAAACACAGCTTCTACACAATATAAATAAGGCTACATGTAGATTTTCAAATAGCTGAAGCTCAAATGCTTTTGTCTTTTTTTCTACCTTGGTGTATTGTGTTTTTAGATATCTGGCATCTCACTTGGTGTTATATCTAGTAATGAATCCTTGTTTAGTATACAAGGCAAGAGTTAATCTTGAAGATTCAAAGCAACAATCATCTTATAATAACAGAAAGTGACAGGTCTGGACATGAAATCCTCAGATTTTGCTCAGCTTGTTGCAGATGAATCTTTACATTATATGACAGGGAAAACTTGCACAGCAGACACGCGTGAGCTCTAAAATGCAGCCTGTATCTCACTCACAGATCTTTAAAATTACATGAAAACAGAGTGTGTCAGCACTCGTCCCTGTAACGATGCCATAACTGCTGCACATTTGTGCTTTTCAGGTCAGTGGGAAACTCCAGTATTTGCCTTGCCACTTCTGCTTGCGATGGACTCTTGGGTGGAGCCTCTCTTCATGTCAACCTTTCAGTGGGAGTTCAAATGCAGTGAATGCAAAGCTGCCATGAAAGAAAGGTAGGTGATGACACGCACAATAAAACACTACACATTTTACCTGATTCACTAAAGCATTTGGGCTTTTTCAGACTTACTTTAGAGACTGAAAGACAGACACAAAGAAAGTAAATGTGCTGAAAGTGATTGTGCTGAAAACAAACACTCCTCCTCAGGTTTGTTTGGAGAACCAGAGGTAAATGTGTAATTAACACAAGTTTGTATAAATCCCTTGAAATAATTCCAATTTTTACATAATCTGTGAGCACAGTGACTGAGAGCAGTTGGTTAATGATTAATATCAATTAATGGTGTAAAATTTTAATTTAGTTGTGGTAATTAACATCAGGTTTGATGGAGAAAATTGTCCTGTAAAGACACCGAGGATGAGTAGATGTAGATTTATTTATTTATTTTTAACTAACAGTGCATCTTCTCTTCAGAGCAACATTGCATTGTCTTATTGCGGTAATATGATATAAATATTCGATATGATATGCCACAGCAAGTCAATTGTGGGCCTGCACTTGCTATGAAAATGTAGACACACTACATTGTGCTGGTGAAATTTAAAAATTTTAAGTGTAGAGCAGAAACAGATTTTTAATTAATTTAATAAATGGGTCTTTCAGCTGTCTTTCATCAAATATTTGTGTTAAATTTACAGAGATGATTTCAAAAAAGAAATGCAAGAATGTTTATTGTTAACTAATCAATTTGATTAATTTAATTTCCTGGTAACTGACTGATTACGAGGCTTAATGTCTGAGAGTTTCCAGGTGTGCATGTTAGTCTTTGCAGTGCAGATCACTTTATTAACCTCCCCATGTTAAATGTCCACTGTATATTTCATGCTGAACTATTAAGGGTTGTGAAGACTCTGCCCACCTTTACAAATATTTCTCCTGACTGGCGCCCACTTCATGCTGTTCACCTGGCCCCGTGCAATGTGTGCACCAAGAAGAATCAGATAAGGGCTATGATGCTGGAGAGGTAAGACTCAAACTGTGTCTGCACTTAGTCTTAAATATTGTCAACAGTTGTTTTACAATGCCTAGTCTTTTTGTAATTCACAAGTCGATCATTAATTAAGCTTGATTTCACATGTTTCAGTGGTTGTTTTTTTTAGTGCAAATTTGCTACAAATCCAAAGTAGGAAAGTAAGTGAATAATGACACCTAATCTGAATATAATGATCCTATAGTTGTCTCAGCACATGGGCTAAATTGATTACTTTATCAGCAATAGATGCCCCTACATACAGTATTAGCTATTAAGTAATTAATAATTTTGTAGCTGTCGTGGTTTATAACTTTAAATTATTTAATGATTCCAGCTGCCTTAAGGTAACGAGAATTCGGCAGCTAGATTGCATACCATGTTCTCACATAATGTGAGAGTTCTTAATGCTGACGCACCTCTAAGGTGGTTTATCAACAGCCACAGAAGAATTAAATGACAAGAAAACATGGAGGAGGAGAGTGATATTGTTTTTGTTTGTACGAAAGACTCAAATCAAAGGAAAAATGATGAATGCGACACTGTAGGGGTTTTAAAACCATTTCTTGACTGAATTCACAGAACAATTACTGATCAGTGATATTAGAACAGTTAATCTGAAAACTGCACATACTGTGATTTGCGTCATATCACCCACCCATTATAGGTCAAAAGTGGGTTTCTGATTGTCTCAATTATTCATTTTATAAGTATAAAGTAATAATGGCATGTTTGTAGACTAACAATAGTGAAAACAAGGAAAATATGCAGTTCAAAGGTTGGCTCTTAGAGAGAAGGAATTTCTTTGAAAAACTGATTTAGCAGGTTAAGTAACATGAACATTTCTTTATTCCTGGGCTTTCACTTTTCCATCCATTTAATTAGACTTTGTGTTCCCTTAGTGTGCCCCCAGTGTTTGGGCTGCACTTTGTAGAGGGGCTTCCTGACAATGATGTCAGAGTCTACACCTTCAACTTTAAGGGGAGACGCTACTCTGTCACCACCGTCATACAGTACAACCAGCACCTGAAGCACTTTGTCACCTGGATTTGTAATTCTGAAGGTAGGTATTTTAAATCTTTTACTATGAGTTAATGATCTGTTTTCATTTAAATAGCATTTAAACTTTATCTTTACCACAGAGTTACCTGCTTACTGGCCATCATTTGTTGCAGCACTTTTAAATTAGTAACTAAAGTCAAATGTTAGAACTTTTTTTGTTCCACTGTATTAATCCATAAGTTAAATATTTGCTGTTGGTGTAAACCACAAACACTGGAGTTCATAGTCGAGTTACATGAAGTTTGCCAATAGCACATTCTGCTGGACAACTCATGCAGTGATAAACCACAGAGGAGCCTGTCCATTTAGGACTTGTTTCATTGTCCTTCATAAAGTATTTATCTGAAGCTAGGCAGCTATTTTTTTTTTTTTTTTTAGCAAAGTTTGATTAATATTAACACAATTCATCTCTTTTATTATTAGTCTACATTATGTATTCTTTTAAATGTGCTGATGCTTTGATTTCGCAAGATACTCAAGTAAAGTTTGTTAGACCGAGGGGGGCATTTTCTTCTCTGAATTAAGCTATTATTGTTATTTATGTATTATTATTATTATTGTTGTTATTACTATTATTGTTGTTGTTGTTATTATTATTAGTATTATTAGTAGTAGTATTATTAGTAGTAGTATTAGTACTATTATAATATGCATTTGTCATATAAAATCATTAAGAGGTTGTATCAACAGTTGATAAACCACTGATATTAAAGCTGGTCATCAGGCTCTAATCGTAACAAACATCAGTATAAACATTCATGCTGCCCATCATGGTTTTGTTTCTGTAACTTTGTGTTGTGGTACCTGTTCTCCACAGGATCCTGGATGGAATATGATGACTTGAAACATCCAGACTGTCAGACCCATCCAAAGCTCCCAGTCCTTGCTGAGGAGATCCACGTTGTCTTCTGGGAAGTGGAGGATAATGAGCCTCGAGCCTGTTCTCCCTCCAGCACCTTTTCTGAGTCTCCTATATCTAAATCGGAGATGAAGCCCGGTGACAGTCGGTCAGTAGCGGATGAGCTATCAGATCACCCACTTCTTGTGCTTCACAATGACACTGACATTGTCAATGCACTCTCGGCATCTGATGACGGCAGCAACCCAACAACTGTTGCCGCTGTTGATACATCGATAGGTTCCACAACATTGCTCGACACCTTCGAGGGTCTTTCCCATAATGACATTATCACACTCACACTGGTGGAATTAAAGGCTGATTCCGAAATGCAGCCTATAAATGACAATGAACAAACTCAGGATTTGACAGTTTGCAACGAGAATGAAATACTTGAACGCACACCAGATAGCTCCTCCACTGTAATAGGTAGTGAAATGCCTCGCAGTGTTCCTGTTGAGCCCCCCACTGCCTCCAGCTCATCTGAAACTGAGGATGGTTCGTCTAGTGATCCCACGTTTGTGCCTGGTGCCAGGGGAAGAAGAGGCAGAGGGAGAGGAACTGGCAGAGGCAAAAACACCAGCAGACCTTTGGGTAAAACAGCAGCCTTGTCCAAAGCAGCTCCTCGTACCTCATCATTGGCATCTTCAGATCCCGCCACAATTCTTGCTTACAAACCTGCAAATACTGCGGCTGCTGTCCAGGATGAGACATTGCCTGTTGAAATGACCCAGCAGGTGTCCCCTGTTTCTTCTACCGATACTTCTCAATTGTCCACGTGTCAGGAAAGTCCCACAATGCCACTACATCAGAACACCCGCTGGTCCTTCCTACTCAGCAAACATCCACTACACAATGTTCAGAGGCCAGCTGCTCAGCCCGCCTCCACCCCAGTCACAGTAAAGCCCCCTCCTCTGACTCACTCCACGCCTAACCCTGTGAGAAGACAGCCGATTCCTGGGAGTCTCTTTCCTAAAGCCCAGCTCAGGACAGAGGAGAGTGATGGTCTCCCGCCAAAAGCTGCAGAAATGTACGGTGCGTTTGGTGCAAAGAGCTCAAGTGCACAAGATCTGCCGCTCCTATCCCCTGCACACTTTAATGGCAAATCAAAGTTGCTTCAGCCTATAACATCCAACCCCCAGAAATTACAAGTGAACCCCACAGTGGTGTCTGGTACATCACTTCCTGTACCTGGAGCAAAGGGGCTCCCTGTAATATCATCCTCAAAGAAGAACAGCACCCGGTCCTCAAAGGTTCCTCCAGGGCTCAGCGAGACCGAAGCTCTCCGGTACAGACTGAAAAAGAAGCTAAAGGCGAAGAAGAAGAAGCTCGCTCAGCTTAATGAAATCTTAGGGCATCAGGGGGTAGCCAGCCTCCGACCGGACAGCACTGACCTAGGCTCCCCTAACACCGTCACCTCAAGCACATACGATGGGTCCATCTGCGACGACTTCCTCTCAGACCTGTTGTCACCGGCAACCACGGCCAGCAACCTTTCACCGGACAGCACCGGCTTTCTTGAGATGCTCGCCAGTGGGCAAGATGGAGTCAGCCAGACCGACTCCGCGGCTGGCACTGTGTCACAGGTGAACACGTGTGTAAATGAGCCCAACGCTGAAAACTTCCTGGAAGACTTCCTCTCACAGGCTGTGGCTCAGAGACCAACTGAGATGGAGTCTGAGGCACTAAGTGCACTTGACCTTTTTGTCTAAGCTTGGGGAGATGTTGTTTGCAAGCTTTAAGCACAGATAACATTAACCTCAACTTGGTATCATGAGAAAATGCTAAATTTAGTCACACCCCCTCTATCACTCAGACACATCGGTCCTAAACAGCCTGTCCTACATGAAGATGCAAATTAGTAGTTAAATTCACTGGTGTATTTATGTTGTGTCTTAATTTAGATGGGTTAATGAAGTGTGTATGTATATTTAGTGATGTGGACAACATGTCGAATCATGGAAAAACTACAAATTTCCAGCAATTTTGGCACTTTGTATTGTATATATATTTTATGTAAGATAAGAAGAATGAAGCCATTGTGTTTACAGTCAAAGCTGTTTTGTTTGCTGTTTCATTTGTTTGACAAGATACTTGAAAATTTTCATGAAATAATATTTTTTTTAGTCGTTAAATAAAAACTTTAAGTGACTCTAGTGTCGCAAAATGCAATGTGTGTGTTTCTTGTTTTGTGTGACCAAAATAATGCTCCCTTTGTTCACCTTTCTTATACAGGTATAAAATATTAATGCTCACGTTTTTCAATAGCTTTAAGTCTCTGTAAATAATTTGAGCACAGAGTACTTTGTAGGTTCTATTAATTGGAAACCAATTCCTAAAAGTTAAAGTACTGATTAACCTGAGACTGCCCTTTACCTTTTTACTTAAGCTCTCATTTTGGCAAACGTGATGTCGCTCAATGAAGATGAATAAGTGGTTGTTTTAAGACTGGTATGTGCAATACTAGTGTAATTGTGGAAGCTACAAAACAAATATTAATTAGACTGCTTTCATTCAATCCTTTCTCGTTTCAGAACATACATTTCATACATCTTCTGCATTAACTGTGGCCATAATACCAAACAATCAAAACTGCCTTTATGGATTAATCAACCTGTATTATGTGGCATAAATGAGCCACCTAGTGGTCGCTGTGTGAAACTGGTCACCGCTGTGTTATTTCAGGATAAGCTAATATATGTTAAACGCACATTGTTCATACAGATAATATTTGCTATGGTTCCTATTAGAGTACTTTCATTTTGATCAAAAGGCTTGTTCCCATACCGGGAGTCGAACCCGGGCCGCCTGGGTGAAAACCAGGAATCCTAACCGCTAGACCATATGGGACAGGCGCTTGTGGAAAATCATCCGGTTTCTCTTAATTCCTGCAGTGTTTACACTCTACTACTATCATATTTTCCGCGTAATAATGATGTTGGCATTGTAGCTAGCTGGTTTGTATTTGTAAACATGCCAAAGTACTTGTTATATAATTACTATGGACAGGGTTTTGTTATGATTTATCAACATATTGACTAAATTAAAGATCCATCATAAATCACTGGTATTCAGTTGCATTTAACATTACGGCATTTTGATAAAAGTCACAAACATGTTTTTACAAAGTTTGATTGTCCATTTTATAATTAGTTTTTGCTCATCATGTCTTTAAATCCGGAAGTGACAATTAAATCTTAAAAAGAAATTTCAAAATTAATTTTAAAATGTATGTTATCTTTTTCTCATTATAAGTTCCATCCCTATATAATTAATCAGTTTATAATATTTTCGTATAATTATTTTAATACATTGTTATAACCAAACACTACAACTTTAATGTGATTCAGGCCATCAAAAAGAAAAGATAATTTTTTTACTCTTATATATGTGTGTACAATATCTGTTTAATTAAAAGGTGGTGAAATTAGAGTAAAGCTGTACAATCACTGTGAGACAGAAAGCCAAGGGGAAGTTGCATTACCATTGAAAAGCACATGCAGGTGCTGTTTGACTGTAGAAAGAAAATGGCTTATTTATTTTTCTTTACTAACCTTTCATCACTGCAGCAGACAGTAACCTGTCTTGGACACATCCTCTCATTTACATAACATTAACAGTTTCTGTGCATTAATCTTTGCCACAGACAGTGCTTATGTGTTTGCACCCCTTTTCATTAACCCAGAGCATCATTTACATAAAGAGGAAGCCACAGACAAGTGTGCATATGTGATTAAGGTGGGATGGGAGAGTACATGATGTCATAAAGGGACAGATCAGGTTTGCAGATCAGACCGATCTGGCTGCAGAGACACACGTCTGGACAGTGAAAGAGAAGCTCTGTCTCCCTCAGCTTTTCCATCCACCTGCTCCCACAGCCCGCAACAGTGATCATGGACAGCAAAGTGGTGGAAAACATCTACCTCCTGGTCATCGTCACCCTGATCAGCGTCCTTCAGAACGGTGAGGAACAAAAAACAAGAAGCATCCTCTGTTTCAAATAACCGCCAATAATCTCATTGTTTTTAAAACTCTTAATTTGGAGTAAAATTTTTGCTGTAGTGATGATAATGATCTCTGTCTTTTAAGCATTTTTTGCCCAGAAGGTGGAGAAAGAATGCAACAGTCACAATAACAAAACATCTGCTTTTGAACGGGTCTCTTGCGCCACGTAAGTGCCCCTTTTCTGATACTTATTTTCTTCAGTCTAATTTATGCCAGTGAAACAATGGATGCATTTGTGTTATTTTGGTTTCCTACTGTAACACTCATATACTTTCCATTTGGTTTTACATATCCCAGAAGTATTACTCCCATTGAGTGGCAGTGCTCATTTGCCTAAGCATTCCCAGATAGGGTTGGGTTTCAGCGGTGCTGGTGCAGAGCTCATTTGCATGCTTGGTGCTGGGAAAGCATCAACAGCCACAGGAACACATGGATGCACCCAATTGTGCATCAGTTGTACATCCTGTTGAAGTGAGAGGAGTAAAAACTGCTCATACATTAGCATTTTGTGTAAATTTCAAACTGGAGTCCTGCTCTATTTCAAATTTAGCATAAAAACAGGCTCCTTTCTCAAAGATACTGTCAGAAATATGTTTACTACAAAACTGCAAGGCAAGAGTAAATGTTTGTTTTCCTCAGATGTTTATATTCTGTCATTGTAAATTGGTTGATGGGGTTTTTTACTGTTAATTTATCATTTTCATCATTTTTATACACTTTCAATCATTTAATAAACTTTAGGCAATTGTGATTTTTCCTTTTTTGTAAGGACTACACACTTAATTGATTAACCCAAGAAAATAGCTTGTGAAAACAGTGATAAGCAGCAGCACCACAGATAATAACACTTCATGCTGCACACACTTTTTCACTTAGATCTGTTTTAACAACTAGGATTAAGATTGAAATTCAAATATGATGTTTGCAACTGGCACAACGACTTAGCCTCAGTTGCTCTACTTGTCCATGAGCAACAATTCACTTCCTGTTTTTATAAGGAAATATCTCAGCCACATCCTGTTGTGAAGAAAATGTTTCAAAAAAGCAATTACAAACGTTTGCACCCAAACTGACACAAACTGTGTTTTGTGACAGTTTAAAGTTGGGTTTTTTAAAAAAAAGTTTAGAGCAATGTATTTTATTATCATCATTATCATTTATTATCATTTCTGTTGATTTTATCAACAGCTGATCAATACAGCGAGTGATATGAAGTTTGGTTAGTTTTGGCTTGGTATCAAAAGTCCTCTAAATCAGTGGTTTAGCAAAATATAAAATGAAGCAAAGTCTCATCAGAGGTTAATGTGGAGGGTAATACAAAAGTGTGAGAAAAGTTCAACTCAGACTCATTGTTTTCTTCTCAGTTTTATTCAGGAATAAACAAGGTAAAATTATCCAGTATTTTTTCAAAAAAGTGGCAAGAATCTAAGAAATTTTCTGAACAAGTTAATGTAACACAACAATTTACAACCCTTTTGATTTATTTCTGGATCCCTTGAACCACTGTTCTGAGCGACAGGGTCCTGTGCAACATACTGTACTGATTATTGCAATTTATTGCAACAGCCAGTACACACTGACTCGGGGAGAGGGCTCACTTTTTCCTGGCTTCCTATTTCAACTTTGTTCCACAAACTCTCCAAAAACCGCACTGGGTTTTGTAGCTCATGCGCAGTTTTATCTCTTGGATCCTTTACTTTTCACTTTTGCTCTGCAGTTTCTACACATTTCTTAACAGCCATAGAAAAAAAGTTCTTGCTATAAGAAGTCAATGTGCTGGCTGTAACAGATTACTTGATAGCTTCTCATCAAGTGTCATTATGCCCTCTTTACATTTTTTCCAGTCGTAACTGCATGGATGCTTATCCCACTTTCCTGGCAGTGATGTGGTGTGCTGGTCTGTGTCTCAATCAAGGTAATCATTAATCAATTACTCAAAGGAGGTAGTCATACTTATGTATAGTAAACAGAGCACACCTTCATAGAGTAAATACAGGAGACAGGCAGACATGTAAGGGTAGTTTCTGATTCTATAAATATTCTGTTTTTATCTTTACATGTTTGACCTGTAGTCCAACACCTACACTATATGGAGTTACACTATCTGGCCAAAATATGTGGACACGTGCTTATTAAGCATCTCAAGGGTGTTTAAGTGCTCCACTCTTCAGAGGTTTTTCACAAGATTTTGTAACCTTGCTGCAGATTTTTGCTCCCATTCAAGATCAAGAGCATTAGCTGTTTCGTAAATTGCAGTTGGGTCCCAATTCATCCCAAAGATATTTTATAGGGTTGATGTAAGGTATCTGCAGGGGCTGCTAAAACATGGAAAGCCATTTCTTCATGGTTTTGTGCAAACTGTAGCTGCTGAAACAGGAACTGCTCCCAAAAGGCTGGGCAAGCAATACAAATATTCTGTTTTACAGGAGAAATGATTAGATGAGTGTGTGTTGTCGCTCTCTGCAGAATATATTCACAATATAAATTCATGTTCAGATTCATTGTATTGTATTTCATCTGCAACTTTAGCATATTTACACCCATGTAAGCCAAACAATTAAGTAAATGTGAATGCTAAGAATAAATCTGGTCAAGCTGACATGGAAAGACTCAGCATATATGACTAATGTATGACACCTTTGTTTCCTACAACACAACTTTTTTCAAGGTTTATTTTTATCACAGCTAATCAAGAAAAACTTTATAATATTGTGATAGAAGCTGATAAGATGTCTGACCATATTGTGTATTATCCAACCACCCAGAGCTTATGTACAACACAAGGATCATTTTTTTTCTGTCATCTCTTTGAAGCTCCTGCTGCCTTTGCTGGGATCATCTATCTTGTAGTCAGGCAGAAATACTTTGTTGGCTACATGGGACAAACCTCTCAAAGGTAAATGAACACAAAACATCTACACAATGTTAGCTATATATGTGTTTACAGGTTTTCATCAAACTAATATCTTTACAAATTTCTTTCAAAGCACCCCAGGCTACCTGTTTGGAAAACGCATTGTGTTCTTCCTGCTCCTAATGTGCGTTGTGGGCATCTTCAACTACCTGCTATTGCGCCACTATGGCAGCGACTACAAAGAATATGTAGAAACCATCACTGGTGCTGCCTCTGCTCTTCTCCTCCTCCCTTAGTTCACTGTGCATCTCATAAGGGTAACAACACTTCCACATGCATTTGTTAAAATGGATGAAAACTGTATGAACCTGAATCAAAACACATTTTGTTGCAAAACACCATTTATTGTATTTGAGTTTGGTAAAAAATAAAAACTTCTCAAAACAAAATGCTGTTTCTTAAGTACAAAAGTCTATAACTTCATGTTATGCAAACAGTTATAAATCAAGTAAAATGAAAATAAAAAAAACATTTAAAATCAATTTAGACACACAATCTGCATCCATAATCTTCATGGCTTTCAGAATTTCCTTATCAGCAGTTTCCACCTCCCGAGCAGTAGAAATATCTGGACCCAAACAGCAATTGTTAAGTAGATCCTGCAGTCTGAAGAGGTAGTGTGGTCCTTCACCTGGCAGGCGGATACTATGACGATTTGCCTGTTGACCTGGAGACCCTCTCGAGGAATTCCATCAAAACTGAGCAGTTAAACTCAGCTCCATCTACTGCTGGCTCATGTCATTCTCAGCTTTAAAAGGAGCAGATATGAGCAGAGAAGGCAAGTTAGACAAGTGTCCACACACACTTGAGCATACAGAAAGAGTGAGAGGGATAAGAGAAACCTACCTTAAATTTTCTTTTACTGAAGCCAAACCAGTATGGGAAGTCAAACAAGGCATCGGAGTAGTATTTGAGAGTGATGGAGGCATCTCTCCACATAGGTTTGACTTTTATTGGCCTGTCAGTCCCAATGTGGATGTTATTTGTTGACCAGCTCTCCAGTAGTTCAGTCAGGTCAATCTGACATAAGGAAAAGAAACAAATAAGCACAAACATAAACACTGAACAAGGCAAAAGTAACAGAAAGACTACTAAGTCCTGCTTACGTCAACCCTGTAGCTTTCCCCAGCAACAGAGGAGATGGTCCAGTCCAAGCCTCTCTCCAGCTGCCACCTGATGAAAGGATCGGTGCCATCGATGGACACCAGGTACTGCTGTAGCACTGGTCAAGATAATTCATAAGGAAAAGGAAAAAAAAACAGTGAGTGCAGAAAATCATGCTGAAATGGGCAAAAAGTACTTTGCTGCTATTGTAATTTCTCTACTCCACCAACTACAAATGACCATACTTTGAGGAGCCAGCGTGAGTCACGCCATACCACCAAACTGCATGACCCACTTAAGAGCCTGCAGCTGTAAAATCCACACTGGGCTCAACTGTACAGTTTTGTGTAAATGTCAGTGGTGCCTATGAGGAGCATTCACGGCACAGTTACACACAAATAACACTAAGTCGTGCAGAAGTCTTCTGGCATGGTGGATGGCCGGTTTAAGTTACCTCTGGCTTCACTGGCTGCCTTTTTGTTGGTCACCGAGCAGTTTTCTTCGCAGACATGCATCAGCAGATAGATCCTCTTGGACAGCAGACTCTTTCTCATGCTGGTGTACTCCCACAGATCGTTCATTTTAACTTTCCTGTTGTGGAAAACGCAACAGATTGTTTAACGTGAATTCTGTTTGCGTGTGTGTATGGATGCGTGTGTATTTTTTTCCCTTACCTCCCCATCGAGTTCTGGAAAACTACTTTCCCATTGCAGGAGTCGAAGTCATCGATGAGGACCAGGCTCCGCTCCGGATCGCTGTGGACTCGGTAACCGCAGCTCAGCCGTTCCACGGAGAAACCGGCTGGAGGATTTCTCAGAAACTCTTCCACTTGTGTCACCGTCACCCTGTTGTGCTTCTTTAACATCATGGTGTCACTTTAACGCTCCAGCACGCTTCTCCTGCTCGTGGTGCTCCTGCTGTTTATAATGACTAACTCCAGCCTGCAGCTTTAATAACGTCTAAGCGCAGTCAAGCTGGAGATGTTTACACAGTGCCACTTCCGGTCTCCTTTGATCAGAGTAAATCACTTCAATCGGAAACAATTTCACGTGGTTCTGTCTTGTTAATTGTCATTACAGCCGCTGCTTTTAATCGAGACATGTAATTGTTAATCTAATATATCTGATATTTCCAAAATGCATTAATAAGTAATCCTGGTGGTTTTCCATTAATCTTTTAGTGGTTTAGTGGATTGATAGCAAAGTAATTTACTGTAGATTTAAGAACTTACAGATTAGAAAAATAATTTATTGGAATAATGCCTATTTTATATAAGTGTAAAACGTTGTTAATAGAATATATTTACGGCTTCGGACTGTTGGTCAAATACAATAAGACATTATAAAGACATCGCCTTGGCTTTGGAAATTGTGACTGGCATTTTAGAGGATACACGAGGACAAAAGTAGAATTATGCTTTCCATGCGTAACATTGTCCAGATGATTTATGTGATGCCTTCATTAAAAGAATGCATGCGTGTTAACGCGAATATAAATGTTCCCGTATAATGTTCTTTTATTAAAATAATAATGAGTGTGCTTTTATTTTGAAAGTAAATATATTTACTTCCTGTCTCTTTTTCTATGACATGGGATATGACACAGCTCCGCCAGAGATATTTTACAGGACCTTATTCATTCCCGTATTCATGTTAAGGTTGGTTTGCTCTTCCCTACATATGTGCATACATGACGGACATACATAGTTAGTAAACAAATAAATGAATTATAACTATTAATAAACAATTAACATGTTAAAAAAATAATACAGACAACATATTTTTCCAAACCCTAAAACTAATGAAGCTGGAATGTCCGACTTGCATTTTGCCTTGCCTTTGGAAACAACAGCAGTCCGACTGTTACAGCATCTTATTTGAAATAGCAATGATTTATGAGTCACCTGAGAGCAAGCATTGATGTGCTGCATATTTGTCTTTACATATCAACAACACATACTTCTATTCATAAACAATGTTTGCCACAGACCTTATTTTCATCCAGAACAATACATGGCTGTAACATGAGTTTGTGCTGTCTCAACATAGTTGTTTGATGGAGTGACACTTAACTCAGTTGTGAATTATAGCAACCTTTCCCATTACACAGACGGTGTTTACACTTTCCTGATTCCGCGAAGCTAATATAGAGTACAGCTCTCCCATTTGGACTTCTTTCCTTCTAGTTCACTTCATCCCCACAAAAATGTGAACACTCACAACTGTGGTTTCATGGCAGAACCAGCCAGTTTAATTTCTGTGGCCAAGACGTCCGTGTTTGGATTCTGCTGGTCAGGGCACTGTTGACTCATTTGTTCTGGATGTCTCCATCAGTCTGCTCAGCCCACAACAGGAAACAGGCCTGCTTTCTGGATACTTCTTCCTCATATGAGACTGTGAACAATACCTGGCCTACATTATGAAGAATAAACAATGATGTTTGCCTCATAATGTATTGTATGTAACACTGACAAAATGTTGCAATCATGAGCCTGATCTAAAGCAAACAATATCCTGTCACAGACACACAACCTTTGTGCAGCTCCAACACTTTTATCCTATATTTGTTATGCAGCTGAGAGCAGATATAAAAGCTTTTTGAACCTGTAGCTGCTCTCAGATCAGCACAGAGGTTAAAGTCTGTGCAGTTTTTGTTGGTGTGCAGGATACAGTTTCCAGAAAAGTAACTTGCAGGAAAATTCTTCTTAATTTGTTTGTATTGGTGTAATATATATTTCCAATTTAAGTGTTAAATAGCTGCCATCTCTCACTCATGTCCAGACCAAATTATGGTCACATAATACAGATGAATGGTAACATTTCAGTGTTTGTCCTGTCAATTTACAATCTCAGTGCCTTTAAAACGCACAACAATCAAAGCATATGTCTGATTTACTTCTGAACAAAATGTTTTACTCTGTGATGATAATAAATGATGTTATAGTTGAAATGAGATCTATAAATAGGGAAAAACCAACAAGCTGAATTAAAGGCATCAGGCTGCAGCTGGAGATGATTATGTTGTCTTATCTCATTGACTCCTCTGCTGTTGTTTTGTCATCAAAAAGTCAACCAGGAAAAAAAATAAATGTAAATCAATTCACTTCACTCATGGCCAGGCCAAGTGTATCACATAATCTGCAATACAATATGTGCACAATATAATAATATTGTTTATGTATTGTGTATAATATATACACAGTATATATACAAGGTGTGAGTGGGTTTAAAAAATATATAGAATCATTCACTGGAGCTATTGGTATCACTGGACCTTAGCTACAGCACTACTTTAGTGACCGCTAGAGGTCGCTGAAGAATTGCATTAACAGTCACAACAGTGGGACGCTGAGTTCTGCCAGTACAGGAATGTAGCGAACCAGTTTCTTCAGTTCGCCATGAAAAGACGGTGATTTCAAGCGGAAACTAGCAGTCTCGTGAACCATGTCACACCATAATTTGGTTAACAGATGCAAACTGCTCGCCGTACTCCTTCTTTTGCTTGGTAAGTAGGATCAGTGCTCTGCAGGGGCGGCTGCTGTCTTTGGTGTTAGCTAAAGCGCTAACAACGAAGCATGAAACACTGCATAAGGCCGGCTGTAACTAACGGGAAGTTGGTTTGATTAGGCCTTCAGTGTAAAGTTATCAATGTAATATAGAAATACTCTGAGCACATTACAGCTTAGGAATATTGTTAATAGATTTATTAATACGAATATATCACCCAATTTAGTTTTTATTCGGTACCACTGGCATATTTAATTGGGTATTGAATATCGAAGTATCTTACTTTGACATTCAAAACAGGAATTGCCAATTTTATTTTAAATAACTTGACGCATCACAAACAAACGCAGGTGATCCCGTGGGATTTGTAAACAAGAGTCAGTTTAAGCTAATCAAATACCTGATGGGTATGAGTTATTTGTTTATCTGTGAATACGGAAAAATTCATGTGAGAAATGAAGATGATTGCGAAGCCATAGCCTATGTATATGTTTTTCGTAGTGAAGTGTAACTTTACCTCATGGTCTAATTCTCAGTTTTCCTTCAAATGTAGCCTTATTCATTTTTTAAAGGAAATGATTCTAACACGATGTTTGTGTTCCACTGAAATCAGCCACAATTTGCCTCAACTGTTTCTACTGAAACTGAACAATGATTCAGAAATTGGTCCAGTCACTCTGGCCAGTTAGACATCGCTTGAGGTTTACGCTGATTGGTCACCAAACTGTAATGTACTGGGGAGAGATTAAAGCTGTCTGAGCAGGAACATCAAAATAAATAGGAGGTTGAGGCAAATATTGATATTTTATGATATTTCATGGTATTTTTTCATGTAGATGTCAAGGTTTTAAAATGTGTTTTGAGTTTTCCCGGATTCAAAGTGTCAGAGTTTGATCTTACTGAGGTGTTAAGAGGTGGATCAGCCGTGGATGTCATACTATATTATGACAAATATGTCAAGATGTTTAATGTCTCAAAGGGGCAGAGTGGTTGTCAAATCAGCCCGTTCTGTCTGTTAAACAGTCCACAACCCAGAATCTATTCTGTTTTTAGCTATTTACACTGACATAAAACACACAGGATTGTTGGGCTTTTGAGTTTTTAAATACCATACATAACCAAAATTGAGAATTAAAGAAAAGATGGCATTTTGATGATATAATGACCAGACCACTGCTTCTTTTTCAAGGCCCCTCTGCTGGAGACGAACCCACATGTTGTGCTCATGTAAGTGCTGCCTCCAGATTCTTGCTGTGATTATGCTTCATCATGTGGCTCAACAGCGTGCGTCAGACTTAACAAGAATCCCTGTGACTCCCCGCAGGCAGCAGAGCGCCAGGAGCCCGCCGCACACAGCTCTGTTGGTGAGTTAGGGATTTCACTGCAGATGGCCTGATACTGCGTCCACAGAGACATTAAGGAAAGCATGTCAGTCAGAGGATGCATAATAATGTGGTTTGATTTGATCCAAGCCACCACCATGCAATTACTGCACATGTGTAGAGTATGAACGCAAAGCTCCACCCACACACCCAATAGTTAATAATGTTTATTACAATAAATTAATCCTGGAGGAGGAGGATTACAACTAGTAGTAAAAGGAATAGTTTAGGGAAATAAATTTGCTCATATTGCTGGGAGTTACACGAGAAGACTGATACCACTCTAATGAGTGTAGGCTCAATATAAAGCTCTCGCTAGCAGCCACTTAGTTTAGCTTCTGTCCATAGGTAACAAAATCTACGCTACCAGCAGATGCTCATAAAATAAAACATATCCAACTATTCCTTTAAAACAGGTTGGATTTAAAAGAGGAGACATTGTGTTGTCTCACTGTTAGAGTGATGGGTGGGACACATATTTACTTTAGTTGGTAGTTAGTAGAAAAAAATCACTGGAGTAATAGTCATCTCTATTTTTATGCCCCTACTCTGCCTCCTTTTCTGATTTGTTATTCCTCGACCTTTTTTTGTAGAATTGGAGGACGTGGTGTTTGTGATCCAGAGTCAGAGGAACTCATTCCATGCCCGTCGAGGAGTCCAGAGGAGGGCTGACATTCTGCAGCAGGCAGCTGAACTGGGACAGGTAACATTTGGCAGGCAGTAGATAGCTGAGTGTTTGGCACTGTTGCCTCTTTGAGATAACATGCTGGGTTTAAATCTTGGCCCTGGTCTTTCCTGTGTGTGGTTTTTGTGTTCACGTTTGCATACGCCAGGTAGGCATCCTCCCTGTCATCAAATTAACTCAAATAAAAATTTTACAAAGGAAATACGACAACCTTTAAAAATAACAACAGTTCTGGTGATGGATAAGAAATAACCATGAACAGAAAAAGTTTGTGTTTAAATGCACACAGTGTGTTGCAAGCAGCCGCATTTTTAATGTGTGTGAGTGACTTTGACCAGATGCATTGCTGTGGTGCTTCACTGGTGCCAATAGATGTCCTCCTTGTCATAGAGCTCCTCTACCTGGGCTGAGAATTATTTAATGATACGCAACTGCAGGGCAGCTGTGAAAGCTAATTGGCCAGACCTCAGTGAGATGAAATGACAGGTGTGTGTGTGTGTGTGTGTGTCTCGCTCTCTATATATATATATATGTATAAATAGAGACCGTCTCTGATTCTTCCTCCAACCTTATTTTCAATCCAGATAACGCTGACTAACAGGGGAAAAAGTGGCAGAAGACATTCGGCAGGAGCTCTGTGAAATGATCTCTATAATATCATATTAAAAATAAAACATGTCTCAGACTGTTATGAAGGACAGAGGTTATTTAAAATGTGTATTTCCCCTGAAACTGAAAATTCCAACTGTCTTCCATGTTTCTGATTCATTTTTCACCAGGCTGTGGGCAAGGCAGGAAATATGCAGTTGCTTCTATACTCAGAATGACTTAATAATGACGATGTTTTGATTTGTGGTCTAAATTTCATTTGCCGTTCCTTCTCAACATCTCTGCGCCTGTGTCATCCTTTTTTTCAGAGAGGAGACATCTGTCTGTGAACAATAAATTTGATGTAGCAACTGGAAAAAAACTCTAATCACACACACTTTGTGAGCATGTCAGTGAATGATTCCCCAGCAACATCGTGGGGAGCATTGATTGAAGTTGACATGTCTATGATTGTTTTGATTTGAGGCCATGTCGTGGTTTGAGGTGTAATTTCTGCCCGAGAGACAGAAAGAAAAAACAGTTAGCGAGAATGTCAGCAAACATCAGTTTAGCTCTGTGGTGATAAAATCTAACACGACTCAGTTGCACATCAATAAACTCGGCTTTGTCATTCATAGCTTGTTAGGCGACTGTCCATGCATGGCAACTGTGAAGATCAATTATACACTCAAATGGAATATGTCAGAGAAGCACAAGACTAATAGACACTAATAGAATATGAATAAAATAGAGGAAATGGAGAACAGATGTATTCAATTTCACTTTGTCTTATTCACAAAATACCTCATCTCATTGTTTCATCTCATTGGGTTTTGGACTCATATATGTCCTTCAGTGTTAAGACTCAACTTTCAGTTTGGGGAGAGGTGGCAGTATTATTATAACACCTGAGCTGCAAATGGCAAGAGTTATAGTGAGGTTAAAAGTTGGAATATGGAACAGAAACTGATTGTAAATATATACATTTTTAAATGAACTGTTTATGTTTTGGAAAATGGAAATAAACATGAATTTGTTTAACCTACAAACATTTTATATGGCTGCTACATGATTCTCACTTAAAATGATTGCCATGTCTTTCTTTAACTCATTTAAGATTTCAATTAATAGCATCCCAAATGATAAACCGATAATTTCAACATATCATAAGTGGATATATAGCAATCCAGTTCAGAGTATTTGAAAAGTTATTTTCATGTTTCCATTGGCAACAGTAACAATTCATATTTTTCCTTGGTTTTCAAGCATGCTGAGCTGAAACTAACATAGGTACAATACATACAATACAATACAAGGTACAATAGATAGAACTCTGCGGACCACTGATTAGTCATTGATCGGTATAATGACGGCCCTATTCATTGCTTGTATTTTGCAGCACAATGTGTGTGACGCTGTAGCACTCCGTCCCAGAAACAGCTGTCTCTGAAATGAATGAAGGAATGCTTATTTAATGATAAGTTTGAGATGATGTGTCAAATAGTAAAATCTATAATCTAAAATTAGACTTTTGCATGCTGTGCAAATTGCTACTGCAGCTTCTGAAAGTGCACATAATGACGCGTTTCATAAATAGCGCAGTTCGATTTGTGCGTGTGTACAATCATCTCTGCATGGGCGCCGTCTGGCTGTGGTAAGCATGTGTGCACGCGCGCGTGTGTGTATACGTGTGGTAAGTTTATCACAGTCAGACCTTAATTGTAGCAAGCAGTTTTGAATGAGGGCAGGTTGTGCATCATGCGTTTTTTCACTGACGTGTAAGCAGGTGTTGCAGGTGTTTATTTTGACCGAAGGCAGGAATTAAAGATGGCAAACACTCATAAACTCTGACACGGTGGCAGCTCGTACGCCTGTTGTCTCATTTATTTGGTGACACTTGAAGTGTTTTTTGGCGCACAGCTGCACAGCTGCGGTCGTGATGTCAGCAAAATATGAGCAGCAGCGTCTTAGTTATAATTTCAGCGTTTCAGTTGCACAGTTTCATTGGAGGGGGAGATAAACATTTTGTTAGAGCCATCATGTCACGCTGCTCTTTATTTGGCGTTGGCGGTGGATGCAGGCTTGTGATCCAAAGACGTCAGTGCCAGTGTTGCTAGTGTTTCAGCCTCCTCATTCAACCTCATTACAGAGTTGTCTTATTTGGCTGCTCTCTCCGCTCTTTCTGCCCACATGTCATCACAACACTTACAGCAGATGGTAAAAACCATACTTACAGAATCTAAAGTGGACCAGAAAATTGTGTGTGTGTGTGTGTGTGTGTGTGTGTGTGTGTGTGTGTGTGTATGTTTTGCATGTCAACTTTCAATGTGTGGTTTTTGTCGTTTAAATAATGTAAACATACTTATGATGACTATTATTACTATTTACTACTATATGACTATTATTATCTCTTTGCTGTAATTCTAATGTGCTGTAATTCTAATGTATTGTACCTCCAGGCTTCATAGTCAGTATGGTGTTCCTGGGATGAGGAGATGTATTGGCTTTGCATCAAACAGGCCAAAAAGTTCAACCTTTGTTTTGTCAGTGTAGCACTTTTTCCCTGCTGCTGGCCTCTTTGTAGGCTCTCTCCTCCTTTTCTCATCAACCTTGGAGGGTCATCATGATCTTTGCAATATCTCTGTGGAGCCACTTTTTCCACACTTATTAATGATGATTTTTGACACTGATTCCTTGTTATTTGAAAGCATTTCATATTCTTTTATGCCTGTCTCCTGAATCTTACCTTTTTAAAAATGAAATCTCACATAATCTGGTAATTCTTTGTGGCCCTTGTGTCTCCCAGAAGGATGCAACCTTAAAATTATTGTTATTTCTGTCATACACCTGTATTATACGTCTTATATCTTGTGAAAAAACTGCAATTTCATGAGGGTGTGTTAACTTTTTATATCCACCATACTGAAGCATTAAGAATATTCTCTGAAACAGCTTTTTAGCCAGCCTACTGCTACCTTGATAAACCTATCTGAGGCTTAGATTTATTCCAAGACTATTATATTACATAGACTGCATTAACATTGTTTTAACAAGGTGTACCTAATAAACTGGCAACTGAGTGTAAAGTATGTGCTCTGTACAGTACGCTGTAGCAGAGTAAGACCTTTTATGTTGGTTATTTGTCAGCACATCTGACTATGTGCAGGCTAAATAGCAGTCTGTTCGTCATTATCGTGCTTGCATGAATTAATGTATGCAGTAATGACCTATTTTGTTGACATAATGACACTCATTTAGAGCTGTGGAGCTTTGAATAGCTTGTCATAAATTAAAGACATTGACTTTTGGTTCCCCACTGGTGCTGGAGTTAAATATGAAAGTAAGTGAATGAAGGATGTGATCTCTGCTCAGACAAGAAATACGCAGACACTGACGTTCATTTCAAAGTAAAATGTTTTTGGCTGTACTTAGATTAATCCTTACAACACTGTCAATGCTATGAATAGCGCTGCATTGAAGAGATTTGCAGACTTCTGTATGAGTCACTTAGTGAGGAGCAAGATGTGAGACAGCAGCTTCCATATCTTTCTCCTTGTTCTTGTCATCATTTTGAGCCTGGCATTGTCAAAATGTAATCAAAACGGTTTAAACTCCAAACAGCAAACAGAGCAGGATGTGCAAGTGTTGCCACTTGACGTGTTGCTGGTCAAGGCCTTGCCACCCACTTATGTGTCAGTGTCAGTGCAGCATGCATCATTTCCTCCAACTTGAGACTCAAGTGCCTCATTGTATCACTTACTTCCATCAAGTGTCCTTCAGAGGAGACTATCTCCTTCTACAGTGCCCTCTAGTGTTTTTAATTTTCTTGGAGTAAATTTCTCCAGTATTGAATGGATATGAAATCTTGAAGTTCTTGAAATACAGTAATGTTTTAAATCACAACCATGACAAATGTGTTTTTTGTGTGTGTTAGCCCTGATTGTCAGACTGGATTTGGTTACATTTATTTACCTAAAACTAATTTAATGAATGCATATTTCATAAAAACCTGGTTTGATCTCTACAAACAACCATATAGATTTACAAACCATATGCAAATATATGGGGAATACATATTATTCAATCTAAATGTAATTCATCTGCATAAATAAGGAATTTACCAGAGACATCAAGATTAAGATGTAACTTATGAAGTCTGTTTTAATAGACCAGGTGAATTTTAATGTAAAGAAAACACTGTAAACTTGAAGACAGCATAAATGGAGAATAATTGTGCATTCAAGATTTTTATTTGCTTCACAAAATCCAATTTTGCCCTCAGTTTCTTACTTAGTTTTACTTTCAAATCCAAGCCCTCAGGTGTATACACACACACACACACACACACACACAAGCTTAGAAGAGTTTTTGCTCTGTATTTTTCATGTGACTGCGGGATGTTAAAGAATTAATTTAAGGTCATTTTATAAAATTCAGTTGTGTTGTTTCTTGCAGGGAGTTCCAGTTGTTCTTCTTCTCCATGAGCTGTCAGAGTATGAGGGAGATTGGAGCATCCTGCCTGTGCTTCCTCGGTGAGTGGAAGGCCCGCATATGGGGATGATAAATTAATTAAATCAGATTCCATAAGATTAAATTTAGCTTTAATGACTCCTAAGAGAGAAATGAAGGCATAACGTAAATGGCTTTGTCTGGGATTTTTTTCAGTCTTTCTGCCTTTTATGGACAATCAGCATCCTGGTTTTTGTTCTTAGAGGAGGAAACCAGAGTCACACTGTCGGTTCTGCTGCAGGTTCTCCGCAGATATCAAGTCCAAGAGGTTAAGGTCACACACCCCAATCATAACATCTTCTAACATCTAACATCTTCCAAACAGCACTGACTATACGGATTCAATTTAGCCCCTTTCTCTGTATGAATGATTTAATGGTGATTCAGTTCACTGCACTGATGCTTTTTCACATCCTGTCCTGTGTGACGCCCCTCTGTGCTGCTCACAGGAATGGTTTTTGGGCAAGCGCCTCTACGATGACGAGGCCTCCATCATCCACCACTATGCCTTCTCTGAAGACCCCAGCTCCTTTAGTTACCCTGATCCTGCAGCAGGCTGGGCTCTTAGTGCACCACTGCTCCAGAGGTGTGTGTGTGTGTGTGTGAGTGAACAGATGGTGTCAGCATATTTTTCTTTTTATTAACACTGAACTGATCTTAACAGGATAGACCTGTAACAGGTCCCAGGGGGAATCCCATCTTTAGAACTGCCTTACTGAGCGTAGACTCATAGGATGCAGTCTCTACCAGTGCAGAGAACACACATCTTGCTATATTTGATTCAGACATAAAACAGGACTTCCATAATGAATGTAGTTTCTCATCCCAAGCTCAAACATCTTTCCTTTGTTTCAGACTTGCTGAGCGGATCCAACATGAGCATCTAAAGTCAGATTTTACCATTGATTTAAAACATGAGGTACTGTGAAATTGTTTCCACTAGTTTAGTGTGTCTGTGTGCCATCTCTGTAATAACTTAGTATGCTTCAATTCTCCTTCGCGCCTCAGCTGCTGTGAAAAGCGTTGTCAGTGTCACGTTTCAGGCTGCCTGCTGAGTTGAAATACTTAGAGGTATAACAGTGACAGACAGTATTCCCTCAGTGACTAGCTTTTTGCTGAAAAGCTCTCATTCTTAACCCCTGCAGCTTTCCATGCCTGCAGCATTTGATAGATGTTATATCGCTGATACAAAACCTCTTCTTTTGACTGAGTCTAAGTCTGTGTGCTTGTGGGGAGATAGATTTTGATCAGGTTATCAGTCCCTAGAAGTTAAAAGGAGAAGCTGAAGTCAGTTTTTCATTAGTTTGAAATTCAGGTTCAAAGGTAGATTTTACTTCATTTTCCTGGGGAACAGACTCAGCAAAAACATTTAGTAATACATAATTAAACTCCTCCTTAAACTGCAAACTAATGTGGTTGAAATGCACAGCCTGACCCCTAAACTTTAGTCTTTTTGTCCTGTTTTGAAATCTAAACTGACTTGGTAATGATAATATACTTTATTTACCATATACAAAGTAAATTTATATGACCTGAGATGTGTGAGTGTGTATGAGGGTGTGCATGACAGAGGGCTATTATACAGTTATTATATGAAAGAGTTATAGTATGCTAAATATATTATTATAGATGTCCCAAACCACCAGGAGATGTACTGTATAGGGTTATGGTGGCTATCTGAGGTTGAACTGAATTTGATTAATGCTTTCATTATAATGACATCAGTGCTGTAGCTGTACCTCGCACTATGTCAGATACTAACAGAACTTACATTTTAGCAGAAATATGACGTGAAAATAAATTGCAAGTCACTGTTTTAGCTGTCACATCCTATGGTTATCATTCATCTTCATGTCTGTCTCTGTTTTTCTAGATTGCCTTGTATATTTGGGAGGAGGGAAATGGTCCAAAGCTGACAGCAGTTCCAGAGTTTTGTACAGAGATGGGATATGAATGCGCTACAACATTTACAACCTACCTGCCCAACTGTGTATGTACAACTCTTATTCATTGATGTTTACATCAGGATATTTTGGTTTAAATTAAAGGTGATATATGCAACATTTAGCCACACTAGATGTCAGTAAGCAGCTATTTGCTATGTAAAGTTATAATGTGTAACGGGGCCTTGAGTGCCACTCTCCTTCTCTATGTGTTGCAATTCAAGCTTCTCAGTTTTTTTGTTTCGGGATAGCATGTATGCATGTAAATGCACCTATGTGCCTTCCTGTCCTCCCTGTCTTCACAGCGGCCGGGTCTCAAACTTTGTCATATTACAACCAAACAATACACTAAAATTTGTTTCTGGGAACACTTGTGGTGAGAAATAAGCAATGCAGTAACAGGATCTCGATTCATATTTGATTATCACTGTCTGTGTGATGTGTCAGACACTGCTTTCTGATTTTTCCCAGTTAACTTTACTGAGTAAGCGATGCACACATTTGTTTTGGTTGGAGAAGCTGTCTCTCTTGTGGTTTGTGAGTGAATGAATGAATGACATGATTTATCAGCATGTGGGTGGAGGTCTACATGGTTTAAAGAGTCTGTAGCTGAAAGTTCAAATATCACTGCAGACACTCAGACAAAATGTTACAATCTAAAGGAAACGGACATTAAATGTTCAGGAGGTAAACACAGTTAACTTGATCCTGACTGCTGTTACTGAATACGTCTTATATAGAAAGTCATGGAGGCATGATGAGGTTGTGGTGTCGTTAATAATCAAAATGAGAGAAATCAAGGACAACTGTCATGGTCTTTTTTTATAACCCATCACCTGGACACACATCTGTAACTCTGGGGGTGGAACAGAGAGCACATTTTGTATGTTGCTGCTGCCAAGGCCCATTGTCCAAGAGCACAAGGATGAGTGGGCTGAGTCAGTATGAAGGATAAACAGAAACCATGTAGACTTTCGTCATGCTGAGTGGGATGAAGGAGCACTGGAGCATATGTTTGTTCAGTTGGAACAAAATAAACAAAAAGGAGCACTAAAGCACATAACACAAGGCCAAAGAAGGAAGGTCATACACAAAACAATGTAAATCTTAGCAGGATTGACGGGATTGATGTAAAATCCGTATAATATGTGTATCTAATCTGTAAAATCTAAATTTCTACACCTGAGTTTGTGATGCATTAACAAATAAATGCTGGGATTACAAAGTTAAGGAGACCTTAAATGTCCATTTATTCTTATTCTTTTTCACTATTATTTATAAACAGATTTGTAAAGAACATTATTTCAGTTATAAAATAACCAAACACAGTGTCAGCTTGAAGAACCTTGTCTTGTGAGACCATTTATTTACCTCTACTTTCTAAATCCTTCCCAAACAGTTTTAGATTACTCCCTAAATAGATTTAGAGATTTTTCACAAGAGCCCATTTTTTCATCAGAATCATAGCAGCCTTGAGCATTTGTCAGTCACTTTAAATATTTTGCATGATAGTCACCAACCAAGAACAATGACTGTATTTTTAAGAAGGTCATCTAGATGCATCTACTTAAGACATTAAATGATATTGGCGATCTGTTGGTGTTTTATTTTTCAATATAGTCATGTGGTGTGTGATGGTAATGTGAATTTTAGGACTTAATTGAAATGGAATAGTAAATATGAGATTTCAGGGAATCCCCAGATCTGTCTATGTTATATTTATATATTTAATCTGAATTAAATATATTTAATGCTTCTAACAAATAAAAGTCATCAGAAGTGTGCTTGTCCAAATGCTGTAAACATGCTGAATGTGCAGCTTCCTTACAAAACATCCAGCAGGTCTCTTGTTTTGTTTTCCACTGTGTTTAACATCTCTTTTAAATCATACAAGGCGAAGCTGGCAGTTTTCTACAATTAAGTTCCCAACTAACAAGCTCACCCACAAAAGAGCAAAGGTCTCAGATTTGTCATCTGCCACCACAGTATGATAAGTGAATCATTCATCATCCTCCAGGACCAGCAGAAATCAAAACACAACACGTGCTTGAGGTTCACTGCAGGTGCTCAGCATGACAGAGACTGTGGGAAGCCCCTGAGGCTGCCAAACCACAAATGAGGGAAAGATACTTTTGCTTCATTTCACACAGGATTAGTATTAGTAGTGTTGTTGATGTGGCTGCAGGATGTTGCTGCCTTCATGAAGCCTAAGATCTTCTTTTATTTTTATTTACAAACATATGTAAAAGTATATGTTTTATGGATGTTGCTGTGAACCTTTAATTTCCCTGCATGTGATGAATAAATAATAATAATAACAGACAAAGTAGAAATATTAGAATAAGAAAATACACATTGTAGTAAACATGACTAGTCCAAACTGATGGTGTGGAGTGGCTGTTATCCATCATGAGGAAAGGTCTAGTCTTCATACTAGACATTCTGCATGGGTGGTAGATCAAAACATGGCAGCCATAAACAAGTAATAACATCCTGATTACTGTTAATCATTTTCGAGAATAAGAAGTGACACCTGAAGTGGAAATTCATTTCAAAAGAGGTATCAGTTCTGACATGTCTGGCCAGAAAATCCCGTGTTTTTTTCCCCACATGATAATACTGTTAGGACCCGGTGTGCCTCATTTTGCCATCCTGACTCAATTTTAAGCCCATTACATTCTGCACATGTTGCACCTCACACTGGCCCTCATCTATCAAACAAACATGGAGACCAGCATAGATCTGAATGCAGAAATCATGTGATTTGTGAAACACTCATAATATAATGGCTTATATGGTCGGCATGTTTGGAATAGCCTATATATATTGAAGTGATGAATATGTGGTTGAATATGTAAAAGCAAACTTTATTTACTACCTTTCATAACTTTACATAGCAAAAACAAGTCAAAGTGATTTTGACAAAATACATAACATAATAAACCTAAACATAAAATGGACAAAAAACTGATTGAACACCATCATCAGTGTGACGAAAGATTAAAAATAAAACCTATTTATCATCACGATTGTAGCCTTTGCTCATGTCCAAGCTGATATTGCTGACCTTTGCATAAAAATAACCTTACACCCAGATTTCTTTTGTAGATTTGTTTGATAAACGAGGCCACTGTGATGATCTTCTTCTTAAAAATATGATGTGTAAATTTAATGACTGAAGGTGTCACTGTCTGTATTCCTTTCTTTGCTAGGGAGATCCAGTGTCAAAGAAAGACATATATGTTGCTGTGAAAACCTGCCAAAAGTTCCACTTGGAGCGAGGTGGGTGTGACTCATTTTTTAAAGGAAAAATAAAAGTGTAATTTACTGATAATCTTCAAAAGGCGCTCGGAGTAGCTGCAGAATCTACCAACAGATTACCCACCATTAGCGTTCTTATCTCTCTTAACTAATCTGTTCAAGAAAATTAACGTAATATAATTTAGTTTCTCTCCACAGCTTGGAGGTCAAACGTATCAAGTGTTTCTGTTGTGTTGCATTATATTTATATACTTTTAAGTATGTAAACCACCAATTCACAGTCACATTTCACAGAAATTCATGAGAGTTAAAATGAGTTGTCAGCGATAGCCTTTGTCAGCTGTTTTTATCCATATTGACTTGATTGATTTTGGTGCTGTTTAATTTAATTATGTTAAACAGCTTGAGCAGAGGTCACCACCAAAATGAACTTTCTTAGTTCATGTTTGTCACCGATGAGATTGAAATTAAATGGAAATTACGAAACATTTAGCTGCAGAAGTTTCACTGCAGTCACCACGTTTTTGTTTACTACCACTTGCTTAACAGTCTGCTGATCACTCCGTCCGATTTAACCTGTCGGGTGAAAACTACCTGTTTAAATTCACAACCTCATCTAAACTGTCTGCTGAAATTGCAATGGTTTGTGTAATTATCCAAAACAGTGGTGTCTGTTTTTAGGGTTAGAATGGGCCAGTGGACTATTTAAAAGCAAGTAACAAAATCAAAAGTAGAAAGAACGATGTGTGCTGTTTAAATTCAGGCTAAAGAGTCGCATTGCAAATCATCACTGCAGTATACTCTGATCAGTCCATTAATTCATGGATTGTTTTAAAATAAATAAAGGTTGTCATGGATAAAAATATATTATATGTGATTATAAAAGTGAGTTAACATTTCTTAGTTTTAATGTAGTTGTTACTCTTATCCAGATCTATATGCAATGAGTGTAGTTAGCTGGGTTAAAAAGCAACCTTATTGCTTTCTGGCCCAAGTCAGGCCTAGTTGACATCTTTCATTATTTGATTAAGGCTACACGGTCTTTCAGAGTTCACAGGTTTGCAGTAAGGACTTAAACATTTTAATTTTAGGAGAGATTTTAATTATGACTTCTGGCAACCATAAAAAAGTGTGCTTAGCTCTGTGTGTGTGGTTCACAGGGAATACTTTTTTCCTCCTTGCTGATGTTTTTTTTGTTATTCCTATCCTATTTTTCCTCACAGTGCCTGTCGTAAAAGCAACGTGGGAGAAAGACGCTGAGTTTATAGAGTTTTACAGTGATGCCACTGATCCCTCCATACCCACGATCAGTCTGGGAGTGCCCAATACTGAAAGAGGTGAGCTGATCAGAAACTATGTTCCAGCACTGTCTAGGATCGATAAGTGTGTTGGATTAAATCACAAAGCTGGCTTTGAAACAGTTCAGGATCCCCAGAAGGAGCTTGAGGATGAGTTAGCTGATGTTTGTGATGCCTGTAGCAATTACAACCCTATCCAAAATAAGCAGCTTAAAAGTCAGTGGCTGGATGATGACAGATAAGTTTCACTATATTCTCGTGGTCTGTGGATCTACTATTTTGGTTCGGTCTAAAATATCCCTGATTTTGATTTTCAACTCTTGATCACATGGGTTGCTGTGAAACTTGAGAAGAATATTTTAGGTCCAGAGAGGATCTACTCCAATGACTTTGATGATGAAACATATTTTCATGCATGCATATAGCTATAAGCACCACAAAGTACACAGAGCTGCTTGTGTGACTGTAGACTCAAGATGACTCAGGTGTCTATTTGTTCCCTGCGTGTTAACATTGTTAGCAGCATATTGATCATCAAAGTTCAAGTTGTAGTTCAATCACCACCCTGCTACTACTCTTAATCCCCTTTTGTTTTGTTGCATTTTGTTCCTGATGCAAGACCATTGCCAAAGTGAGACAGAGAGTCCTTCAGGCTCTTGAGGACTGAGGTGTAACAGGCCTGACTTGCTGTCATCACGCACTTCAAGGGCACTGCCGATAGAGTAATCAACAAACGGACAGACAAGCAGTAACCACAAAGCTATTCCACCTTCCAGTGAAGAGGTGAAGAGATGACACTGAAGTGGCCTTGTAATATGACCCAGGCCAAGAAACAATAACTGCACTAATGATCTGTCTCAGTGAGAAGATGACAGCCGACAATTCTATCCAGCATTCGTGTCTGAGATATCCCTGATTACAGCACAGATACGTTTGTGTCACTCCCGCCGTACTTTTGAGTCCATTCACACAGCAGGGGAACAGACACAGTGTCAACAACACCTCCATCTCTTTCTGCCATCTTGTTCTTACATTCACAGGCTGATGGAAGAATTACACTGCCTGTCATGTCCTCTGTCCTGTGCCTTTTTCCACATTTTTCCTTTAATGCTTTACAAGTCTATGCTTTTGTTCATTTTCTCATTTTCCCCCACTCTCTCCCTGTAGTTTGATATTCAGTTGTCTTTTTTTATTTTTTTTTGTTAAAGCACCACATTAACCCTATGCTCAGGAGAATAAAAGCCGAGGGAATGCCCATGTCCTTACCTATTTTCGTTTTGCCTCTGATGAATACTGTATATTGGCTTGGACATCAAACCTTTCTGTTGCATACTTTTTTAACTTATTCACCACAGTATTTCTGTTGTCTTGCCCGCATCTTCATTGTGATGTTCATGGACTGTTCCCACTTACTTATAATACTGTTGCATGTTTGTGTTTTCATTTGTTTCATTTTCTGTAGCTTAATTTAAAAAAAAAAAAAACCAAAAGAAGAAAGACAAGACTGAGTCTAAAGACATGTTGGGAGATCACTAGGCTAAATGCTAACGTGCATGCTTATATGCTGATTGCTATGTTCATCATCTTTGTTTAGGGTGTTAGCATGCTAATATTTTCCACTGTGTACAAAATACACAGTAGAAGATATTAGCATGCACAGTAAAGCTGAGGCTGTCATTCATTTCAAATGATTTTAGTCGTAAACCAAAGAACTGGACAATTAAAAATTTGATATCATTGTGATGCCTGATGAAAAGTCATTGGTGCCCCTCCTCTGGGCACCTTTGACATGTGTATGATATAATTTTCTCATGTGATCTGAGGAAGTTGCTCCCCCTCACACTTTATGAGCCAAAAACCCTGAAGGAGCAGCTCCTGCTTTATTTATTTCATACTATTTTGTCTGCTTGTTTTCTCCCTGCAGGGCACTGTGGGAAGACATTTGCCATCTTGAGGCGGTTCCTGAGCAAAGCTGTGCCAAAGACTGATTGGCTCGTCATTGTTGATGATGACACACTCATCAGGTAACTGGGAGAAGAGTTTTTATTTTAACACCAGACTCCTAAGTGTCATCACTCAAAGCTTCAGATTTCTAAACTCTTTAATCATGTAACACACGTCCTCACAGGTGTTTTCACTGGCTGGCTAATCATAATTATGTCCATGGTCCTGGTTCATGAACCAGTTAGACGCATGAAGGTGTAACTGACTGACAGCTGCAACAAAACTGGCAAGCCAGTGAGAGAGATAGTGTGCATCTGTGCATGCCTGCACAAAAATCTGTTAAAACACCTGTGGGAGTACAAAATGGTTTTGTTTGACCTTTAAAGGTTAAGTGCATCTTCATGTTGTTCATTTGATTATTGTCCATCTGCAGTTTACCCCGGTTGCGGCAACTGCTGCGTTGCTATGATCCAAAGGAAGCAGTGAGCCTGGGGGAGCGATACGGCTACGGCTTGCTTCACAACGGATACAGCTACACCACAGGAGGAGGAGGGTGAGGCTGCAGGGTGGAGGGAATGTGGCTGTGCTGTTGGTATCTTAATACCAACAGTCTGTTCAGACAGAAGATGAAGCAAATTGAATCACCTTGGAATTAAGCATCTTGCTGGTTTTAACAATGTTACAGAAAAACTAAATTATACAGCAACATTTTAGTCACCTGCCACTGCACAGACACAAGCTTTGCTATTAAGTTCAATATGAAACAAAAACATTTTATCAGCAATGTATGACAGTGTAGTGTACACTACAGTCCTCTTGCTAGAAAATGTCTCAAAATCTCTACATTACAGCTGCTTTCCTGCAATGAATATGTCTCTGAATAAAATATGAATAAAATATTCTACATTTTAGGGATATTTAAATGTTTATCATAGAGAATTGTGCACATTTGACATATCTGATATCACTGGAAATGTTGACATACAGTAATGACTGGAATTTAAAATCACTGTAATTGATATTTTTATTTATTAATGGATAATGGATGAATAAATACAAAAACAAAATAATTTTCTTCCAGGGTTCATACACCCCCTTGTATCTTGTTTCTTTTTGGGCATTTAATTTGTTTTTTATGGTCTGATTCTGTGTGTAGGATGGTGCTTAGTAGGGTGGCAGTGTCCAGGCTTGTTTCCAGTGGTTGTAGCTGCTACAGTGATGATGCTCCTGATGACATGGTGCTGGGCAGGTGTTTCACTTCCCTGGGTGTTCCCATCACACACAGTCCTCTATTCCACCAGGTAACTATACACACAAACAAGTAAATGTTCCCTCCCTAACTTACATTTACTTTTTAAGCTCTGAATGTTAAAATATTCTCAATAAAAGCAAAGTTCGATGACTGAAATCAATGTTCATGTTTAGTTTACAGGTTCCATAGTTTTCTATCATTTCCAATTAAGAAACACATACTCAAAATTCAAATAATAGATCCTGCAAACAACTACATAACTTGGTATGTAATTTTACCAAGGTTTTTGTTTGCTTGAGTTGGATTTTGCCTTTTTCAAAAAAGAGAGAGTTCATGCAGCTAAAGTGAGATGTAAACAAATTCTTGATAAACCAACTACTACTACTTCAGCCAGTTTTCTCTAAAGTTGTACATGATATATGATGATGACTTTAAGATGGAAAGTGGACTAATGTGTAGTTTGTATGCAACATAATGTGACCCAGATTTGGACAGTGTAAGCCATTCGGCTGAACGTGCAAAGATGTGAAATCTGTCCTTTAGTGATTAGACCATACAACTTATGTACAGAATAAAGTTTCTAATAGTAATAAAGCAAAGCAGTACTATTTATTCATAAATGTTAAAATGCAGGGAATTCTTTTGAAAAACAGCAACTACTGATGAAACTCACATACTAATCACAACAGACTAAACTTCTAAAACTGTCACTGAACTTTGTCTCCGATTTCTTCATGATAGTAAGTTACCCAAGTCTTTCCAGGAGATATGGAAATGTAAAAATATGAAAAACTGGTTGCATACGATCAACAGAGATGCACAGATAGAAATGAATAACCCAAAATAAAATGTGTTATAAGTTGCATTAATACTGTGGAACGTCATGCTGTAGTCATCTGTCACACCCCGTTTGCCTCTGCTACCTTTCCAAAACCATCTCTCACCCTGCTCACGCAGAGACATGTAAGCAGAAACTGTTACAAAAGCCAAAAGCTCTCAAAGTGTTGATGGGAACCAGATTTACGAAACATTAACCTTTATTCAGTATCAGATGGTGCTCAGCATGATGTTCTCTTCATGTTTGTCTTCCCTAAATGTAGGTGGTAACAGCAAGAGAAGCTGCCTTGTAAGTTTCACAGGCTTTATCAACAGAATATTGAGTGAACTACACTGAAGCATTGGGAATCCCCATATACAACAACAAACAACAAACAAACAACAAACAAAAATATGTAAGTCAACTCACAACAGATTAATCTTCTTCTTCATATTCTAGGCCCGACCTGATGACTACTCTGAGACACTGCTCACCTTGCAACAGGCCATCTCCTTCCACAAGCATTGGAACATAGATCCTGTGGCTGTCTACAAACACTGGCTGCAGGACACACACCCACGAGATGAACTATAGAAACAGTGCATACAGTGTGTGTGCCGACCCAAAGACTGAATCCAAATTTGCACATCAGCATGGACCTAAAGATGAGCAAACCAGCCGCAGCAACTGCGGGAACTGTTGCACCTTAGCAGCTTTAGAGAGACTGCAAACATGTCCTGAAAATGAATACTTAAGCCTTAAAACCTGCATTGATAAATATTTTTGATATTAACATTTAGTCAAATGGCTGTAATGTAAAAGTCAAGTCTTTGGTTCTGCAGAGCCTTTTTAGCTTCATTAGCTCATGTTTCTTTGCCTCTGCTGGGTATGTAAGTAGGTGATTGTTTGCTTACAGGTTAGCTATAACATTTGCAAAAGCCATAGAAATGAAGTTGACTGTGTGTCTGTCAGCCTGAAGATTTTTTGTCAAGTCACGTCACTTTATTTATAGAGCACATTGAGCACAGCAATTGTTTTGCAGCGAGTTAATAACCCAGAAACAATCATTGATAAAATCACAGTACAAACAGTAAATAAATATACAAACAAATAAATGCCAGAGTGTGTTTGACACTGTCATGACAATGAGGGGGCTAAAGAAGAGATATGGGGCTTAAGGCAGGTTTTAAAGATGTCAAAGGAGGAGAAAGATCTAATTGTCAGAGGCAAACTATTTCACAGTTTAGGGACAGCTGAAAAAGCTCAAGTACCTTTTGCACATGCACTGATGGTTGAATATTGGCTAGTTGTGCAACATGGGCACTGGGCATGGATAAATGGCAGCTACATCAGTCGAAAAATAGCAAGGATAGCTGCGCTGAGCTGTGCACAGCTACTCCCCGGGTGTCGCATGGGCCTCTTTAGATTTCTCGACTTTCAAAAGGACTTTTTGTACATCTCAGCTTTATTCCCTAAAAGCGATGGAAGAGACTACATCTGCCACAACTGCACACTGATATAACATAAAGCCACCACTTGCTGCTCGGATTGTGAGAGTGGATGTCTTGATTGTGACTGTGTGCCACTCCATGAACCATAAACCAAAATGTTTAATTTATTAAAAGGTTTGTGATAATGTAAATCTGTTTCTCATTTGGGTAACGAAGCATTACTGTGAGACAGATTAAAAATGTGAATGGTCTGTATTGTGTTGGTTTAGAGACACAGAGTGTTTGTTTTATGCTATTTATTTAGTTGGTTAAATCTCTTTGCAATGAAGACGTTGCCAGGGCATCACCATAAAACGTTTCAGACAAAACAATACACAGTTAGAAACAGCTTAAACAAAATACAAAAAGGTTTCTTTTCAATTAAATTTTCACTGCCAGCTGCCAACCACATGATGATGACGACATGCATATATAACATAGCATAGCATAGCATAGCATATTTTGTGTTTATTTTGCTTTGAGACAAATACAGTTCTCTAAAAATAATTTGACATTTTTGGAAATACTCTTTGTTTTCTTGCAGAAAGTTAGATTTTTTTAAGACTATTCCTTTAAAAATGTATGTCTCTCTGATGAATACTTTTGTATACATGTTTTTCTGAGTTATGAGTACATAAATAAGTCTCAAATGGAGAAACTTTCAAGAAAAGTTAAATAGGAATTTATTTTTTGATCTGTGAACAGCAAAACTGTGTTTCGGTGGATATATCTGTGTGGATGCGGCAAGCCTGCATTAAAATGCCGTTCTGCAGCTGTTTTTGTGAATATATTTTGTGAATATATCAATCCCTGTGTGCAAACCTGTTATTTCCTTAAATGAGATGAGACCTTTTTTAATCATTTGAAAATAAAATATTCATTCTGTTTAACAAAGCTTTTATTTTTTGTGTGTGTTTTATAACATGCTTTGTGGGGGTAAGATCCATTTAAATGAGTCGTCGTCATGCTTGTTGACTTACATCTGTTTTCAGTTCTTTAGCCAGCACAGCTCCAACATGGACTGAAATATTTTTTTCAACTTGTGGTGATTAAAGTTGGACAAAGAAGACTTATAGTTCACTGATTGATTAATGGCAGAGGGATACACTGATGATGTTACAAGACACTCTACTTTTCTTCTCTCTGCCTCGGCCCATGTGTTTCTTTCATTTTTCCAGACTTATCACTCTCATTCAGGCCAGAGTCCCAAGTTGTGAAGTGCTTTGGTATCATGTCACTGTGACATCAGTTGCTATAGCAACAGGAGTATTGACTTGCTCATCAGTGACAGTCATGTAGTGACAGTTTCTCTGTGCAGGCTTTGTATGATGCTAGGCAGATGACATCTTTTTTAAATAATAAATAGAGATTCAGCATGTATTCTTGCAGATTGAACAAATACATCACTGTCAGATAACACCGCTGAATAATTGCTCGAATTGTTACCAGTATCTGTTTAATTGGCACTGATTTGAGTTTTCTCATAAAATGTGCTACTGTGTGGGGGCGTGATGAAATGCTTCAAAAAGTACTTAAAGTAAGACACAGTTAATAGGTTTTGCTAATCAGTCTACTTTCCTTTCTTAATCCTCAGAAGTTAAAATTTGATTTTTAATAATGTAATATCAGCACATTGTTCAAATATAATTGCAAACTTCACAAAAATAGATCATTTTGTTCCTCTGGCAGTTTCATTCAGAGACACATGTACGTACACACACTTCTATCACTAATGCAGTGATATTTCATAACCTAGCCAGTGCTTTCTCCTCCACTGACTCACACAAGATGGTTCCAACTCTGCAATTCACAAATAAAAGTGTTGGGAGTCTGTTCTTTGTGTTGCCTGAAATCGGCTGCAAGAGTCTGCAGCAGCATCTCTGAGGTCAGTACCTTGTCCTCCTGTACTCCACTATATCTTTTCACTGCTATTGATGCACAGCAAATCAGCATGATTGAATAATCAGGGAGAATTTAGCCATTTAGCCAGTCTGTTGCTTATTACTGCCTGTTATTCATTCTGTCGGCTGTAACGTTCCTGAGGTTCTCCTGTCCCTCCCGGCAGCTGTCATTTCTGATTGAGTCTTTCTTTGATGATTAAAATGGAAAGAACTGGTACAGTTAATCAAAGCTATGTCAAGGAATGGCATACTATCTAAAAAGCTTGCACTATACCCAAAGAAGGTGAATCCTGAATGTTTTGTTGAACCTCAACAATTTTCTGTAGGCAAAAGTTCAATTTTTACACAAGAACCACCAAGTGTAATATGTATATTTTCACAAAATTGACTGCTTTCAGTCTGTAAAAGATAACAACACTAAGCCTCTCAAAATTACAGTCAGGGAAACAATTATTATTATATTTGTCATTGTCTTTGTAGTAGTAGTAAGTGGAGCGCTCTGGTAAAGTAACTTTTTAATGCCTTTTTAAATATTTGTTTCAATGTCTTGTGTGCTTTCCTTTTCACCTATCTTTAATCACAGTCAGAGAGATATTCTCATCTTTCAGGGCAAGAAAGAGCCACAGGTTGTGTTGGTTTGAATGAATTTGAAGCTTGTGCAGTTGATTGTGTGATGCATGACCCATTTTCTCCTTGTTAATGATGTCCTTTTTTAAATTTGAGTTAGTATTTGATTACACCCTGCTAACCTTTTGGGGTTTATCATGAAATTACAAAAAATACACATCTCACTATACTTTTAGTGAGAGAGACAATGCTGGTTATTGCTAATTGACCATCCCCCAGATTTCAAATGTGGTCATAACAAATAAACATTTTATTATCTTATAAAATGTAGTCTCTGCCATTTAAGGACAATCTAAAGAGAAAATGGATGTACAATCCTGACCTCAAACCTGTACCTGATTGTATCATTTACCTTTGGTGATTACTCAAAGGTGGTAAACACATGTTTGTTTGGTGCAGTGGAGTGTGATGCTGTCTATGGTGAAATCCACCACCTGACTAACCTGTTTGTGAATCACTCAGGTGTAGCTAAGTGACACCAAGCTTTACTCTCCAGTTTCACTTGAAAGGATTGACTGACCTCCACAGCTGAAAAGGAATTGTTAGTTTATCAGCAATAAACAGGCCTAGTGAAGTTCTGACACTCAGAAAACTGCTGAATATATAATAGTCCTTTACAGACTGAGCTCAAAGTGCTCTGTCTGGTGTTGGATCCAGAACATGTGGTGCTTTTTGTTCACAGTTGTAAGTCCTACCCATATCCCAGGAGAATCATACTTTTAAACTTTTAAACATTCAAAACTTGAATGTCATATATGTATATGCTCCATTAAATATAGTCAAAAGTTTCAGTGCATGGGAGGATTTCTCTCACAACTTGAAGAGGGAGCTGTCTGCCGCTGGTGCAACCAAGTACCATAACTTATCTGGCCTACTTTGGAAATAGAAGCTAGGAAGGTCTAATCAATCCACAGAAATGATTCATTAAGTGTTAAAGCTACTTCAAAGAGTGACAAGAACACATTTTAACCCATCTGAGCAACAATGTGAAAGAAGCTTGTTTCAGATTATGTTTTTTTACAGCAGTGAGAGCTTTGATGTCTACTAAAGGAATAATTTATTGCTCTCAAAGCACACCTAGATCCCTTACAGATATTAACCGTCTGACTGATTGGTGCCAGTGAAGCATTTACTTCCGTATCACTTTTATAACTGCAAGGCAAAGCTGCCGACTGACTGATTTATTTATTCATCCGTCATATTATTCTTTTAAAATCATGATTTGGTTTTCATCTTGATACATGTGCTTAAAGTTTCATCTTTCAGCAGACAACATTAGTGTTGACTGGTGCTTTGTGGTGACACCTGGCTTTGGTGTTACTAGCTTGAAAAGTCTCTCCTCCATAACTCATCGTTGTTCTTGGCAGCTTTAGTTTCTCCTTCATTTTCCATGTTTATTTTATGCATTTTTAGGTTTCTTTTTTTCAATAAATGACCTTGTTTAAGGGTGCATTATCCATATTTGTCATGGCCCAAGAGCCAGCTCATGATAAATTGAAAGATTTATTACAAATTTTATTCTGTTTTGTTACTTTGGCTATGCTGCAGGTGGAATTGTTGTGGCACATGGTGTTGATTAGACACTGATTAGGTTGACTGGGTCCAGCTGCATGTTTGCTTTGGGTGGGTGTTTTGCCAGTTTTGGTTTAAGGAGATGCACCATGTGTTGTTCTGGTTCCTTGGACGTGATTTATTCTGTCCCTCTCAGATTACCAGGTGCTGAACAGAGGGTAAGTGTTGCTCACCTGATGTAATGGCATCTCCCTGTTGTGTTGTGTGTTTTTCTTTCTTGTTGTAGTGTTGTGACATCTAAGTTATTTACCTGAATTAAATATGGTTATTTTGACCCACTCTTATATTTATTGTCAGTTGAACAAAACAAATGACAATTTAAATTACTAAAAAGTAGTGACATGTACATTTAAAAGGAGTTTTAAGATCACAAACAAATCACATTTAAGTCTAATTGAATAACATAACACTTTCAGGCCATTGCCTTTGCTTTGATTGGTGAACTTGTGTTTTTTTTTTATCCATGGAGACAGGGTAAGTTTAACCCAGTATTGCATCATTAAGTTACTGTCATATTAGTGTATGACCCAGTAATTTTCCCCCCTACACAAAGTCTCAAAATCTCTCAAATGTTTTGTTCAGATTTTCCAGTTATCAACAATTTAAATTGTTGCCCCTTTTAAATATAGTCATCAGATTTACAGTGTCCAAAATATTAAGCAAGATAAACTAAAAAATACAAAATATAAAAAAAAATTTTCAGTCACTTAATGGATATCAGCAGATGTTTCTCTGACTCCTTGTCCTGCTGCCATCCTCACTTCATGCTCAATTTTCAGGCTTGTTGACTTTTAAATTGGTCTAAACAAATGCAAACATGCTCATTTGGATCACTTCATTTTAATCTATATATACAATAAGCAGTACAACATATGCTTCATCACAGATGATCACACGAATAGCTACAGCTTCCTGCAACACAACACACATAGTCTAGCTTTCCAGCTTCCTTCTTATCTTATAATCATGAGCATGTCCTGTCCTACTTCTTATCTTGCTGAATGGGATTTACCAAACAAACATTCACAGGGAAAAGTACACTGATAATGTCAGTTCACAGGCTTGATGGCTAATTAGCTGCTCATTTGGATGGCTTCATGAAAAATGAAAACATATGAAACTGCTAGTAAAAGTCACTCTGGGCCATTTAGATGCTGCTGTGATCCTCACTCTTCAATACGACTAACAACTTTCTGTCTGCCCATGAGTTATAAGCTTGTTTACTTTGTCTTTTATTCCCGTCGGAGCTCATCCTGCCGGCTGCTATCAGTCAGGCATGTAGGACCATCTCGGATATTTCCATACTTTCAGTTAAAAACTATTTACAAATAAAATACAAATTGATCAAAAATTTTGAGTGAATGTAGTGACCTTAAAAAACATTTTAGCTTTCTCCTCTATGTGTGTCACCATCCAATTCTGGGACACTGCTGTTAACAACCTCAAATAACTGCAAGGCTGAGAGTCAGCACTTTGACCTCCTTGTTTCATTTTACATCCAGTGTGCCGCACTTAGAACTAGAGCTGACAAATGCATCACTTCTCAGGGATTGCTTTGTCTGTGGCTGCTCCTATTATCTGTGCAGATAATGCCCCAACATCCTCACTGGTCATACTACAACCCTGTCCATGCATGGTGCTTTCTTCTGTCACATAGGAAGTCATGCTTTTTTAAATTTTACTGGCGAGAATATGTTTTACATGTTGTGTGATATTTCAGCTATTGATCTATTTCCATGCATTATTGTAAAATCAGTCCACTCATCTGAGTAAAGTTTTGTCTTGTTGGTTTCATATCTCTTAGAAGGTTTATAATTATGTCTGCAACTGATATTGTAAAGGCTTTATTTTTATCTGTAAATGACATGATGGGAAGAACTAACTCATTCATTTCCATTTCCTGTAAATTCTCATAAATTCCCATGGAAATCTACCTTGAATATTTTCAGACTTTTTCAACCCTACACAGAACTCATCAGTTAGTTTCAGTGTCACATTTGAAGTATTCCAGTCTAGGAGATCTGTCTGTTGTTCCTGGCTGGTCTGCATGAGAATGAGGTGCTTCCTGCTTCATTCCTTTCTTGCCACGTCCTCTCTTTAGTACAAAGCTGAGGCCAAACAGCGCTGCAGTGGCATTCAGATATTCCTCTGAGATAACAGACAGCAGCATGTTCGTGCCATACAGGTGGAATGATTACAATCGGGAGATAAAACGTGAAAGTGGACAAATGCAGACCTGAACAACAAACGCACAGGAGCTGTTTGTACTAAAAGTACGAACAGGCTAAATTACAGCTGAATGTGAAGAACTGCTGTTTGTTTCTTGTTCTCTGGATCCCTTCCAGCTGCATACAACATCACAAAATAGTTTCATTCAACAGAATTAATGTACATATTTATGACCTTACAAAATATGCTACAATGGAAATCAGCTTTCAGGTTTGCTCAGACAAAAACTGGAGTGCATAGCCACATTCATACATGACTTGATTTGCTGCATGTCATTTTTGGTCCATCTCAAAGAGGTTTTAGCCTGCACCGGAAGAAAATCAAAAGTGCCAAAAGATAAGAGCTGGGAATAAAAATAGCACTTCACAAATTCCACAAATTATCTCCAAATGTCTTTAATTACAAGCAGAGCATAAACCTAAATAAAACGTCTATGACATACAGCCCTCTCATCCCCAGCTGCTATATTTTAAGACAGCTAAGCTGCATCGTTTTTACAGAGCCTGAAAGCTTTAGTGTGAAGCTAGGGAGAGAGAGGACTGCCCAGGATTTCTCATAAAGTCGTTTATTTATTGTTAAAATGCTGAAATACAATTGCAGTGTAGTATATACATAATGATCTGTCTACTATCTGTTTATCAAATGTTAAGAAATAACCAGAATATTTATGGGTTTTTATCAAATAATGTAGCGTATTGCCTTTACAGTACACAAACCGATCATGCTGTTGTCTATGGTCACCTGCAAAACCCACTATTAGCCAGAAAAAACCCTAATGTATGAAACACAGCCTTTGCTATGAGGCAGTTGATTTAAACTTTCACCATACCCCTGCTTTAGCTTATTTACTATTGAAATTTAACACTGAAACAGACACCTGTGTTACTGTTCACACAGCACTCATAGGTTCAGCCATTAGCAGCTGCTTTCAGGGGGCCTCGAGGAGGAATCAGATTCAGGTTTGCAACACAACATAGTTTATCAGCTGCTCATTCAAAGGCTCAATTATCTCTTGACCTCTGCTTCACTTAACTAAGCTAAGTATTTTCTGATTGCGGTCAACCTGTGTTATTTAGCAGTTGTGTCCTTGGCAATGTGGCTGCTGGTACTGCTGGCTATTTTACTGCTGCATACTGTGACTCATCTGTTTCGGCAAAGTCATTCTGTTGGCCTGTTGCTAATTTCTGCTCTTAGTCTGCTGTCATGTCTCTCTGTGGAGTACCTAAATTGCTAAATGTGCTTCTTGCACATGCATAATGAAGCTTTAATACCAGTGAAATATGAATACTCGTGCTTGAGTATTCACATTATAGTTTGAGGGCCTCAAGTTGTTTTGCACTATGTGTCCTTGCATTGGTTTTGAAGGATCCTGTTGGCTCATTAGTCGTCAGTTGGCAGGGCCCAGGGATACACTGAACGCAAGCTTGAAAATGAGAATGCCCATTCACGTAATTACCTCTCAGTTATACCAACTTCATGTGAAATTCATTATGACTTTTGTCACATTTTCTCCATGCTCAGAAATGCTCTCCATGCAGAAACAATGGAAAACAGTAGGAGGGAGCAGCCTAATGCAGAAAAGGGAGGAAACTTAATCTCCTCTCTTTGTGCACAAATTCAGGCGTACAGAACAAATGCCCAACGCACCAAGCTTGCATTGCTTTTGCAACCTGACCGAGCCACTGTTTTGTACAAAAGGAGCAGATTAAGTTCTCCACATTAAACCGCTTCCATTCCTTTTTTTCTCACAGCACAATGTAGAAATCTTTCCACCCAAATAATTTCCTCACCAATCGTATGTAGACACTAGCTCACATTAACAGAGTCAAATATTTCAGTCTAACATGCTGATATATCAGTCTCCAATCTTCTGAGGAGGCTTTGCCCAAGATTTTGAAACCTGGCTGCAGTGATTTTGCTTCCATTCAGTCACAAGAGTATTTGGAAAGGCTGTGCAGTGAAACTGGGTGATAAGACCTACTGTGAAGCATTACAGCTCCATCCCAAATGTGTTGGAGCTGACGTCAGGGCTCTGTGCAAGCCAGTTAAGTTCTTCCACACCAAGAAGCTTTTTCTTTATGGACCTGGTGTTGTGTATGAGGACATTGTTAGTGTCAGTGTAGCATTAAGATTTCCTGACTTGAAAAATATTATCGAGCTATTCAGGAATAGATTTTCAGTATCTACGTATGCTTCTGTAGACTTTTGGTTAATTAAGTTCTTTGCTGCTGCATCTTTCCTGTACATTTTTCCAAAGTTTGAACCATTTGTTTCTTTAATCTCTACATCTTTGGCCTTCTCTGTTATTCAGTGATGTTTCACCAGCACAAAAACACATGTAGTCAAAGACACTCTTGAGCTCAGGAACAAATGCATCTTGCCCTGAGGCACTCATCTGCAACATATTATCAGTCGACTCCTAATACAGTTAAAAATAGCACATCATCCTCCGATAATTCATTCAGTGGCAGTATTCATATGCAGGATAATTAGGCACACTTGTTGGTTGTCTCATAAACTGAAACCATGAAAAGAAGCCTAAAACTAAAATTCTTGGTGCTTCACATTGGTAAATTTCCTTTGTGAATGTAAAAAGTAATTTGACTTGTGCACAGCATGACTGTGGACAGCTGTTTCTTTTAATGCATGTGTATATGTTGCATTTTAAGCTTATTGTTGTGACTTTTTATTCATGAAATAAGTTTCGAGAGGAGCTTTTGGGGCAATACAAAAAGGCAGATTTTCTCATAAAAGTTGCACGATAAATAATTACCAGGGCCACACGGAAAAGACTGCAGTGTTTTATTGGTAAACAAACAGACCTGCTGTAGCTGGGGTGATGAATGTGTAGGAGTAAATAAACAGTTTTGCTGCAGAATGTGTTCTCCTTTTTAGAAATACAATGGCATAAATTCTAACACAATAATCTACAAATGCATTGAAGTGAAATGAGCGACTACATTGTAAAACAGCTTTTTACAAATCAAATTCATCACTTGATTTTCTTCCTCACTGTAACGTTTCTTGTTGATTAAAGGGTGGCTTTGCACACGTTCATTTTGAATATGAATCATACTATGAGACAAATTGATGAACTTACCTATATTACTGCATGTCTCTGTTTGCATAAAATAGCAACATGAAGCTCAGCTTATGCAAAAAAAATTCCCAATAACTTGAAGATCACATGACAATGACAATGTGTGGAATGTAAAGTAGCACAGCCAGTACTTTTTAGACTAAGACTGCCAAACCAGCAGGTCATAGAGAAAGGAAAATATTTTAAACACTGTCATGTCCACATTAAAACTTCAACTGCAACCTTTTTTTTAACAGTTGATTTGCCTTTTGTAGATTAAGCATCCACATTTATATGAAAATATCTTATCTACTTATACTTAATAATGCCACACTGCTGCCACTGGCTCATCGTTAATAACTCACCGAGCAGGAGCAGAGGCAATGAGCCTCCTCGAATATCAATAAATATTTCTGTGATCATAGAAGTTGAGGTAATGCCTCATTTATCTGGAGGAAAGACTCCACTTAAATTCAGCAGTGACTGGGCCATGATCTTGCACCACAGCATGAAGAAGTCTCATGATTACAGAGCCACTTGCTCATTCACTTGCAAAACTTGATATATGATTGTTTTGGCATTCATTTATATGTAAAATGAATAAAAGTGATGACAGCGCAGAGCCCTGAGGTGATGCAATGGCAGATGAGAGCTCACCGGACAGGTTTCCATTAACCCCATTATCTGTGACCTAGTCATTTAGAAGTCAATGTGCAAACACAAGAGCAGGAACAAGTGGCTGAATACAAGTGGCTGAATACAATCAAAAGCAGAGGAAAAGCGTTGTTCCTTTTTCCCTCCAGGTGCCTCGGTACAGGATTTAACAGAGCAACTATAGCGTCACCCTCCCCTGCTTGCCGTGCAGGCAAACAGTGAGAGGTCCAACATGTTAGACACTGTGTATAAAATTTCATATTTCATAATATGTTCAAATGTTTTATAAAAAGCAACGTAAAGGGCCACAGGGTGATAATCATTCAGTGCCTTGGGAGACTTAACCTCTGGCACTGGCACTGCAACAGAGTCCTCCCGCATGCTGCAAACTGTTATTCAAAGGAGGACTGGAAGTGACATAAGCTATCACACAGCTGTCAGGTACCACACTTCAATAATATTACCCCTACGTCATTAAGAGCAGGGCTTTTACATCATTTTAATACCATAAAACTAATCCTATCATCAGTTTCGATCTTACAGTCTGTAGGCTCCTTTCTCAAATTAATTAAGGCATCATTTAAATGATAGATATCACTTGTAGAGCTTGTCCTCTACTGCTGTCCTCCACTGAGTTTTATCTCTCTGAAAAAGTTTATGTGGTGCTCTCCATCATCATCTCTCTCATAATAAGACAATCTTCTGATTGAGAAGGTGTTTAAGTTATTTTGCTCACCAGGGTTCATTATCAGGGAAAATAGGCCATGTTTTGTGAGGAACTGTTATACTTTTACAAAGAGAAGTGGTGGTAGAGACACCCTGAGGTCATGTAAGGCAGAACATGAGTCTGTATGTTAGAGGCAGTATCAAGGCTTCAGTCCAGACTTTTGGCTCAGTATTCTCCCTCTCTTCAAAACTAATTGATAGGTGGAGACCAAATGAACAGTGCTGTGGTCTGACAAAGCCAGATGAGTCATTGCTTAACATTTATAGGCTCCCCTAATAGTGCAACACCACTGGTCTAATACCATACCCCACCTTGTTGGACAGGAGACATAATGAAAGAAATGACTCGGGGGCTTTGTCATGAAACAACTATTAAAATCCTCCACGGTATAATTGGGTGCACTGGGACACAGAGTCTGTACATCCCACGCAGTTTGGACCAGGGCTGCTGTTGAGTTACCCATATTTGCCTGCGGGTGAAAGTAAACAACTGTTATAAATAGTTGAGGATTGAAATTCACGTACCAAATTAAATGTGCAATACCAAACCTGAAATGTCAACAAAAACCACGGTTTTGCTCACACAGAGTGTGTGAGATTTGCAAGTCAGTGTGCCTCAGGACACCGGGGTTGGTCAAAACCTTCAATTTTTAAACTGGTGTCAGAACCGTGGGCTTTGAGTCAGGTTTCATTGAAGGAAACAAGACAATGTTTGGATCCTGAAAGTAACTTTGCACTTGCCTTTAGTTCATCTGCTTTATTCCTATATGACTGTGCAGAGGCAGAGGGCAGAGATGCAGTTGCTGTCTCCCTCTCTACTTTTTGAGTCCTGTTTGTAGAGGATATCATAAGAACATCAGGGAGTGCCAAACATAAGACCTACGTAACAGATCCAACTACCTCCACTGGTCGCTCCTGGTGCAGCGTCCAGGCAGAGTATAGACGTGCTTTGTTTAAATAAGTGGCTGATGCAGTTGTATTTGAGGATTCTGCACACTTCCCTTTACATCCACGCAATGAAAGTTGACATTTGTGTGAGACTTGCATGTAGGTCCCTGTGAGCTAACAGTATTGCCGACGATGCCATGAATCTTAAAAGATTAAAAATCTTAAAAGGCTGGAGGTTTAACTTACACTTAAATCATAACCAACAGAAAACAGTGTGAGAGTGAAGTGAGAAGGCGGGTGGGTGGTGGAAACATCAGAACAGATGGAAAAAAACTACCTCTCACACATTTTAAAGGAGGAGAAAGAATGCCAACGAAGCAGATAGTGAAAAAGAAAAACAGTGTGCGTATGAGGGAGAGAGGTGGAGTGAATGGACAGGGAGGGGAGAAGGATCAGGATGTTCTTATTTTTGCTGTTTCACTAAAAAATATCGTCATTAGTATCCCATCTGATGTAACGGCCCCTCTACCAGCTCAGAACTTATTTTCTGCCTCAATCTGAAATTCTGGTTCCTCAGTTTAGCATAGGAACATCATTTTTCAACATATTTTGGGAACCAACTGATAATACACACCACAATAGTCTCAGGATTTAACAACAGGACCTATCCTGTGAGCTACATACTGAGGGGCTCATAAGTGGTCCGACTGTGCACTGACTGTCCCGTCAAGTTATATTTAAAAAGGTACTTGACTGATTTAGCATAGCACTCCTGTACCCAGAAGTCTGGGCGGCTCCCATACAGATACTCTGCTCTGAATGGATAATTGTTTTCTGAAATAGCAGCTGCACGACACAGCAGGAAGTCTATTATTTCCTTTTGCATAGTTTGTGTCTCACTACAGAGGAGAATCATTTTCTGTCTTCTTTTGCTGTTTAAATCAGTGACGCTCAGCTGGGAAACGCCAGCACAGTTCACAGGGAAAGGCTGTCTCTCTTTGTCCCAACTTCTAAGTCCATAGCACCGCACCTTGGGATTTATTCTTTTTTCTTCTTTCTTCTTCTCTCTGTAGACTTCAGCTGCGTTTGAATCCACAAGATGCTCTATGCAACGTTTTTAACATACACGCTTGTGCTCCATAAGACGTGTGAGCTCATTTTTATGTGTTTAATACATCGTTAAAGTCAAACTAAATTTTATTTCTTCTAAGACAACAGCTTAAGTATCCTTGACCTTAATTATAGTGTAGATATCCAATGATCAAACAACACAACAGGGGGTGTCATACCCTGAAAACACTTTGACCTAATCTTACCAGTTTACACGCTCAGAGTGTAATAAAACCTTTACAGCATGTACGAGTTCTCCATAAAATTTAATGCTGTGACTAGACAGAACCACCATCAGGTTTATGGCCACGTAGGTTTTCATACACAAGGACTTTTGTGCATAACAAAAGCAAGTCACATAAATTTGATAATAAATTCTGGACACATTTTAAAAATTGGTGCAGTATATTCTAAATGGTATTAAAAGAAAGCTGTGCAGGAATGTGAAAAGTGTTTAGGGTGACAGTATAAAGCACAGGACAGCGGGCTTAAATTGCTGGTACATATCCAATACCATGTGGGCTCGTTGAACAAGGGGGAATAGACATTTTAGGAAATACAGAACGACATGCTCCAGATAGTAGCACATGACAGAAGTTGACAGAGCAGCTCTCAGTTGTCAGTCAACCGCTGCCAAGCACAGCACACCCACCCTGAGAAAGTAAGCTGTTTCCATAAATGGAAAAAATATCTGCAGTATTATTATAGTCAATATTTCTTTACACAAAAGAATGAAGCAGCCTGAACCATAAACGTGTTTTCATAAAGAGATTTACAGGCCAGCTAAGGATAAAAATCAAAACGAGAGAGAACAAACATTAAAATTTTAAGATAAAGATGTCTGGGCATGTGTGTGAGAGGGTGGTAAAGATAGATTGCTCTCTCCTTTAGATTATATAGTACCTACTGTTCCCTGAGTAGTGCAGCACCATGTGCCTCAATGAACCTGTGTTATTCTTTGTCATAGCTGGCTCGGCTCCGTTCACATGTAGCCTACCGTGGAGGATCATTATCCCAGCATCAGTGCAGCATGTCCCGCATTCCTTATTTGTGATTTTCTTCCCCCCACTCTTTCTCTTCTTGTTGTTTGGCTCTCTATCTCTGCATTACAGTCAGGATCCTTTTTACAGCTGAGATGATGATTAACAAAAGCTATTATCATGTTCCTAGTTCACAGAGAAATAGATCTCATAAAAGCTCACATGGGATGTTCAGATGTTATCGGGCAGAGAGTACTCTGAAAGCAGAACGTCACAAGTTTGATCCATGCAAGGGTGCACAAAACAGCCTCATGTGGGTTCGGATTAAGAGCTATTATATCTTTTAATACACTGGTGTAATATGTGCTCTGTTTCGAAGCATCTTCCGGTAAAGACGGGACCTAGACTCTCTCGCTCTCTCAAACAACTCTCATCAGTGTTGGCAGGAGTCATCTGCAGTAAATCAGTGTTTGGAAGCACATGTACACACACGCATAAACACATACATCACCGTGCAGCTCATTTGGCACACCTGCCTCTGTTGTCAAGTATTCAGTGTTTGATTTGTTGCTGATTCATAAAAGAGAACCCATTTACTGTTGTTCACCATAACCATTAGAGATCCTCTGCACGCTCCAGTGCTCGACAGTCTACACACTACATTTAGACCCCAACACGCACACGGCAGTGAAGTGAATAATGAGCGCCTCTCAAAGCCACTTTGCATTTTGTATTGTAGTGTCTGGACTGATTAATACATATACATATAAAAGAATGTCTTTATAGGACACTATAGAGAGCATGAGGTGTCCTGTAAGGTCATGCATAGTTCAGAGGTGTTCTTCACTTCTGGTGTCTTTAGAGGATGTCTGGTGCCCGTGAGATTGTGAGAGTAAGGGGTCCAGGGTTAAAGGTTATTGTCTAAAAGTGAGGTGCCCCTCACTGTTTATCTTTCTTATTTTTCCCAGGGTTTCCTGTTATATACAAAGCTTTATGTCTGAGTATTGCCAGATGCTTTACCTTAGCTTTTCTGGTAGACAAGATGCATATAAGGCCAGCTCTAAGAGCAAATCGACAGACTTCCCATCTGGCCCCCGGAGGTTCTCCAGGTTTTCATGGAACCTGTTTTTTGATGCTGTACTTTTTGTAATAAACTATTTATATACAAGTAAGACAGAGTCAGCGGAGTCTTCCTTCAAACATCTTCAACAGTATGTTGAACAATTCAACAGTATGATTGTAAAATCTTGAATTATTTTGATGCCATACGATTTTGTTTGCAGGAAAGTGAAACATTCTCTTTCAGCTCATTCACGTCAGCGTCTGCAGGTTGAATACAAAGTAGAGGAGTAGCAGTGTTGTGGAGTGAACCAAAGTTTTGACATTTTAAACTCACACACACTTAAGCACTACACTTTGACCATGAGCTATTCACTAACAATGTCTGTCTTTCTGTTGCTGCTGGGTATGTAGCGTATACAGTAGGGATTTAAAAAAGCAGCTTCCTACAACAACGATGGGACAAGTGAGACTGAAAAAAACCCCAAGATTTTGCTGAATATATGTGGCCATAACTGCAAAATCAAGTGATATTTCTTCGTGGGTTTATTACACAAAGCAACCACTTTCTCATCATGCATTTTATAATTTAATCCATTGTTAATATGAAAGTATCAATTAGGGCAGCTACAGGTCATTTCATTAGACTGATTTAGAACCAGAGTAAGACTTTAATATGAGCAGTATAGATGCAGATTGCTGATGCATATGAGGGTTTATGACTGTTGTTCTGGAAGTTTCCTAGGCACGCTGATTTATTCTCAGTTTTTGTGATATGTGATGTCGGTGGATGTGGATTGCTGCCCTACATTCAGGGAGTCAAATATCTCAGGGTATTGTGAGGGCAAAATGGAGTGTGAGATGAACAGATGGATTGGTGTGGCATCAGCACTAATTTTTTGGCACTAAACCAAACTGAGGGAGCTGAGCTGGAAGGCAGGGTTTTCATTATATTCAGTCTACTTTCCAGCCTTCACCTGTGGTCATGAGCTAAATAATGAGTCTGCTGATACAAGCAGCCCAAATAAGTTTCCTGCATAGGGCGACTGGGCTCACACTCAGAGAGGGAGCTCGGAGAAGAGTCACTGGCCCTAAAGGAGAAAGTTGTGGTAAAGTTGTGGTAACGGCACACAGGATGTGTACTAAGTGCTGCTGAAGATTTTCTGGGCATGTCATACCCAGAGCTAAACCCAGAACCCAACTCTGTGGGATTGTATATCTCATCTGGCCAGGGAGTGCTTTGGGATCACCCAGGAAGAGTTGGAAAAAGTTGGTGGGTAGATGGATGCATCTGGCTTCTGCTGCTGCCAACACACTGCACTCCCTGTATTTCTGCACCCTTTAGGTCTACAGTTATATATTGCATCTGCCATGGCTCAGATGTGCGTTTTTATAATCTCTGTGATCAGGTACAAAAGTGTCAGACCGAGGTACATTTGGTCTGAGTGAAGCAGTTAATCATCTTCACAGCTTTGGTAAGTAATTTGATCCCTGTCAGGATTTGAAAGAGCTCTACGGCTGTCCTGCTCTGCCGGTACACTGACAGCACAGGTAGTACTGATAAAATGTTTTGTTGTTTTATCCAGAGTGATTAAATTACAAATGATCTTACAAAATCGCCTGCATTCCTTTGTTCCTTTCCTTTTAACAAGAAAAGGCAGGCCCAACCTGAAACCCTGGTGTGCTCAACAAACTTGTTTACGTCTCGTGTTAAAAGAGAGCTCCACTGATTTAAATTGGCACTTCAGTGACAACGTTGGACTCACACAGTTTTCTTTTATAAAATGATCAACATTTATAAGCCCAAACCAGCAATGACTTTTTAATTCAATTCTTTTCTACAGATTTCTCGAAGTTGCAATTGGTCCAAGTTTGTCCAAACTAATGCTGAGACAATTTGAGACAATTTATCAGATTTTATGTTCACTTTTTTCACACTTGCAGTCGCCCTTGACAGCACCCATAAACAGACATTGATGTGTAAAATCAGTTCAGTTTTAATAACTGAGCTTAGTGTTTCAATTCCTTTAAGTAAACAAATAGATAAAGACAGAAACTAAATGAAATACTTGGGATGACAGATTATGATTTATTGTGCATCACCATCTCAATGACAAGTTGCTCCCTGCATTTATCCACACCCTACCATACTAATGCATTCAGACCCACTCTCCTCTCTGGTTTCTGCACTCTGACAAGCTTGTATTACCTGCCTTCTTGCAGCCTATTATATATATTCAACCAATTAAAAACAACCAGTGTCAACCTTTGGCCATGCAGGACACCTCTGTAGGAGTCAGGTACAGTTTCTTTAACACAAAGTTTCCTCAATGGTGTCCAGAGTTGGTTGGCAGACTTTCCCTGGGATGAACCTGCTCTATATGTAGAAAAAACACCTCTGTAGAAAACAGGCTCCTGTGATTTATGTTTGCATTTTGGTTCCAAGAAAGCACAGCTGTGATTTTGATCCTGCACATAATATGTCTGTACTACAGCTCTAACCACCATTATTAAATCATTGCCTCTAAATGACACTTTAAAAAGACCTGTTGATTTGCCAGTGTTGTAAATAGCTTGCATACTATTATTGCTCCAAGTAAACTGTAGATATGGATCTACCAAACAGTCCAGGAACACAGGACACAAACCAGACATACAGGGACTATTTCTAACAAATGGAAAGTTATTGTAATTTTTGTTTCTGTATTCATGTATTCAAATCATCTCATGATCCTCAAGGTCATTAGCACATGTCGCCATAACTATGGCTTTTGTGAGTTTTAATTGAGTTCCTAAAGTGCTTCGACTTCCTCTTAAAGGTGTGAAAAAATATAAAACTTAGTATGCATCACCATCTTTCCACCTCAGACTTTACTGTCCTTCCACTTCTCTTAGGAGTTGTTGAAATTCAAGTGAGATGAAAATTTCATCAGTAATTCAGTTTCAACAGAAAAAGGTTACACCAAAGAACTGAAATACTCTTGATCCCAGAATAACTCGTGCACTGAACATAGTGTCGAGATGCACAGAGAATTACTGCCGGTCCGGTCTGGTTATTAAGCTGTGATTTGATGTGAGAGTAAGAATATTCATGTAGGTGTATCTCATGGGTTCTGCAGAGCTTGTGACATTTAAAATAGGGTCAGAGATTTTAGCCCGTTTTGTATTAATAATCCATGATGTGATGTGAATGAGAGAGAACCAGGAGTTCCTAACAAAATGTCAGTCTAGTGCACAGATGTGATGCATCTACAGTATCTCTGCCTGTTTTCCCTCCCACCTCTCTCTCTGTCTCTCTCTTGCTGTCTCACCTGTTTTGTCACTATTTTCCAGTTTTGGTGTTACAGTGCATCCAACTTCAAATGCATTTGAGATTAAACGCTATTGAGTGGGAGTGATAAATGTTTGATGGCATTTATGAGCCCCAAGCACTATGGTCTAACTCCATTTATGGCAGTAATTGTTGGTGGCGTACTCTATTGCACGGTTTAATGTTAACTATAAAATGAGAATTGGTCAAAGAGAAAGACACTACAATGATGTTTGTTCAAAATTAGAAAACTGTGGGCTTCTGTTGACATAACAGACAATAAGGGAGCTTGTTTTTCTGGTGGATATGCTCACAGACTAGTTTTTCTGTCCTTTGTGACTCATTATATCATAGATTTAAGAACCATGCAAAGACTTTTTGAGTCAAACCACAAATAGCACAGGAATAAGACAACCTCAATGATGACGAATAAATGAAATTTTCTATTCTGAGTTCATATTCCTTAAAGTTAGTCATTGGAGGTGTTTCATATGATCATAGCAAAAAAGTAATGACTCTGATGGCAGAGGTTTTCATTTCATAGAAAAATGATGCATTCCTGGTGAAAATTGATGGGCCACATTCAATGTTCCCCCTAATGTCAGAGCACTGAACCCTCACAAACTTTGATATTCTGACTGCAGGGGGTGTGACAGCTCCAAGTGCTGTATGACAAATGGCACTGCAGGTTGTGAAATTACGCTAGCTGGAGACACACAGTTCTGTCACACTTTGCTAAGATGGAAAAGTTGGTGTTTTGATACAAGCATAATAAGACAAAGTGCAATGAAAACAAGATTTAGAGATTGAGTCATGATGTACCATGTCTTATCTGTGACTGAAGCTTCAAAGACATCAAACTTTAAATCTGTTGGAACCGATAAGGAGACTGTAACGTCCATAACATCAGTGCAACCACATTTTCCACATGGCTTTTACTGGTTTAAGATATGACTGGCACTCTTATTAATAAGGTCAGCTTTGTGCACTTCTGCAGTTATTAAATTGTACAAAACTGGATTTTTCTGAATTAACTCTAGCTTTTTATCTCCACAAACCAACTCGTAATATTCACATCACAGTAGAGGACAGTTACAGTATCAGTCATAATACCTCCAGTGGGTGGTGCTCAGGTCAGAAATGTACCTACCTTTACTACCTTTAATATATTTTGTTTAATTTAAGTGAAATGAAACTGCGAAATTAAGAAAAAGTAATGGAATAAATGAAATAATTTTTAATTTAATGTTAAATATTTTAGCATCAGCTACTTAGTGGACTGTCATTATATTCCTTACAGCCATTGACACAACAACCACAGCTTAACAGACCTTTCAGCCCCATGGAGACACATACAAGCAAGGTTTGAGCTGAGAAAATATGTTTTTGCACATGTGTACAACATGTATGATAACAATATGCCAACAAGAATCCCTATAATTACATCTATGCTGGAAAAAACACATTTTAATGTGGAGTCCCTCTTGATAGTCCTGTGAAAAGTGATGCAACATTTAATATGAAATTAATGTCACTTTTAAAATGACTCAACATGCACAGCAGGAACTCTAACTGGCAATTTCTTTTGGTCAGGTCATTTTAGGGCTGAAAGCTCAGTGGACACTCACATTGCTGCAGGGGAGACGATCTGATTGACCTCAGGAGTATAACATCATTTCTGCTCCAGGCGACAAGGTGTGTGTTTCTGTAGAAGATGTAGTTCTGTTTATCATGATCTGAACTTTGTAGACCTTATAGGCCCCCTGACATCAGTCCTGTCAGACATTCATATTGCAATATTTTCTTTGTTTTCAGAAGATTTTTCTCTCTTTGTTTTTCTTGTTTGCAGCTCTGATGTGTTGCTGCTGCCTTTATCGGGGCTCCCAGGTAGAATTTATTAATGGGGTCTTTCAATCTCTGCAACAACCGCCATTGTTGATGTAGAGCTCCAAATGGAAAGAAATGGCTCCTGAACAAACCAATTCCACTGGTTCAAAAACATCATTTGTTAGCTTTTGAAACATTTTAAATTAATGTTTTACTTAGTTTCTTCTCTAAACTTCTCTTAACTAGGATTAACATTAAAACTTTATGGTTTCATTGATGTTTAAATGACTTTCTTAAAGGTCCCTACAATCAACTCCTTTTTTGAACGGGTAAAACTCAACCAAGCCAGATGGTAGGGGGAATAAGGAACACTCTAGGTCATCTAAGGTTTGCGGAAGTGGAGGTTCAGATTGATCTTTCTGCTGTACAGTATGTCACATTTGAGCCAACGTAGCCATGGAAAAGGCCCCAACTGGGCACAAACACCAGTGGATTCATGAACCACTCAGTCAGAAGGCCTTTTAGAAACATTTTGAACTGCTAGATCCTGTTATCTCCTTGTCATTTTAGTTCTTTACCCATGAATATAATCAATACATGGTGTATAACAAAAATCTGTTTCTGAACGCAGCACAGGTGCAACCAATATCTTCTGAGCTGGCGTGTTACTTTGTTGACACAGCAGAAGAGGTCCAGAGCACATCCAGCACACACTGCAGATCCAAGCACAGCACAAGAACCTGGAACAGTGCATCACTGCTCAAGGTAACAACTTTAAACCGGATGGATGGTTTTCCTAGTTACAGGTGCAGTCCCAGAACTTTCTGATTGCACGGTGATTGCAAAGTGAGTTTATTTAAGGACTAACAACATTTCCTCTGGGAAAACTGTGAGTGTGAGCATGACTGGTAAGATTTATTTTTATATTCTCATTTACACCCTATATGGTGAGACAATTCCTCTCACACTGAGACATGTTTTTAATAAAATGCCCAGATCAGGGAGGAACTCTAAATGGAAGTTCCAAAACAGTTTCCTCCTGCTCTCTTGTGTTTAAATAAAGTCAAATTTACAATAGAGTTCTCTGCTACACATATTTCTCCTCCTGGTGTCTAATGGCAGAATAAGGATAATGTAGCCTCTTAACTGCAGCTCAAATGTCATCCCCAAGCTGCTGCACTAATAAAATCATTATATTCTAATTATCTGACAGAATAATTATATAAATACAGGATAACGGCAAAATCAGCTGTGAATTTAGCCAGACATGGGTTGTAGCTGTAATCTCTAAATTTAATATCACCAAATTTAGGTGATAAAATTAGGTAAAGTTACACATCAGGTTCAAACTTAGAGGTAGGGACAACTAAAAACTTAAAATCTATTTCTTCTCTTTTTAGCAGCCAGATGAGTCAATAAAACAAACAAGATGAAAGAGGGCACAATGTACTTTGATCTATTTTGGATTAGTGCAGGACTTTTGTGTCCTCCAGTAAAATACGGGTGTGTGTGTGTGTGCATGAATATGTTATGATTTAGTTTTATTCCACAATTACAAATAAATGAAAGTCCCAACAATTTCAAAGAAAGAAGGCACAGAAACATGAGGCCATGGCTTCATTTTTCTCAATACAACAGGATTTTGTCAGGGTTTTGATGTTGAGTTCTTCTTCTTTTGTTATTTCCTGTTTTATTTTGAAAAGTGTTCCCCTTGTGTGTATCTGTGTACTTGCTTCCTGTTCTTGATTAGTTGATTGGTCTCACCTGTGTCTCGTTTTCCTGCCCTCACCTGTCTATTTAAGTTATGCCATTGCCTTTGTTCTCTGTCAGTGCATTGCTAGATTAGAGTCCATGTTCTTGCTCTGTTAGCTTCCATGTCCCTTCCTTGATTCCTTTTGCTTGTCATAGAGTTTTTTGAATTTCTGTTTTTTGCATTTTTGGTTTTTGGATTTTTTTCTTGCCATGTCTTGTTCGGACTGACTACCTGGATTTTGACCCTGCCTGCCTTGACCATCCGTAAGCCTAGCCCATAAAATAAACTGTTGAAAGATCTTTTGTGTCCTTGTCCCTGCCTGCATCTGGGTCCTGCTCTCCCCTCGTAACCTAGCCCTGACAGATTTATCAGACAGAAAATTTCTGAGTTTTCCTACTAATTTTTGGCAAATGTTTAATCATTCATCTATTTTCTGTTGGTCCAGGATTTATCATTTAAGTAAGACTGGTGAAGAAATATTATCAGGAAAATAAAACAAATGAAGATTTAATTCACTTTATTAACTTATGTGTGGTAAAGGAACAAAATAAATAGCATAAGTAGCTGTGCTAAATTTCTCTGCACATACTTAGTTAAAAGATTTAACAAGATTTCAAGATTAAGGCAAAGACAAGTAGTCTTTTGAATCATAATGCTGAACAAGAAAACGTTTCTGTTTTCAGCTCTCTGTAGTTCATAAATGTAGATTAATGCAACTGTGTCTCTGTGTCGCTGAAAGCCAAATGGTTTCTCCTTCCAGCTGCTCACAAACTCCTCATGAATAAACATGTGCCTTCTTTTTATCTGTAAACACAAGATTACACACCTTTGTGATGCTTTGAGTGCAATGAACCACTTTGTCTCTGTGTTTTTGTGTGTATGTGGCCATATTTGTCCTTTCAAATGTAATCTGTTGCAGATGGTGAGGGCTGATCCCTAGTAAAAGTTAATTTGGCTGTTTTCACTCTCTATGTTAATTGGGAGTGGGCAGCTGGGGCCTTTTGTTGGTTTTCTGGTCTCTTTAGTGTTTCTGAGCCACGTGATGCTTTCACTGACACTGATCAAATGTAACACAGAGGATTTGCTGCAGCTAAGGCCACAACACCACACATTACTAAATGAATATGTATATTGTAACGTGGGAAGAGCTCACTTTGGATTCACTCTTGGTCTGGATTATACGATATGATTATATACTTTGTGTGTCAAATATTATTTTATTCTATTACATATAATTATAATCACTGATGCATGTGCAAGCATACTGTATGTACCTCTGGATAGCTTAATTTATAATGATGCAGCATAATTAGCTTGTGTTACGCGGTCATATTAACATTTCTGTAACATTGAGTTTGATCTCCATTCGTGTGTGAACCTCTCTCTCTCTCTCTCTCTCTGTGTCTCTCTCTCTCGCTCGCTCGCTCTCTCTGCTATGGTTCCTGTGAGTCTGTAGTGGGCTGCAGGTGAGTTTGGCTGATAAGTAATTGGTTGACTAGAGGACCGACTGTGGACAGCCAATTGGTTCCAGCTTCCAAGCTCGCTGTTTAAAGGCTAACTTCCTACAGCTTATGTCAGCTACTCATTTTCAGCCAGACTGCCAACAATGTAATTTCTATTTAATACTTTTTAGCCCAATTGTTTAAAAATTCTTTATTTCTGGTGGGTTTTTTTTTTTTGGATCCTTCCCAAGTTGAGTCAGGGTCGTTCCTAGGCCAGGTTGTAACAATTAGTATTTTAATAATCTGAATCTGCCATGTAACTAATAAATAAAGCTATCAATTGAGCTGGGGAATTAAAAAATGCAGTTTTTGCCTCCAAAATATCTTAAAGTACAAGTATACGTACGTAAGCATAGTATGTGCCTCGAAATAACACTTAGTGCAGCGCTTGTGTACTTAATTACATTTCACCACTTGTAGTAACTGACTCACATAATGATACATGTCTGATAGATGTGCTTGTTAAACTGTTTTGATTAAATGTATCTGTTTTTTTTTCTGTATTTGTCAAATAAAAAAAAATTCAAAACATTAAGAAATAACCGGGAAAAATACTCTTTAGGAGTGCATACTATACTGAGCACAGGGCCATTAATGTGTGATTAATGTAGTGACTGAGTAAAATTGGAATTTCTGGCATGTAACCTCACTGTGCATGGAGAGGGTGAAATGTCTAAAGACACACTTGAAGTATGAAGAGCAACTTTTTTGTTGGACTTAGACTGGTGATTCATATGAGACACAATGACTAAAGATTCAAGTCAAGTTCTGGTGCTGAAAATAAAGCGATGTGCAAACTAATCCTCAGTTTCCAAAGATATTGAATAAGCATAATGCATATTCTTTACTTAATCTTACATATTAGATCAAATTCTTTTCTGAGGTTAATTGGATTCTCCTGGTCAATGGTGGAATCTCCATCTCAGAGGAAACCCCCTTCATCCTTCTTTTCTACTACTTGGATGTTGTTCTTGGATTAATCCACTGATAAACTTTACATTTTTATTTTGTTATTGTGCTGAACCCTGGCTTTTATGGCTACATCTTTACACAGTTACTTCCGTAAGAACACAGAACTTGTGAAAAAGTGATGTACTGTGACAACTATAATGGGGTCTAGTGTGTGGGCGAGCGCCTGCTCCTGAGCAGGTTATGTTTGAGATCAGCTTGTATAAACCACCGCCAACTGACCAGTCAATAGTCTTGGAAAACTGCATCACTATTCATAGAAGAGCCTGTGGAGCTCAGAGCAGATTGTGGGAGGGTCTCACAGGAAGAGTGTTCAGAGAATGACAAAACCCTTTGGCTCTCCCTGATGATTTTTATATGAGAGATTGAGATTCTTGTCAGATGGGGAGACTTATCTGCGTCAGCTTCTTGAACTGTGTGTTGCCATTTTATTGTTCTTTTGAACACCAATACCATCCTACAAGCACTCAAGCCTGGTAATGTACTTGTAATGCACTGCAATATGATAATATACAGATACGGATATAATAATGTACTGCTTAATGCAGGCTAATATTATCATACCCACCATAAAAATTATAGTCAGATCTACTTGTGCTTAATGATAGGGCAAAAAGATATCTTAAAGTCTATTAGGTGGCTATTTGTTTGTTAGGAAGCCTTGGGTCTGATGCTCCAGTGTGTGGTTGGCCCAGGATGTTTGATCTTTTCAAGGACTCCAGATGCAAGATGATATTAATTTGATGTCATAATATTTGTTATGTTGTGAGAAACTTTACAGACCTTTCATAGCATCCCCAGCTCATTTAGTTATGTTAACTACTTAGTTATGTTAGTTAGGTTTCCAACACAGTTTTCATATGCTGTCATCGCTCTTAACAGCTCCATTTCCAGCTGCAGCCGTGTTTTTGATAAAAGCCTGTCTGACAAACTCACTGTACAATTACTGATTAACACCACACAGAGACTTTAAAGTTACCACCTGGCTGATGACCAGTGTAGCGCATTTAGCAGCTGAAGATCCAAAGTGAATGAACGTGAATGAATATGATGAATATTATTTTTAAAAAATAACAAGAAGCATTACTTCAAATGATTGTTGCCCCATGCCCAGTCAGTGTGTGAACAGGCAACTGTTTGTAAATGTCACTACATAAACAAGCTCACTTTAAATTTATGAAGTGACCAAATAATCACGTTATGTGTGTTTAAATCTCAGAGCAATCATCATTAGAATCCTCTGATCAAATAGCACGCATCCGTTTGAACTACAGCAAACTGTTCTCTCTGTGACTTCAGTGGGAAAACACAGATGTCACGGGGAACATTTCCATCTCAAGGGTCCCTGGTGAGACGAGCAAGAACAAGTACAACTGTTGCTCCACAGTGTCATCTCATGAGGAACGTGCAGGGAAACGCTGGGCCATGCCAACTCGTTCCTCCTGTGTCTGGTAATGCAACACAATCCTCCTTTCCAAATATCACACGGGGATTCTAGAAGTAATGCGCTCGACTGCAGGAGTGACAGGAAATACAAAGCAGCGATTAAGTTTCAAGTCATTAGTTTGTTCATAGATTGACGAAGTAAATGATGATATAATAGAAGCAGCAGTCTAGAGACATTGAGGATAAAACACTCTTTTCATAATTCTTTCATTTGATTCTTTTTAATGATTCAACCAGTATTTCTTGATGTTTCTAAACACGCACACCAAATCAGTTAACTTCCTCATTTTCTCTCCTCTGTGCTCTGCATTTCTCAGGGCTGAGTTCAGTTTTGCATTGAAACAAAAGCTGTAATTAAGACAATTGTCATAAGGATGGCCATTAAATTCACTGTATAAGGTTATTATATGTTGTGTTATCTGATAAAAACTACATAATGTAAAAATCAAAAACTCATCAGGCCATGTTTGTCTGATGAAATCAGACTCATCTATCTGTAACTGTGAGATTGCGAGTCACCTATGGCCCATAAGTTCTTTGAATCTCTCACCATTCAAACTCTTAAACAAAAATAAAAGGTCCAGAAAATGTTTTGAAGCTCACTGTGACGTCCTCAGACTTACACCGCCGTCAGTTCATAAGGGTGAGGTCAATGAATTCTATAGTTGGGACTCATTTGGGACCTTTTTCTATAAAACAAATTCTCAGAAACTATAAATTCAGAAAGTGTGATGGTGTGACACATTTCCCATTTTTTCACATCACTAATTTACTCCAGGTTTGCAAAATCAGGACAAACACTGCATCATGCAGCACAGATGTTTAAAATGATTAGAGAGTGATGACGGGAAGGAGGAAGAACAGTTGACTGTCAAACTACATTCACCCCCAGCCAAGATCCCTGTACCTGCATGCCTGTCTCGCTTTTTTTGTCCCAGAGTGATTTCAAGAATTTATGTATGCACAGATTTTCATGGCTGTGGTAAGTTTCTGTGTTGCATCTTCCATTTGCTGCCTGTAACCGAGTGTTGTTTTACACTGAACATATTTCTGCACTTTATTCCTCTCTGTGCTCTGTAATATGTGCTTCTGTGTTGCATGTCTTAATTAGTACCAATAATGTGGTGTAATGGTGCCCTTTATGATGCTTTTGGTAACACAAGTTTTTCCTATTATTCCTCTACATGTGTCTATTTCAGTAGCTGTCTTAATTGCAATCTTATTTTTTAGTGGGAACAGTTGTATGTGACAGTTTTCAGGGGCGGCAGGAAAAATGGTCTTTTTCATAATTCTGGCTCATATATAAGAATAATTGTTAGAGTGCACTGTCCAGAGTTTATTTCCTGCATTCTAGTGACATTTTATGCAAGTAGATACCTTTGTAACTGGTGGGCAAATTGTTACAAAATCCAGGCTGAGGACATCAACATTAATTACTGGGGATGATATGTACAAGTTCCCTGAATCCGTAAGGTCCTAAGCTTTATCTACATGCCCTGAACCCAAACACAGAGCAGTGGGTGCAGTGCCAATCAACCGAATTATGACTTCAGCACAGCATTGAAAATTCAGGCAATGAAGTACTCTGAAGTTAAAAGCAACCACATGAAGCTGCTTAACCAGAACTGTACATTAAATATTTCATCCTGAAGAAGAAGGAGGTTTATATGAGAAAGTTAGTTTGGTCTTGGTCTTGTCAAAATCAACAATGTAAAAGATTTGTAGCCTTTTCTCTGTCACTCTGTGAGCTGCTCCAACCTGCAGGAAGGATGTCACAGTTCACAAAGTATTTAGAAACAACGTGTATTGCGTAAATGGCTCATCTAATTCCAATCGGGTTCCCAACAGACCAGCAACAAATCTGATTCAGCACAGACACATGTGCTCAGTCTCTATATCGACTCCAATTCCATCCCTGCTGCAGACGCCAGACTAACAGCCTTATTTTTTATTTGAATCATGAATCATGTAAACTTTTGGTAAGTACATTTTGCACCACAGCTCCCTCGCTGCTGCCTCTCCTCTGGCTCCTTTGGATGGCTCCATGCTCTCACGTCCATAAATCATTTTTTTTCTCTCCCTCTTATGACCTTTTCCTTATTTCTAATATTAAAAACAAAATGTACACATGAAGTGAAAAGGAAATGTGTGAAACCCTTTGGACACAAAAGCAAGTGAGTTTTTTTTTAAAATTAGCAAGACTTGGCGTCTAATGGCGATGGCATTTATAAGTACAAGTATGTAAATGGCAAATGTGTCATATCCGCTAAAGTTCAGCTGTGGCAGGTTTTTCAAAGCATCAGGTGTGTGAAATGTAAAATGTGTCACTGATCTGAACAACTTTCACATTTCCTATTTTTTGGCTTTGACTTTATTTTTTCCAATGTTATGTTGCCCCATGGGTGTGAACGCTTTTCTATCGCTACATTCCCTGTAATTTATGCATTCAGTAAATCATCCAATCAAACATTTATTAATGACCACAAGACCAAGGCTGGTGGAATTTATTTTCTAATTACAGGTGCATGTGCCATCATTAGTGAGAAATGTTCAAAGTCTGCACTGCAGCAGGGAAACTAAGATTTCCACCTAATGATCGTTTGCCTCTACCGGCCAGTCAGGTTGGAGTTTGCACCCATGTCTGTTTGAAGGTGAAAGGTATTATCTGTATTTTTGTCACACTGAAAATTTGATTCTGGTAAACAGAAACATGCTGTCCTTATTTACAGACTATTCTGATGGAGGAGCACAGCATCTGACAGAGAGCTTCATCACATGATGCAATGACACATTTTTAGCAGAACTAATGTTGGTGGTTGAAAATTTAAAGCTGCAAAGTAAGTAGTAACAAAAGCCTATGTGATGTGATGTGACGTGGGCGCTTTAGACACATGTTTAACCCAGCAGCACAGAAGACATGTACAATCAACAGTTTAATGATTAACACCTCAGATTAGTGTCATGAGTTCAATATCAGATGTGAAATATGGTCATAATACCCCTCTGCTCCTGAATTATGGCCAAAATGTGTTTTTGCAGGACATTATGATGTCACAGTGAAGATGACCTTTGACCTTTTGCATCATCATTTCATGATTTAATCCTTTTAGACATTTATGTGAAATTCTGTCATGATTAGCACATAAAGTATGTGTTTGTCAGTCTATCCTTGAGTCGTTTGAACAATGAAGAAATTCCCTGGAAGTGTTTCTAAGAAATTGTGTTCTCAAGAACCGGACGGACTGACTGCGGTCCATATTAAACTGTTATAGTTGAGGAGGGTATGTTCTCAGTGAAGCTGAATGAGGAGTCTTTGTTTTTGTCGATCTGTGGTTGAAATCCCTCTGTTTTTCTAAAAATAAGCAGAACTTCATTCTCATGCCAAAAGAAGAGCTTCTTCCTGTCTGCAGCTAGTCTCATCATCAATTCCTGAGACCCCACTAAGGCTGCCCGGATGACTACATGGGTTACATTAAAGCACGTTTTCTTATATTATAATCACAGCACATTGCACATATTATTTATACCGTATACTGTGAACATCCATACATTTCTTGTTCAATATTATTTGCTGAAAACTCTTCTTTTATATTTATAATTCTTGACTTTTGTAGCAGCCTCATTTTTTTTCTTTTATCTGGTTTTGTGTATTGTTATGCACCATAACAAGTTAAATTCCTGTGATAACCTACTTTGCAGTAAACCTGACTTTGAGAGCTTACAGTCCTTTTCTTTAAGCTTGTAGTTGAATAACCTCTCTGAGAGGAGAGTGTTGATTTGTACGAGACAAATAGTATCAATTGATTTCATTATGTGTATATTTTAACTCTCACGTAGGCAAATACTAAAAAATAACTGCCTTGATTTTCAAAGATCACAACTGTCTTTGTCTTGAGTTGGTTTGAATTTGGTTGCTTCCTGTTTTATTTTGAAGAAAGTCTTCATCTTGTGTGTCTGTCTGTTTCCTGCTCCCGCCTGTCTAATTAGTTAATCTGTCTCACCTGTGACCTGTTGGCACCGCCCCTCAAAAAATCTATTTCGCTCCCTTTGTTTCTTGTCTGATCCTCATCGTTCATGTGTGGGTTTTCGAGTGTTTCCCTGATGTGTTTTGCATTTGTGGACTTTGTACCTGCTCTCAGTGGATTTGGCTGCATATTGCACTCATTTAGTGTTTTTTTATCCCTGCCTGCCTCAACCTGTCAGCTTTTACCTTCTGTCATTAAATCATTTCAACTATCAAAGTCCTGCGAATCCACTGGGGTCTGTCCCCTCGTTTGCTGTGTGACACAAACGTGGCAACACCTTTCCTGGATAGAGAAATCCATAATTTGCAAAATGATAATTAAAACAGATCCAAAACAAACAAGGCATACAAAAAAGCACAAAGCAACATGAGGGTCTTCCTCTTTGCTGCCTTCATGTCCAATGAGTGAACTCGGCGATATCCAACAGGGCTGCAGTCCAGCAGGTAGGACTGTAAATGTTGCACAGGTGGACGGGTGGGTGGATGCAGCACCTTAACGCTTTGTGTCTTCACGGAAACTACGTGCGAAAACCAAAGAGAAGCACCGGGAGAGAAGAGACTTTTCTAAATAAAGGAGGAGAGAGGGGGAAGGAAGGGAAGGGGAGGGGGTGTAAACAAGCGTTTGCGCAACGTGAGAGAGAGGGAGAGGAAGACAGAGACGGGGGAGGACACTGTGGCTTTCAGTCTTCAGAGAGCATCGGGAGGGACAGTGTGGACAGGATGTCGCAGCCTTTACGCACCCAGATACCCATCTTTGACATCATCCGATGGCACGGTTCACCTCTTCGGTCATTTTAAATGTCTAACACATTGACCGGGACTTTCTGCGGACTTCGATTGACTCCTGCGGGGGAAACTATCGTGGATTGTTGCGGGGCGTCACGAGCGCAGGAAAGCGTCTGAGCCCCAGGATGGACATACTGCCTTTAATCATTGTGCTCATCCACTTGACCCCTGCTGAGATTAGAGGTAAATAAAAATGGAGGGAGGGGGGAGGTTGGATGGTTATGACTCTCAAGAAAGCTTTTTCTTGCAACAACCTGCACAGTGCTTGAAATTGTTTGTGCTGTTGTAGGTTGTCTTTTTCATCTCAAGATTTTCTATCAAATCAGTTTTTCAAGGTGCTTTTGTGAATGAATAATAACTTCCACGGTGGAAACAAGTCCACAGAACACTAGTTACACTATAGATGTTAATGAATATTCACCCCAGGGTTCTTCACGCCCAAATAAAAACCCTTTTCTCACAGGGAAAATACTTTGTACACACTAAATAAGACCTGTGGGTCTTTGAGTTGGCCAGAAATCCATTTTCTTTTGTGAAGGGTCTGCTCTGCTGCACAGTCAGAGGTGGAAAGGTGTGGAATAGGCTGTGAGATTGTTCAATTCTGCATGACTACTGTTCTCACAAGGATAGAGGGAAAATATAGGATGCCCTTAAGGAGATTTAGTTAGGTTTAAATGAACAAATACTGATAAGATTAATAATTAAGCACTGAGTTGAGACCATTCATGTAATTGTAGAGGACATTAGTAAATGTTCAATACATATGAATTTATAATAAATGTGACATTATACTGACATTTCTTTCATCCAGAAATTGGTAATGGGGGGAATTTTCCTGACAGCAGGGGGCTGAAGCTGGTAAATATCACAAAATTCAATATCCAGTTCATGTCTTATTCATTCATAGCTACCCATACTTCCTTCGAATCCCAGTCTGTGATTCAGCTCCAGATCTCATGTGTCAAAATTGCTCCACACTGCGGTGCAGTTACTGTAGCATGTTCAGTTTATAGCTTTACTTAAGGGAATTTCTAAGAAATCATGCTGATGTCACAAACAAAGTCTGGGACTGTAGTTTGATAACTATAGTAACTTTAATCACTTTTAATTATCATTCAGGATTGATATAGAGGAACCAAGAACAGTTTTCACTTCAATTAAAAAAAAAAGGACTCAATAATATTTTGAATGAATTTGACAAGCTCCTTGAAATGAATCATTTCCCATTAAGATGACAGAGAACATGTTTAATCCAATATCAGGGATAATGTGGAGTTAATGTGGAGTGGCACTGTTGTGCACACCTGTGACGTGATTAATCTGAATCGATCACAAATTTTGAGGCGTACAGAGAGGGATTGCAATGACAGGAAAAAGCCTTTGACACATGGGGCTCAGTGTATTTCACAAATGTATGAGATAATATACTTAAGCCCCGTCAGAGAGCTACAGAAAAACACAAGGTGTGCAGACATCTTTCCATCTTTAGTGAGATGGCTCTCACCTTCAGGATGTTTAGAAGAAGCACAAGGTCAAGATTGTGGGCTGATAATATCAAAGTGATGATTGGTATGTTGACATGAAGACCAGTAATCAGAACAGATATGGCTACAAACATAAACACTCATTTCATTATTTTTTTCTATGCAGATTGTTTAATTGTTTAATACTTCACTTCATGCATCACTGCTTAGCAAAGATTGGTAATAAAAGTCTATAAGGGCTGAGAATGTCAAAAAAAACACAAAAATGTGTTACATTAAATTAAAAATGTGTCACTATCCAAACACGTACAGATCATACTGTACTTTCAATCACACCTATACAGCCTGATGATGGGCAAACAAGTGCATACTTTGGATGAATAGGGTTAAATTTTTAATGAATAGATGTCACCATTGAACATGTCCCATTGATTACCTACAGTATGATCATAATTTTGTCTGGATATGTAAATGATATGCAAATTGAATATGCATTAATTTGCATACACAATTGGAACAGAAATCTAAACTAACATAAAACTTTTAAATACATACTGTATTTTGGAAGATTTCTATCCATGAGCCTGGAAGACGACATGTGATGGAAGCAAAATAACTCAAAACTGAGTGTTTCATGAAAAAAAAGTTTTCACAGACTGACAAAGAGCTTCATCACATAGATACAACAGTGTCTAGCTAATACAGCATATATCATCTGTTTCTCAGTGTCAAAGATTTAATGAGATTCAACCTGGACTGTTTTCCAACTCTTAAGTCTGAAGCCATTCTCCCGTTCAGAAATGAAGCATTGCTTGTTGGTCTGTATAAGAATGAAAATAGATGATGGACCTGAGTTCATGTAATTCTAAAAAGTAAATAAACTACATAGTATGATTTCATTTTCTGTAAGAGTGTTTTATTTTGAAGGGCAACAGCATCTTGAACAAGATAAATGTTTATTAGAAAATGTATTGATGCAGATGTGGGTGCACTCCCTCCACAGCTCTATGACTCTATGAATACAAAATTAGCTCATGTACTAATATCAAACAATGAAAACTGAAAAAGTTACGCTTTGTTATTCAAAAAAACTGAGACTTTAAAAGTTATGTATCTTATGTTGGTGATGTTTCATGTTTGAGATGAAGGAAATATCTCAGATTGACCAAATTGTTTCTTTGTTTCATGGCTGCCTCTGTGCTCAGCGTGCTTTCTGCAGCCACATCTCAGGTCAAATTCCAACAGATTTAATTTTGAGTATGGTCTGGTCTGTGTCTGGACTAAACGATTACATGGTGGAAGCCATATGACTATGATCACTGTGACTATCTAGACAGATATCAGTTCCTGCTGCTGTGTTACTCAGACTGGGCCAAGGAAAGAGACTGATGCAATGACTGATTGACGAATCAAAGAAGAGCATGTAGTTTTCCAAACTGTTTCATTTAGTTGTTGCAACTTATCAGAGACCTGCTTTGACTAACTAAGAGTAGCCTTTCGAAATGTCACAGGACTTAAGGACAGGAACAGGAACATTGGCTGCGTACTGCGGCCAAAACATTACACTGGCTACTTTAATAAGCACTGAGGTCACACAGCACAGAGAGAAACACTGTTTTTACACACTAAAGACTTAACTTTGCTAACTATAAAGCAGCTGAGCAGCTGTATATCAAAAGATGTGAAACCAGTGTGCCAATCTGAAAGGTTGGTTGTAGTGAATCTACAGATTATAATCAGTTTTACCAAGTCTTATAGTGAGTTGTCCAGCACAAACCTTACAGTGTTGTTTCACTCTCAAACATTGTGGATGTGTGAGTATTTAAGTTGCAACAGGCAGCTGCTCGGCTACCTGCAAAGCACCAAACCAAAGACAGACACAGTTAATGACAAGCTGTTGAACGTTTGACAGATAGGAACAGATATTTCTGTCAGGAGTTGGTAGAGTGAATGTTGGACTTTCACAAAACTACTGAATGCTAACAAACGAATGCTACTGTTTTGTGTGATGAAATGATGTAAAGATGAAAGAAAAACGTGTTACAATTGGCTTATTAAGCATAAACCTAAACGTGCACATGATAAACACAGGCTGTGCTCTGTTTTTAGGATTTTCTGTGACGTGAGAATTTGAATTCATGGCAGTATTTGGCATGACTTAGATATGCAAAACTGTGACCAAAGCAGACCTCCTGAGTTCAATACTTGAACCAAGATATTCAGTTTTAAAAGCCTCAAAGTGATTGCCTGCAGAGGTCACCAAACTCAATTCTTCATACCTACTTTCTTTGTTTGTGGCTTAAAGCTATCAGTGCACCTTGTGGATCTCTGCACTAAAGTTTAACATAATTTAATGCTTTTACAGTTGTGGCTTGTACATTTAAATTTTATCCATTGTTGCTGACGCTTTTCCTTTGTTTGCCTCTCTCTGCTCTCAGTTTTCCTCTCTTCCCCTAATGTTTCTGAATTTTCCTGCAGATTGTTTCTGTCTTGGCCATTGAGCCTTTTCAGAGCAGACAGTTTGACTTGTAAAAGCAGAACAGTCACTTGAGTAAATAATGACATTATTAAGTGTAAGAGTGAGCTCTGTCAAAGAGTGGAAGTGGCACTGTTCTGCACACCTGTGACGTATTTATTCATTAACGGTAATCCTTTCCCTGCCCAGCTGGCTGCTTCTCATGACCAGCTGGTGTGATTGTGTAAAGCGGGGAGGTGTCTCTGTTAGCGTGCCTTTTATGCACATGACATATTATCGTCAGGGTTTGTGGTTCTTCCTTATTGGAGTCCACAATCAGGCTAACTCCTGGTGGCTGGTATGAATCAGCTGTGCTGATTGGCCTTGATTTTGACTCTTGCATGTTGGAGACTCTGCTGATATCTTATCAGGGGTTTTTTTGTTTGTTTGTTTTCTTTTGTTTTTGTTTTTTTGGTCTTGTGGTGCAAGTTTATTAATAGGAACTTCCATCTTGCACATGCACAAATGGCATCTTTATATATGCATGAAGATATGTGCCAAATCATGACTGTGTAAGTACTTATACTTAACACTCATATTTGATAGGAGGGTCATTAAATGTAACATTTTGAAAATAAAATCAGGTGCTCTGAATCAGCTCTTATCTTAAATGTCAAATTACAAAAATGTTTATCACATCTTTGGGAAATCTCTAGTTCACTGTTTGCAGAAATGAATTCTGTCAAAGACATCCTGGATCGAGCATTTATAAAAGGCATGCTTGTTCCTCTTTTATTCCTGCAGCTAAAACATTTTTTTTCCAAACATCACTGGAAAAAAAGCCCAATCACTGATGGCACAGTATTGCATGAAAGCTACAAGAGATAGTTTTGTTTTTGGTGTGTGTAGGTTATAAGAAGGTCTCAATGCTACATGTGCTTCTTGCAGATGGGAGTAGAGCCTTTGTGTAACCTGACAGGCAAAGATGAAGACTTACACATCCCAAGAATGAGGCTAATGAATTTAGGAACAAAAAAATGACAGAAACAGTACTCCCTTAAGAGAGAGATTTTGATTTGTGTAGTCCATATAGTCATTTGTGGCAGTTACAGCTTAAGTACATGCTCATATAAAGAAGTATTATATTATTTCATGTTTATTTAGTGGCACTGTCTGCATGGCTTCAGTGGAGCTGATTGTTTTCCTCATCCCCTCCTCTACAAATTTAAATGTCTGAAAATACAGCTGTAAATTTTAGACGGCAGAGTCTGTAAGAAGTCAGATTAATGATGCTCACCCGTTATATCTTCTTGTGCCACTGATTGTCACATCATCCGTTTGTGTGATTATATCTTATTAAATGACCAAAGCTATTACTCTGGACCACAAGAGTTGTTGAGTGCATTTATGCCTTTAGGACAACTGCTGTGATATCATTTATTATTTCCAATAACTGCCATGAAGTCAGGATCGCTTAGGATATAATGACAAATGACACTCAGACTGGTAGGCTGTCACATGCAGTTCTCAAGTTTGAGAGCTACAGTCAAATAGTTTGTTAAATAGCAGTCGCCAGCAGAACTGATCCATCAAGGCTGTACGGACACAATTTTACTATAAATAAATGTCAGATCCATATTCTCTGGAAAGTCAGAAATATTTTTCTGCTCTTTCAAGTTTATTTATTTTATTTTTTTTCCTGCTTTAAAACTGAGAGTTCACAGTTTTTGCTTCAGTAACATCACTGTAGAATTTCATTTCACATCATTTATGAAAAGCTGAACAGGTAATCCACAGAATTAACCATCATCCATTTGTTCTACTGAAGAAACAGCCTGTATGAAACAGTGAGGTCCGTTAAAATCCTTAGGAGCCTCCAACAACACAACCCAAGAACAAAACAAAATGGAAAAACCTCCAGCGGAGTCTCACTCCAGCTGGTAGTTGGAAACCCTGATTTTATTTTTTTTTGCTTTTGTTTTAAGAGTGCCTCAGTATTTCTGTTCAAGTCAAGTTGTTGTTTTATTCAATACACCAATTGTAATGAGTACATTGTACAGGGTGTACATGAGCTCACTCTCTGTCCTTCATCTCTCCCCTAGCGCTGCTGGCCAGCAGGGCGGAAGTCGATACTGGATGCCCCCTTGGCCAGTTCCCATGCGGGAACATGAGCGAGTGTCTCCCACAGGCTCTGCAGTGTAACGGACACAACGACTGTCCCAATGGAGCTGATGAGCGGCGCTGTGGTAAGTGTTTGCATGTAAACTACAACAGTTGGACATGCGAGCACAGTGACAAGTTAGGGAGACTGATCTATACTGACGACAACAAAAAAGTAATACACTTTTATGTTTACAGTAGCCATCACAAGATGGTTGTTTGTTATTTTCCACTAAAAGAACTGGATATTTTCTTTCTCTGTAGTACATAGATAAAAATGCTAGCTCTCACTGGTAACTACTTGTTGTTACCAAGTAGTAACCGTAAACCTAGCAAAATAAACGGCCTTTAAACAAAATTGCATTGCACCAAACATACAAGTGCTCTAGTGCTCACTAACATCCTAATGACCATGGAAACAGAAGTAAAAATGTATATATTTAGTAACACTGACAGGCAATGTGTGAAAGTCAAAAATGTCCTTGTTAAGTTGAATATTGTCAAGTTTTACCTGGAAGCAGAGTCTCACTTCAAACACACTTTGGCCCTTTGCACTCTCCAGCAAATGTATACCACTACTCTGCCCATCAGCAGGCAGATAAAAGCCAAAAAACACAGTCCACTATTAGAAGAGGGTTGATTTCGTCCTGTGCACTAAGATCACGAATATTTCCACAAGCAAAATAATCTCACTGAAGTTAAAACACGGGCAAAACAAAGATGTTGTAGAAATGTGACCATAGTGTTTGCCTCCATTCACAGAGGAACAGGCTGCTTGTGATTAGGGGTTTCTTCACATCAAAGCACAGCTTTCAGCCAATAACTTAAACCAGCCCATAAATTTATATTATTCATTTTAATATAAAGGCTGAAGTCATTGGCCACCAGTGTGGATCATGATGCAGCAGTGAAGGTGTCTGTGTCTTTTAGCAATGCACCATGACAGCACTGCAGCTTCAGTGTTTAATAAGATCAAGAAATGAGGATGACATGCTTTTTGCATTGATAATGCAGTTAGCAGGTGTTCACAGCAGCCCTTATGTCTTGGTAGTTTTAGCTAAGGAGAAAAAGGAAAAGGTTCAGATTTTCAGAAACTGGCAATTGATTTTGTGCAGACTTTTGTAAAGCCATCATAATATGTCACATTTTTTCAATTTGAAATGCAAAGACTGTTTCATATTGAGCTTTCTCGATAAAACTTTGTATTAGATATTGCCAGAGCAGTTGTAGTGACTTTACCACATGCAGAATGTTAAAGTGAAGCAACACTTAATGTAACACATGCAAAAACAGTATTTTGCAGAGAAAACACGGTTCTTTATCAGATCAAGATCTCCAAACTCTTGCTCTCCTGTATCCTCTCAGGATCCTTGGTCATCTTGACTACAAGCCTCCAAACTTTTTCACTACACTCTAAATAATGTTTAACACCTTTAAACCAGCTGAGCTGGAGAAGAGACAGCCTGGTATAGGGACAGAGTAACACGGACAGCTTGGGCTGCATCAGAAAAAGATTAGAAGCCCCAGGAGCCAAGCTGAATATTTATTTATTTATATCAAAAAGACTCTGTGTCAGTCATTCTAGTGTTTTCACATTTCACATTTTGGGAAACAAGTGTATTTACTTTCTTGTATTAATAAAAAAATTTATAATTACAATTAACAAAATAACGTTTTACACCATGTGTTTCCTCATATTTGACTGAAGACTTTACTGACTTGACTCATGCAAATGTTTGTAACCACATACAAGTAGCCTCAAGGATTCTACAGTATTAGTCATTAGTCTCAGTAAACATGTTTTCCTTTTAAGTTACACATCGATTGAGTCGATGTTTATCTCTCTATCTAATTAAAGGAAAAAAATCTGAATATATTTTGAAAAAGACTGCATTTTCTGCAGGTTCAGTTAAATCAGAAGGTAGTAAATTAGTCTCAGCCTGGCTACGGCAGCACAATCCTGCCAATAACCAGCAACCCAATCTGTGCTGTATTATGTCTCCTCTTTCCTGTTGTCCTCATCAGGCAGGCGGCCCTCACTGCCATGATGTTCGACACTGCTGTAATAACAAAAATTTGAGAGGTAAAAAATGAGGCTCGTCTCATAAAGCCCTCCTTGAATGTGCAATAAATCATCTTCACAACTGGTTTGTTTCTTCCTTATTCTCAAAGGTAAATGTTGCTCTGCTGAATGTCCTCAGAGGTGTTCTGCATAACCTGATGGTATAAACACTGCACCACTTCTATCTGAGGGGGTTCTGGCATTTTGACATTGAATTCCAGTTTGATTTTGATTTTGATCTGTGCACACTGCAGGGAATTTTGTCTAATTGCTTGTTTTGGATAAAAGAAACTTGCTTAGCGTGCCTGTGTGCAGGGCTGCTCACAGCTACACCTGCATATATCTGTCCTTCTAAGTCAAGCTACCTCCAGTGAGATACAGTATTGACCAACAAAATGGACATTGTGTTAGTTGTGTTAGTTAGCAACTGGCTCAAAGAAGGACAAACTGTGATACACACAGATTTATCAGATGTACAGGGATGATGTATGTTGAGTATGAGTATATTTATGCATACATGGCACAGTTTATATTTTGATGTTTATTGTTAGCTGTGCTTAAAGAGTAATTGAATTCATTTATTGAGGTAGGGTGTGCGCAGCGGGAAAAGTTAGATTAATAAGTGAGTAGGTGTTGGTGAGTAGACTCCATCATAATTTATACATGGCCCATCACAAAATGAGCATTACAGGATACCCGCCAGTGATGTCTGGACACTGGTGCTGCTGGCTCTTGACAATCAGGATGTGATTTGTGATGTAGAGCAGGATTTCTGGTGAGCTCAGTCAAAGCATCTCCTGTATTTCACCCAGGCATCTTGGCCATTGTCAGGGTGTTGACTGATTGTTTATACAATTACATCATAAAGCAGAAGGATATGAATATAAAAGGCCAGCAGCAATAACGTGCCACTTGTCAGATGCCTCAGTAGATTTGTATTGTACACTATAGGAACCCATCTTTTGCCATATTTCACCACAAAGAAATTAAAGTAGAGTGGATTTGTCCAATAAGCAAATAAAAACGTCCCTCCATGGCTCCTGCTCAGCATCGTCGGTGACTTCTCAAAGCTGTTCCTTATCTGTCTTCACATGCAGCCTCCAGTGCACCATCAAGGTGGCTTTGAATAGTAGCTGACAGAAAGCTGCAGCTGGTGTGCACACAGAATGTGCTGGCTTCATTTCAGAGACAACATGTGTGACGATGACGTTGACAGCACCTGTCTGCAATATACAAAATGCAATATACAATAGAGCAAATATGTCCAGTGAATGTACTTTCACAAAAAGTGCTTGATTGTATCTCTGATACACTCAGATGATTGATGTTAAAATTCCAGCAACAGAGTGAGAGGTCTATGCTATGCGTATCAAGCATGAAAGTTGTGTAGATAAACTTTTGTAAATATAAAATATTGTGTGGATTCAGTTTGGAAGTAGACATACCGGCAGCGCTGCCCTAACTTTTGCTTTGTTTGAGTAAACTGATTTCAACAGCAGTGACAGCAAGATTATTAAATTCAAGGATATTTATAGCCGAACCAAATCCCTTCAGTGCTTTAATCATTGGTACCTGTCAACTCTCTGTAAGTGTAACTGAATAGACATCTGCTTTCAAAATAGCAAAAAAAAATGTCAGCAAATTGTTCTGAACAACAGCTCCACCTCTGCCATCTCCTCAGCTTCTGAGGGTCACAGTCCAATACTCTGAGGGAGTCTTCGTATGTTCAAAGATATGGCCACGAACACTGCAGTGACTCAACAAAGGAGAATGCCTCAGTGCTCTTGGTGATAATTTGTCAAGGTTATCTTGGTTGGGCATTTCTTCAACCAATCAGTCAAATGAAATCATCTGATTGTTCTTGACTGAATTTTATCTGTCTGCAGTTCACAGATAACCATTGTTCCTTGTTTGCTGCAGGGGACAACATCGGATGGGCCGACTTATTTGGTCAAACACTACAGAATGCCAATCCTGTGGACCCGTACGTCCTGAAAGAGTGCTGTAAGTAAGTGTGTGTGTGTGTGTGTGTGTGTGTGTGTGTGTGTGTGTGTGTGTACAGTGTTACCGACAGACATTTATCAGATGTGGATCATTGTATACTGTTTAGCAAGTGTTAACTTTAAGTACCCAGCAGCTTGTCTTGTCTTAACTTAACTGCACATTATTAACTGGATCTTATACAGCAACATTGGCAGAGTTTGTGATTGTCTTTAGTATTTGTATTGGTTATCCTGTGATGGAGATGAATTTCTACACAGAGCTTAAATTGTTTTATGCTTCTCAAATGCGAGGATCATTATAAAGCTCCAAGGTCTTAAGGTCCATGGAAGTCATGATGGCCATTTTTCATTTCAATGTGCATTCTGTAATTAAAATAACAAAAGATTTTAGCGCTCCTATTCAATAAAAGTTTTCTGTACTGTCCCACAATATTCTGCAGTTAGTATTATGTAACAAGCCTGTGTGTGTGTGTGTGTGTGTGTGTAGTCTTGCAGGAGTATCCAGAGAGTTGTGACTGCATACAGACAGATGTGGAGTGTGTGGAGGTCAACCTACAGGATGTTCCTCTGCTCTCACCAAATGTGACTTGGCTGTAAGTGCCCTTTGATTGTAATGTGTGTTCGCACTTCTATCTTTGCGACTTACCAATTAGACCTCAGAGAGATCCCTCATTTGCCGAAGTAGCTATTTCAGGTCACGACCTGGCTCCAGCAGAATTTCTAACAAAAGGGTTTCACTACAGAGAGGAATGACCTAAAAAGGACCAAAATCCAATTACCCTGACTATTCTCAAATGATTAGAAAACGCTGCAGTGTTCAAATTTGACGGATTTAGCTCTCAGCTTATTTTTGCTACCTCAGCCATTTTAACATTTTCAACTGTCCTCCTGCTTTTTTTTTTGTTACCACACTTATACCCTGTTGTACCCTGTTTTTTTCTTGTTCTAGTCATAGTCCCAGGTTTAAAATCCACAGCCTTGTTTGCAATCTGCTAAAATAAGCTTGAGTGGATTTTTTTTTTAGCCAGCACTGTCAGTAAGTAAAGTCAGAGACCATTCTGTTGTTTGTGAATGCTGGTCAGTGTCTTGGCAGCGTAAATATGGGGGACTCCAGCTGCTGTGTTACAACCCTTAGAGCCAAGCCAGAGATCAGGGGTTACTCTGGATACTGCCTCCATGGAAAAACCACCTCCCTCTGTCCCCCTGAGCTCACGCCATCATTCGCTCCTCAGGGACTCGACCAGCACACAGGCGCAGCAGGACAGTGTACAGAGCACAATGTCCAAAAATCAGTGTTTTCCTGATGAAAAGTTTCACTTTTGGTCGACTTGGTTAGAGAAGAGTGGTGGAACATATTTGTCCCCCACAATCTCTTAAAAGAAACAGTTCGACATTTTGGGAGGTAGTGCTGGTTGCCTGGCAACAACATGACAACGAGGCTCCAGTAAGTCTCTGCACCCAGAGAGAAGTGGTTCCAGTATGTAACCCCAGCGTGAGATAACTTTTTTTTAAATTTTGACTTGTCATAGTGGGAAACAGATGAAACAGTTAATTAATGTTGGTTCAGTTCCATAACTCCACAAGTAACCCTGACAGAACCACAATCACCTACACCTAAATGGACTGCAGTTGTTTTTAATGTTTTCAGTGACATCTGTGCTTTTCCTGCCAAAATGATAAAACAAGGTGTATTACATAGTGCTGCTGGGTGTAATTATTGGAGACCAACATTTTACATTCCGCTTCCAGTTGTTTTGCTAAGCTAAGCTAATGCTGTCAATGCTAATCAACGTCAAAATGTACAATTCACTCATTTCTTTTCAAATACTAATCATGCTGTTTTTATTACCAAGTATTATGGCTTTTGGTTTCAAGCATTCATAATGTAATTTGTTACACCCAGAAGTTAGTTTGACGTGTTTATTGTCTCATTTATCTCTATTGTATTTACTGCGTGTAGCTGAAAGTTAATTTTCCAGCAGAAGGCTAAGGTGTTTTTCTTTCCCTCTGAGTGAAGTGAATTCCCTGATCAAAACACCTCTGAATAAAATAACGATTGATTGAACACTGACTAGAATAGCAAAAAATAAAAAAAATCACAATTCCTTCTTTCTTCACTTCATTAATCTCTGTCTCAGCCTCTCTTCATCTGACAGCTCATTTTAGTTTGGGGCCTGATTGTCTCAGGAAGAAGCTTCATGCTAGTGTTTGGCTGAGAACCAAAAAACTACTTAAAAAACCAGTGTCAGGTTAATTAATTTTCTTGAAGCCCTTATGTGTCTCTGTAATGACCTGGTGTGATAGTGCAACTATTTATTTGGAACACCCTATATACTGAATCTTTACGAACTGTCGTTAGGATGTTGGAGCAGTTCATTAAGGCAGTTTTATATTTTATGACAGACCTTATGCATATAATCTCATCACAGTCTTTACCTTTGGAGGATGTTCCATTTTGTTTATAAGTGGCATTTAGATTTGCATATTCCCATTAATATGCCAGTTTTCTCTAGACATGATGCATTCTCAGTTTTATGTTGTCAGTCATATCAAAGATAGGTCATTTCATGTGTGTAAGTTAAACGCTGCATGCACAGCTGGACTTGCTGTCATGTCTTTGTCTTTTCAAAACAATTACCACAACTTCCTGTTTTCTTGCCTCACCCAGAAATCAATGTTTTAGCTCCAGTAAGTACAGGAAGTTGCTGTCAACAACAACTCGCTCCTTTTTAGATTGAAATATATCAACACTTGCAACAAGCCAGAGCATAGTCTGACAAGTCTGAACCAAAAAACATACCTACATACCCACCTACACATTAAACTACTGATTTAAAAACTGCATTTGTTGGAGTTTTCACTGTTATTTTACAATTTCTGCTAGTTCCTTACATGTCAAACTGTATGCAAATGACTTGCTGTTTTTTCTTTGATTTAGTAATTTTTTAGTTGGTATGCAAATTAATTTTATGTAATCTGTCTGTAGTCTTTTCTCAGTGGTTGTGAATCCCTTTGTATAAATTATATTGCAGCATGAATGTAAGCATTTCTAGTAGTGATTCATTTAAGAGATGACACACTCACACACACCCACACACACACACACACACACACACACACGTCAACAGAAAGTCTAGAGCTTTCCATATCAAAAAGTCAGTTTAGGAGTCATTGGGGAAGAAAATAACCTATTTAAATCTTTAAAAGTAACCTTAACATCTACACTGACATTTAATTGACAATGTTCTCAAAGATGTCCTCTTTGTTTTTATAGTGTAATCCTGTTTTATGGTGATGGATAATGGCTCACCTTCAGCACCACTGTCTGAATGTTATTTTATGACTCATCACAAGCAGACACCTCTCTGCCCGAGTCTCCTCATTAACTCCTGTTTGAAACCTGATATTCAGGTCAGCTCCATTTTCAGTCTCTTATTTGAGTTGGTTCCCCTTGTGTTAGCGCTTTAGCTAATGAGCTTTTACACAATGAGATCTACTTTTTCTTCAAATGAACACAATGTAGAGTGAAACTATGTAATTCTTACCTATAATCTGTGCCAGACTGAATTTTAAAAACTCTCAAATTGTCCCAGCTGCCAAAAAAAGCAGTTGTAATATGTTTTCTCCACCTTGGATTACTGTAGATGCCCCTAATAATGTTGAAATATTATAAATTATTTAAACAACAGTTATAATAGTATTCCTTTCTACTCAGCCATTATATTCTCTTTTATTTTGTTTAAAACATTTCATTTCCACAAAACTTGAAGAACATGTTTTAAGATGCAATAGTGCTTGCTCTTTGTTTTTAGATGCTCACTGGTCACTTGTATTTCTTGGGGTTTGTTTGTCTTTTGTTTGTTTTCTGTATTTATATGGTTTTACATGCCTGTTACAGTCCTGGTGTGGACATATTTGCATGTATATGGTGTCTGACTGAGACAGCTCAGTGCTGGATATGAAGAATATTGCTGTTATATTGTTGTCTGTGCTGACTATTTGCTGGAGATTTGTTGCACTTTTAAGCTGTATTGTGCATTGTGGTTTAAACTGTTTAAATAGCATAATCATTACCATTTCATGAATGTGTTTTAATGAATGTGAATATTTTAGTTATATTTTAGGCTTTAAATGTACATTTTTTTGTTACATGTTACAATTACCTCTGGTTTTTCTTCCCTTTCTTCTGAGACGTCTGGTGCCAGACACTGGACCTTTTCAAATCTCCAATCTGTCAATGTTCCTACTCTGACAGATGGTACTTCTATTATCAGTTTTAATGCCAGGAACTTTTAAAACAACATTTCTTGATAAGCTGTAATGAAGATTTTTGTGTCACTGTCCTGTGAGTATGATGCTTCGGACCTTTCATACTTTCTCTTTCTGGCTGTTTGTGCATAATGTGTGTTGTGTTTTTCTAACTGTGGCATTTCGTGGGCTCTGTTGTAGGTCACTGAAGAGCAATGAGATCCGAGTGTTGTCTGATTTTGTCTTCTTGGAATGCTCTGCCCTGGAGCGACTGTGAGTATTTTTATGTGTCTTTCCCTCACAACATGCACTTCTAGACCCGCTTACTGTCATTCATGTGTTACAGTCAGTGTGTGTATGACTGTGGCCACACAGAGAACAGGGACCAGGAACAATGTCATGTTCCTGCTTATTTAAAAGTGAACATTTTAACTCTACCCACACAACTTTTCCTGGCTAAACTCCCAGACTGTGAATCTCAAAATGTCGGCTTAACTCTTGATGTTTCTAAGTTAATGAATATCAGTATAATAACTGAAAACAAACTAACTAAACAGACGTCTGGTTAGCGTCATGCTCATCCATACTGTTTACGAGTACTGTCTGTACTACATAATTTGTCAGTAAAAGTAACTGTCGTTTATCTGTTATAATGCTTAAATGGTAAACAGTGTAAAACCATAAATGGATGAAATAATTTAGGCTCCAGTTCAGCACCTCTATTTTTGTCCGTGTGCTGTGTTGCTGCATGTGCTTGAACAATTTTGTTTATGCAACGTCAGGAACGATTAATCAAGCGGCTCCGTCTCCAGAATCTATAATGGTAATAATAGCTGCTTACTGATGGCGAACACACACGCAAACACATCCACAAACATTTTCACAGTCTTTAAAAGTTAACGGAAAGTTACACATTTCTAAACTTTAATTACAGATCAGGGGTCAGTAATTAGTGTCGTAATTTGAATGTGAGCAGCTGATCTTCTGCTGCAGATGGCTGTCCTCTGTGCGTCGATGTGGAGAATATGCTGATGAGTGTATTATCCTGTCACTCTTGCTTAAGTGTGAGAGGGGAAAGAAATGACTGTGCAGAGGATGATAATGACGATATTACTCTAGCAGCAGGGTATTAATCACTTTGACGACTAAAGTATTTGAGTTTCAGATGATTTATTAATTATTTTTGTCTTTCCCCAGGTTTCTGCAAAACAACAGCCTCCAGGTCATATCCCAACATGCCTTCAGTGGCCTGCACAATTTAAAGAGGTTGTAAGTACCCCACTCATGTCATTAATGATGGTAATCGCCTCTGAAATAATGAGTCCAGTTTCCTTACATGTATCTCTGACAAGTTGTTCTGACAAGTTTTTCAAATGTAAAATGGGTTTTTATTTGTTTTATTCATCAACTTATTTAACATGTTTAATACAAGAGATGGAATTCAAGGATCTTTGGAGGGAAAATAGATGAAACTGTGAACTGTGACTATGAATATTTCTTTATTCTGTTTACTCTTTCTACTGTTTTATTTTTGACAAACTGTGCTTATGAGTCTCTGCATATGTGAGTTAGCATACACAGCAAATAGTAAAACACGCTGTACATCACATCACAAGGAGATCTAAAATAAACTACTACCCGCCCTCATTGTCCCCAAATGTCAATCAAAATCAGGTTACTTGACTAAATTTGTTAAAGGGCAGACAATATCACAGTTATTTCTTGTTGTGTTAATGTTTATTGTACAGCATCTTTGAGTGTCTTGAAAAGCTCTGTATAATATAAATGGTTTTTTTTTGTTGTTGTTGTTGTTGTTGGGGTTTTTTTTTGTGGTGCATATGTCATTGACAGTCACTTTGCTTTGTCCAAAAATCAAACATCAGTCAGTTTACTATGATGTATGACAAAGATCCACACATGTGGGGAGCTAAAACTAGACAATTTTACAATTATGTTGTATGTCGAATAATCAGTTAAGGCTAAACTGTGTCTTGCTTATTAATTAGAAGATTCTAAGGTATGTTTTTATGCACTGTGCAGAACTTTGGGATAAAGAAAAATTACACCAACAAAAGCACAGAGGAATTATAATACAATGGGCCCCACAACCACAATATATAGGAGCACACCCAAACTGACAGAGACACAGTGTCTCTTTGTAGATGTTTTGTTATTCTTTGTGCTAATTTTTCATTTCTGTTGTGTTGCTTTTATGTCCCATTGTGGTCATTTTTGCATGTGTTTGTGCTCATTTTTAATTTTTGTGGTTGTTTGGTGTCTTTTTGTAGTCGTATGATGAAAGTCACTTCAAACAAATGCCTGGTAGGCCTGTTTAGTAATCCGTGACTACAAGATGTATTTATTTAAATCCATCTGCTTTCTCTCAGGTTTCTTAGTGAGAACTTGATATCCACCCTTAGCCCTGGTGTGTTCAGAGATCTCCATCAGTTAGAATGGCTGTGAGTAACACACATATACACACACGCACACCTGCTGGAGTTATTGTGTTGTTTACTGTATACAAATGTAGATGGAAGGACGCTGTTGGTGATGGAATATACAAGAGCACCTTCAAAGGCACATATAGTTATTCTGGCAGCCATCATATGAGTGCATGCAGCTTTCATGCTCTTTTTTGTGCAATGTCTGGTTTTATTTTTCTAGTTTCAGATATATCCATACATGGGTATCCTCACAGGCATCTCCAATTTCCATTTTGATTTGTGGTTTTGGTATACCCCCTGAGTACAAATCCTTTCTGTGTGTCTAAAATCATCTGGGTGAGGGTGGAAGCTTGGGGAGTTTTGATTTGTACCCATAACGAGTCACAATCATGTGCAGCTGTGTGGATTGAGTCTTATTTCCCCCATGAAATCAAATTCGAATCAAGTGTACCATAAAACAGAAAATAATTTGTGTTTATCTCAAGAGGTCAAGAGCTTAGTAAAGTGGATTATTCCGTTATTGGTCCAGAGATCCAACTGTGTCTTTTGTTTTGGTCCTGTAACAAGTTATAGTCCTCATAAGGCTCATGCTGCTAACCTTCGTGATACCTCAGGCCAAATATGTCAACCACCTGGCAACCATGAGATCTCATGTTGAGTATATAACTGAGAAAGTAACATTTGTATGAATATTGGGGGACATGTATAATATAAGTCCCCTTTTCAGTTAAGTCATGTATATTGATGATATACAGCACTAACAGAAGTGCTCGTTTAACTCCAGACCTCAGACACTCAGGAATAAACAGCATCAGTGTTAATTTATGGTAAACTGCAGGTCACAAGTAAGTAAGACGCATGATGTTTGCATGTGCATGTGTGTGTGCATGAGTAGTGTTGTCAGGTAATGCACTTTTCTTCTTCACTTTTCTCATATTTAATTTACACTTTCTTCCACTAGACATCTCAGATTAACTGTATAGCTTTAAATGAATGTTCAACATTTTTGGAAATAAGCCAATCCACTTTCTTAACAAGAGTTGGTTTATAATCTACTTCCTGTTAAGAGAGTAAAAACAGACCATTTCCCAAGCTGTGGAAGATTCTTTTAATAATAATGATAAATAACTAAATAAACTTTATTTCATCATTTATGTGGTTCTGTTACTTTTTTTGTGCCAGGGTGTTGGATCATAACCCACTCAGCATCCTGTCCCAGGATACTTTCATTGGGCTCCAGTCTCTCATGTACCTGTGAGTTCAACTTTTCTTAAATATATGTTGTGTTGACTGATTTATTATCTCAATCTGACTTGAATTCCCTGAAATAAGAAATGGATGCCGCAATATAACTGGCTGATGAAGAGCATGTCAAAATTGATTGGTTACGGAGGAAGGTACGGCCATGAGATCAACCTGTTCGATAAGAGGGAAAGCTTGAGAGAGAAAGATTGATTGTAGCATAGACAGAGTCTTCCTGATTTAACCCACGCCACGGTTTATATGGAAAACCAACACCACAAATTAACATTTTAGTCACACCACAAAGATACATGTCAATTAGATTTTAGAAATACTGTAGGTTATCTTACAAAAGTGCATTTGTAGTATAACATTTTGAACTGTGTATCAGTCTGTGCATGTTTTTTTGAGTTTGATGGTATGAAGCACCTTGAAACTTGAAAGAGATCAAACGCTTTCATGCTTTTCAAACGGCCTTAGTTCTATTCATATTGCTAAATTTCACGTCTAATTTCACACCCAGTTATGTCTTTGTGTTGTTGTGTTGTTGTGGGAGTCAGTGGATGATGGATGTCGATACATCAGTGCAATTTGTTTTTGTTTATTCCATTAGTCAATAAGCAAACGTAGGCGAAGTTAATATATGGAGCAAAGTCTTCACAAAGTGCTTCATAGAGAAATTTAAAATACAATTATAAACTAAATAAAACAGAAAATGAAAAGATAAATAGCTAATGGGCAGGAGGTCTCAAAGCAGATGAACTTTAATAGAATTTAGTCTCTTTTGCCTTTTTTGTTTCACTTTAAAGTTCACATCCATGCTTGTTTTTATCCTTATCCTTGCCTCCCTCCTCTCCCCCCCACTTTCTGCCTCACTGACCTGGTTTTGATCAGCCTTCGTCATTGTTCTTTGTACAATAGCAAGATTACAACATTGTTCCCACAGTCTTTAAGTCCCATCCCTCAACACTGTTGTCGGCTTCACACCTGTCTGCCCACAGTTCATCTCCAGGCTCAACTCAGTCTCTTTGTGTTTTCTTTCCAATAGGAATCCATCTCAATAAACATCTTATTAAAGTTTATGCTTGCGAGATAAAAGCCTTTTAAAATCATCTCACTCTGTCTGAGTGTTTTTATCTCCTGGGAGCATTAGACAGAAGTGACCATATGTCTTTCTTTTTGGTTTCTCTGTTCATTTGTGGAATCAGAGGAGAGTCCCCTGTCCCTGGTCTCCTCTTCATCTCTCCTTACATCTGTCTGAAGTGTTGCCATCCGGAATATGAAAGTCTGTTTTTAATCTGAAAACTTAGAGAGTTGACATGTGCTGACTATACTTTTCACTATCCAAGGAGATTAAAAGACCACATCAGAGATGTTTCATTTTTTACACAACTACACATCATACCGAGGAAAAGGCTTTTAGACTGATTTCCTGTCTTCCTTCAAATATTTCTGGCTATCTCAGTGTTTGAAAACACTGAAAATTACCAGAGACAAGTCACTGTAGTGAATTTGGTATTTGTTTTATCTATTTTTGTTTGTTAAGGCAGTTGTGAGAGACGTCATTTTATGAAATCTTCATTATGTAAGAACAACATCAACATTTGACAACATCAAAGTTTTGGAGTCAGTCAACAAAAGGTGAACTCAGACTTTGCAGAAGACAACAATGTACTTTTGTTCATTTTCTTTACTTTTTCCTTAAAAGGTTCTGACAACTTTTAGGCTGTCCAATAACATGGTGACTTTGGAATAAAATAAAGTTGTTCACTGTAACAGAACATTTCATCTCAGCATAATTTCAGTCTCTGATTTTCATTCAGTAGTGAATAAAGTAAACATTTTAAAAGTAGCAGTGTCAATAATTAAACTACTGATTATTATCGTACATTAAGTTGTTGTAGCTCAGTTAGCCACTGCTGTTCTTATATATTTGGATACTGTTGTAAATACAGCATTAGATGTTAGGTTCTTTTGCACTGTTCTTACAGGACAATGTTTAAATAACATCTCTCTATTTATTTATATAGTGTCACTGTCACTGAGGATAATAGAATTAGACATCTGTGAAAGATGTTCATGCACCAAAATGATGAAAAAAGGAGATGACTGACATTTAACTTCCTGTTTTCTTTCGCATTAGTCACTGCATCTCTGTAGCAGTGGCCTTCCAGTTTTCAGTGATTTATCCTCCTCATCTGTTTCTCTGTTTCAAAACAAGTCACAGCTCTTTTGTTTCCAGTTATACAATCCATAAATCAGAGGGTGTTGATGGGAACCTATGCTGTGTAGTTTGAATCTGTATTTTCTTCTCTTGTCAGATCCATGGTGGACACCTCACTGCAGCAGCTTCCTCACCCGAGCTTCTGTCAACACATGCCTGCCTTGGACTGGCTGTGAGTCAGCTCTGACAGCATACTTTTTGTTCGTTTTTGTGTGCATGCGTGCATGAAAACAAATGAGGCTGGTAGATGGATGTGACAGGGGCTTGCGTATCTCGAGAGGATCAGATGAGTGTTCCTCCCGACTACACAAGGGCTGAAGCATCCTCAGCTGATGTCATGGTGGTTGGTCAGCTTGACCAACTATTTTTGGTTGGCGAGTGCTGACTGGAGAGCAGCTGCCAGATGAGTCTAATAACACATGCTATCTGAAGTTTTTATGACCGTTAGCACTCGTACATACTCTTCCAGAGCAAACATTGTCTGTCACTATGTTTGTCTGTGTTTTTTTCTTACCTTAGCACACAAACAACAGAAAATGTTACCTTTCATTCCTACTTTAATGCTCATTTGAAATAAACTTTATAGAATTAATCATTAGTTTCTAACAATCAAATCGACTTGCACAGCATATATATTTACATGCATATATTTACATGTCTCCATGCCCACCCCCCCCCTTCTCTCTGCTCTCAGGGATCTTGAAGGAAACCAGATTCAAACTCTCAACTACTCAATCTTGAAGACCTGCAGCAAGCTAGAAGTTCTGTAAGCGACCCACTTTAAAAACCTCATTAAAGCCAAAATTCTTGAAACACAATCTCTTTTAGCAATTTGCAAGACCCATGACGGGTCTTTCCATACAAATTTGGGAGCTTTTATAGCTTCCCAAAAGATCTAGCGTCAGTGATATAATTGTCTTTGCGAACAAAACTGTGTCTTTCATCCAAATATGTCGCCAGTTTCCTTTTGGACTCAGCGTTATACAATACAATATCATTTTTATGTTTATTATCAAAGTTAATTATTCCTCCAAAACATATCTGGCAGTGTTGCGCTAGTAGTATCAACTTTTCCACAATGGTATACATTTACATTTAAAATCAGGTCATTTGTATAAAAAGTTGCATATGTCAGACCTCTTGCAGGCTGTGATGTCTCCAGATTCAGTTTTATCAAACCATTGCATGTTCAGGACCCTGGGCCACACTAATTAAATTGTCAGTTTCAGTAAATACGATTTGTTGTGGACTTACCCTGGGAAGCTCAGGGTATCTCTGGAGTCCTAAAGCCTCAGTGGTGCATGAACACAATCTGGTTTTCATGTTCCTGTCCTGTTTTAAATTAACATTAAGACAAAAATAAGAAATGATGGACTTTTATTTTTTATTTTTCATCAACTACACTTTGTCGTACATGAATTGTTTGAGAATTCATGTATTGTGGACAATTAGTCATGATGATGAAGACAATGCTTTTATTAATTTCATTAATGACCATAAACAACAGCAAATGCTCAGCATGTCATGTTCCATCACATTACGAAGAAGTGGGTCAAACCAGGACATAAATAGCTGGATCTACACAAAATCTGATGCCATGTGATTATTAACAGTTACTCTTCTAGCACTTTCAAAACAAGAGTAAAATGTTTGCTCTGTACGGACAGAGGTATTAGATATTAAATTGAGTTGAATATTTAACATGGAGTTGAATAGGCATTGATTTTGCACCCCTGAGGTAATGATTGCCAGCCTTTGTAGCACAGGGATGCCAGCTTACTTTGATGCTCAGAAGAGGTTCAAAAGGACAGGTAGCAAAGCATGGAAAAGCAAAGATTTAGAACAGGAGTTAAATCACCTTCAAAGGCAGAGAAAGGTACTATGGCGGCAGGCAGCAGCTTTTTGTGCCTGCAAACTACAATTTTCCCCAAATTCCTGAGCAAAATTACATTCATTAAATTTTTCTCCACACAACAAAGGAACCTGGTGTTAACACTATTCCTCAACATGATTTTACAACCGTTTCTCAATCAGTGTGAAGGGAAAAGAATCTAAAACTACATGCAAACTGATGGAGGAAGACGGAGGAAACTGTATCTTGACTAGATGTGAAACTGTTGATATTGTTGCATGGATGAAATAGAGGGATTTCCAATTCAACTGACAACATTTAACAAGACATCTTGCACTTATTGCCTGACAGATTTGACAAGGTAGAGGGCACACTTTTTGCAAGACCGCCAAACATAAATACAAGCTGTCCACTCAGATGTCCAAGCTGCATGACAGAATTAATGACTCTTTGAGGAAGCTCGTAGTTTTCATGTGGCTCAGCTCTGTGTTTTTTATTTTCACGACTCTGGGAGGTCCTCAGCTGGTGTTATTTTCTATTCAGGGCCCTCACAAATCGCAGTTGTCTTCATTAGGTAGAGTGAGTCAGATATGATGTTCTCAGAAATATTTACAGCCCTCATTTAGAAACCTTACAGTTTTTATTTCCTTATTGGAAGCAGAGAAATTACTTCAAAAAGTGGCTGTAAACCTTTTCTTATAGATAAAAAATAGTCTAATTATGTTTGACATTGACACCTCAAGTTTAATCAAGTAAATGTAATCAAGTAAATGAACAAAACAAGTTATACATACACACCTTGACACTACTTTGCATGTGTTTTACTGCCACACTTCACCTCCCTTTTTGTCTCTTACCTGTTTTTTTAATCAAAAACTAAACCAATGCAGAAGATCTCTCTCTCTTTGAGACATTTCTGATTATTTGTGACATTTCAGTCATCATTATAGGAGAAACAGATGAAACCCGATCACTCTCTCTCATTTCGTTCTCCCCTCTGTTAAAAAATGTATTTTAAAATGTGAGCAGTTTCCAAGTTTCATGTGTGAATCTTGTCAGTTTGGAAGATGACATATAAGAGCGGCATTTTTTGCCTTATTTGTGCTGTTAAGATGTTCTTGAGCAGTAGCTGCCATCTACTCCTGAGCTGCTTTGTAGTTCTGGGCAGCATCTAAATGTAAATGTATATATGTAAATGCATGTGGAGAAGAGGAGGTTTAAAAGGTTATATTTTGTACAATGCAGGAACTTTTTTATTCAAGCAGAGCTGTTTGAGTCGTAGTTGAGTCAGAGCATTGTTCAAATTTTGCAATCATATGTTCAGATACTGCAGCAAATGAGATAGCAGGCAAGGTCCAAAGCAGGCAGGTTGAAGCAGTTTGCACATGGTGTCTGACAGCAGCTCTGTCCTGTTCAGATTACTGATGGACAACAGGATCAGACAAGTTCCCGAAAACACCTTCCAGTCTCTGTGGAAACTGGCTGAACTGTGAGTCTGTACCTTTGTAATTCTGCTCGCACAATCACTTAATATCAACCGACATTTGTTGATAATAGGAGGTGGTGAGTGTCATCAGTCTCTTGGTTTCAGTGGAGATTGAACTGTGGTGGAGTTTCTTATTGCTAATTGAGAATATGATTTTATTTCCACAGCCTGACACAGATTAAATTACTTCAAAACCATCATCAACCCCTCATCAGCTCTACACATTTATGTAAAAAGACCAAATCATGAATACACGACACAAAAAAACATCGGTTTCAGTTCTTTATTAAGACAAAACGATCAAACAATGTGAACTGCATGTTATTGTCCCTTAGTGGTTGGTTAGGATGCAGCTACCAAACAGACAAACAACATTTTATTACAATATGACTGCACTATGAGTGGAGTAGTGAGTTATGTAAATAATATTTCACTAGTGTATTTAATTCACCAGCAGCCCAAAGCTTATGTTTGATCTTCTAATGACTAACTGGTAATAAGAAACTAGTGTATTAAATGGAAAAGTACAACGAAGGTGAATTAACTGAAAGAGGTGCCAGACTTTGTCAAACAATTCCACCAAGTGCAATGCAATAAATGTTTTATATTCAAATGACACTATAAAACAAGGTGTGAATCAGCAAGTGTTCATAAATTCACATTAAAGTCTTTAAATAGAAATTAGAAATTGGAGCAGTAGTTTTGGGGGGGTTTTTCTCTAGTGATCTTAAAAAATAATCAACAGGTTGGGAAAGAAATATAGATAAATATATTACAGATGAATAATGAAATGTAAACATGAACTATCTGTACTTTGGTTTAAAGAAAGTTACCTAGGCTTTCGACTTTCCATATTTAGTAATGAATAAATAAGCTATGATCTGCAGGTTCCTCCTTTTTGCCTGTTTCTAAAATTATCCTTCCTTCTGTTGATCCCTCTCCTTTTTCTTTTTTTCACAATGTTTAGGAATCTGTCCAGCAACAGGATAAGGGAGCTGTCAAAAAACACCTTTAGGAACCTTTCCAAGTCCCTCCTTAAGCTGTGAGTAACCTGAGGAGAGGCTCCTCTATCTATGCTCCTTTTGTGGGAGGATTATAGGAGGGGGATTGGGTTAAAGTGTAAAAACACTTTGGTGATCTCCAGTTTTATGTCTGGATTCAGAGTGCCTTTATCTTACTGCTAATTCCCAGGACGGAAAAGAAGCTCAGAAACTCAAAGGGAGTATTGACTCGGACAAAAAACTTTTATTCTTGCGGTTGTCCTTTCTGTCAGAGAAGTTACTACAGTGCCGTTGAAGTAAACAGGCTCACCAGGCAACATTTGGCCCTCAGTGGGCCTTAAATTTGAAGTCATTCTTGCATTTAATGCTATCTCATACTTCAAATTCACTTTATTGAATTGTAACACTTCATTTTCTGCTGTTTTCTACAGAGAAAATCATTTTATAAAATGTTCAGTAAAATGCTGTTTACACATTATAATTAATAATTCAATAATGTATAATAATATAAAACTGACAGGGGGCAAGAGTACTTTTTTTTAAAGTTATGTCCGTATTTAATATTATTTACAGACAATTCAAAGCCAGTATTTGTAACTGAGTATTTTTCCAGTGTGACATACCCATGAACAGAAAAAAAACAGATATGCTCCCCACATATTAATGTCAAATATAATATGTGGACTATGTCTCCTGTTACCTAAAGCATAACTTTATAGTAATGAGCTTATAGCAGCTCTTAGTTAAAACTGCTGTGAGTCATCATACCAAGACCCACCGCATTACAACCAGCTGAACCGGAGTTACGCTATGTGACCACTTGAACCACAGAGAATGTGATTCAGCTTGTGTGCATCATCACTGTGAACCTCAAACTAAAGCCGAGAGCAAGACTGTGTCAAACCAAAGCTTCATGTTGCAAATCATCAGTCTGTATAACCAGAGACAAACAGTCTAAGCAGCAGTCTTAGTTGAAGAATGTCTGCTGTGTCCAAAAGGGAAGTTGGGGTGTCAGGACGGCAGGCCGGTTGCAGTACAGCACACTGAACACAGGGATTTTTTGGCTGCAGTAACAGGCGCTCCCCACCTGCTTCAGTGGTGATCACGATTTCTTCCTCTTCTCCAAAATTAAGTTTCATCTGAAAGGTCACTACTTTGACATAGTGGAGTGCAGACAGTGCTTTACAAGTTTACAGGGAGCAACTCAAGCATGGCAGGAGCACCTGGAGTGGAGTATCAGTGCATAGGGAGACCACTTCAAAGGGGATGGCAGCCAAATTTAAATCGGGTACTGTTTTTGCTTTTTACAGGCACAATTCCAAAATAATGAGATGGCACTTGTAGACATTGTTCACCTCAGACTTTTTGACTTGTCCTGTTTAGTAAAGGGCTAAAATATAACTATTAATATGATGTTCATTCACTCCAGCAGTTTCCTTTAGGTCTTAGCAGTGAGCCCACATGCACCACACCAGAACTCAGGAAACGCCTGAGAGGAAAGCAGTCGTTAATCATATTTAGGATATGTCAAACCCACAGGAACATCAGCAGGCTGTGCAGAGATTTTCAGCTCTATTCAGTATGTAACCTGGACATGACAAGACATTACGATTCTTTAGTTCTTTGATCTTATCTTATCATATGCGTACTTAAAATATCTGAACTTTTTGTTGACATTCATCCGAAAGATTACTCATACAAATATTTCTGTACTGTTACTTTTCATTTTAAAGATTAAGACACAACTGCTTGAAAACAGCTGTGACTATGAGAGAAGGGGGCAGCGATACTACTGAGTAAACCTTTTAGAAAAATGCCACAATGACGTTAATGAGCTTTGTTAATGAAGGCCCTTAGCTGTGGAAAACAAATTACCTTTAGTGAAATAAATGTCAAAGTTTTGTTTTATCACAGTATGAAAACTCACTTTTTAAATCATGTTTTGAATCAGCTTCACACAAAGTTTGAACCAGTGTGACAGGACGTTTTTCATGCAGTTTCTCGTGTGTTTTTGTGTTGTCGTTTGAGGCCAAAGGGTGGTTGGTGGATTGGATTTGTGGTTTCTGGTTGGATGATGCCCAAAGACATTCAGCCCTCTTCTAGTATGATTCAGCCCTACTCTAAAATTTCATTGACGTAAAGTATAACATCCAGCCCCTCAAAGAACAACATGAATAGTAAACACTTCAGCAGCTCTCCAGAAACCTTGAGATATATAAAAATATATGATTTCAACATTTCATCTCAGTCAGTTCACAGTCAGTGCCAGTTTTCCAACAGTTATTCACTTTCTCATTTTCTGAGTTAAGCAGCTTTGTCAGAACTTTCCAACCAGTTGAAATTTCACACATGACAGTCATAACATACCCACACAGAGAGGACATGTGGTAAAATTCACATCAGAATATTATGTTCCAAAAGATGATGATGATGATGATCCCAGGCTCATTCACACACACAAACAAAACGCACATAAACACACACACACACAGAAAGAAAGAGAGAAAGAAAGAAAGAAAGAAAGAAAGAAAGAAAGAAAGAAAGAAAGAAAGAAAGAAAAAGAAAGAAGTGGGGGTTGTTCCAGTTGCTTTATTGATCCAAAAAAACCACTGACATTTTGCTCAGGACAACAGCAATTCTGCTCTTGTTATGAGACCACTTTGGACCATTTGTTGTGAATCTGCTGTGGCAAAATGGACAGATACGATGGACTGCATGCACCTTCATTTTTTTAAAATGTGCTATATGCTGAAATTTAATGTGATATTGTGTAGTGCTTGGTTTTAGGTAACCCCAAATTCACAGCTAGAACATTACTGTTGAAATGACTATTATGATGCATTAAAAGAGTTGTATATACACAGCTGAATATGTATGAGTAACTACATTTAATGTCAGAAATGTCCAAACATGTCCATACATATTGTATGTGTGTAGATAATATGTGAATAATGTAGCAGTAGTTAGTACTTAAAAGGCTGTTTACTTAATCCTTACTTGTAAAAAAATATATATAAATATAAATATATATATAATATATATATATATATATATATATATAATTTTCTCTTTTGCAGAAATATTTCCCACAATCCACTCGTCCGCATTCACCCCAGCCACTTCAACCACCTGATACATCTTCAGTCTCTGTAAGTGCACACACACACACACACACACACACACACACACACACACATATATATACATACTCAGAGAAAGTGTGCAATGGTGAAGTATGGTGTTTTGTATAGGGCTCTAGAGGGGATAGAAATCCCAGATATTCAGACCAAGATGTTCCTGCCTATGAAGAACCTCTCTCACATGTACGTACAATCCCAAGTGTCACAATCTTTACATGTACCTGCCATCACTGAATAACTGAACATGCTGCTTCTTTATCTTTTTATCCCCTCTGTGTGTCACTGTTTGTCAATCTTTGTCCGTCTCCCTTGTTTCTTCTGTTCCCACAACACTGTTTTTCCACTTCTTTCCTCAACCAGCTACTTCAAGAAGTTCCAGTACTGTTCCTATGCACCTCATGTTAGGTCCTGTAAGCCCAACACAGACGGCATCTCTTCCTTTGAAGACCTGCTGGCCAGCATGGTGCTACGGGTGTCTGTCTGGGTCATAGCCTTCATTACCTGCTTTGGTAACCTCTTAGTAATCGGCATGAGGTCTCTAATAAGAGCTGAGAACAACCTGCATGCCGCCTGCATCAAAGTCCTATGTTGTAAGTAACCAGACACAAATGTCACAAGATAAACCGGTGCAAACAGAAAATGCAAAAATAAATGTAGAATCTGACTGTGTGTGTGAGGCTGGTAACCTTGTACTAAAAACAACAATGCTAAAAAATTAGTAAACGAAACAAATTGTTGACGTCACACTAATCACAGGAATCAAACTAAAAATGAAGACCTGCAAAAGAGAGTCTTACAACTGAAGTCTGGGGCTTTCAGTACTGCTGGAATGACAACTTAATGGCAGTTCAATCTGCCTATCATGCCAGGAGGCAAATACTTTGACATTCAAAGGGAAGGCTGTTCTAGGGTCACAAATGGGTCGATGCAAACTTTCAAAAGCTCATGGTGCAGCAGGGATCTAATGGGTTTTCAGGGCAATAAAAGTGATTTTGCTAAGATCAACCACATGTTTATGTACATGTATCAGTAATTGAACTAGGCGCCAGGTTTAGCAAAACTCCATTATTTGGAGCCTTGCATGTGCTGAGTATACACTGGAAGACTGTAATAAGCAAGCCGGGAAGATGGAACATGACTGATGCTTGAGGTCAGCTAAGCCTGGCTTTGTAAGCATCGGTCACACTACTGATTATTTTAAATGATTTGTCACACAGGCAGCAGAGTGAACCACAGTCTGCAGTGAATAGAGGCCAATGGATTTCCTTCAGTATGCAATGTATTCATGTGTGAGACAGTATGTGATATGTGCAATGTAATCAAGCAAATGAATAAACTTGTTGGAGATGCCTTTAAAAACTGAGGTTGTTCACACCACTAGGAAATGATGCACAAAATAAGAGCCATAGGTTATGAGGTTTAGCTGCAATTATCACAATTAATATGCTATGCAAATTGTTCCTTGAAGGCAGTGAATCTGATCTTCATAGTTAATAGCTAACATAGTTAATTTTTGTGTATTTTTATCCCAAACCATCTTTTGTTACAGTGAATTCTGTTATTTATTTATTATAGACAAAAGATATACAGGGGTCACTGAAATCTGAAGTCTGAAAGTTTGACAAAAGATAATCAAGGAATTGAAAGTTTTTGACAAAATCCATAAATAAACAGGATGTTGTTGAAATAGCTTGAATTTACATATTTTGTGCAAGACTAGAAGCTGAAGCTCTTTTGTTTTTCTATTTATTTATTTTGGTTGAAGAAAAACCTTTGGAAACAGATTGCATTTAATAGGACCTATTAATGACCTTGTATGACCTTACAAGCATTCACAAATCCCCCAAATATAAATAAGAACATGCATCACATGTATTTATATTTTTATTTACATTTTTATTTTGCATTTATACTGAACTGAGTTCAAGATTGCTTAACAAAGAAAACAGAAGAGCCACGTAAAACCCTGATCAGTGCGTCACAATACTGTCACAGTACAGTAAAACATTCATGCTGACACTGAGCATTGAGTGTTAGGTCCAGTTAGGACATGTTGCAGAGAATGACTTTTCCTCTGGATCTGGGCCTATTTTCTTGTGGAAAATGTGAATTAGTTCTTTCCACATTTAAAGATGGAAACCACCCTTGTCGTCTGTCTGTGGAAGAATTTGTATATCCTCTGAAACAGATTTTTCTTCTTTTTTTTTGTGACATCTTCCACGTTAGCAGGTGTCACTGCAGCAGCAGCTCCATCATTTGATGAAATAGAGGCTGCAGGTCCATCATCTGAGCCAGTGGCAGCTGAAGCTTTGTCTGTTCTGTTACTATTAATAGGCACACAATCAGTAACTGTACCTTCATTTCTGAAAGCAGGAGCAGCAGCATACTCATCCTTAGCATGTGCAGTATTGTCTTTGACTTCATCGTGAAAGTCAGCAGCTGCTGAAGATCCTGTTGCAATTTTAAGGCTGAAAATTTCACCCTTTACAAGTCCATCTCTCAGAAAAACTCTTGAACTCTCAGAAAGTGAACCGTGTGTGCAGATACTGGGAGTGGACCTTCTCTCTAAGTAAGCGGGGGCTGAAATGTAAGCACATGCCTCGCTTTGCACTATGGTGTCTTTATCACTGGAACTTTGATCCATTGGGTTTCCATTGTAGGACTCCTTGGTGGCTGGTTCTATGTTGTTGTCACTGCTGGCGGTCTTGATGTCTGCTTTGTTACCAGTGGAGCGCTCAGTGTCTGAATCTACATCATGGACATATTCAATGTCCGCATCTTCACCATTGGCGCTCTCAGTGAGGGAATCTTTTTTGGAGACATTGGCAGCAGATGGCTCTCTCTTTAAGATACTCTTGAGAGCTGTAGGATCTGACTCTTCACAGCTGGAATCAGTGCTTGAGACTCCGTTGCTTGAGTCAGAAGCCTTGTCACCTTTAACCTCCATGCTAGTTTTATGGTTGGTGAGAAAATTGTTGGTTTTATGTGAATGATCCAAGGTGGAAGCAGTTGTATTCTCATCTTTGCCGTCATCCACACATGTGCTGCTGTTTATTTCATCTGTTAGCTGAACCATTGTAATAAAAGTGTGTTTTAGGGCTTGCCTAGGTGTGACTCTTTTTCCACCATCTGGATGTAGACACATTTTTAGAAGGCTTAAAAATGACATAATTTCCTCATATTCGACTGCATTTTTTTTCAGTGCCCTCCTCTGTACTGCATCTTCCAAATTCTTTGCCCTGTCCAAAATCCTCCACCTAACTTGAGGGTTGTGACCGGTTGCTTCCTTGTATTCTTCTGGTGACTTCAGTCGCCACCCAGAACTGCTGGAGCCCTCCTCCTTGGAGAAGTACTTGTAGGTTTCTGTTCCAGCACTCAGCACGGGATCCTCTGGCTGACCCAGCAGTTGCACCATGGTTTTCATCCATTGATATGCACAGTGTCTAGGGAAGAGGTTGATTCCAAAGTGCAGGAATCCCATGACGCATCCCAATCCCCACATGTCAACTGCTTCAGACAAAGGGAGGCCCAAGGTCACCTCTGGAGCCCTGTATGCGGGAACTTGCATTTTCATCCCAAGCTTTACTTTGTTTATTGGAAGGGCCAAGCCAAAGTCAATCAGCTTAACTTTGAAGGGTTGTTCCTTGTGACTGACAAGCATTATGTTGTCAGGTTTCAAGTCAGTGTGAAGTATGCCGATTCCCTTTAGGGCATCAAATGCCACAAGAAGCTGGTAGAACACAGAGCGAATTTCTTTTATACTCAATGGCATCCACTTCCTCTCTTTCATCAGGTCCCACAGACTCTTGTCCAGCATCTCAAAAGCCAAACAAGAGAGGTTGTGGAACTTAAAATTGTCCATGAATCTTACGATATTGTTTTTGTCTGGATCGAGAGCCCTGATCATTTCCAGCATTTTCACCTCCCTTTGAATGATGTGTTCTTTGCTCTTCTTGTGGATCTTTATTGCTACAATCTCAGCAGTCATTAAATTGATACACTTAGCAACTTTTCCAAAGCCTCCCTCTCCATTAAAGTCCATTACCAGGTATCGGGTAGTGTTGCTGAAGAGTATGTCAAACTTCTGCACCAGACATGGTGCATGCTGTACATCATTGTTCTTTGAATGAACTAAATCATCTGATGTTGAACTTGAGGTTGAAGATGTGGAGGACATTTTTGCAATTAAATGTTTCCACTTACTTTTCACAGACAGAATAGTTGACTTCGTCTTTACTTTGAAGGTAACCAGAAGGTAACTGACCAGATTCTGATAGAGGACTTGGTACATGGAGTTTTCATCATGACATCATTAAGACTCTGTCATTCTGGTCCAGGAAATAGAAGCAAAATGGAGTTCTAAATTCTAAATTCTATTTTTTTGTCACTCTCAAATAAAAAAAAAAAAAGGAAAAAGTCACTGCAAACTGTCAACATTCTTTTTATCATTAATAGTTCTGAGTTGCGGGGCTAATGTAATAGTATAAGAGCTAAATTCTTGTAGACCATGTGTGGTGCTTCATTACACTTCAACAGATATTTTTCAAGGATTCTGGAGCATTAGAACAGTTCATTTTAACCAATCAAGTTAGATTAACAAACATAACTGGGGTACCATAATTACAGACATAATGCTATTGCTTTAAGGTTACAGTACATTATACCTTTAAATCATAGCAGCATTAAGAACTTAAGCTGGATTTATTGAAAATCACAAACATGAATAAATTACTTTAAAATTAGTCAGTGATTAGCATGATCCTTTTAACCATTCTAATATGAGTTAATTCTATTAAATGGCATGAATATATTATTTTACAACATGGCAAAGTTTTTAGCTTCTTTCAGAACATCCTTAATATGTAGCTGTTATCCTGCTGGTGTCTTAGTCTACGTTAGAATTTACCCAAGTATATGTCTTAAACTTCACAGTCCTTGATTCATACAGAAGTCTTGGGATGTAACATGTGCCTAAATTTCTTGCGTGTGCATGGGACACTGTTGAAATCATCATCAATCATTTTTCAGCACCTATTTGCAAGCCACATAAAATGTAAAAACTTCACTTTAAAAAGGTTTTAATGCTTTTTGAGTTTTTAAGCACCTTTTTAAATCAAATAATAATACAAATAAATTAATAAATAATGATAAGTTAAATATAAATTCTTCCAGTTTCAAAACGATCCTTGCCCAAGTCCATGAACAGGCCCTAATAACCAGCATAAAATGTCTATGTGTGTTCTGCATAGGGACTATACTTTCTTGAATAAGAACATTATTGGATGTAATAGATTAATTGTAGGTAATAATTAGTCAAAGCCTCAGGCGCTACCAGTGAAACCAAGTTATTTATTACTGAGTTATACTGCAAAAAATGTATTTTGATTACAAAATGCCTGAAATTAAAAATTAGTGAGCCTATTTTACTTTTTTGGCATGGTAAAAATATATAAGTGGGATAATACCCTTCAAGGTGTCCATAATCAGTAATTAATGGATTCCTCCACTGCATGATAGGTTGTTCCGGCCTCCCTGTCGTCCAGTAATTCCTGATTATGGAGACCTCATAACACATTATCTCTTACAGACTCCATCATTTTTTTTTTGTGTCACCTTTACCGTTATAACCTCCATCCTTACACACTCACACACGCACACACACATACATACAGCCACATCTAATATAAGTGATGACTGAGGGTAGAAATACTGTGCTGCGGTGTGTATTTTAATGAGAAATGTGGAGCGTGGCTGCAGGAAGTGACAGCAGCAGCAGTAAGTGGACTCATATGTGTCCCCATCTCTTATCATTCAGGTGCAGACTGCCTCATGGGTGTGTACCTTTTCTTCGTTGGAGTTTTTGATGTAAAATTCCGCGGGCAGTACAATCGTAATGCACTACTCTGGATGGAGAGTGTCGAGTGTCAGACCATTGGATTCCTGGCCATGCTGTCCTCAGAGGTAACTGCCACTCTCAGGCACACATACAAGCACGTACACACTCTTATTCTGCTAATGCTGCTTTTAACTGTTCCCTATCAGTCACTATTGCTATTGCTGCCCACCATTCAGCTGATCAGCTGATTCAGTTTTCCTGAGGAAGAACTTGTTTCTAGCCAATGGTTATACATATATTAACCCATATAAACTGCTCTTTAGAAATGTCAGATTATTGTACACACTGAAAATCTGACTGTGACAACTAACAGAAGCAGATTAATGTTAGTTTAATAATTATTAACCAAATGAGCTTGAGCTTAACCTACTTTCTATGTGGAAGGAGGGAAATCAATCTTTAAGATTAATAGTGAACATTTTCCCTCAGGTGTCCGTTCTCCTCCTGACATATCTGACTTTGGAGAAGTTCCTGGTCATTGTCTTCCCCTTCAGCAATCTGCGCCCAGGCAAGCTTCAGACTGGTGTAAGCTATACTATAAATAGAGGAAAATAACCAGCCTGCTATATGTCTTATCTTTACAAGAATTTATTTTCTTGTGCTCTTTCATTTAGAACATCTCTAAAGAGACAACACCAGTATCTACTGCTCATTTCAGTTGTTTAGTGTGTGACATAGTTGTTCAGCTTCATGGTGTGAAAAGGATTGATTTGCTCTGCTATAGTAGTTTTTCTTTAAAATGAATGAGCTATCAAGCTGCAAGTGTTCAGCTAGGGCACTTATTATGAAACACTCTGTGGCCTTTGCTGTAGCTACCTTTAGAAATAAACTGATTATATTGCAGAGCAGATGCTAATTACATAATGCAGAGCATTTTGTGTGTAGAGGTGCAGGTGGATTCAGCTTCAGGTCACAGTGTTTGCAACACCTGCATTATTTTTAGAGCAAAAGTCTATGAAAGACATTGAATCATTTTATGAGTACAACGCTTTAGAAAGCTGCTGTTGTCAGTTGATTCACATTTTGTATCAAAATTCAGATTGGAAGATTATTTAATATTCCAATTTAAATGACAGTCAGCTTTTGACACTTACCCTTTAAGGAGGAAAAGATTTTATTAAAGAACTTCTTGGTTAACTTAAGTTCAGCTCTACTTAAATACTTAACTAAAAATGTTGTGGTGAAAAACTTAATGGCCACATAATGTTTGCAGATGTAAAGCACTGTGAATATAACCACATACTTCCTGGTATTCTCTCATGGTATATAAATGGTAGTGCATTTAGCTGCCACCCCAACTGCCTCTTTTTGTGCACGTAAATGTTTGGAGCAACATCTGACAGTGAACGTCTGGTAATCCAGAGTCATCAATTAGCTTAACTCATTCTTCACTCTAGGCTTTGAAGAGTACTCTGTCAGAAATCCTAACAGTATGATTGTTGTCCTCCTGCAAGGTGGTCCTGGCCTCTATCTGGCTACTGGGGTTCATTATTGCTGCTGTACCCCTAATGAATGAGGAAGTGTTTGGAAACTACTATGGACGTAATGGGGTCTGCTTTCCCCTGCACTCTGACAGGCAAGAAAAACCTACTGCCAAAGGATATTCCACAGGCATTTTTCTAGGTAAATTGATTAAAAAATGTTTCCTTGTTTCCCATAACAGCACATTTTACAGTGAACACTGATTTTAGCAATTAAATTTGTTTGTGTTTTTTCTGTGTTCATCACCTAAGGGTACCTTTTTAGAGACTGATGAAACAGTGGTGTGTTAAAGACTAACATAAAACGCAGTAGACTGATCTAATCTACTACACAGTGAGATGAAATACTTTAAATGAAATAAGATAAATTAGCTTAAGGCCTAAGAGCAATCAGATTCCATTTTAAGTGGCATCATTACATATCAGCTAACAGAGCAGGGAACAGCACCACATGTTAGACTGAGCTATTGCACAGAAAACACTATTGCTCCATCAACAATGCACAATTAGCCTCTGTTCTTATTACATGGTGTTCTCACTAAGGACCCCTGAAAATCTGTGGTAATGGGAAACTCTGTGAAGGCTGCCAGGATTTACATCACAAAGCTGAGAATCCTGTTAAATATTTCAGGAGTTGCCACAGTTTGTTGTTCATTGCTGCCTTTTTTCATAGTGTTTGCATCTATGTAAAAATCTTAATGTGTGTGTGTGTGTGTGTGTGTGTGTGTGTGTGTGTGCATGTGTGCATCTGTTTGATTGTATTATATATACTGCGCCTGCACTCTAGTGTTTTATTCACAGTTATGCAAAGTAACTAAAGTAACTTTTGCAATCTAGTGCTTCTTTGTACAGTGCTACTACTTCACTGCATTTGACAAATGTTGTGACCATGTTAACCATTTACTTACACATTAAAAATACATCATGAACTTAACCTTTTTGCCTGTGACCCATTACAAAAAGCAGTGTCTGATTAGGGCTTATTGTCAGATGTGAGATGCTTTTGAGCTGTAAACCTATGAGACATAGGTCTTCCTAGTAGGGTTCTCAATTCGGTCCATTATGTCCCAGAATAAGCCAATATTAGTGAAAAAAAAAAATAGTACAAATTTGTGTAGCAAACCTTCTTCTTTCCCATCACATGAATCATCTCACTACCCTTCAGATTTGTCCCCCTTTGTAGGGAGCACAACTGCTGTTTCAGAAACACTAAACTTAACATCATATAGCTAACTGTATATAAGGTAATTGAAACTAGTTTCAACTAACCCACTATGATGTTTGAATGACACTTTGACTCTTATGTCATCTATAATAAAACATCACTCACAGGAGCCATTTTCTGCAAAACGAGTACTTTTCCTTTAATACTTTTACTAAGTACATTTTGCTGATTACACTTCCATACTTTTGCATAAGTAGGCTTTTGGAAACAGGACTTCACTTGTAAAAGAGCTATAGACAAAGATACATTTTTACATTTATGTTTTTCGTGAAAGGATCTGAATACTTCTTTCATCACAGCATTTACGGGTGTAAATAGCATGTGTATTTCTTTAGGTCTAAACCTGGTGGCATTCCTGGTGATCGTCTTCTCCTACTCCAGCATGTTTTACTCCATCTATAAAACTGGCATAAATGCGACAGACTTGAGGAGCAGACTGCACAGAGATGTGGCTGTGGCCAACAGGTTTTTCTTCATAGTGTTCTCTGATGCCCTCTGCTGGATTCCCATATTCTTAGTGAAAGTCCTCTCACTGTTGGAGGTGGAGATACCTGGTAAGAAATGAAACCAGCCTGAGTTTAAGGTTAATTTAACATCACAGAAATGAAATCCTCCTGCCACAAATCAGTAATGACACTTTTATTTATGAAACAGCATAATAAAAAACTTCCACAGGCTTTTACTGTTTTAAAAATGTGCACTTTTGCTCCTGTTCTCCATCAGGCACCATCAGCAGCTGGGTGGTCATCTTCATTCTTCCCATCAACAGCGCCTTGAACCCCATCCTGTACACCTTGACTACCAGCTTCTTTAGAGAGCAAGTGGAAGTCTTACTCTGTCGCTGGCAGAGAAGACACACCTTGAAAAAAGACCGCAAAAGCCTCACATCCTCCTCAACAATCTTTATGGAGGCCCCACGGGTTCCTTGCTACCAGCTACCAGCCTACCTCCAGAGGATGTCACTGACTGCAGCAGATCCTCGCTATGCCTAAGGGTGGCTAGAACTTTCCTGTTGCTTTATAAACTACGGGTTGAAGATCTATTACTGGATATATCTTCAGGCTCCTACATGACAGTAGCATCAGGGGATTGACCTCCCAGTGGAACTAGACTGACAATCATGCTCCACATCTGTAAAAATGACCACAATTAGACGCTTTTGTCCAAAGGAGTTAACACTTTTCCCCCTGAAGTATACAAAAGCTAACCCTGGTGTTCAGCTTCCTGTCACTTCCATATGCAGGAAGAGCCAGGGATCAAACCACAATGATCAGTGGATGACCCTCTGAACTAGATGAGCTACAGTCATGCCCATGCTTGCTTGCGTATGTTGCCATGCATGTGATACAGTCCTAGGCTAGAGTCCAATGAAATAAAACAAAGGCAAGGAGAAAAATAAATGGATAAAAACCAGCATATACTGAACATCTCACTGCCACCCTGTGGATGATCACAGTGGACTTATGTGTCTAAAGTCAAGCAAGAAAAGTGCTTGTTGTAATGTTATGGAGTGCAAAATGTCCCATATATGGTACGTCTTACGTTCATGACCCTTTCTAAGATTATCGAGCTAGAGGAGGAGAGGGAGCCGAGAGACAAGCAGCCAAATATCTTTTTTTCTCACAGTTTTCTATGGAGTGACTTAAGCTCATTAGATGCTGAGCTGAGAAATGGATTCAAGGATATAAATGGTTTCACTCTCAACCAAAACATGGAATGAGTCTTGGACTGCATAAAATGTGGCACTCAAACATGTTTTTATAGAATTACAATCCTGGCATTATACAAATGGAAATGCAAATCTGTGTTGTATTTGTTTGATTTATAGTTCACAAAAACAAGTACATATTTGAAATTCAAATGCCAAAATCCAGCTTCGATTTTTATTTCATTTCCCAATTAAAATTCTATAGCAAAGTCAATTTCTGTTTTTTCCTGGCCTGACTAGCTTTCCTTATTAGATTTCCTTTTGTAATACCACTTGCCTGGAGCCTTCTCTACACAAAATGGAAACAAGAATACATTATGTATAATGCGTAACCATGGAAAGTTATCACACAAAGGCCCCCTCACACCTGTATTTTTGTTAATTTGGTAACTGTGCGCAGACCATTTTTGATCATGATACTACGCATAGTCATACTACTAGTATACAAATATAACATTGACAGGTTTGTACTGAGGGGGAATTTCTACCAACAAATCTCATGTAGTGAGTGTAAACTGGGCTTTTGCATTTGAATTATTTCACAATGTGAAACTGATTTCATAATAATTTGCACAAGGCACTTAAAATATGAGAGAAACCAGTCAATGGGAGAAAAATGTGAGAGAAAGAGACTTAACCATCGACAAACAGTGAATGTTGTGCATCAGTTTTAGCACCAATTCCTGTTCCCACCAATTGTAAACTGATGCCATTTTTGCCATTTTTTTTTATTTTTCTCTGATATAATGACTGTAATCTAATTTTTACTTGTTTGTACAAATGCCATTTTCTGCTGTACACTCCTGCATGTACAGTATGTGTAACTATGAATCTGAATCAATATGCTGCAGCATCATGACTTTCTGTTCAGATCTCATTTTTGTGTGACTGGTCTGGACTGAATTAAAAGGCTGGTTAAAGAGCACCACGCTGCATTTAATTCAATGATACAATACATGAGGAAATTCTTTAATCTGTTTATGTTTCTGTGTTGCTTGTCAGACGCCACTTGAACTGTTCTTACGTTGGTTGATGTTTCTATTTATACTTTTTTTATACTGAAGCATATTATGCCTTTATTTTTGCTGCCTTTTAACAGTTGCTTTGAATTATGATGATCATAAACAACTAGAAAATGTCTAAAGAACAACAAAATTAAAGTCATACATGTAAGCAGAATAGGTGGTTTAATGATTTTACAAATATCTACCAAGTATACCAACACGTAAAACCCATTCTGATGAAATAAGGACTGTCATTTCCTAGTATGCTGTGCAGATGTGCAGTATAATTGTTTTTGTTGTATAATATTTAGTACAGGAGACTTGTCTTGTCTATGTATGTTCTTTCTATCATTGTGTTTGTCTGAGTCAGGTTTGTGAGTTGTGTTAATTGGTTTCCTCCCAGAACTGGTTCTTTAAATGAAATAATAAAAATAAGAAAACAAAATTGAAATATCTGCCCTTTTGTGTGAACATTAAGCTATCCATTAAAGCAACTTGTAGCTCACAGGGGATGTGGCAAGCTCCATAAATGATCAAAATATGCCATATGAAAATAAGCATAAGAAGTAATCATCTGATTTGCTTCAACATATATGGAAGAATGAAGTACAGTCCAATGGATTATGTATAATTATATCAACAGGAACATTTGAGGAACATCACTAGCATATGTTTAAGCATCTGGAGTGGAAAATTGGTATTGGTAATTTAAAAACATAGGCCAGGCTAAATCAGTGATAGAAGTTACTTCAGCACACTCATTAATACTCATCAAGTCTGTACAGTATAACAATGTGTGGAATTTCAACTTCTGAGTCTTATGATATCATTAAATATCCCAATAAACCAATAAGCTATTTATGATTTATATATAAAAAATGAACTCAAATGTATGGTCAAGAGTAGCTTTCATCATTGTATGAAAGAGAAGCTCGACAAAGACTCTTTCATCTCATCATCTGTGTCAGTAGCTGCCTGTGGTAAACTCCTCTGTCACAACCCAAAACCTCTTTTTTAATTTTACCCCACAGCTCTTTCATCACTTGATCTGACCACACCTGGGGTTCTCAGCATCCTTCCGTGGCAGGTGTCCTGCCCTTGGACCAAGGTGTACCCTTAGCGACACACTGATTGACACCCCCCTCAACCAATAGGAAATGTTTCTTGCCTCCGTTTCCAGAATCTCGGCACCTGATTGGTTGCTATGGGCGGGTCCCTGTCATCCCTAGCAGTAGTGCTGTCAGCCGGGGCGGCACGACTCCTGGAGGAGAGACGAGACGGATTGATGAAAACAAGCTGCTAAATCACATAAACAAAGAAGCCGTGCCAGGAAATGATCCTATAGTCGCCAAGGTCGACGCAGAAAAGGTACCGTTTATTTTAATGTCGCATTGGTGCTGTGTCTGGCGATGTTTACCGGTTATGTGTTGATACAAAGGCACCCGAGCAATGTCTTGATATAACATCGATGTATAACTACCACAGGGGCTTGTACTAGCTCGCTGGCTACCGAGTTAGCTACAGGCTCAGCTGGTTATAGTGGTCGACGCACATTTTCTCAGAGAAATATGACTGACGTAACCAACAGCATTGTTCAATGTTTCCTTGGTAGCACTCGTACAACGAACAATGCCGCGTTGGTTTGTGAAGCAGATTAGCTAAGCAACAGTCTTTATGTTGACCGCGACGTTGATTGTAAATACACGCTTGTGATGGCGGTGAAAGATAATACGCTACACCGCATGTTAGCTACCGGGTGGGTAGCTAAGTCACTAAAGACACAATTGCTAGTTGCCACAGTTTGGTGACATAAATTAAAATAACAGTGGGTAGTGTAACATAAAACAACACGTTGACGTGCCTGTCTGGTACCATGTCTGAGCCTTTGGACCACTCACTGATTGGTTGTTTTTCTCACTGTGAGGATGATTGTATAGATGTGGGCTGTGGATTAAAATACAGACTTCAAACCCTGAAACTTAAATTGCTTTTTAGTCCAGTGGTGCGCATCATCCCGCCTGAGTAGCTTTGCACTTTATTATTCCGCAGCTGAGATGTTCAGGGGTCAGCTTGAACATTTTGTGAGAGAAAGCCAGTGTTACAGCATGTATTATTTACACACACATTCATACAGTATACATCCAGATAGTGGTTGACACTCAAGAGTAGGAAGCACCACTGTTGTGGACACGAAGGGCTTCATTTCTTGTTGGCTGGCAAAATGGAACCATACATATTGATTTATATGTATATTTTCTGAGTGTGACTGAATTGGATTTGCTGTGAAGAGCAACTGGACAGATAATTATACCTCTTCTTTTTTTGCCTAGTTGTCTTCTTCATCCTTGTCTGATAATGCTCCAATTTCAGGACCCCCCTCTTCCTCACCCTCCCTCCCCTCCTTCCTCATGACTCAATCGTAGTCCTTCTCCATCTCTCCAGCTGTTTGACACAGCCAGTTGGCAACTGCGACCCAGTTAACTCCATTGTTCTGTGTCTGGACTTGAGCTTACAAGCAACACACGCAGACAGCATGTCATGTGTGTCACAGTGCTGTACTTCTCTGATGTTCCTTCAACTCCTACATACATGTCCCACATTAACAAAATCTATACAGTGGTTGTCCTAGTATTGCTTTTTTCTCCTTGTCTTCAAATTAAGCTATACATATAAATATTATCATAACATTATTACTGGTAGATTTAAGGTACACGGAATAACTACCATGAGGACTCAGAAGGTTTTAGGTTTTAAAGAATGTGAGGAATTAGGATTTTCTGCCTACTTAGATGTAGTAATCTTTTCTGATCATGTATGTATGTTGGTAACATGTAGATGTGTATTAGAGTACACTGAATGGGTTACTGTGCTGCCATAGCAAATTCACTGAAGTACTACATTGTATTAATTTATTGTTTTTCAATGCCAAATAAGAAAAAATCTGCATAAGAAACTGAAGCTTTAAAACGCAACATTTACACAAACAACAAGACCAGGCTTGATGTAAAGCACCATGCATTGTGTCCAGTGGGGTTTTTAAAGAGACAGGGGGTTTTCTTGACCCCATATATTTCAGTAAAAACTTCTCAGAAAACCAGGCATTAAGAGTTCCAGGTTTATAGAATTTTTTTTACATCTATTTTGTGACAATGATTGAGTTTCCTCAAGCTGTACCATGCCTTTGTTGTGTGTCCCCACCAGTGTCTGTGCGCTTGACATCAGACATCAGAATTAGAGCTGGGTATTCTACTCCGAGAGGGAGTATCTTCCAACACTAGTTTTCTAATTGCTTTAGCTCACTTTGCCATTATATAGTACTGATAAAGTATGTACTGGTCTCTGTTTTTCTTCCAAACATTGGTGAATGGGGTGCTGCTGCAGCTCAAAAACCTAGCTACATCCCAGCCTTATACATAGAAAAACTGTGGGTAAACAATGAACACAAGCAGTTTGATTCAGCTGTGGTTTACTAGTATCTGATGAGGTCAGACCTCATTGTGGGAACAACTAAAGGCTATTCATGCAAGGCTAACGGGTTAATCACTTTACACGCTCACAACAAAAGGCATGTATCAGAAGACCACTCTCTCTGATTTTATGGCTCAATATAGGATCATTCCTATGAAGATCAATGTGAATCAGAAAATCGATCTGAAATCCATTGCATCCTATGCATTCCTGATGATGATCGTGCAACTAGTTTCACAAAATATATATCTATATGTTGTGCTAAAATTGCACAATGAATATCTATATAAGTTCAATTATGGCTGTGTGGTGTGGCTGCAGCAGGGCCAGTCCTTTGCACCACTGCAGTCTCTGTGCACGAAAGAAAATAGTCAAACCATTTAATCAGGGATGACATGACCATGAAGCCTACAACAGACTATATTTCAAAATAAATAACTAAATACAAAATATACAAAATTTGTTTTGTTTTGCTTTTTTTCACTTTCAGGGGTCACTGTGGTTAAATGTTTTGATACGTGTTGTTATGAGTGTGTCATGGTTCAAGTTCATGGTCTCTTGCATTAAGAGTGCATTTCTACCCAGTGATACAGTGCACTAATTTAGCTCTGTTCCCAGTGAAGTTTGCAGGCCACTGATTACTTAGTTTGCCATAAAGATGTTGTTGAGCTCCATCCACATGTTGGAAAGGAACAGAAACTGTGCTTGACCTCCCACACTCCTGACTGGTGAACCTCAGTCAGCTGATGAACTATCTATCTTTCCTCACTGTCATGGTTTCCATAGATACCACTCGGCACCTCACTCCCACTAGATTACATAACCTTTTATTTTTGCCAGTTGCGCACAGGTCCACACATATACAGAAACACTGGCATGCACACACATTCACATTCCTTGACCGTACTGTAACACACTCACTAACTTTGTCTCAGGTGTACTTCTTACTAATGCTTGTTTTAAGGTGAGCTTGTCTCTTTAATTTTTGCTTTGAAACTATCAGAATACTCTTTTACTTGAAATGTGATAAGCCTTGTATTGACTTAAATATAGAGAGTTTTGTTGAGAATCAATTTATCTGACTTGTGTGTTTTGCGTGATTGAATTAGGACTTCAGATAATTGTTGTTTCACTACTGAGCTCTGAGGCTATTTGCTGATGCATTAGTCTGCACATTAAAGACCCCAGAGACAGTGTTACATAACAGAGCTCTATATATGTATGGAAAGGCCAATGGGCAAACTATGTGTTTGTATGTGTGAATATGGTAGTGCAAAGTATGCCTCCTTTAAAACAGTATTACATGTAATTTGCATTTTTTTATTCCTCTATCAAAAACTGAACTAAAGTTAAATTTTCAAATTGAATGGATTAAATTTCTTTTACTTTATCAGAACTGCATTTTTCCTCCTCAAGTCCCAGTGAACTTAGGTATTGCGGAGAGACTTGAAGCACAAATGGGGTCTCAATTAAAACAAACAAGTAATAATAAGAAGAAATTGTCTTCTAAAATGACATCCTGATTACAAATACTGTATGTGACTAAATTATATTTCTGTATTGGGCTCAAGGGGGCACCATTGTAGAGCTGGTCTGTCTGCCTGATGACGACAGGAGATAAAACAAAGGTGGAGGACATCTGATTGATAATATTGTTACTGTTATGATCACTTACATCAGCAGTGGCATTTATCATAGTTGTAGCAGTTTAACAGTTTATACAAGAATTGATACTGTAAAATGTAAACTTGATACATTTGTTATGGGATTCTACTTTTGAAAAAAACACATAATGTTTTTTCCAGTGTGCATTAAGTTTTTGTATTACTGCAATCTCCTGCACTATTGCATGAAAACAGACCTCTGGATTGCTGCCCACAATTCAAAAGTCAAGTGAAAAAAGAAGGACATGGGTATTTAATCAGATAGTCACATGACTGTTGGCCTGTTGCCTACAAGTAACAATCATGCAGCTTTATGTGATGTCAAGTGGAATTGGCAGAAAAGTAAAAATTACTACAAACACAGGGCATGTGAGCTGCACCGAGTGCACTAGAGTCAGCGTGATACCAGCATAAACATGCAAGGCTCGTCTTTGACGATAATCGTTAGAGTGCCATCTAAAGCCATTTTCACATTCCTAAAACTGTTTTAACAGGCATGAATGCACAGATGGATGCATAATGACCCAAACAATGCTAGATCAATAGTGTATAATGTCATGAGCATGAATTATAATAGGTTATATAATTACAGGATGCTAAATAAAGGGCCATCGTTACTCAGTAAATGCTTTAACCAACAAATCCACCAAGATGTCCCACTAAATATAGCTTTCATTATTTTATTGGTGCTGGTGTTGACAAGTACCTAAAATATGTGCTTGATCATTTTGTACTCTGAATAATCTTAGGCTACAACTGGGAACAAAAATGTCCATGATGCAAAGCTCCATTGTTTGTTAGAAAGAGACCGATTACTGTGGTGAGGCACTCCTATCATTCATTCGTCCATTCTTCTCAGTGAACCCCTGAACTGGAGTCTTGCTAAAGTGTATAAGCCAAACGTAAACTTGTTTGTGTTCTGGGTCTCTGAGCATGTGGGGCAATCTGGGCAACTGGTAACATGACAACATACTTGAATGACAGGAGAAATAAAAGGTTTTCTGTTGCAGGAGAGTGTGCAATTTAAATAGGTGGAAGGTTGATAATCTAAGAAGAGGTGAAAGCAAGACACATTTCTAAAAAAAGGTGTGTTGTTTCTGCTGAATGCATCCAGTGTAGTAAATCATTATTTTTGCTGTATGCGTCATGTCTAATACTGTTGTCACTGTTACGTACGTGCAAATTTGACCATCAGTAAGAATACTGGCGATTTCTGTTTAGTTACTCTTAATGCCTGTCACCTGGGCCAAACCTGGACAAAGTCTGATGAAAGGACATGGTTCATGGACCGCAAGAGTCTATGCTTTAATTGTACCAGTCAAAGTTTCACAGTGAACAGAAGAACAGCAGCCAGTTAAAAGGAAGAAGCAGAAGCATTTTTCTTTTGAGAATTCAATTTTTTGAGTTATGTTTCATGATGAGAAATGGAAAAAGCTAAAAGGGACAAAACACAAGTCAACCTGGGTCAATCATTCAACAGATGGAGACAGTTGCAGAATTAAAGTATTCAGTAGTATTCAGAATGGAGCCTGAAAAATGACAAGCCCAAAACAACACAAAATCAAAGTTCCTTCTACTTGCTTCATAAGTCATATTTCTTAAACAAACAAGTTGTTTCACTAGTCAAATTTATAACAAAGGTTTAGTAACTACTGTCATCCAAATTCATTTACTTTACTTAAATACATAAGCTAAAACAATATAACAACTAAAAAACAATGAAACAACTAAATTCAGTGGGTGTTGAAGAAGAAAAGTTCAGACAAGGAACTAAAGAAGCAAAGGACATTGTTAATGATAATAAGCAGTGCCAAAGTTGCATTGAGTGTTGCACATTCCTTGCAGCTTCTTTTTGACTCGGGGCATTTCTGTGTGGGAGAGGAAATAGTTTTATGTTTCAGACAGTATGTGAGACAAGTTGGCACCACTCCTGACTGGTGCGATGAGAGGAAAAGTTGGGGTTTGGACAAAGAACTGAATTAAGTGGGATTGACAAGATGTGCATGACTGAAGGGGCACAAAGTCAGGGTGAATCTTAGTTGATAAGATTGGACTTGCCGTTAACCAGGCTTTTTGGCCTAAAAACAGGCCAAGACCCTGTGGTTTGTGTGAGCATGTGTGCCTGGCTGTGTTTGGTTGTTAGAAACAACCAAAGCATGTCTGTACAGTGAATTAAGGTGATGCTTAGCTCATAATCATATTTAGTTTGATTTATGTGTGACAGCTGCACATTAATCCCATAAGAGATAGATTGTAATTTTAATAAAATGTAATCATTGTAATAATTACTAATGAGAGATGATCTGTAGGGTTTTTTTGTTTATTTGAATTGAAAGAGGCATTTATTAGACAAGATTTATTACACTTCCTTTCCTATCTTCTCAGCAGTGTTCCTCCTGCATCTCACATCACTTTTATCAGCTGTCTACTCATTTGCCTTTGAACACATTTAAACACAATCAATAGACACATTTACATTATAGAGTTAAAAAGAGTGCAAAAGGAAGAATAGATGGGATTATCCTGAATGTTTGAAAGTTGAGATTGACCTGCTGAGTATAAACCTAACTGACAAATCAGGTCAAGCAAACAAGAGTGACAAAGCTGAGTAGCTTGTCAGAGAAGCTAAGACTCCATTATCATTCATCCACAGCCAGAGAAAGTCAAAATATCTTTTTTTCCTTCAGCGTGGTGTAGATTAATGTCTACAGGAGAAAGGAGATAAAATGACAAAAAGTACATTTTCTCACTGTCCTTGCCTCATGTCCCACCCACCATCACCACCCCAGCACCCTACTTTTCTGTTGTCAACAACACATTCCTGAAGATGATTGGTTAACCTGTTTGTTTTCTTTGATTGGTTGGCCCCAGTTGTCAGTTAATGAAAGGACCAAAGCAATCTCCCGTTTGTGTGTGTGTGTGTGTGTGTGTGTGTAAGAAAGACTGAGTGAGTCTTAATATTTGGCTGTTGTACTCCCCTAGGGGATGGCACGCCTCTCTAACTGACTCTGGCACTGTGCCTCCCTATGATTGTTTGCCACCATTAACTATTTCCTTGACAGATGGTTGATGATGAGAAAAAAAACTCTGCTTTGCACATCTGTTCTTCTTCCACTTATTTATGTAAATTTGTAACTATTTAGTTCTATATTCTATTTTTGTCTTATTCTTATTGTCTTATTCTTATTTTTATCTTTTGTACTTTTTTATGTTATTCTGTGCTGCTGTAATAACCAAATTTCCCTCAGGGGATTAATAAAGTACTTCTATTCTATTTTATTCTATTCTAAAAATGCATCAAACTGTTTTAAATGCCCGTGTAAACTTCTCAATTGTAAAAAAATATATAAATTAAAAAAAACTAGTTTCATGTGCATCATCTCCTCATGTTCACAGATATGTCTTTTAAGGCAGTCAAACTGCATTGAAAGAAAGTGAAAACATCTCATCCTTTTTGATCTAATCCTCCTATTTTTCTAACTTTTATGAATATTACAGATTATGTTACAGACACACTTTCATGCTATATGTTATATTTATTGAATCTTATGTGGCAGCCTAAGAGGATATGAAAGTTGTGCTGTTGTCACACCTGCACACATGAGCACTTGAATGAAGCACTCAGTGGAGCTGATGTCATGACAATAGTGGCATAAACAGCAGGGTAGGTGTCTCCTGAGAGACTGAAAGTACCCTACCTACAGAGAAAGAGAGAGTAAAACACTAAGTGATCTTTGAGAGAACCGAGTGAGGGATAAAGAAAAGATAATTGTTCAAAACATTCACCTTGAAGTATTCCTATTTCTATAGCATCTGCCTGGTTTGTCAAGGTGCTTCTAATTACTTTTTGATAAAATGCTCTATGGGAGACTTTTATAACATTTCTGTTAAGAAGTTTTTTGTGTAGTAAAATTGCATTTAATGTGTTGAGGGAGTGGGCACATGTCTTATTTTAGCACTGAGAGTGGTTTGCCAGTATTACAAACCCCGTGTAATTAAGGCTAGACCACAATAGTGCACTCTACTTCCTGTTAGATTTGTTTTTTGTAGATAAGGGGCTGGGAGGTCGTCTGAGTTTTGTGAACTAGATCAATTTCTGGCTGCTTTTTAGGATTGACTGTAAGACGTTTTTGTCTGCAAAAACTACTTTTATCCATCTATTTACATTATGACAATATGTAGGTTTCACTGTTTTGTAATCCATCTTCTTGGTAAGTGAGATTTGTATTTGTCAAGCTGTGGTGGAACTGCCTGACAATGCTGCCTCAAATATATCTCTGAAATACATCTCCTAATCAAGACTAACTGCTACCTTTCACAAGAACAGTTTCAGTCTGTCTCTGTTCAGGATTCTTCCTGTTTGTGTTTGGCTTTTTTTCCCCCTTCTGTAAAGGGGTGTGTCCGCCTTCAGTAATCCTACACCATTAACACATCTAGGTTACTGTAACTGGCTAAACAGCCTCAACCAGTGAGTACATGGACTCTTACTCTTTACTCACACCCTCATGCCATGTGTTGGCTGCCTGAATAAAGCAGATGCATGCCATTCTGCTGTGCTTTACTACTATGTGAGACAGAAAAGATGAAACAAGAAGAAAGAAACAGGTGTGTGAGAGAGGACGCGAGAAAGAAATAATTTTCTTTATTGCCAACAGCCCGTAGTGACAGGAAGGAGCTAGTTGGAGGGAAAAAAACCCAGGGAGAGAAAGAAGGCGGTGAGAGGGAGAGGGGATAAGAGAACCACCCAAACTTCCCAAACCACCCAATCAAGCTGCGTTTTTGGAATTGGATCCCTCCCTTGTTCACCACCTGAGAGTGGAGAAACAGAGCTGTGTCTCAGAGACTCAGAGGAGAGAAAGACAGACAGAGAAAGAAACAAAAGACAGGTGAGAGCATAAACAGGGTATTTAAGGAGAAGATGGCTGAACTTTGACAGGAAATAAAATTGCCTTTCAAACAAAAGAAGACACGGAGATAATCCAAAGCGAGAGAGTGAGAAAGGAACTCTCAGGGGGAGAACCTGAACTCTCAGCAGAGCTGTGTATCTGTAACAAAGCAATGACCTCACTCTCTCTGGATTGAATGAACTCGACATAAAGACAGGAAACCCTTGTGAAAAGAAATTGGATACCAAAATGTGGACAAAAAAACGAGATGAAGAAAACTGAACAGGAGTTTTAGGACAGTCTGGACAGTCTATTTAAATCTTTTTTTCTTGTTTTTTTTGTTTGGTTTTTTTTGACCAATGTTGTTTTTGTATTTTTCTGGCTGAGTCTACTCGAAAGACATGATGTAGTATCTCACTGCTGACTCTGAGGAGGGCCAGGTTTGACTACCAGGAGCAGGTTGATGGTGGAGACATGTCTCTAGAAGATGGTAGAAGCACTGCCAGCCTTGGGGCTGAAAGCGGCACTTCAGACCACTGCAATGGCCACTCTCTCAGCCAAGGTCAGAACCAGGATCAGGAGAACCAGAGCCAAGGACAGGATGGGATCGTTCTGGAGCGTATTGCCTCTCTGTCGCTGGACATGTTTGACCCCAGTGATTTCACTGGGAGGTTTTCAAAGATCCAGTCTAGGTCCAGAAAGAGAACCAGGATTATCGGAGGTAGGTGCAGACAAGCTTTGTTTTTGTTTTAAATAATGATCTTCCCAACTGGAATGTGGGCTTGTTTTTTAATCTAATTTGGGATTTGAAATGTTTCAGGTCTCTTCCTACCTGTTTAGACCCACTCTGTCTCTCCATGTGTGTCATAACAGCGGCCTTTTTCCGGTGACTTGAGGACTTGACTTGACAAGTTGCTTTGTTGTGGCATTTGTTGACCCTGTGAAAAGTGATACCTTGTGTGTTTTTTAGAAAACAATACAAGATTGCTCCACTAATCCTTATTTTACAGAACGCGAAACGGAAATGTCCATGTTGTTGTTCCAACTGTGGGAAACATCAAGACCTCAAGCTGTATTGTCTGTTATTAGTAAACTAGGCATGTACTATTGTGTTTTGATACTGTATTGCAACAGTTTTTTATATTTCATCCCCAGCTTGAGCTCCTCAACATTACAGCCATCGCACACGTTGGCACACAGTTAAAAATTATGGCTTTAATTTGTAACCTTTTAGCTGCTGGATGATCTGTTTATCTGTGCGACTTGCACTCTGTCCTTGTCTCCTCTGTTAAAAATTACAATAGTGTCTGTTGATCTCTCAGCGGACAAAAAGATCCAGTGTTTCTGTCTATTCCTGGTGAGCCATAGCCAGGTCATTTTCAAAAGGAGGCTCGACACTTTCGGGACATTTTCACATCTATTAACGTCTCTGGAGCTATACTGCCAAGATTAAACCACAGTTACAGCTATGGTTGGCAACATCATAACTAAGTAATGGTAAAGAAGGAGTAGTTGAAATATAGACAATAAACCTGTCCAACAGGCGTGTTGGAAAGTCAGGAGAGTTGAATTTCAGTATAAAAGTCCATTAAGGTGAGTGGAGCAGTCATTTCGTATATGACTATACATTTTTCAGTGGGATTTGGCTGGACTTCAAAAGAGGAGAGCAAAGTGGGCGTACAGTGGAAGGGGAACTCTGGAGTGAGGTAGTGCCTGTGTAACCAAGTACCACCTGCACAAACATGTCTTTCAGGAAGACTTCTCGATAAATGTGCGCATAGATCATGAAGGTCAAACCGTCGACACTCGAAATTGCCACGGATTTTGATATTATAGGGCTTCTATTCTGTGCTAATGTGCATGACTGAGGCTTTGATGTTGAGGAGACAGGTATGCCAGGCATGAAAACTACTGATACACACACATTCTTCACAAGAGCTATCTATTTGATCAACCCAGCTGTGTCAAGGAGACACCACTGTGTGAACTGTGTACCTCAAACAGTCCCTCTGCAGTTGTTTGTGGCTATATCATGTGTGTGTTTGTGGATATTCTCATCTGCTCTGTTATGATGGGCCAGTTAACACCCACAACCACATGTCAGATGAACATATGAGAAAGACAGACGAGTGCCACATGTTTAGTGTTCACTTGTTTAACAGATTTGTAATTTATGTGGTTCAGTGATCTAGAGCTGACAGGTATACTTAACACATCGATGATTGAAACACAACATGGAAATTTAATCTGTCACTATTTTGATAATTGATTGACTGTTAAGTAATTTAAAAGCAAAAACACATAAGGTCACATTCACTCAGTTAAAATTTGTATCAAATTAATAATTTAAGCGTATAACTTTAATTGTTTTGAAGCAGAACTTTCAGCTTTTAGATGAAATATGTCATTATAGATAAAGCAGTGTAAATTTTAGAAGGATCTGTTATTTTGATATTTTGGTTACATATATAATCAACATTTGAAATACTGGATTGGACTCAATATTACAGTAATAAAGGAGATTGATTGGGGCTACAAACTACTCATTGACATCCCTTAAAGAAACAGATCTGTGTGTTCATAGCCGCTGTGTTTACTCTCTGGATATACACTAAAGAGTGTGTGTTGGTGTGTGTCTCGATGTGTATGTGTGACCTCATGTATGTCTCTTGTCATGGTCAGTACATTTTTTACAAGTGAGACTGCTTAAAATGCCATCTTTAATTTGAGGTCAAATGGAATGCAATGTAATGCATGTCTTGTGCATTCATCTGTGTGCATGTGTGGATATATACATGCTGGATGTGTGCATGTGTGTGGAGGAGTCACATTCCAACAGCTGGCATGCCCAGGCCCCTGCTCAGAATGTGAGGAATCCTTGGAGCTTCGTAAGGGTGTGTGTGTGTGTGTGTCTTCTTGTCCATGATTTTTATTTGTAGGCTGAATAAATGTGTGTCACTCTTGATTCAAATATGTACCTGTTCACCTTGTAGGTCATGAATTTGAATTGATTTCAATATTGTATCATTTTTTTATAGAAAGAACATCTCATTTACATCTGGAGGAGCTGATCATTTGCCAAAGAGACAAGCAGCATCCTAAATGAGAAATTTCTGTTTCAAGAAACTTTCCTCTTCAAAAAAATACTGCACATAACACCTGAAACCTCCCATAGTCCAACAGCTTGCACACATATGAAAGATGTTAAAAATAGAGTTGACAAACAATAATCCTTGATATTTCTCTTGAGTAAGATGAGTGACTAACAGGGGCAAAGTTGCAGTGGTGTTGTGATAACATAAGTCAAAGATTATTTAGTAACAATCTTTGAGTTCAGCTGCTTGACGCAGTGGACGTTATACACAGAAACTCTCAATGGGCATTAAGGCAATTGCAAGGGAACAATCATCAAATCATGCTTTACTTTTCTGTGATTGTCAACTTGTCATGATTCAGTAAGCAGGTTAACACAGGAGGCAGAATTTGTTATTGGCTGATACTATTTGGCCCAGAACTATAATGGAGTAAGCAGAAGTTGCAGACAGGAATAGGCCTGCAGAGCTTTTCTGCTATATTTCTCCTCCTTTGAGATTAGACTGTAATTGTCTGTTAATGTGAACCAGGCCATCCTGTGCTCGGTAGCTCTCCTGTGAGCTGCAGCTTTGCATGATACTGTATCTTATGCATTTTCTACGACCAAACCCCACCCCCTTCTCATTTTACCCCCCTCTACCTCTGTTCCCCCTCCCATACCCGTTCACATGTCCTGTGGCACTTACGCAGCTCATCCAGGGAATTACACGATGACCCTAATTATCCACTTGTACTTCTACTCTTACTCACCCAACCATACTGCGATTGCCTTTATGGCCATCGTACCTCTCCTGCTTAGACAGATTGTGAGGACAGCAAGGGTAATACGTGATGTTTCACGAGGAGTGAAAGAATTTTATTTTTTCTCACTATTGTCTGATTGTCAGAAAGTATACTTAAGCCTTTTAAATCTCTCAAGAATTGAACCACTGGGGTAGAGTGAAAGGTTAATAACCGCTACAAGCAAAGTGCTGGTGTTGGCCTTTACAGATACTTAAGGAGGGAAGTAACAAATTAAAAACAGGGTGCGATTGTTTCATTAAGTGAGCTCAGAAATGCAGTGTCCACATAGGCAGTGTTGCTGCGGCGCCCTTGATTGAAAATGAGCATCAAGAAATCCAAACGTCCTTAGTACCATTAAATACTGAATGATTAAAAACTCTATCTGCAAGTGCATCATGCCACCTAAAATCATTTCATACTTTAATTGTCAAGCAGTTAATTTAAACGAGTGGCTGCCAAAGACATTAACATAGTATGGAAATTACAGCAAGTCACATAAGTGAGTTAATTACAGCTGGGGCACCACCCCATGTCACTGCTGGCATTTCATCTCCTGAATCATTATCCAATCATCATCCATTTGTGCTGAGTTGTTTTCCTAATGTACTGGTTAGAGCTAGACTCATGAATCAGCCTTTTCAATATAAGAGGTGATGTATGCAGATATATGAGTGTCAGTGTTGGCCTATAACAAGAAATTTCCTTAGAGAGATGCCAAACTAGGTTACCGACAAGTTAATTTAAAGTTAAATTGCCATGTTTATTGTGTGGCTTGGTCACATTTCTTAAAAGCAAAACATATCCAAAAAATGTTGTTCATGTTATGTGTTTATGTACATATCGGTCGCTGTATCAGCCTAAAAAATCCAGTATCTGCCAGGCTTTTGTACTGATTACTTGGACTCATAATTTAAATGGGGTGGAGGACTGTGCTTGAATGTATTTTCAATCTGGAAAATCTTTTTGAATAACTGATTTGGGCTTGACATTGAATCACAGTCTTAATCTTGTCTGGTCACGTCAGGTACTGGATGGTTTGGGTTAGAACTCTGATCAACACATAAAAAGCCCAATGGATTAGGTCACGTCAAATACTAAAATGTTATCTGTTCTGACTTTTTAGCTTTTTTCAGTAAGTTGTTCAAATATACCAGATAAATAAACTTATTATTTTCTTAAAGACAAATCAGTGGACTACTGAAGGACTTTGTTACACATGTTGCAGTTTCATTTTAGCTGTATTATTTGGTTAAGAAAAAAAAATAGGTAAATGACTGTATTCTTCTCACTACTACTAGCTCAGTACTGCTTGTAAACCTGAAAGGAGACATTTTTATCAACTCCAGTCTGAAAATTGGCAGTTTGACTCAAAGATGAAACAGTGTGGGGGTCTTTAGTGACCTAATTATTAAATTAATCATGAATCATATAGTAAATAGATAAATAGAATTTTGAATAGTGTTCACTCCACCCCCTGTAGAAATCACGTTCTTAACCATAGTGCATCAACTACTCCAAATGTGAGCACTTAATCTACACAAATTTCAAAACAAACACAGTAGTGTCCCCCACTTATACCAAACATTAAAACTGACTATAAGTCATACGCACAGACTTCATACACAAAACTCAGTCAGAACATCTGAATCTGCACTATGGCCTCCGACATGAGGCAGCGATACCATTGATCATTCAATATTCCTGGGTATTGGCTGGTGCTGACTGCCTTTCAATGGTTCTCTTGGCCCTCATTGGACAAGGCATGCTTACTCAGCACTTATTGTGAGACAGGCATTATCTGTTATATTATTGCCCTTTATCTTCAGAATCCCTCTGCCCACTGTCTCTTTATCAGCCCTCACTCTGTACTTTTCTCAGTCATATCCTCTCTTCTATTTTCTGCACATACACCCCCCCGCTCGCCATGCGCTGCTATCTACTGTATGTTTTCCCTCCCTCCCTCTCCCTCTCCCTCCCTCTCTCTCTCCCTCTCTCTCTCTCTCTCTATCTCTCTCTCTGTCTTTCCTCTAAGAGGATTGGCTGCTTGCATCTACCAACATCTGTGTATCACTGTCCTGAGAGAGCAAAACAGAGAGGGGATGGGGGTGTTAGCCAGCTAGATAGCAACACAGCGCGCAAGCAAGGCTGAGTGCCGCTCTTTATCTTTCTCTTTGACACACACGCTCTTTCTTGTGCACGCTCACAAACAAACACGCACACACTCAGCAGCAGACATCATCCGCAACATCCGCATCACTGGCTGCCCACCCGCATCCCTCTCTTGTTCTCTCCCAGTCTTTCTCTGTCGGCGTGCACTCATTTCTCTCACTTGCTCTGGCCGCAACGCCTCATCCTGCCATCCTGTCCCCCCTCTGCTGTCTGTCACCGTGGCGACATAGCCTCTGCAGCCATGGCGACCAGCCAGCAGGATTCAGGCTTCTTTGACATCAGCATCAAGTCTTTGCTGAAGTCCTTGGGAGGGAGTGAGTATGGCTAACACACCATAGTTGTTGTTGCTGGCATGCCAAACAGCTGCTTGATACCGAGTCACTGCCGAGTCATCAGTGGATCCTGCATTGTACAGACTATACTTATTTTGTTTGTGTATCTGTATGTGTTAAGAAGTGGATGATAACGAAAAACAAGCAGAATACAGCATGATCCACATTGTCAATATTTGGCAATGTTACGTAATGTAATAATGGAAGGCAAGGGGTTAAGACAGACAGCGAGAGACCTGCTCCAGGGTTTGGTTGAGGGTAAATCTAATTCCTCAGCAGTTTTCTATATGAATTATACAGCACAGTACTTTGCAAAAGAAGAAGCCAATCTTTGTTATAATCTTAGTGTCCAAAAACACTGTCACGCTCAAGCTCATTTGCCAGTAAATGTAAAACTGATATTTAGTATATTTACAGGATATATAAACGTGTGTTGTCATCTGTCAGCCTGACATCATGTGCTTTTTACCGTCCGGAAGACTCAAATCTGGTTATTAATTCATTAGTCAGTGTTTACCAAACAGAAGGGAAATACACTGTATGTCACGATGGGGCAGTGTAGGATGAATGCCAAGCAACACAGCAACTGGACCTACTGTACTTCCCACAACTTTCAGCAATAGCCTCATTAATCTGAGACTCCACACACGCAGCCTGGTGTTTACCGTTAGTGTAACATAAATGTTTTTGTCGGTACATACAGGATACAGAGGTTAGGTAGCAGACTCTCCTCCTCTGTTCCTCTGTGTTCACATACTGACTATACATTAGCTTTCACTTTGTGCATGCCTGCTATTTTATTTTAGTAATTTATATGAATGACTCTCTACAGTACGTGCTGTGTTGTGAAATGGTCTTCCTGTTGTGTTTGTCCCTTAAATTAGATACCATGAAGATGTTTTGGTGCGTGTGTGTGTGTGTATGGTTAGCAGGGCAGCTGCGTGGAGCTTATATATTAGGTGTGTGCTGAAGGTTACTGTCAGCAGGGGTTATGATGATGGTATAAGGGTTATAATGGAATTGCAGGGGATGTGTTGATGGTTCCCGCGCAGCCATTTAATGTGATGTAATCACAGGGACCCAATGGTGTGCTGGTTTCCTACTTTAAGCTTTGGCTCCTTTCAGCTATAGGAACCAATTGAGTCATGTAGGTTTGTTTGTTCCAAGGTCATGATGCTGATAGCAGCCAGGAGGCTCGAAAGCTGAGAAACAGGCCTAATAAGTCCAAGCTAAGATTGTGTTTCCAGCGCAAGTTACTTATCAAGTGAAATCGCTAGATAAATAACTGACCTCATCCCGTTGAACTTGTTCTATCCCATACCAGCCTTCCAGACATAATCAAGTATAGGCCTGCTCAAAAATGTCAACAAACACACATAGTTGAAACATGCTAACTCAGCTTTATTTGTTAATTGTTTACATCTGTATGTGCCTATATTTTGAATTATAATTGAGAAACATATTATTTTTATCTTTCTACTTTACTTTTTACATTTTCAAGTCCTAAACTGTATGTGCATGTAGCCGCAGTTGACGTGTTGAGTTTTACCTTTGCTAAGCACAGTTGTGAGGCTTATAACCAACTCACCAAAGATCAGTTAAAATGCAACCAACAGTTACAATGAAAATGGCAGAATACATTATTCACATGCAACAAGAGTTTGTGAGCTGCCTCTTCTGACAACATGCAGGTTCGTTTCTGCTAGGTCTTGTCCAGCGCAGCCGTCATGTGTTTGTGGTAATTGTCTTGTGCTTTTAAAAGTGACTCATCGCAATCCACTTTACTTAGACACTGCCAACACAATGTACACGCAGTACAAGACTGATTTTGTGTCTTTTTTCAACCCAAGAAAACCTGCTGCAGTTCTTGACCAACCTAACTTCACATCCTGGCCTCAATTTAAACCTCAATATGACAACTTATGTTTAATAGCTATGTTCTTCACATGTCAGAGTCCATTTGTGCTATTACTCGCAGCACAATGCATGTTAGTCATGAGTTGAGTCACTTCAGTATGGTTGTGAGTCAGTATAACATGATGGAAGGTAAACATGAATCTATGTAAAGTTGACTCTACTCATCCTTCAACTAAAGACTATTTTCATTTTGTGTTAATCTGGCTCTGTCATTCATTGATTAATTGTTTTTTTTCTTTAAAATGCCAGAAAAGTGTCAAATATAGTTTGACACAGTCTCAGTTGATGTCGTAACAGTCCGAAACCAAAAGGTGATTACTTTTCTAATTACTGCATGACTAAACGGCATCTTCACATTTGAGAAGCTGTAAGCAGTTTTGTTTTCTGACCAACAGATCAATTAATTGACTAATCACTGCAGCTCTACTCTTAACGTCCTCACAATCTTCTCAGTCTAACCCTGCTTCTTTCGTATCTCACTCTTTGGTGTCGCAGTCTTTGCCATCTCTGTTCTTCTTTCTTTCTTTCTTTCTTTCTTTCTTTCTTTCTTTCTTTCTCAGTCTTGCTCCCACAGTATGTTTAATAAATCTTTCAGGCCATAAAATGTGATTAAACCAAAGTGGGCTTGCATTGACTAGACATAACAGATTTCTGCTGATTCACATCTTAAAATGCTGAGTCATGCAGATTTCTACACGGTTCCCGGGATGTGCTCATGGCACTATATCAACAGTTCTATCGGACACTGTTATCTCTCCCTACTCTCATGTCTTCTACCCAACAACATGCAAGAGGCTCACACCCACATGCATGTACACATTCACACACACACACACACACACACACACACACACCTCTTATATTTATGTCAGTGGGAAGCTTTAGTAGATTATCTCTGTTTAGAGTCCACCTTCACTAAATTATATCAGGGCCGTTTGCTTTGTAGTTTAACCACATTACATAGTTTTCCTGATTTGTCACTGTCTGCCTTGGAAAATTGTGTACATGTGTCTGCCAGTGCGTCTGTGTTTGTATGTGTATGTGCACTTGTGTATGAGTAAGGGTCAGTGGGAGTGGTGGGTATGTAAGAGAGTGACCTCCAGTGGTCTATATATAGCACCTCCCTCCTCCCCTCGCCTCTCTCTCGGGGCAGTGTTGAAATTCCAACCCAACTCTTCTGGTCAGCTTTCCACAAGGAGCAGACTTTACTTAACTGCTACTGACAACTTAAGGACAGCCACAAAACCACTCTCAAAGAAGCACTTTATTTCAATACAACTTTTCAATGCACGGATTCCAAGGTCACTGGAGCTGCCGTACAGAGGAGTGATGGCAGGCAAGGCAGCGGAGCAGAAGCCAAAGTAGAAACTGATAGCTGGTCTGGACAGTAAGCTTATATAGCTCTCAAGCATGGGGCCCTATGCAACGTCTGATCTACACAAGCCTCTGCTGGAGAAGAACATTGGAGTATCTCTTAATTCCTGCTGGTAGAGTTCACCTGTGGCGGAATAAATCGCCTGTCTCCTTTATTTTGAGAAGACACTCTCACACCATCTCCTTCTCTGTGATTTCAACACTCGCAGCTCTGAGGCGTCAGTTTGTCCTCACTCCTTACTCTGGCTATGGCTCTTCCGGTCTGTGGCAACAGCATTTCTTCCTGTTTCTTTTGGACTGAATGTGGAATACAGCTGTCATGAGATTTTTTTTATTTCTGACTTTCACTTTACCTGCCAATCATTTTCTGAAGGATGGAGCTTCAAACTTTTAGCTTTGGTTGAACCAGACCAATGCTTGAGCTGGGCATTATTCTGATGTCCGCAGGTCGCGTCATGGTGCAGTAGTTGGATATTAAGAATAAAACGTCCTCTGCACTGCTAATTCCTTGCAAGGAAATACATTTATTTATGAATCATGGGAGCTGTATATTACACCTGGTAAACTACTGAGCAACCCCTTCTCAGCTTCTCGCCCTCCCCCAGTGTTACATTCCGCCTCCATCTCACTGTCTCTGCCCATTTACCCACTTCAGCCCACTGCATCCCTGTCTCTCTGTGTGGCTGTCTGCACCATGGAAGTGCCAACAAAATGGAGCAGGGCAAGTGTCATCAGCTTCATCAAGGGACTTGGTAAGCGTGCAGGGGTGTGTGTTCATGTGCACACATGTTTGCATCATTTCGGGGCTCAGGTTTCACACAAACAGGTTGCTGTCTGCAAAGCCCAGGGAACTGTCGAGTCCAGGAATTAGTATTTACATCTCACCTCTCCGGTGAGGTCAGGTCACATGGTCATGAAAGGTCAGTTAGACCTGACAGAGTTGTTAACTCACACACACTAGCCACTTCTGGGAAAAGCTCTGGTGATTTATTGCTTTATTGCTCTTTATTGCTCTGTTATGCACCTTGTTCATCTCAGCATGTTGGTACAAATCAAACATTTGCTTCAGTCACACAAGCCTCCTTTGGTGATTATTGTTGCAGCCATTGTCAATACACTACCTTATGTGTTGTTAAGGTATGTGTTCATCAGTGCCAGCGACAGTAGTCCACAGTGCATCATGCACATTTCCCACAAAGTCCTGCTCAAGCGCTCATAGTGCACAGTCACTGACGCCATGGAAATGTGTAGAGTGATGAGTTTGTTCTATTTTAAGTCCACGTCAATATTCCTTGAGACGCATGACAGGAAATGCCCTCTGTCCTTATATCTGTCTGTCCATCTGTTGTCTGTCTGTCACTCAAACCCTTTCCAAACTCCACCTACTCCCTGTCTGTCTTATTATCATAATGTCTTGCAGGAATAAATAGTGCCCAGTCTTTCAAATGATGTAATCAGAAGGGAGAAATGAAAACACAGGCTGCCCAGCAAATCTGTGTGTGTGTGTGCGCATCCCTCTGTGTGCCTGGAAAGTGTTCCCTGTCAAAGTTGGACACACTTAGTGTAGATTAGTCATTGCTTGGGAGTTTCAACTTAACAAATATAAAAATTACAACCATGTTATTCTGGCACAGACCTATTCTGTGTGTTAATATGTGGTTTACTAAGACAAATGCCCAGAGAGAAAGGATGAGAGTCTGTGTCTTAGCTGTTTCTCTATAATGCATGGAGGATATATCATGGTCATAGAACGGGAGAGGAATGTATAGCTGTATGTTATAAAGGCATAAGAGAGGTCCGTCCAGAGGTTCTCAGACTGTGACGTGGACAGGTTGGCACAGCAGGAGAGATATGAGGCAAGGGTTCTATGTGAGGTTGAAGGGAAGGGTGCATGCTTGCTTTCCAAAGACTTGGTTATCATAGTTAGGCCTGTTGCTTGGGCAGCTTATCAACATGGCCAACAGATAGAGCTGCAGCAGCAGACGTGACACACAGCTGTTGGAGGATATTAGGATCATTTAAAAATTTAACAACTGATTTTGAGTCAGAAATGGCACACACACAGACACGATACACATATTTTTAGATTATTACTTACATTTTTCTTATGTGACATCCATCGTGAATAAAGATCTGAATCTGTGCAGAAGTCCTGAACTTGCCGCAGTATCATCACATTTTTAAGTTGTCTTCAGTATTAAAGTGATCCGGCAGTAGTTGTCTGTACATTTATGGGTACATTGCAAACAGGAATTGCTTATAGATAAAAGAAAGAAAGCAGTTTTTGATGTTGCCAATTTGCCAAAATGTGACCAATATTTTTATTTATTGCACAATTAAATGCTCAAAAACACAAATTATGGGAACTTCAGTTACAAAACTTAGCATTATTCCTCAAATAGAAGTAAGAGAAAGAATTATCATAGAAGTGAAATAAATATGGGGAATATTGCTTGGTACAGCAGACTTGTCCGGGGGGGTGCTACGGTGTCAGACTTTAAAGGCTTTCGATTAACTGACCCTTTCTGACTCTCCCCAGCCTCTCCAGTGGGACTTAAACCACCCCTCCCGCCAGTCAGTGGAACGTTGGGAGAGAGGAAGGGTCCTGTCGTCATGGCGCCTGTCAATGTGGACCCTGAGAGTAAGCCGGGCGAGTTCGTCCTCAAAAGCCTGTTTGCCAACTTCACCTTGCTCTCAGAGCGCAAGATTCGCATCATCATGGCCGAACCTCTGGTGAGTGAGTCTGCTTGGAAAATATTTCATCTTGGTCTTTTTGTCAGTCCACTTCTCTTGGGTTACGCCACCATTTTGTGCATCTCATCTGACTGTGTAGTTCAGAGCTGCTTTTTATGACAAATTATGTTGCCTGCAATGTGCATGTGCTACAAATAGTATATCTTTAGCATCTTGATTATAAATGACATGACCTAATTTACCAAGGAAAAACTTTCAGTGTATGTTATTGTGTGTCCACCTAAAACTCTCACCTAAGACACTTCTGTCCTAGTGTTAACAGCCATGTTTTACATAATAGAAAACCTAAAGAGTGACTGTTAATGCCTAGTCTTTTTTAGAAGGTACTCACTGTTTTAGTTGAAACACACTGTCACCTTTCTCTCTAAATAAATCTGAATTTCTGAGACAATCCATAATCTATCATAGTATTAGGAGGTTTGACCTTTTAACTCAGTTTTTATGTGTGTTCATGATATTCTTAATCATCTGATATGTTTAATGAAAGGAACTTAACAAGATTAGTACAGTAAATGTAAAGGCTGATTTGAGTAATGAAATCAATCTGTTCTGGGCTTTAAAATTTAAATGTTACATTTTTGTTTTAGGTACTTAGCTGATTATCACATTTTAGACATACAGTGTCAACACAAACAGTCTTCACTATTTATAGTTTGGGCTCTGGGGAGAAAATTAAATTTGATGCAGAGGCACTTTGGCCTGTCTCAGTTTTGATTACAGCAGTTTCATGTGTGGCATTTGAATTTCCTTGCTTGGCTTCCTGTCACTTCCTGAATTTCACAATTAAATTCCCATCCCTTCTGACGTGGATGTTCTTATATTTCACAGGAGAAGCCACTTAATAAATCTCTGCAGAGAGGAGAGGACCCACAGTTCGACCAGGTGTGTGTAACTGAAATGGACATATCAACAGCAGTGTGTGCTGTCCCTTTTATTTCCTGTCCTTGAATTCTGGCTATAACATAGTTGTATTTTGAAATGGGATTAACCTCTGATGCTAATCTCTTTCTCTCTTGCTCACTTTCAACTGCAGCTGATCAGCTCTATGAGTTCTCTAGCAGAGTACTGCCTGCCGTCTATTCTGCGGACTCTGTTTGACTGGTACAAGAGGCAGAACGGCCTGGAGGACGAGTCCCATGAGTATCGACCCAGGGCCAACACCAAGTCAAAAAAGTGAGAGGACACACAAACACTCTCTTCTCTGAATACACCTCAGAAACTGGAATACATGTGAAAGACTAAATTCTCATACATGTGTACAGAAATGCATGCAAATATAGTAAAAATAACATTACACAAACAACATGTCAAAAAGTTTTTTTAATGTTCCCCCACAATCATTGACAGTTGATTAATGGAAAACTGGTAAAAAAGAGATTCCTACATTAAACACATACACACAGAGGCAGGCACAGGAGTACGCATTTGGCCCCCACAGGATCAACACCGTTACTGTGAATGTGAGTAATGATGTTTCTCTCTGTCCATCTCAGTGATGAGCAACAGAAGGACTACCTGTTGGAGCGAAGGGATCTGGCAATAGACTTCATCTTCTCTCTAGTGCTTATAGAAGTTTTGAAGCAGGTGAGTCTTAAAGTGTGATCAGCTACTCTGCACTTTGCTGTTTGTCACCACAACCTTACTAGCATGAGTGGGTTTAACCTAAAAGATAAAAGTGCGGTATAAAAACTGCTGTTTGCCTGTGTTTCAAGCCTTTGATACAAATGTCTGCTTAATACTGTTAACAGTTAAGGAATCAGTTCAATATTTACCATGCTCCTCTTTGATTAACAACTTACTTGACATCAGTTGTGCTGTGTTCCCCACTCCACTCATGTGAAGCTGTAACTAGATGAAAGCAAATACAAAAGAATAATTTACATATTTTATTTACATATACAACAAGCTCCCCAGACTGTCAGCAGAATAAGAAAAAACAGCTCATTGTATTTGGACATTTTGTTTTGCTAAAATTTTAAAATCCAAAATGAACATTTTAGAATAAAATGGCAACGCTTTTTCTCAATCCAGATCCCTCTTCACCCACTTTTGGATGGACTCATCCAAGAAGTAATAAACCTGGCCTTCAAGCACTTCAAATACAAAGAAGGGTAAGAAACATACTGAAAACAACAACAACATCCACCTGCAGTTACGCACAGCTTCTAATATTTTCTTTCTGTTTAGGTATCTGGGACCCAACACAGGCAACATGCACATAGTGGCTGACCTCTATGCTGAAGTAGTGGGAGTTGTAGCTCAGTCCAGGTACTGTTATGCAAATTAATATGTATACACATTGTGTTTGCATACACATTAAAATAAATGATCTTTCATCTTTCATCTTTCAAAATATTTCATCTGAAGTTTATTACCTCAAATTAGACACAGTCTGTTACTGTCCATTATGCAAAAATACACGCAGCCTAAATTACTCTTATTTTTGCGCCACTGTTCATAAAGTGTATGTGGCAATCTTAAATATCTTAGAGTTCAAAATAAATTCTTTACATAATTAATGCAAATTAAGTTTGTAATCCAGGTCATGTTTCAGTTGTGGGCTGATTTGTCAGGTTAGGAGATTGAATGTGTAGTTACTAAGTGTCCTCCTCTTGACCCCATTGTCAGTAGAAATTAATTACAAATGAGTTCCCACTTCACTGAGTGCAAATGAGTAAAAGAAACAAATGTCTGCCATTGCCTGTGTGTGTGCGCGCGTGTGTGTACGTGTATGTGTGTTTGTTGGTAAATACATGCTCGTATGTGTGTGATGGCAACTGAGGACCATGACGCTCTAGAGATGATGGTCCTCCGTCTGTTTAATGTTGTGTGTGATGAGAGATGAGCACTGTTCCCATTTTCCAGGAGGTTATTACTGTGATGAAGTAGGGTTCTCAGGATAGCTCAGTCACTGCTGTCACACACGCACGCACACACGCACCGACTAGCTGAGCCACCACATCATTTGACATAGACATCGATCTAATAATGGATCAAAGTCAATACTTTTAGATCTTCTGTGTGGATGATGGGTTTTCCACTTAATTAAGCTTCTTAGTTCATTTCTAACAGCCAGAGTTTTTATTTGTAGCACATTATTTACACACAGGGCTGTGAAAAGGTTGAGCACACACAGGCTTAAACAATCTGAACACATACTTTATTCTTGGCATTATCTGTGTGCTTTTCCAGCTTGGTTTATGGACCACAGTGTTTATGTGCATCTTATTTAAACACTCAGCACTAAACAGAAGGCTGATGTCTGTCCCGCTTACTTAACTGCTGTGGCAACCCCCATGAAGCATGCAAAAGCATGCCACCCCACCAAAAAACGCACACGCCTGAAGAACAAGTGCACGCACACACGTACACATTCCCTCCACATCACCCCTCCAGATGCCATTCTAAATATAGACCTGCAGAGCGCTGTTGGTAAAATCTATCTGGTTGGTGGGTACGTACACAAACACACACACACAAGCACCACACCTATGCGCACATGCAGAGCAAAACAGGTGCATAAACAGATATATTAAAAGGAGGTTTTATAAACACATGACACAGTGTTCCAGTGTTTCCTCTAAATGTGACCAGCTGAGACCTGGATTCAAAAACATTTACTAAAACTCACAGAGAGCTGAGCAACTGATCAGGTCATCACTTCCATTGGCAGGTTCCCAGCAGTGAGGAAGAAGTTCATCTCTGAGTTGAAGGAGCTGAGACAAAAGGAACAGAGCCCCTATGTCATCCAGTCCACCATCAGCCTCATCATGGGACTCAAGTTCTTCCGCATCAAAATGTATCCGGTAGAAGACTTCGAAGCCTCCTTCCAGTTCATGCAGGTAGGCTGAGCGGAAGTCATATACCTGTTATTTACGTGTCAACAAAGAGGCTCTGGTTTTGGAATTTCAGGGTGCGTTGGCCAGACAGACATGCTCTTTCTCTGCACACATTCATGTCTGGAAGCAGTTTAGTGCTATCATAGAGCAATCCAATTGGTTCCTCTGAAGTAATTAGAGGTTTAAGTGCCCTGTTTATTGGCCCTTTCACGGTAATCGCTGTGGTGAGAATGTTGCTTGCTTCCTTCCTCAATAACGAAACAGGGAATGAGCCAGTGACCTTGCATCCACAGACTCATCATCTACATAAAAAATGTATCTCTCTCTCTTTATGTCTTCAGGAGTGTGCACAGTATTTCTTGGAAGTGAAGGACAAAGACATTAAACACTCATTAGCCGGACTGTTTGTGGAGATACTTGTACCTGTAGCTGCTGTAAGTGCATTTCATCCTGCTACCCAGTGCACTTTTCCAAACTATCTTGTGTCAGACATAGATCGAAGTTGATGTTTGTCTTTCTGATAAAAAGCCTGTTATGCTGTTAAGTATTTTCTAAATATACAGTGTTTTTTCTTGAGAATAATACAAATCTTAAGCTTGTTGATATATAGTGTTTTGTCATGTAGTGTATATAGAGTTTGTCAGCATCAACTTAAGTAGAACAGCAGCACATTTCTGAATGTAAATGTGTACGTAAGTCATGTCTGCATTATTTGTCCTCCCACAGACTGTGAAGAATGAGGTAAACGTACCTTGTCTAAGAAACTTTGTAGAGAGTTTGTACGATACCACACTGGACCTGTCCTCCAGAAAGAAACACTCTCTGGTAGGTTTCTCCCCATTATTCTGTTTCATCTCTTCTTGTCCCTCTTCATTCCCTCTCCATTAACAGCAATTGGTGAAAGCTCTTACTGTAACTCTCCAACATGTGGGCTTTTATCTCTCCACGGGAAGGAGACAGGAGTGCGGATCACAGTGCCCAGGCTAGTTTTTGAAGCATTGCCAGGTGGGCATTATTTGCCCACAGCAGGGAAACAGGCCAGAGAACCAGCAAATTAGATGCAGTACATCTCCCTTATTAAGACTGAGGTCTTACATGAACAAGCACACAATAAACCTCCTCTGTTTAATTGTTAGGACTGGTGTGGCACAGCCTAAAAGTTTTAACTGTGTATATCAAGGCAGTAATGGAGCAGGCAGCAGCCAGTGACCCAGGACGATATAAAAACACACAAATTATCTCCAGGAAACAAGACACATTAATCCTTTCTTAAATAATTAATTAGTTATTAATTAATTAGTATGCTATTTAAAGTCTTAGTTATTTCAAATTCTCATAAAAACTGATATTTTAGTCATGTCAATTAACTTGTTTCAGATATTTTGCATGCCCTTGTTTAGCTTTATTCCAATTGTACTATACTTTCCTCAAGATACAGATGTTGATTTCTAGAAAATTCACTAACAAGTTGATTGACCTTGAAAATAAAATAAGTTCATATACAAATTGGATTATTTGTCATATTGTTATTGATTGAGGGGCTATTTGTGATATGTGCACTCTGATATGTGTCTGGGAGCTGCAGACATGTCACTCAGCTATCACGCATGCTTCCTTCACTGAATTCTCCAAATACCCTGAGCAACCCATGCATTAAAGACGAGACACACCTTGTATGCATTTTCACTTTTTCCAAATGGAACAGTGCACAGGTATGCACACAAACAAACAATAACCTGCCATGTCGGAGCAGAATGGACAGACATGACAGGAATGACAGTAATGTGGTGCATTTATATAATTGTTATTCTTTTACATTCTGGGTGCCTGAGAGACACTGAAATGGGAGATAGATAACAAATACCCTCTTGATAAGGAGTGACAGGTAAATGATCCACTCCTCAAAACTAGCATTCCTATACCTATTCATGACAAGGGTGTACCTCAAGTCACACTGGTCATTAGCGAGGAATTCCTGTTTAAGAATGATCTGCATGCAGACCTACATGCCTTTACCAGGAGATTGGGCAGCCAAGACACCCAAGTTCACATTCATGTATGTGAGCTTTATTCTAAAATGTCATAAATTGGTCTTTTCTGTAAACATGTTACGGTATTATTTACAACTCTGTTGTTTTGAATTTGTTATGAAATGAAGGAAAAAATCTGTTCACAATGGTCTAAGTCCATCTGGCAAGATAAAGCCCAGAGAAAGTATCCAAAGTCCGAAGAAGGTGATATACTAGAGACAACTGAGGAAAAAACAGGTTAATGAGGGATTTTTTAATGTCCTACACAAGTGGAACATGATGGAAAACTGTGCTTAATGGTAATTAATTGGGCTTAATCTGAAATAATGTAACTGCTCATTGTTAAAAAATGATAAAGGCAATCTCAGAAGTTGGATATCAGCGTGAAAGAAATGATGATGATGTAAAAACTTTTTTAAGAAGCCAGTCTGTATCTTTTTATTCTATTGACACTCACTAAACAATGAACTTTGAATTTTAATACCTGATCCTTTTCTACTTGTTGTCTGAGGTGCATCATGCAAACGTTTCCCATCTGTCTCCTCTCCCCTCACAAGGCCCTGTATCCTCTGGTAACCTGCCTGCTGTGTGTCAGTCAGAAGCAGTTCTTCCTCAGCCGCTGGCACATTTTTCTAAACAACTGCCTCTCAAACCTCAAGGTCAGCCCTCCTATTTATAGCATGCATGCAAATAAATACGATACAACGCACAGGGGTGATTTGTAGGGATGGGTATCCTTAGGATTTTACCGACACTACTACTCTTATTGATGCATAGCAAGACGAGAATTCATTTCTGTTTTAAATATAACTGTCGTAGTGTTTACAGTAGAAAAGCCATTATATAAACTCAACTTTTAGCTTGTATGTAGTAATTCCTTATTAGCCAAGCAAATGTGCTGTCCTGGTGTAGATGAGTGTAGACAGAGCAGATCAAAATATTGCTTTTCTACATGTTTATATGTTTATACTTGTTACTAATTTGTACTGATAATGATTTACTTTTTATTGATGAAGGTTTTATTGTTCCTGCATTAATGTAATTGGGGGAACCCAGGCTCAGATCACCAAAATGTAGCAGCTTATCAATACTGTGATTTTTAATAATTCAACCCAAGGGAGCAGTTAATGCCAGTACCCGTCTGTAGTTGTTTAAACTTACAGACAAAAACTTTTCAGTCTCTACTGTAAATTCATACCCTTGGGGAACAATTTTAACAAAGTGACGAACTGTGCATGCAAACAACACCGAACTTCACACAACAAACTGTTCCTCCAGCACTAACTTAATACCTCTCAGCTATCAGACCAGCCACCAGCATGTCTTGCCTCGAGGAAGTCACTGCAGTTAAGAATAAAGTGATTAATTGAGTTTCATAAAGATGTCTATACAAGTCTGACTCTCAATCACACAGCAACGCATCAAGCAGCATTTGTAGCGCAAGCAGTAAATTATCGACTTATTGTCGAATGTGAGGAGTGCTTGTTGGGGCACCAACGAGGGGAAACCCTGTGAAACATTTTTGTTGGGTGAAGCTATGTTAACTGCTGTACCTGATAAAACACAATGGTTTGTGTGAATGTGCATGAATGCAGAATAAAGACCCCAAGATGGCACGTGTGGCTCTGGAATCACTCTACCGCCTGCTGTGGGTCTACATGATCCGAATAAAGTGCGAGAGCAACACTGGAACACAGAGGTAACAGCTCCGTGTAATTTATGGTTAATGAAATGTAAGATGCCATTTTAAACTTCTAAACTTTTAAGCTTAAATGTGTTAACTATATTTTGAAAGCTGTCTCTTTTTCATTCCCCTCTGCCTGCATCTCCTCTCCCTTGTCTGTTCTTCTTCCCACAGTCGTCTGACGTCCATCACCTCCACCCTGTTCCCCAAAGGGAGTCGTAGTGTTGTTCCCAGAGACATGCCTCTTAACATCTTTGTCAAAATCATCCAGTTTATTGCACAGGTGTGTATGACAACTGTCCACACTCCTGGGAAGTCATAGATGGCTGTTTGATATTTCCTGCTTTAGGTCAAAGCACATGAGAAATAGGGGTTTGTTATGTTTTGTGTAGCCAAAATGACCAACTTCCAAGATCTGTTTTGTGATTAATTCTTCTTCTCGGAGAAACACAAACACTAGTAAATCCAGAGATTAGGTTGACAGAGCCTCATAAAATGGGTTAAAGGCCGATAAAAAATATTATTTCAGTACCCACTCACACAGTCACTCTGATAATACAGGATTACCTAGAGTGTACGTCACCAAAGATATTTAACAATTCACCAGAATCCATTAAATGAATTGAATTCATTTAATCTAATGATTGAGAGAGGCAGAGGTTTTTAAACTCACTAAAATATTGTAGGTGTATGCATACCTCTTCAAAGCACCAACCAGCTTGTATGACTTTTAGTTTATTAAATACATAAAGCCCTATATTGTCCTTTTTCACTTTCTTGTTTAATCAGATTTGTAATAAAACTCTGTGTTCTATTTGCGACACACATGGGATATACTAGCTGCTTCACGCCACATTAACTCTGAAATCCTGTAACAGCGGTATGTTTGTCCTCTGTTTAGGAGAGGCTGGATTTCGCCATGAAGGAGATCATATTTGACCTGCTGAGTGTTGGGAAACCTGCCAAAGCCTTCAGTCTCAACCCAGAGGTAAAGAGAGCAGACACAGACATTCAATCATGTGCACACATTCACACACAGATCACACAGTGTATCCCCTGGCCATGATACAAAGATGAGAATTCCAGTTTTTATTTGTAGTCTTCAGTCAGAGAGGAAGGTGAAAAGCAGTGCGGTCTGTGTTGTAGCTTTGAAATTTAAATGCACCATCAGAATGACCTTGTCACTTTTTCAGCTGTAGTAAAGAGGGGTGAGTTCATCATATGCAATGTAATGACAACACAACAAATCACTGAAATCACGCAGGACCTGTTTTCATTTATGCAGAAAGTCTGTTCACAGCATACTGGGGATGTGAGCAAAGTTGTATAAAGCCTTTTGTGGCTCCAGGTAAAGCTGAGTGAAGTCTTATACGTTGCCTCAAGTCATGTTGCTTGAGTCAGCGTCACTTTAGGTTGAAGTCTATAACTTTACTTTTAACCTTTACGTTGCCTTGTTGGTAATGGCACCGTGTTTTGACAAGAAAGAAGAATGTGTGGGGAAAAAAGATGATTTCCTGCATCAGTTTAGATTTTTTTAAGCACAGTAAAACCAGTATGGTGGGTATGTTGTGAATACTTCAGTACTACAGTAAGACATTGGTTTGTGAGAGACAAACCATTAATCATATAAATGTTGAAGTAAACTGCAGATAATCTAAGATCACTTTTAATTATAAAAACTAATTTTGACTGAAGATCACTGATTTATTGTATTTGTTGTAAAAATAATCATCCCAAACAAATGTATTTACTGTGATGAAGACAAGTCCTGTCTGCTGATGCATTTACTGACATTTACTGACCTGCTACAGTTTTGCCATTCCTCTTGATAAACAGACTTTCTGTTTTGTAGTAAGGACTTTTAATCTGTGTTCCAGCGTATGAACATTGGTCTGCGGGCGTTCCTGGTGATAGCAGATGCTCTGCAACAGAAGGACGGGGAGCCTCCCATGCCCAATACAGGAGCAACTCTGCCCTCTGGAAACTCTCTGAAAAAGAAGAAAACTTATCTCAGCAAGACACTTACTGAGGAGGAAGCCAAACTAATAGGTCTGTGTGTGTGTCTGTAGGCCTTCAACCCATTGTAATTTGAATGTTGTGTCATGGACTTCATGTCTTGTCTCTTTCTGTTTTCCACAGGTATGTCCTTGTACTACTCCCAAGTGCGAAAGGCTCTTGACAACATTCTGAGACACTTGGACAAGGAGGTGGGACGTTGTATGATGCTCACCAGCGTCCAGATGCTCAACAAAGAACCAGAGGACATGATCACGTATGTACTCCAAAGTGCAGCATCTGGACTGTCTTTTAGTGTCATTCTGTTACTGATACTATAATTAAAGGCTGATTTGACCCCCTGTCTTGACAGTGGTGAAAGGAAGCCTAAAATCGACCTGTTCAGGACGTGTGTGGCTGCCATTCCTCGAATCTTACCAGATGCCATGTCCAAACCTGAGCTCATTGACCTGCTCTCACGGTGAGTTCAAGACAGAACAGCACACTGACAATTTAACATCTTTGTGTGAAGTCATGCGTTAGAACATCAATCAAGAGATTTTCTACAATTTTATCAGGTTTTTTTGTTTCATTGAGATTTTACTTATTTCACATATTCCACATATTTTCCCATCTGTCCCTCAGACTTACGGTGCACATGGACGATGAGCTTCGTCTTATTTCCCAGAACTCCCTGCAGAGCCTGCTGCTCGATTTTTCAGACTGGAGGGAAGATGTCCTGTTTGGTTACACACATTTCCTTTTGCGTGAGGTAAAACTAAAGGAAACCTGCAGCTAATTAGACAGACAAACATTATATCTCGCATTTTAGTTGGTAACACTTGCTTTTGTGTTTAGGCGTAGTTATTATGCTCAACACCGATAACCATTGATAATTAAAGAAAAAACTTGTCAACATTTTGAAATGTCATGAGACATACATTTACTGTTATTCACACCAACTCAAACTGATTTAATATCACACAGAATGTTTAAACATATAAAAAAATCAGAGAAGCAGCAGAGAAATACAATAGTGTCTCCCTCAAATTGCAAAGTCCTGTTCTTGCAAAATGATCCTCTGTATCTATCAGAATCCGGGCCTATCATAAATACAACACATCTAGAGAGACTCAGGGCCTTACCCTTTCTAAATTAAAAAGATATACTAACCCAACAAGCCCGACTATAAATGTCACTTTTTAAACTATTCCAGGTCCAAGACACCCATCAGGGTCTGCAGGACGCATCTGTGAAGCTCCTTCTTCAGCTGCTCACACAGTGGAGGTTAGCACTGCAGCTCCAGGGGAAGATGCGAGGTGGAGTTGAGGTTTGTACAGCTTAGTTTAGCTGGATGTCATTTATACTTGTTCTCTCAACTCATACACCAGTAAAGTCATAATTTTCCATATGTTTAAAGTGATATGCTTCAAGATGAATTACACAAACTACATGTTCAAATACAAGTCAAACAACCTGGTACATAAGCATACATTTGTTCCTCTTCACTAAATCCTCCTCTCTCTGTCTTCCCTCTCCATCAGTCCAGCCCCAGACTGCCAGAGCGAAGTCTTCATGGTTCAGTGCTCCACGCAGTCGAGGGCCTGGCCCTGTTGCTCCTCTGCTCCTGTCAGATCAGCACGAGGAAGCTGGCAGTCGGAGTGTTAAGAGAAATACGCTGCCTCTTCACAGCTCTGGGACACGCTGAGGTAGAACACTGGAAACTCTCATCTGCACCAAAGAAACACATTTAAAGAAAAATAAACCAGCTTCTCTCACATTTGGCCAGTTTGCCATTACAAGTACGTATCAGGCCAAGGATGTGAAAATAGCAGGATGGAAGGAGAGCCATCTGACTGTAGCTGTGATTAGATATGCAACATATGCTGCCTGTGAATTCTCTCACATTGTATGACGCCATTATAAAAATAGCTCATTCTATAAACGTCCTCCCCTCCAGGACGATGACAAACCAATGATAGAGGTCATGGACCAGCTGAGCCCAGCTGTAATGGACAGCTTTGTTCATGTGGCTGTCTCTGACTCGGTGAGTGTATTTTGTGTTAAGTGTTTGTTTAGAAACAGTGGTCCTGTACATCAGCTTATCAAACCTGAAATTCTCTCCCTTCCCATCTCTTAGTCCACGCTGCCTCTCAGCCACCATGTTGACCTCCAATGGCTGGTGGAGTGGACGGCCCGACTGGTGAGCAGCTCCTATGATGTGAAGAGCCCCAGTCATGTCTGGATCTTCGCCCAGTGTTTAAAGGACCCTTGGGTGCTCTGTCTGCACATCTTCTTGCGTCAGGAGCACCTGCCCAAACACTGCCCCATCGCCCTGGGATACGCCTGGCCCTATGTTTTCACACGGCTACAGCTGCTGCTTCCACTGGTCGACCCCAAGTACAAGAACACACATTAATTAACTTATAAATATTATATTTGACTGTCATTTATATAACCAAAATAATGGAGCACCCTGCAAAATGTCTGTGAGTGATTTAAATAACTCACTACCTGCTTTTTCTGCTTTTGTCTACCTGCAGCAGTCCAGTGAATGCTAAGAAGACAAGCACGGCTGGCTCCAGTGACAACTACATCTCTCTGTGGCGTAACTATCTGATCCTGTGTCTAGGCGTGGCTAAGCCGAGCATCATGTCCCCTGGTCACCTCAGAGCTTCCACACCAGAGATCACTGCCACCACACCTGATGGCAGCGTCACTTATGACAACAAGGTGTGTTTGTCCTGAATAAAGGCACCAGAGCTCTTTCGAAATCTGGAAAATCTGGAAATATTGGGAATTATTTGATGATTGCTGAATGTTTTAAAATTGATCAATTAATTGTTAAATCTCCAAGAGCTAAAGATGGATGTTTATAAATGTTCAATTTATAATCAGATATAACATAAGGCAACAAGTCTTTTGATTGGGTAAACTGAAACCTGAGAATGAATGTCATCACAGTTTCTTGGCTTCAAAAATCACTTGAAAGATTAACTGATGATCAAAACAGTTAATAGTTTAATATTCTATTAAATCTATTCTTGCTCTGGTCTGATGCACTGATGAATTTGACTTTCATGGTAAACTTAGGTGAATAGTCATATTTCATGCTTTATCATAATATTTCAAGACAAAATATCTCAAATCCACCTTTAAAATGCTGAAAGCTCTAGACTCATAATAATAGAGTAATAGTAAAGTAATTAATTTTGTAAATATGCCTCAGTTTAGGTGGTTAATGTTGCTGTTGTTGTTGATCTTTCAGGTGATTGGCACTCCCTCAGTTGCTTGGCTTTTAAAACAGCTCGTCCCACTGATGAGAGCTGAGAGTTTGGAGATAACCGAGTCGCTTGTGCTTGGGTTTGGATGCACAAACGCTCTGGTCTTCAGGTACAGAAATGCAGGAATACACACACACACACACGCGCACACACACACACACAGCTTCCATCTTGAAACATCAGACTTGGGTCAAGTGCTATGTGTTGTTTCAACTTCTAACCTGTAAAATTATTTGTTTGTTCCAAAATAAACATTTCTGCTTTAGAGCTCAGATTACAGTTCATAAATCATAAATCTGTTGCCTGCAGTTGCTTTGTGAGTCAAAGCTTGTTATTCTTTGGCAGAGAATAATCATTCAAAGTCTAAATGGAGGCAATGGAACTAGATTGATTTAGATTACAACAGAGAAAGGATGAAGTGTTAGATGTTGCACTTATCTCTTACATAAGAAAGACATGATGTTTTTATAGTCGTTTTTACAGTGTTCATTACTCCCCGCCTTCACATTCACCTCATAACTAAGATGCCTAGAAGACATGCAGAGAAGAAAAAAACTGCGTCACTGAAGTAGAGGACAATTCTTAGAGGGACAGAGATGTATCACATTTTTTCAAATGACAGAAGTCCTATTGTGAAAGGCAGGTGTTTCATTTTAAACAGATCACCTATTTTTAACCTGAAATGTTTTCTGAAGGGCGCTCATTGTTTTTAAAGAGATTAAGGCCTCTGCAGACAAATTTGTCTGACATTCCTGTGTTTGAGGATTAGTGGTTTTAGGGCATGTCAGGTGACATCTACTTGCACAAGATGGATATCTGTTACAAACTATTCAGCTTTTTTAAATCCAACCATCCCCCACCTCCGCCTCCACCTCCGAGGAAGGATGATTTGAATCTCATTTAGCAGTGAAGCAATCTATTGATCTTTTCCCTGTCTGATCCTGTGTTTTTATAGAGAACTAGTAGAAGAACTCCATCCACTAATGAAGGAGGCGTTGGAGCGTAGGCCCGAGGTAACACACACACACATACACATGCACACAGAGAAACACACATGCACAGTAAGAAGAAAAACACAAACGTATGTACAAATGTATATTAACATTATTTCAATTTAACTGCAGAGTTAACATTCTTTATTTTAGGACTATTAGATGCTCCTCAGTACAGCAGTAAACTGAAATGCTGCCTGTGCTTTCAGAACAAGAAGCGCAGAGAGAGGAGGGATCTGCTCAGGCTGCAGCTGCTGAGGATCTTTGAACTGCTGGCTAACGCAGGAGTTATCAGTGACAGGTAGCACATGCATCGCATTTACTGACTTTCCTCTGCTGTAGATGCTTAGGCTCATGCATTATTCTTCTCCTCTCACTTGCTTCATTCTGTAACCTCTGGCCTGCTGATGCAATATAACATTTCCCTTCAAACATCAAAGATGATGTCTATGATTAATTGTTCTCCTCCCCCTTATAGCACCAATGGAGCACTAGAGCGTGACTCCCTGGCATTGGGTGCCTTGTTCCTTGAGTATGTGGATCTAACCCGGATGCTTCTGGAGGCTGAGAACGAGAAGGAGTTGGATGTACTTAAAGACATCAGAGCCCATTTCAGCGGCATGGTGGCTAATCTCATCCAGTGTGTTCCTGGTAAATCCCTTTATTACTTTTTATGATATTATATATCGTAAAGCATTGGTCTGTCAGTGGTAGTAGATGTAGTGGCCTTGCCTTTGCAGCCACAGATGAGATTTTAATCCCAGTCCATAAAATTAGATTATGTAATAAAGGTCAGAGTTTGTTTTCCCTTTTGACGCTCAATCTCTCTCTCTCCTTCTCTGTCGTCCCCACATTCATATGTGCAGTCCACCACAGGCGCTTCCTCTTCCCTCAACAGTCTTTGAGACATCATCTCTTCATCCTCTTCAGCCAATGGGCTGGACCGTTCAGTGTTATGTTCACTCCCCTTGATCGTTACAGTGACCGCAACCACCAGATCACTCGCTACCAGTACTGCGCTCTAAAGGTAAGCAATAACCACACTCTCAAACCCTGTTAACCTATTATTATTATTATGTTCATTATAAGTTTCAGAAGCCTCAAAGTCAACTCAAATCAACTTTTGTCTCCCAGGCCATGTCTGCAGTTCTGTGTTGTGGCCCAGTGTTTGACAATGTGGGCCTCTCTACTGACGGCTATCTCTACAAATGGCTTGACAACATCTTGGCCTGTCATGACATACGGGTAGGTCATGTCCTGCATCAGTTGTTGCCTTTAATTTGTTGCACAAGAGCTTTTAATTTTTTTTACTACTCTGGTTATGAACATTCATATTACGAAGTTTCAGAAGTACAGTTTAAGCACCAAGCAATTATTATTTAAACCATAGATTTCTATAATACTGTTACTCCTTTTGTGCAATCTGTGGATTAGTCTGTCTTCATTATAACCTGTGATTGGTCTAGGTGCACCGCCTAGGGTGTGAAGTGGTGATACTGCTCTTAGAACTGAACCCAGATCAGATCAATCTGTTCAACTGGGCTGTGGACCGCTGCTTCACTGGATCTTACCAGCTGGCATCTGGCTGCTTCAAGGCCATCGCCACTGTCTGTGGCAACCGGTAGGGAATCTAAAGATGGCCTGAGTGTTTTTTTGGTAGTGATTGCCTTTTGGTCATCTTTGGATATGACTTTTGTTGGCAGATTGGAAAATCACACAGTAACAGACATCAGGTTGGTTTTCATTGTAACCAACAATTCCTGCCCATTTTTCCTTAATTGCCAGGAATTACCCATGTGACCTTGTGACCTTGCTTAATCTGGTGCTGTTCAAGGCCTCAGACACGAGCAGAGAAATATATGAGATCTCCATGCAGCTGATGCAGGTAGGCACATCACAGAGAAGAGAACGACACAGTTCCGAAGTGGGGCAGAGAATAGAAGCATGAAGTCAAACCTGACAATGCGTTTTGACTGTGAAAGTTATATAATATGTGTGCAGGTGCTGGAGTCCAAACTGTGTGCGTACTCTAAGCGGATGGTGGAGCAGAAGCCTGGTAATATTTTGTATGGAACACACGGTCCCCTGCCACCTCTGTACAGCGTCAACCTGTCTCAACTCTCCATCCAGCTGGCCAGCATGTACCCAGAGCTCACTCTGCCTCTTTTCTCAGGTACATATTTCAGTTTAAAGACACTAAACAGAAATAGGGCCAAAACTAGAAAGCTATTACAGTTATTTAAAGAGGAGAACAGTATTTCCTGATCAGAGGTGTAAATAAAAACTGCTTCACTGCCCAAACCTGTTGTCTCCCACACGATCATGTTTAAAGACAATTACTGCATATTGGATTAAGGAAACAAAGATTCAGGTGTATTGTTCTAACATAATCTGTTGTGCTTAATACTTGTAGCTGTGAATACTTAAATACTGAAATTATCTCCAGAATAGCTCCATCTCTTTAAACCCTCATATTCAAAACTCCTAAGTGGCCATTTTTCTCCCTGAGCCAGGTGTTTAATCTGAATAAGCTTCAGCAAGGCAGTTGTGACATAAATTCCATAAATTCCCTTTTGTTTGCCCGTGCAGAGGTGAGCCAACGTTTCCCAACCACCCATCCCAACGGCAGACAGATCATGCTATCCTACCTGCTGCCCTGGCTTAGTAACATTGAGCTGGTGGACACAGGGCTCCTGCCCCCTGCCTCAAGCCCCTGCACACCAGAAGAAGAACCTCACGGTCAGGGGCAGGCCATGGGTCTGTCTCCAAGTCTGAGAGGCAACGGCTGGGGCTCCCTGCAGGCGACCTCACTGGTGCTGAATAACCTCATGTTCATGACCGCTAAGGTAAGAAGCCTTGTTTGTAAACTTACTCTCCCTTTTTCCAGTTAAAGTTCCTGCCTTTCAATTGGATTTTTTTAACTTTACATAATCAGTATGGAGACGAGGTTCCAGGCCCAGAGATTGAAAATGCCTGGAATGCTCTGGTGTCCAATGAGAGGTGGAGCAACAACTTACGGATCACCCTGCAGTTCCTAATCAGCCTGTGTGGAGTCAGCAGTGATACCACATTGCTGCCTTATGTAAGTCTTGTCTGTCCATACTGACAAAGATGCTGCGTTGTTTATTATATTTTATTCTAATTACAAATAGGCAATGTAAGCTAAACCAGTAAAAGAGGATATTTGCATCTATTTTAGATCAAGAAGGTGGTGATCTACCTGTGTCGCAACAACACCATCCAGACAATGGAGGAGCTCCTGTTTGAGCTGCAGCAGACCGACCCAGTAAACCCTGTGGTCTTGCACTGTGACAACCCTCCCTTCTACCGCTTTGCTGCCAGCAACAAAGCCTCCACCTCACAGACAGGTGAGAGAAGAAGCTCCTGCCTTATCCTATCTGTCTATGAATCACTGCGCTGTAATTCTGAGGATTACCTCTGAAATGTCTCATGTGTAGGCACCACCTCCAGCAGTAACACTGTGGTGGCTGGTCAGGAGAACCTGCCAGACACAGATGAGAACAAGCTGGTCAGAGAGAGCGAAGAACGGTCAGTATTAATATATGTATTTATATACTGTTATGACAAAAGAATGCTGAATGTGCTGTCACATTGAGACTATTCATACAGCAGCACAAGCTTCTCTTAAGAAGCTCCAATTCTTGTGCAAGTATATAGAATATATCATACATGTCAGTCTCATTCCAGTTAAGCAATGAAATGAAAGTTTAGAAACTCTAAATTTCACTTTGAATGTCATGCACATTTCTCAGCAGGGCCAGGGCTCACAACAGACTGGAGTCTCGCTACAGCAACAGCTCTGGAGGTTCCTACGAGGATGAAAAGAGTAAGTTGTCAGGGTTCTCATGAGGATAAAGTACAAAAGTTGCACACCTTGTACAATGTGTACTCACACCCACAGCCCACAGGGATTTACAGTTGTATGCCATTTAAAAAGAGCTCCAGGACATAGATTAAGTCTTCATGTTCATTACATAAAGACCTTTGTGCTAACTGCCTCCAGTCCCCTCCATACGTATAAATCATAAATGTAGACAGACAGAGGATTGTTTTTATGGTGACAGGACGCTGCACCAGGAATAAATACCTGAAAAACACAACCATAGTGGTGTGGCCAGACTGAAATACATGTGTCATCCCTGCTATTAAGTTTTTGTTGTTCATCTTGTACTTGTATATTAAACATGTCATTTGGACACGGGCCAAGGCACACCACTGTCCCTTATGACACAGATACAGATTTAACCTCAACCACACTGATGGTACCCGGTCTATCTTTAGCAGGCGTCTGTGTGGGGAGGTTTCCAGGCATGAGTCTGCTGCTGCAGTCATCATGTGACTAAGCAGAGCTGACGCCAGACAAGTATGAGTTTTTGGGAGGCTATATGCTGTTACAGTTGTCTGTACTAAATGTGAGGTTACCACTCAGCACCACTACTGCACTGTTATTTGACTGGGAACTGTAACTCCCACTACTTTATTACCACAAGCATTTTTTCTGGGTTATTTGCTGAAAAGAGATGAATCATCTGGCACATATCAGAAATGCGTACTCTGATACCAATATGATGATTTTCTCATTTGTCTGTACATTTCAAGAGATTCTGCTTGCACCATAACAATCTGTGAACAATTTCTCTTCCTTATTCAATTCCATATGTCTACATTTCAAACTGAACACAAAGAAATTCAAATAAAATATTGTATTAGTTTGATGTACTAGTAAATAACAGCTTCCAAAGCTGCAGATATGTTGAAGGACCACTTTGATGAAATACCTGGACTGTGACTTCACTCATGTTTCTAATTCCACATGCTTTAAATGGTTTTTCTTTGACCTGTCACATTAGCTGTTTGTCACTGTTTGACACGTGTGGGAGACGTTTTCTTTAGGGTATTTTGAATCAACATCATGAATTAAGTACATTTTCATTTACTAAACGTTTGTACTGGTCTGTTTGCAGCTGACCCACTCCCACCATATGCTGGTTGGCTGCTCGGTGTTCTGGAGACGAACCATCCTCAGCCGTTACCCATGCCCGTGAACGGAGGCTGCTGGGCTCCACTGGTTGACTACCTTCCTGAAACCATCACACCTCGAGGACCACTGCACAGGTATGTGCAAACAAAACACAAACAAACAGACAATTCACTCTGAAACAGCTAAACACACACAACACAGACTCAGAAAGCAGTGATGCAAGGATCAGAAGCACATCAGCAAAAAAAGGTATTCACACTTCACACAGACTAGTTTCACCTTCTCACAGATGGTCTGATAAACTCCAGCTCAGAATGAAATCTAGTCGGTGTGCGTGAGAGATTTTACTTATTTATCATTTCTCTCTCAACCCCTCAAAAATCATCACTTCAAACAAGATGAAAAAGAGATTATGGTTAGATTTGTGATGCATGTATTTATAATACATTATAAAAGAGCACACTTTTAGAAAGTTGTGAACTGAGTGACAGATATAAAGTATAGATAGAAAGTATTACGTACATTCCAAAAGATTATAGTTTGAGTTAGCAATCAGAAACTATTTTGAAGCCTGTTTAAAACAGACTATTAATTTTTTTCTTCATCATCTATCATAGTAAGTTGACTATCGTCAGTTTTAGACCTACTGCTACACTGGATGCTATTTTTTACAATTTTTTTAATAATAAAAATAAAACAGCAAATTAATCAGTAATAAAAATAATAGTTGTTCTAGCTTGACTGAAGGATTAAAGGACCTGAACCCTTGACAGAAGGCCACCCAGCACACATCCCATGGAAGCAGTAATACTGTTGATGTTTTGTGCCCTTTTCTGCACTGAATTTGTGTGCGTGTTGATTTTCAGGTGTAACATTGCAGTGATCTTTATGACTGAAATGGTGGTGGACCACAGCGTGAGAGAAGACTGGGCTTTACACCTGCCCCTGCTGCTACACGCCCTCTTCCTGGGTAGGCATTCACAACACACACATACACATACGTGAGCTCCGGTCTAGCTCTTTCCTGGTACAAAACTTAGCAAAATCAAGAGGAACAAGAGTTCCTTTTAAATTCCTTAAATGTTGTGCATTAAACCCACAACCATGTGTTTTAGAGAATGCAATATTTTTATGTGTAAAACTGGACCAGCTGGTCGGCCACCCGGACAAACTCAGAGAAGTTCTACAGTCGATCTTTCTCTTATCTCCCAATGTTGGTCAACCTAAATGCACTTGAACTAAAAAGATAAAATCAAAAATCATCGTTCACTGGGTGTGAACAAGGTGTTTCCACGCTGACACACACACAAAAATAACTTTGAGGTTTTTTAGGTATTTTCTGTGACGTCCAATAAGCTCGTAGCGTGACAGTATGAAGTTTTATCTCCATCCCACACAGACATGGACAGACCGTTCTCTCGTGTCACTGCAGACACATTCCACTGCATTTCTCACCAAGACAGTATCATATAACATGTGAACACATACCTGCTCTGTCAGCTGATCAGAAATGTAATGTTACGTAATCTGCATATTCAACATACTAATCCTTATCATCCAATCTGTGAGCCTGAGGTTGTCTAAGAATCCATGTTGTATTGTCTGATGATTTTTTTAACTGGCATTGTATTGGGAGAAATATTCATTTTTTTGTCATGTACACACTGCACATGAGAAACAGGACATACAGGCTCTGTGGTTGGGGGTTGTTGTAGCAACCAATGATACACAACATACCTGGTACATGTATAAGCATTTAATAAACTATATACAAACATGTCTGGGCACAGCACCAGTTTCTATCAATAATTCTCTTTATATATTTCCACCTAATTTATTCCTGAAAAATGACACCTTTGTATTTGCAGCAAGACAGATATGGAGACTCTTCATTATTTAGTTTTGAATGGGTCTTTACCTGACAGTTAAAATGTAGTCTGTGTTTCACTTTGTTTGCTGACTCTTAATCATGTGTTTGTGGGATTTTATTGGCCAGGTCTGGACCACTACAGACCGGAGGTCTATGAACACAGCAAACGTCTTCTTCTCCACCTCCTCATCGCCCTCTCCTGCAACAACAACTTCCAGGTCAGAGTTGGATCCTTGTAATTCTTGTAGTCGTTGTAATTCAGCTAAATTAAAATTGTCATAAATTAATTTATACATCTATCAGCGAGGCTTTGGCCAAAACACTAAAGAATCCTGCTTGTTGTGTTGTGTTTACAGGTTATAGCCTCAGTTCTCATGCTGACAAGAGAGATCAGTGACAACAAGACTCTCACCATTAAGTCCAGCTACCACACCGAGTACCAGCAGTCACGTAAGTACAAAATCCACGATCCCCAAAAATAATCTTGCAACACCTGCATAGTAATGATTGTTTGATAAGCTGTCACACAGGAGAACAGATGAAAACATTCTGAAACAGTAAAGTACCTAGCAGTAATAAATACAGTATTACACTATATCGTCACGTTCCCTTAGATGCACCTGACTTCCTGCGTGAGTGGCAGGCGTCACCGGTGGTGGACTCCGGCCTCAGTTCTACCTCCAACTCTTCCTCTGCCAGCCTGGGTGGCGGCAGCACTGCAGGCAGTGTTGGAAATTTGCCCCTTGTGACGCCTGATGACCTGGAGGACCTTGAAGATGCGCCCAATGAGACTGACGAGAAGACAAACAAACTTATCGAGTTCCTCTCCACCAGGTACGCACACACGCAGTGGTGGTCCAACTATACTGTAGAAAAAAATGCTGCTGCATATTACAATGTTGGAGCAGGTGTGTGTGTGAGGTGTGTGTATGTAAAAAACTCACTGTAGTGCACACTGTGTGCACATATGTAAGCGCTTGTGTAACATGTATGTGGTGCTACTGGTGGTGGGTATACAGTGCCTGGAGTACTGTGTTGTTGTTGCTCAGAGCGTTCGGGCCACTGTGGGTGCATGAGGACATAACACCAAAGAATCCCAACTCCAAGAGCACAGAGCAGCTCTCCAACTTCCTACGCCACGTCATATCTGTCTTCAAGGAGTCCAAGTCAGGTGAAAAACTTCTCATGTTTATACCAGTTGTTCTTTAGCGAATAACAGAAATTATGGATTTCTCCAAATCCATGTTTCAATTTCAAATGATTTATGTAAAGTGCTGCGTTCTATGAGGCAAGCCACCAGACTTAATGCGAAATCTGCAGAGACTGGGAATCTTATCAACAATTATGTAACTTGTTAAAAAGTAATTACCCAAACCAATAACAAAGTGTGTGTATGTGTATCTTAATGTGTCTTTATACCCATCTGTTCATGCAGACTTCCACCTGGAGCAGCAGCTGAGCGATGTGGCTTTACAGACGGCTCTGTGCAGCTCCTCACGTCACTATGCTGGGCGCTCTTTCCAGATCTTCAGAGCCCTGAAGCAGCCAATCAACAACCATGCTGTCTCTGATCTGGTCTCACGCCTCGTTGAGGTGGTGGGAGAGCACGGGGATGAGGTCCAGGTGAGAGACACCAAGCTATCACAGCACTCAACGTGCTTTTCACTTTGCCATTGAGAATGAATGCTGAACTCTGTAATTCAACAACACGTGGGTTTCAGGGCTATGTGATGGAGGTGCTGTTGACGCTGGAGTCAGTGGTGGTGAATCTAGCAGAATGTCTAAAAAACAGTGACCTTATGGCAGCTCTGACAAGGTAGGCTTCCACCCTCAGTGAGTGAAAAATCTGAATTTAGTGAGACTCTAAACTTATGGAATTTAGGGACCTGAGTCAAGGACACCAGATTCAAGTAGGTTTTTTATTTATTCACAGAACATCCTCACCAGACTTTGTAACCAGTGACAAACTGATGAATCGGAAGAGCACGGGTCAATTGAATTTCCCTGGCCCTGGATTTGTTGGTCTGTCGTCACAACGCCACCAGCGCTCCTACTCTGTCCCAAAGAAGTTTGGTGAATGTGGCCATCAGTCGAGTGATCCTCCTCGCAGTGCGACTTTGGACCGTATACAGGCAAGAAAGGGAAATTCTTAATGCTTGAGCGGGCTTATTAAACAGTCCATCTCTCTAAATAAGTATCATTTTTTCAATCCACAGGCCTGCAATAGCCATGGACTTGCCCGAATAGGAAGAACCCCTGGATCCTGCACATCATCAACCAATCGTATTGACCCCAGCGTTCTATCAGATCCTGCCCATGTCTCTCATCCTTCCTCAATACTGGCCACAGTCTTTTGGGTTGCAGTGTCTCTCATGGAGTCCGACTTTGAGTTCGAATATCAGATGTCACTTCGCCTCGTACACAAGTTGCTGTCAAAGGTGAAGCTTCTGAATGAAATGTATGAATAAGACAAAAGTAGGAATTCTGAAGTATGTGCTGTTCCTTACTACCATCAAGATTAAGTCATTTTACAGGAGGAATCCATAAAGCCATCCTGATACTCCTGTCGCTAGCAGAGCTTAAAATTGCACAGTTTATTGTATTTTTAAATGAAAGCCTCCTGCCCAATAAATATAAGAGTATACCCTGTTATCAGTGCTGTTAATAGTGTGTGCAACTGGTTATAAAATATACAAATGCCTCAGGCTGTCAGAATGCAGTTTAGCACTTTATATAATACAACCAGCATCATGTTTAACCGAAAACCACTCTTACGTCCCAGGTGCCCTTAGACAGGGCAGAAAACCGTGAACGCCTAGAGAAGCTGCAGGCTCAGCTGAGGTGGAGCGGATTCTCTGGGATTCAGCAGCTTTTGCTGAAGGGTTTTACCTCCCAGGCCACTTCTGACCTCACCTTACAGCTCTTCTGCCAGCTCACGCCAGTCTCCCGTGTGCCTGTTGTTGACAGCTCGCAGTCTATAGGTAGGCACCTTGAACCTGGGTGATTTTCTCTGTATCTGTCTTACTATGCATCGGGTGTTGTTCGAAGTTCAACCTTGTCTGTTTGTCCAGGTTTCCCTCTAAATGTCCTGTGTCTGCTGCCTCACCTGGTGCAGCACTTTGGCCACCCAACTCAGTTTTGTAAGGAGAGTGCAGAGAGGATCGCACAGGTACTGCCCAGTTCTTCTCCTGAGACTGGTTTATTTTAGTTTCCTCTAGCTGAGGTTGTGTTTTAGCAGGTTTGTCTGAAAAGTGCTAAAAACCTCTTCCTCTCTCTCATGCTCCCTCTTTTGGTCTTTCAGGTGTGTTTGGAGGAGAAGCACACAAAGCTTTCCCATTTGGCCCATGTGATGACTCTCTATAAGACTCGTTCCTACACACGGGACCCTTTTTCCTGGGTCAGCGTGGTTTGTCGCTACCTTCACGAGGCTTTCTCCGACATCACACTCAACATGGTCACTTATATGGCTGAGGTAAGTCAAGTATTAGACACGACTTACTGGATCTTAGGATAACAAGCCTGATGGATATTTTTGGTGAAACTTGACCATGTTTCTGAAGCAAGGACAGCTAGTTAGTGTCCTTGGTGCAGAAATGGTTCATGGTGATATTTTTCTGAAATGCTGCACTTTTTAGTCATCTGGTTTGTCAAGGATATCTAATTTAATCACCTAGTGTTACATAAAATAAAAGTTAGTTGGCGTGCTTTGTCCCATTATGACTCTGTTCATCTCTCAGCTGCTCGATAAGGGTCTTCCCAGCATGCAGCAGTCGCTCCTCCAGATAATCTACTGCCTGCTCAGCCACATGGACCTGACAGCTGTACAGGTCAAACAGTTCAACGCTGATGTCATGAAGACCATTGAGAAGTTTGTCCAGGTCACTGCTTATTCAGCCACTACTCTCTGTGTGTCGCTGTGTGAAAGTATGCAGTACTGTCTCTCTTACACTGTATACTGTTTATGATTTCATAGACTGTACACTGGAAGGACGCCCTAAACATCTTAAAACTGGTGGTGTCGCGCTCTGCAAGCCTAGTACATCCGGTGTACGGCCACTCACAGGGTGACCTGTCCAACCTGGAGGTCAGCAGGGTGTGGGATGGTTCAGCCAAGGCTCTGCCTGGAAAAACACTGGACTTCACCTTTGACATCTCTGAGGTGAGGAAGCAGCTAGCTTAAAAGAATGTTAACATTGCCCACACTCAGCATTTTTCAAAATGTGCCATAAATGATTGTGATATTCAGACATTTTCATGAGAGTCTTCTGCTGTGTCCTTACAGACTCCAGTTATTGGGCGTCGGTTTGATGAGCTCCAGGGTTCAGGAGGTAGAGAGGGAAAAGCCAGAGCCATGGCTGTAACCCGCAGTACATCCTCCACCTCCTCTGGATCCAACTCCAACACCATCCTGGTTCCTGTCAGCTGGAGGCGACCACAGTCCTCACAGGTACAGTGAGACCTTGCAGTTAAGGTATCGCTATGTCAGCATTTTAAATCAGTTACAGTTCATGTACATTTCTTAGAAGCAGTTAAATACATACACAGCAACTAAGGGAAAAGGGACAATCTTGAGTATAATGGAGTTTTTGTCCATTCTCTCTTTGATTGACTCTGATTTTTTTCTTTCTCCCACATACAGAAAAGAACCAGAGAGAAGCTGGTTAACGTTTTGTCTCTTTGTGGACAAGAAGTTGGACTCACCAAGAACCCATCTGTAAGCTTCATTCAACAGCTTGTTTACAATGCTCTGCCTGTCCTGTTTGCTAGTTTTATGGAGAATAAGGTGTCTCATCGTTCATAGGGCAGTTGATGTTTTATGTGAACATCACTTTCTATCTGTGGCGAGTATAAATACCTTTCTTAATCCTCCCTGTCAGGTGATCTTCTCATCGTGTGGTGACTTGGACATGATGGAGGTGCGAGAGAGTGGTGTGTCATCAGAGGAAGGTGGAACCAGAGAAGACACACTAGACGACACTGCCAGTGAGCAGCAGTTTAGGGTATTCCGAGACTTTGACTTCCTGGACGTGGAGCTGGAGGATGGAGAGGTGAGACTCAGATTTCACTGTTTTTTACTCACGGTCACTTTGATGTCACATTTGTCACATACAGTAAAGTATCTGTCTCTTCCTGTCCCTTTTATCTTTAATTTGTGTTTTAATTTTATCTACCTGTCTTTCTTTAACATCAATATATTTGAAACATATTTCTCTGCCCCTCCTTCTTGTCTCTCTCTCTGTCTAACTCTGTGTCTCTCTCTCTTCCCCTCGCTGCCTAGGAGCTCCAGGTAAGGTCTCTCACACTGAGCACTCACATTAGCTTCTATAAGCGCTGTGGTGTCGCTGTCCTTTGTTTCCTTCTGAACAAACAAAGGATGATTGTGCTTCATTATGCTCTCACAGCTTGGTTGCAGCTGACAATATTGCAATTTTTCATAATGGAGATAAGTGATAACTGACTCTTGATGGGATAAACATTACCATATTGAATGCAAGCAGCCTTTCCAGCATATTTTCATGCCCTGAATAACAGCTCATTTTGCATCTTGTGCTTCATCAGACGCTCTTAGACAGCACGTGTTCATTATCTTGCAGGTGAACATGAAACCCTCTCTGCATTCACTGCTACCATGGCCTCTGCCCTTGTCTTCCAATGTGTATATGTGTGTGTGTTATCCAGGGCGAGACAGTCGATAACTTTAATTGGGGCGTGCGCCGGCGATCCCTGGACAGCACAGAGTTGGGCGACCTGTTGGAGGAGAGCCAGCACTCAGGCAGCACCCCCAGCCTGGGTCACGAGGACCCCCACGATTCAGACGAGTCTTCAGAGGAAGAGGAGTCTTCAACTAGCCAGAGTCTATCTCACTCTCAGCTCGTGTGTAGCCGTTACTGTTGGATCAATACAACGTCTTTTGTTGTCTGCTATTATAAATGTCCCATTTTGACGGGATAAATTAATCAAAATTATAAATAATCCTGGTTTTCCTTCATGTTTCAGACTAACCCCTCACCATCAGAGGAAACCAATCACACAGATTCTCTGTCTACTTCATATGACACATCAGCCGACCCACAGTCCCTCAATGCCACCACACCAGGCCAGGGAGCGCTGCATGATGATCACACTGGCCTACATGTGAGGACCAGTACACATAAGCATATGCGTGTGAACTGGACTTGTGTATTTGTGCTCCTCAAGAAAAAGTAACATCTGTGTCTCCTCAGGGGAGGGTGTGCGGTGATGATGAGGACACTCAGGCCCAGGACGACGAACTGTCGCTGAGCGCCCACGAGCTCCCTCATGGCTCGGACTGTGGGGAGAGCTTCACCCTGGAGTTGCCGGGGCAACCTCAGGATCAGCTGCGCAATCTGGACCACAGCCTCAATCCAGACTACTGCCAACCACCGCTGGACTTTCTAGACCCCAACTGTCTGCCCAGGTGAATGTGACAGACAGAAGTAAAAGAACAGGAAACAATATGGAGTATTGTTTCACTGGAACTTTTTAAATCAGCATATTGACTGACAATGGGACTAAACCTTGGTTTAAGTGCAGTATAATCTGTTAGATCTGTAACTTTTGTGTATAAACATGGGGCACATCAGGTCATTTATTTTAAACTGTTATTCACAATAAAGTGTGCTGTAAATACTTTCATACATTTTTCATTCTCACACATTAAAAAAACAGCTTAAAAATAACGATAATGATAAAACATTGTGTAAGTGACTAAATAACTAATTAGTAGTACAGTAGTAGTTTGTTGTACCCTTGCAGGTTAGATGTAGCATGTGGCCGCTGTTTTTCTTTGTTACATTATATTCTCTGCCTGTTGTAACCTATATATATCAAGCTAGCTTTTCAGAACCACTTGAACCACATTTAAATGGAACAGAAGCAATTATGTTTTCCGGCTCATATAATCCCATGAGGTAGCTGGGCACTTGATTTTGATAGAAACCTTTTTTTTTCTTTTCGGGGAAGGTATCAAACCCTTTTTTTTTCTCTGTACTCCCATTTCTTTCCCATTTCCATGGCGACAGCTTACGTGATGATGTAGATGACTTGGAAGACCTTGGTTTTCCTCCTCCCCCCTCTCCATTTTTCTCCGCCATCTTGGCAGCCTTCCAACCCACAGTGTGTGATGACGCTGAGGAGGCATGGCGCTGTCACATCAACCAGCTTGTGACCGACTCGGACGGCTCCTGTGCCGTGCACACTTTTCAAGTCTTCTCATCTCTCTTTAAGGTAAATTACAGCAAGGATTATTCAAAATCAGTCACAGCACTGTCTCTCTGTACATTTTTGTCAGAGTTTCTGTTGTGACTGTGATGCTCTTTTAACATTTCAAGCAAAGACTCATATCAACTAGGGTATAGCAGTGTAAAGATTTCTCACATGTTTATTGTTTTCCAGAACCTCCAGGGTAAATTTTGCCTCTTGACCACCGATGTGGCCACTTACCTTGGAGAGGGCTTAAGGGGCATCGGATCAAAGTTCCTCAGGTCCTCACAGATGCTAACCACATGCTCAGACTGTCCCACAATTTACATTGATGCCGACACAGTGAGTATTTTTGCCAAATATAATTGACCTGATGTGAATTATAATTAAATATAGCATGTTTGTTGGATCAGCCAAGGAAACAGGGATATATGTTGTGCTAATTTGGGATGAACTGAACTCAAATTAACATGCTCTCTTGGTGTTTCCAGATAATGTCTTATGGTCTCCTTGAAAAGATGAAGTTCAGTGCGCTGGAGCTGCAGGAGTATCTGGATACCTACAACACAAGAGAGGAGGCTGCTGTATCGGTGACTCAACATTATTGATTAAAAAATAAATCAATTCTTCAAGCAAATGTGTGACTAAGTAGCAAAATATTCAACGTCCCTCTCCCTCTCTTTTGTTACTTTACATTTTTTCCTCCAGTGGCTTAGAAATTGTAAAGATACATTTCCCAGGTGCCCCGGTGACAGTGTGGTCACCTGCCAGCCTGGAGACTCAGAAGAGAAGGTATGGTACAAAGTAATTTACTGTTAGCTGTATCTTGGGTTTACAGGCAAACATGCTCAACAAATTGGTAACTTCTTCTTCTGAGCTTTGCGTTTCTGATCTCTTTGCTCCTCTGTGATTTTGTCACACTGAAATATTTTCTTTGCACGTTTGCTGTGTTAGCGCCAAAGCCATTCAGAAATTTGGAATCACCTGTTATATTAATATAATATTAATATTCAACAGTATAATTCAAACATCAAATGCATTATTTACATCTGAAATAGTTTTTATTATTAAAACTTTCTTTTAGTCAAAAACCACAGTTTTGAATAACAGCCAAATACCTTTTGATTATAAATTTGTTTTCCAGTCCAGAAGAGTGTGCGCTCTGATCTTTACCGAACTACAATAGCGTTTACAAACAGGTGGTAAATTAGTGTTTCTCGAGCTCGGTCCATGGCAACACCCTGCCTGCATGTTTTAGATAGTTCCTTGACTGACACCTGATTCATATAAAGGGGTTGTTATCAGGCCTCTAAAGAGATTGATGACCAGCTGATCATTTGAATCAGGTGTGTTGGCAGAGGAAAACATCTAAAACATGCAGGGCAGTGAGTTGCTAGGACCAGAATTGAAAAAACTCAAAATATTTGTAATAAATCTACTCAGTGCTTAGATTGAACAAGTTCAAACTGTGATCTATAGTACGTTCCTCTGATAATTTGATCTAGTTCCACCAGTGCTAACCCCTAGACTAACCTTTTATTTCTATATTTCTATTTTGAGGTTTTAGTAGAAGTTTACTAAAGCAACATGCCTAATTCCAGTTTATTACAAGCATGATGTTGCACTCGACACTGAGCTAACCCTCCAGTTTATTTTACTTGTGTCTGATGATTTCTTACTTTTTTCTGTTGTTATTCCTGACTTTCTGCCCCACAGTAATCATTTTGGTTGAAGCACTGTACAGCATTTGGTTCTTCAAGTATAAAAAACATTATTTTCTTTGTACATCCTTCATAAAGAAGCTTTATGCAAGACAGGCCATCCAGAAACACAGATCATTCAGAAATATAGAAGAATCCTATCAGCTATTTGACTGTACTGAATGAAGCTTTTATGGCAGGTGATCCCAAACCTTTGAATGGTATAGTGTTGTATCCCCTTCCAACCACTAAGGACTAACTAGGTTTAAAGTTGCTGGGTTTTATATGCTGTTAACTAATTCTCTGTCACCTGATTATGACTAGTTGTGGTTTATACTGTGCCGTGCATGTGTTTGATTGACGCTGTCTTCCTCTCACCTCACTCTGACGCCCTAACATGCTCTCTCGCTGTCTAGCAAATGGAGTCTCTTGCAGTAAGTCCTCTTAAACCTTTCTTCACTCCACTGCCATAGATTCCTCTTAAATAAACTGCTTAATGTACTTTGCAAAACACAATCAACTAGCTGAGTGTTTGAATTCCCTTGCATGTGTGTATATACTGTACGTTGTGCGTACTTTTCAGAATGAGCGTTGTTATCTCTCTGCTGCAACTGGTGAGTCTGACCCTGTTTGTTCATTTTAATTGATTCTCTTAGCAACTGGAGCTTTGTCAGAGGCTCTACAAGCTGCATTTCCAGCTTCTTCTACTCTTCCAGTCCTACTGCTCACTAATTGGTCAGGTTCACGCCATCAGCTCTGTGCCGGAGGTGAGTCAAATCATAGTTCATAATGACATCTAATATAGTCAACAAGCTTTTTTTGATTCGTTTGTGTTGCTGTAGTTGAGTTCTCTTAGTGTGCTACTTCTATTGCCACGAAAGCATGATCCAACATACGGCTAAATTCAGTTTACTCTCATCAGTGTTTCAACATGCTGCCCAACTTAAAATGAAACAAATGACACTAACAGCCCCCAACATCAGTTCCACCTTGCTACATTACGAGATAATTAATCCTTCTATATTTGAACAAATAACTTTTTTTAATGTTATAATGTTAAAATACTGTCAGTATAAAGCTCCATTCACACAACTGGCTCTTAAAGTAAAGTAATCCTTCTGTAATGATTTAAAAAGCTCACACACACAGACACACACTCAACCGCCATCTGTATCCCACCACGTAGCTGCTGAACATGTCTCGAGAGCTCACTGATCTGAGGACCAGCCTTCAGGCAGCAGAGGCAGCAGTAGCCAGCGACTTGGAGCACAAACACTTGGCCCACACTCACGCACACGCCACCCAGGTGGCAGCTATGGTGGTGCCCAGCTTCCCCACCTCGGAGGCAGCTGTGCAGGCCATACTGGAGTGCCTTAAGAACCACGAGTTCACCAAAGCTGTGCGCTACATCCAGGAGTGCAGGTGAGAAACAACTGTGTTTGCAGAAACTGCCAAACTATAAACCAGATCAGTATCCAGTGGTTTGAGCCAATATTAAATATATTCAAAAACTGATATTTTTATGTGCTGATATCACAGCTACTCTATTTTTCAAAATGTTCTTCCAGTAGATGTCTGAAACATCAGTTAGGCTGTGAAAATGCCAATTCCATGATACCAAACATACATCAACATGACTTAACCACATCTTCTTGGTCCCCCCCTTGTATGACACCTTTATAGCCACTGTCTTTTCTATCTCATTTTCAGGAGGCAGTGGCCCAACGGTGTGTTTGGTGGCAGCGCAGAAAGTGAGGTCCAGACACTGCTCAATGTCTACTTTCGCCACCAGACACTGGGCCAGACGGGAACCATTGCCCTGGTGGGCTCTCGCCAGGATTTGAGCCTGATCTGCTCCAAGCTGCTGGAGCTCAACGGGGAGATCCGCGACATGATCCGCCGCGCCCAGGGTTACCGGGTTGTCACAACCTACCTCCCCGACTCCAGCGCCTCCGGGACCAGTCTCTGACAGGAACTCAGGAGCCCCCCGCCCCCTCCTTCCCCACCCTTACCGCCACTGTCACTGCAACCATTGACTCTCCCAAAACCATCCCAGCATCCCATACCTTCTCAGCCTGCTCCTACAGAGGATGCCCAGCACCCACACACATGGCCCATGCCTCCACCTGTGTGTCTGCTGCCCCGGCTGCACAGCTCCAGACAGATACCTGCCCATCACCCATCCCAACACCAGAAACATATTTAGACCATGACCCAAACCTCTCTCTACTCTCCTCATCCTCGTCCACCATAGACTCTGATACCTCTTTGCTTGACTTTCCCAAACCCCCAGACCTGTTTTCGTCTCACAGATGCTCAAACACACCAGATTTCACACTGCCACGCACACGGGAACCAAGAAGAAGGTATCTTGATGAGCATGTATGTTATCCTTTCAGAGGACATTCATCACACAGTTCACCCCTGTTGCATTTACACAGCAGCAAACACCTGATACCATCTCCTCCATCAAACATGCTCCCAACTGTCGCCTCAGAACCCACCTTGCTCGCACACTCTGACACACACACTCCACCCATCCCCCCACGGGGTTTACATCTCCCCCACTTCCCCCACTCTCCATACAAACACCGAAGCCCAACGCCACTCCTACCTCCCGGCCATGACACAGTCTTAACCCGAGGCCCTACCCCATCTTCATCGCTTCATCTCCCTCCCCCACCTCCCCCTCCCTGTCCCACCGGCCCAGGAGAGGCTGCAGCATGGGGTTGTTGTTGCTCCCTTGGTGGTGCTGCTATGCCCTTATCTCGATACCTGGGGAAAGTGGGGCACGCTGCCCTGCCCCTACTGAAAGTAGGGGGGCTCCTGAATGCTGAACCATCAGATGTCCAGACCTAAGACATAAACTTTACAATGCCAGAGGACCTAAAAAGCTGTAACGTCTGTGAATCCAAATGCCTGAAGTCAGCTATTCCTGAGCAGGTTTTTGTATCTGAAAAGGAAAAGACAACATACTTTAAACTCATGTCCCAGAAATATTGGGACGTGTCACTGAACCCGCTAGAAACTACAGATTGCTGCCTGCTGATGAAGACGACCTGATGTGATTCTATCCGAGCGCTGGGTGCCGCTTCACAGCTACGTGTTGTAAAATTGATGTGCTCCTGGTTAAGGTCCTGCTTGATGGTCGTCGTCCAGCCTCTAATCTGTTCTGTACCCGAGGACCTGTGAAGGCACTTAGCTTGGATTTCTAACTTGCTTCCCAGAGGAACTCAAGACCTGATTGAACTTGATTGACTGTTGTTGCTTCCTTCAGGAAGGACATAGTTTGCTGGTAGTATTACCAGAGACAGAGAGGAAACTACCTGTAATGCTGCATCACTAATGTGATTCGTAACATCACTGGTAGAACTTCCGCTATTGCACTAAGTGGAGTTTTGGTATTAGTTTAAATGTTACAGAAAGGAGGTTATATGACTGTTTGTTACTGTGAGAGAAAAGGCCGTCACTTTCACTGAGAAGGAAAACCCGAAAGCTGGATAAACTTTTCTCTCCTGTCGTGTCTACTGTTTTTGAGACCTCCTTCTGGAGGAAATCGTGCAATGCATGACCCAGTTGAATGCTTTCTACTGTACTAGTGTCCCTTTTTGCTCCCTAAAAGTCTGACCTCTACAGACTGACTGAAAGACTGAATGACAAAAGAGCGGATGCAGAATATTCAAGCATAATTCCTCCTGCTGCCCTTGCTCTGTTTATATTCTGTATCAGTGAACCAGCTTGTCTCCTGGCTACTGTTGTAAACATTGGTAGATTAATCACGCCATTATCCGTGCACTCCTCCGTGGCTAGTGGTAGCATCATTAGTGAGTGTACACTCTGTATATTTTTCACTGTCCTACACTGTAACACGTTGACCTGTGTTCACATGCCATGAGGATGGTGCATGTATACACTCGAATATTTTTGTCTTTCCGTCTGTATACTGTTTCTAGTTATGGACACACAACCATTGTAGCATATGTTTGTGTGTGGTATGTAGTTACCTTACAAGTAAGGGAAATGCTGACATTCAGCACTCATTGTTGATGTTCAAAACAAAACCTGTGCTACTACTGAAGTCAAACACTTCCTGTCGTCAGCCCTTTTTGTGACTCTCCCTTGTTTCCCCTATAGAACTTATTTACTGTACAAATCTTTTTCCTATTTATATCTGATCAGCTATAAATTAGCACTCATTTGACTTAGGTTTTATATTGATGTTCTCTCAAATCAAACTGCCATGCATGCATCTTCTGTGTACTGTATGGAGTGTTTGAACTATTTATTATCAAAAATCATATTGTATCTGAAAGATATGTTTGTATGAGGTACAAAAGGGAGCTTTGAGCTCATGCGGGTATGTTTTTGGGTTTTTTTTTTTCCTGTGTGTGGGAGAACGTGTGTGTGCATGCCAAACAAGAAATTGCACATTTTTAAAGCTTTTTAGAACAAGACTGTAGGGTTTTTTTTCACCTTGTAAATACTTTTACAGCCTTTGTGAAGTTGTTTTGAGTTGATGCTCTGTACAAGTCAGTGTCAAAGTAAAAGACATGAAAATTCTTTGTGCATTTCACTCAACCTGCTTGCATCACGTAAATTGTAGATAATATTAAAATACTGTCCATTTGAAATTTAGATCCACTCAACTTAATACTTGAACATAGTTTTACACAGTATGTGTTTTTTTTCTAATTAGGGTGCTTTGCTCAACATTTAAGGCATTCAGGCAGCATGAGTCACACCAAATTGAGCTTCGAGAGTTTTAAAAGATTGTGCCACATTAAAGATCATGTTGATCTTTGAAATGAACAAGTGAAAATTCAATTCCATCACCTTTTGAGATGCAATGTTTATTTCACAAACTATACAAACTAGTTTTTCCAGGTACCAGGAGTAATGAAGGGGCATAAAGAGAGCATTTTTGGAAAGTTGCTTAGAATAAAACAGCCAAGGCGGAGATTCATCTACTCACCCTCAGGAGAATAAATTAATCTCAAGTCTGTTACTGGAAGCAACTTTCATTTTTGTGTGACATGTAGTGGCAGTGGACATCTGCTGATAAGAGCGACCAGATCTACTTGAGGAATGGGTGATTCCTGAGTGAACGTGTCAGGGGCAGCTCAGACTATGTATTTGAAGCTGTAGGTGGCGTCACAAGACAGCCTTGTGCCCTTGCAACGACAACACAGGTCCTGGCGGTGAGGCCTCTTCATGTTAATGTGCCTCTGCTTCTTCTCACAGCTACAACAAGTCTGGGAGCAACCCTGAGACAGAGGACAGGAGAAGTGAAGTAGTAGTGAATGTAAGAAGCAAGAGAAAACAGTCAGAGGATGTTTCTGACCCCTGAGGAAGAAAGCACTTTCAAAAAAAAGGACAGTGGAATGACAATTGAGATACTAAAATCAAAAATCACACATCATTGCACTGACTTTAAAATGCAAATTCTTCATGCGCATATGAAAAATGTTGGTGTAATCGTTAAATAGCAAACCCATCTGGTTAAATCATAACATGTTCTGTACCTTGCAGAGGATGGACTCCACTCTATAAGGGTTAAACCCCACCTGACACTTCCGGCAGAGCTGCTTGTAGTACACCTGTACAAAAATATATACATCATAAATGTTTGTGTGTGCACATTTTGCCAAACATAAGTATGGTAAACCATAAATTGCAGTAATTGTCAGACCACTAACCTTACTGGTTCCAGAGATGCACCACACATAAGCACTCTCCCACCGGATGTTGCACTTTTTGCAGTGGAAAAAACCATACTTCTGCTCCAGGAACTAAGAGACAAACACTGACACGTGAAATTTCAGAGAGCACTATTATTTTGTGACGAAAGTTTGGTTTATTTTAATCACCCATTTGATTTCTCCTTGCATCCTTTGTATATACCATTTTATACTGCCTTTATTTTCTTGTCTTAATTCTTAGTTCTTATTTAAAGCACTCTGTAGTGCCTAGATGTTGAGACGCTATAATAGGAAACTTGTTCTAATTAAACTGAGAATGTGTTTGGAAACAAGCAGCACTAAACCACCTTAAGGTGGGTCTTTATTGCCTGATAAAGCCCTGCACAAGAGTCAATTTATGAAATCTAATTTCAAGATCTTTGTAATTTCTACTGTTTATATGGTGGGAATTTCTAGTTAATGTTTTTAATTATATTGCCACAAAGCATTTTGACCTCAGTAGTATCCACCTATGCCTAACAGGTTAATCCATTCATGGTGTGACTGACCATTGTTACAGATTAAGTTAAAACTCCTTTATTTAATGATGTTTATGGATAGGATTAGATAGCACAGTGCGGAGAGGAGATATTTCACTTGAGGGGTTTATTGTCAGGGAACCCCACCTGAAAGTTGGATCCCCTTGAAGAGCGGTGGAAAGTGGTCTTGGAGTCCTTCACTGTGTTCTCCAGAACACTTTGATCCGTTTCAGCATCCTTATCGGTCTCGGCTTGCTCGGTGGCTTCAGCCTCTCCTTCACTTTCACCGTCGTCGCAGAACTTCTTCAGGTGGATCCTGCGGTCAAACACCGGCGAGTAGATGGAGACTGGCCTCAGGAAGCGCAGGTTGCTCACTGGTGGTGTGCCGCACAGCGCTTTCCCGTCCAGTGTCAACACATCCGGACTCTTGGGAGACTTCGAGGAGGCATTAGGCTCGCCCTCCAAGCAGAACAGGGTTTTGGGACCCAGCGAGCACTGGACTATTTTATGCACCTTGGCGTTTACTTGCACGCCACACTCTTTGGTGTTGGCCTTCTTGAATGTAAGGGGTAAACTGGAGTTGACCTGGCTTATGATGGCCTTGCAGAAGTCCAGGTAGTTCAGGCCCTGGGGAGTGATGAAGCGGCCCTCTCCCTTTTCCCAATTGCTCTCCTGGGACGCAGGAGGGCAAACCGAGTTCCCGCAGGCATTGTACGGTGGATACGTGGACAGGAACCCCTCCATCCTGGAGCCATGAAACCGGTACAAGTGCTTCCTGTTGCGATTTAAACAGACGCCTTCTTGAAACACTAATTGGTTGATTGAGAACAGGGGCGTGCAGGCTGTGATTGATCTGCCATGTACAGGAATATTTTAAGATGTTATGTTCCCATATAGACATTAATCAAACATGTACATATACAGTATGTACAAATAAGAGACATAGGTCTCATTTTTGTGGGTCATTTTAAGGAAGTAATGATGATTAACCCATGTCTTAGACGTGAATATTTAATAATAGCCCTATTCTATGCAATTGCATCTTGACATAATTTAGTTTAATCTAATTGGTTTATTCAGTTGCCGACTTAATGTAATAATGTCCTATAATAATAATAATATGTAATAATATTCCTGCCTGAAATTATGTCACATGCACTTTTATCCAAGTTCTCATTCAGCAGCTGAAAACAGTATGGGCAGTGTGTGTCTGCTAATCTGCAGGTCTGAACAGCTTTCGCAAAATATGCTTTCGAGATAATATAAAACAACGTCCGCTAATTATGAATGTATTTTAATTTTTCTACAGTGTAGCACTGTAGGTTTGAGGAATGCACGTCTTAAACATTATATTGGAGCTCCCCCTATAGCTCATTTCGGCCAGAGACCCATCACAGAAAGAGACAAAGCAAAGCAGCAGATCTTTGAGGTGTTTTGCCCTTTGGTTTGATCTTCTGTAAACCGGTTTGACAGGACCGTGCACTGGTTTAAGATTGTGCGAATTCTCAGGAAATCAGTAATCACCGCCATATAAAAGACAAATGTTACCAAAGTAAATGCACCTGTTATATAGAAGAGGAGCAGATGTTCTTATATACATGAATGAAAAGGGTAACAGGGCAAGGAGAGGGTAGATCTGAGAAAAAGCTGTGTGAATAGGGGCGCGTTGACTTGATAAAATACTCTTCGACACACAGGAATATCTTAAAATATGAATAGCACTATTTAAACAGCTAACTAGATCGTAGATAGATCAATGGCCCCGTAATGAGAGCATTATGTTCACTGTGACCCTGTAACATTTATGAGATCATGCCGCACAAATACTAATAATAATTTCAAAGAGTGTTTTACTTCATTCGTGTGCTGTCAGAGTAATTTTAGAGCATAAAAGCAGAGCTGAGAGCAGGGCTTAATGGCCCAATTCAAAATGAAAACCTACTCTGTGATGAAAGATCTGTTGTAAGGCATTTTCTGTATGTGCACCTATTTCAGGTTCGTAGGCTCCTAGTCTGGCTGTTGCAGTTTTAACGTGAATAATTAACAGTCCTACAGTTGTTGAGGCTTTCCCCCTATATTTGCATCACAAAAATTGGACCGCGCGGTTTAAATTATTCAACACAAGACAGTATTTTATTATATGGCTTTTTTTCTTTTATAGTATCAAATCGGTAAAAGGTCACAACACACATAGCCTACTATCATACAGCTATGACCCATACTGTTAGCAGCATGGCGTAAAAAATACAAATGTTATTTGCCCTCAATATCAAATTGTCTGTTGTATGTACTATAGTTTTATTGTGTTAGTATAGGCCTATATTGCCTAATGCATTACTAATTCTACTGTGCCTCAAGTAAAATCGTGATTGGATATTGTTTGAAGTAATTGTTTACATTAAGTGAAAGGACAATACGAATATCGCTCGAGGGACCCGGGAAACCTACAAGGACTCGCTCTATAGGTGGCGCTACACACTCATTGATGGTTTGTACCCGTGGGCACTGAATCTATACATATTGGCGCCATTTTGGAGCTAGGAGGGGGAAGAGAGCTGCAGAGGAGGACACGATTGATCACAATTCACCGTATCAGGTAAGAAAATGCACCAAGAAGCAAACCATTTTGATCAAAATGTAGCAAAATTCTCGGGTACCGCTCTGAAAAACGAGGTACAGCCCGGGATGTGTCCGCGGAGTAGCCTGGTTTTCCAGCGCTAATAGGTGGAGCGCAGCCCGCCTTGCTCGCTTGTGTTCTCGGCAGCCGCGTCCGATTCACAGCGCTGGTTGACCTGGTCCTGCGGCGCAAAACGGTTAGCTAGTGAAATACTAGCACATTTGCTCGGCTCAACGTCCCGGCAGCATGAGCAAACAATGGCTCTGTTTGATTGTTCGGCCGGGTTCGGGGTATCGATCACGGTATAACGGTAGTTAGCCGGGTGTTTTGTTGAGTGCAACGTTACTATCTGTCCGCCCTCTGTCACTGAGATTGCTGTTGCTAACGTTAGCTCGGTGACGCTAGCCGGAGGAGTTGCTAGCAAGATGTGCACACCAGCTAGCTAGCGGCTGCTAACTAGATTAGCCACGGTCAACATTACAGCAACAAGGCAACCTGGCTATAACACATTCCCTGGCCTTGGTATGCTATTGTACCATAACAATAAGCACATATATTCGTAAAATGTTTATCTCTCTATTTACCAACTCACTAGTTGTGGAATTAATTTTAACCTGAAGCTGAAACTCATCCGGTGGTTGTTACAACGCTGAATTATGGACCTCATTATTATGACCTAATGTTACTCGTAAAAGGCATTTCGCTCTTTTTATCACCCAAACATCTTCAAGCGTAAATTGTAAATTTAATGATTAATTGGCTGTATTATTATTATTATTATTATTATTTTTATTTTTATCAGAGGAATATATTACTTGTAACGATAAAGACCCTGCAAAATTGAAAGCATACTTGGTCTCGCGCACACGTATTGTTACAAGTCTAACAATAAAAGGATCAGAGCGAATGAGTAGCGGTTGTAAAACCACAATCGCGTGAGTAATTCATAAGATTGAACACCTCATGTTGTTTAATGTGCTGAGTTAGGACAGTCACCTCCAGAGTACTGCAGTGCTTTTGTTTTGACAGCTATCAGCCTGTGATAATTGACCGTCTCACCATCAACGCTGCAGACTGATCCACAGATCGCAGGTTATTAAAAGTCTCCAATCAACTGATTATATGGATTTGTAATAAGGTTATTTTGGTTATTAGAAAGTTGTTTTATTGGACTTTGTCATCATGTTACACCTAAAATCAGCACTGTCCAACATAACTTTCCTAGAAAGGCCACATTAAATGTATTGCATTTCAACTTGGCTTTGTGTTGAACCACATGGTCCAGGAATCAGATCTAGTTAAACTTCTGGTTTTGCACGTTGCAGCCCTTTAAACTTTATTTTTCCCGACTAAAAGGAAAACTAAGCAAATTATATTGGGTCAAATCCTTGCCCGGCAAAGCCACAATGCTAGTCTTTAGTTTGTGTCTCTGTGATGGTTTTCTTGTGTTGAGTGGATGCAGAGGAGGAACTCCACCGCCTCATGACCTTAGACATGAGTCAGTAGTGTTGTCTGTTTGTAGATGTCATGTCACGTTGGCTTCCCTTGCGGTGTGGCTTCTTTGGAGGGTTACTCCAACCTCACCGTCTCATTCTCATAACCTTTGGACTGATTTTCTTTCTGTCTCATTGTTGTTGCTGGCCAGTCCTCACTGGCTCAGATTTGGCAGAGCCACAATCCGTTCAGAAACTGTCTATTTCATTTCATCTAGGGGGGAAAAGGAAACCCTCTGTCAGTGTGTGCCTGCTCAGCCGGTTTCCCTCACTTTGTGTTTGTGTGAGTGCCCACACATGGAGGTCGTTGAGTTCACCCCTACAACCAACCGGTGTCCAGTCCTCCCTCTGCATGCTGACAGTCACTCTCTTCCCTGTGATCACCCACAGGGTTAAAACAAAGGATGTGTCTGTCAGGGTTCAGATTAGGTTAGGAGAACTGCTCTGAGTCCTCATATTTCTGCTGGCAGCTGTGTCAAAGGACCAAAGAAGGGAGAGCAGAAGCAGTGAACAGATAGAAAGCTGTGGTGGGGGGTTGCTAAATGTGTTTTACTGTGATAAACCAGTAATGAGTTGAAAGTAGCCCATGTGCAAGAGGTTTTAGTGCCGGTTACTGCTTGTGTTATTTACTTCTGCATCTTATTCAAAGTTAAAATTTCCCTTGTGGATGGTTCCCAGACAGACCCCCAACCCCCAACCCCCAACCCTCAACCCCACTCCTCAGTTGAGAAATACTCTACTCTGATTGGGCACTCTGTGTGTCAGTGTGGTAGACTGAGAGAGAGATGGACTCAAATTTGGCAGCAGCTGTGGGGTGGAAAAGAAGGTCAGAATGAAGCAATTTGGCAGCCTGCCAGTGTCCAGTGTGTGGGTTTGGCCCTGCTTGTGTGTGTGCGTGTGTGTGTGTGTTTATAAAAGCTGAAATACAGCTGCAAAAAACTGTTTGGTTGTTATTCAAAACTCAGTATCGCAGTCTGGTCTCTAAATCAAAGGCATCAAGTGCTTTTGTCAGACAGCAGACCTACTGACCCAGACTGCTTCATAATAATCAGTACTCCTGATTAGATAAAAGCAACATAAATTGTAAGAAGTTGCAAACACAACAGTAGTCACAGAATAGAAAATAATCTAGCCATTCATTTTAGCAGTAGTAGTATTTTGAAAGGTAGTTTAAATGTGTTTTGCTGACTCCCCTGTGAGAGGGGGGAGATGTGGTTGTTGAGGATTGAGATATTGAAGCAGGGCAGGGAAAACAGACTTTTTAATGTCCAGCAGCCACAAATGCTTTTGCACCACATTTCAGGATACTTTGGTACTTTTACCAGTGAAAGCAGGTAGTATTGCAGACAAAAATGAAAATGTGACAATTTACCCTGCGGCAAGAGCTGCTTCTCCACAGCTGTTCTGCACTACATGCAGAAACCTGGGAAAGGACTATGGATCACACTCAATTCTGTCTTTTCATTTGTTTCGACATTTCCACCTAGTTGTCATTCAGGACATGTCAGACACCTCTTATCAGTCTGATCATGCCAGGAGACATCATGCATTTTATTACTGCTTTTTAGCTTTCTATGAAATTATACTATTTGACCTCTTTACAGCTTTATACTATAGTTATGTGATGGTTTATGATGAGTTGAATGTTAGTTTGTGTGTGTGTGGAGTCGGAGCAAAAAAGGGTGAGGCAATGTAGGCAAATACCTGTTTTAAAACAAACAACTTCACAACCTAATAAATGCTATACGGCTGGAATTTGTTGGGAGCTGTTTTTAACTTGGACTGACCTGCCAAAAGTATTAAATGCATTTTAGCACATTCTTTCCACATGTTTACCCAAGAAAATGTCCAGATCCCCGATTGTAAACAGCACACGCTTCTTCTCTGTGACACACATTAATCAGCCTTCAAAAGACAAAGTAACCATGCAAGCTTAGTTTTGGGGAGGTTGATTCTCAACACCTCATCTATTTTCTGTGTAAAACCCCTGCTGCCAATGGGAGAGTGAAATTGCTTGTATTTTTTTTTGTGAACTTTCAGTATATGACTTACAAAAATCTAAATGTACTACAGAATCATTCTTATTGACTTTGTAGTTCATCCATTCACTGATGGTGTGGATGAGTGATAATGACCTAATTCCAACAAATAAAACACAGTAATTGTTTTGGTGTAAATATATCGAATTGGTTGGAGAAATGTAAAAAAATGCCCATCACACTTTTCCAGAGCTAGTTGGCTTGTTTTGTCAAACCAACGGACAAAAAACAACTATATTCAGTTTAATGTCATATTTTAAAAAGGATGCAAATTCTCACTTTTTTTGTTCAAGAAATAAACTATGCATATAGTTGTAGATGTTTGACAACTCAATAAATATTGTTCAGTCATCTAAATATTATCTGATTGATAAATACTTGTTGTTAGCTGCTGCCCATCTTAAAATACATATAGGATATACATAAAAGTTGAACTAGGAGACTCTCGGGCATTTGACATAACAGGATCAGCTGTGACTTAGGAGGTCGTCCACTAATCACAGGGTTGGTGCTTTGATCCTCAGCTCCTCCCGTCTATGTGTTGACATGTCCTTGGGCAAGACACTGAACCCCAAATTGCTCCCAACGGCCAAGGCCAGTCCTTGCATGGTAGCTGGCTGCCAGTGTGTGCGAGAATTGGAGGCAAATTGTAAAACTCATTTCACTTTTTCCCTCGATAACATTTCCCAGTCTGCTGGTTCTCTTCCAGCCATAGAATAGCATTACAAAGTGTGTCTTTGCGCTCCGATAACAACCTGGCTGAGTACAAACACCAGCTTGCTTAGAGCACATTAACCAGACCATAGACAAAACCTTCATTGTATATGGCATTAATGTTAATTAGCAAGATATGAGGACTAGGTGAAAGTTCTTGTGATGTAGACATTTTTTACATGAAGCATAAACACAAATGAGTTATTATAAATGTGCACTAAGATTATTTTAAGTCTGTGTTGTTGATAGCTGGCTGCATGATCTGATTTAAGTCACAACAGCCCTGGAAACTGATGTGTGTAGAGATACAAGGCTGGATAAAAGTACTGTTTAAGTGCTGATGGTGCTATTTCTGAGCCTGTGACTGAAGTGCTATATATGCTATGCTTTTTTATATTGTATCTTCTAATTCATTGGTTGTAAAAGATCATTCAGAGAGCCTACTTCCTTCTGTTATACTCAAAAGAGACATCAAATTCCAACCTTGTAGCTGTAACTAATGCATTGCTGGATTAAATGCATTAGTTATTTTATGAACCACCACTATAAAGTATCAAATCATTAATTCTTTTGAAACATTACAGGCTCAGTTTACCACGCAGACTCTTTGTATATTCATGAACTATGAGTCAGGCTTTAGTTAGTCTGACAAAAGGGGGTGTATGTAAGCTGTAGGAGGAAAAAATGAAGTCATATTCCTGGACGGACACATTTCTGCCTTTTTAATACCTGGAATGGTCAAAAGGCAGTGCCAAGGTGAAGACTGGTCAGGTCAGTAGCCACCACCAAAAACCAGACTGATCCAGCCATGAGTAGGATGTTAAAGTGAAAGTCAAAGCGCACTTTGCGTCATGTGAATGCCCCAAACATGAATTGGGTGTAATCCTTGGCAATCTAGTGGCCGCGGTAATGAAATGTAGAACACAATGGCGGCAGCAGCTAGCAGTGAAAAGTCAGCCTGCTCTCTGAATGCAGCAATTTCATCATTCATTCAGTTTGTAGAAAGCTATTACTGTGCTGTGAATACCTCGCTGAATATTTCAGAGGTCTCTATTGCAGACTTCTTTTTCAAAGCTTTGAAGTATTAAAAAGATTTGCCTTGGGTTACAAATAGTTAACTGTATGCTTTTCCTCGCTTTTCTCAGTTGAGGTTCTGGAGCTCTTCAAGGTTTTAGGTTTTAAGCGTAATCTCTGTGTTCTCCATCTCACCTTCTGTCTTCTCACTTCTCTATTTGATTACAAACATATTCTTCTTCCCTCAGGCAGTGCAGAGCTAAAGAGGATGGCTCACTCTAAAGCTCGAGTCACAGATGGGAAGGTGACCTACCCCCCGGGGGTCAAGGAGATCTCTGACAAAATCTCCAAAGAGGAAATGGTCCGCAGGCTCAAGGTCAGTGTCTTCCTCCTGTTCTGCTGCAGCCGTGTTGCCAATGTTTACTGTGTTGTCACACCGACTTGGGGGGAAATGGTCAGGCTTATCAATATAAAATTACCACATTGGGGGTGACATAACGTTACAACTGTGTGATTTGCTGAAGTCAATAATTATTGATACATTATTGAGTGGTTTATTATTCAGACTTTAATGTTTTGAGTTTGGCTGATGTAACTGCACAAATTGAATGCTGCGGAGGAACTTAAAACCTCATTGTCTTGGGCTGATGGCACATTTCACCTAGCTTTTTAGTCAACCCGGCCTCAAACCTCCAACACCTCGTCTCCTGTCTCAATAACCCCCACCCTCTTCCAGATGGTTGTGAAGACCTTCATGGACATGGACCAGGACTCTGAGGAAGAGAAGGAGCTGTACCTGAACCTGGCCCTCCACCTTGCCTCAGACTTTTTCCTCAAACACCCAGACAAGGATGTGCGCCTGCTGGTGGCATGCTGCTTGGCAGACATATTTAGGATTTACGCCCCAGAGGCACCATACACATCTCCAGACAAACTCAAGGTACGCAGATGAAGAGTTTGCTCAAGTTCTTGAAATTTCACTCTGCCCCGCGAGAAATACTCACTGTTTTAATTACGTAACCTTGTTGCACCTTCTCTCGAGTATTCACTTCACACTAAATGGAAAATTGATTTGTATTTTTATTTGCAAGCATTTTTGGAAATATGTGCAGCTTTTGGCTGGAGACTTGACACGACTCACACCTTTTTTTGCAGCCTCTAAACACAAGTTAATTTTTGTAATTTAACTTTGTTGGGCTGCCCTAATCACATCCAAGCTAATGACTACATCTGTGTGTTTATGTTTCTTTCTTGTGTCCAGGACATTTTCATGTTCATCACAAGACAGCTCAAAGGACTGGAGGACACTAAAAGTGCTCAGTTCAACAGATACTTCTACCTGCTTGAGGTTTGTGGCTGTGTTGTTTGTGTTTATGCGTGTGGAGCAGTTTTAGGGTTGATGATCGATTTGAGTACAGTATTGAGTCCGACTTCCTTAAATACCCTCATGGAATCTAATTGAGTTTGGCTTTTAAAATACCTCCTTTCAGCAGATATCGGTAGAGTTATAAATAACTCAAAACACAAGATCTCTCATCACCTTTCTTGGCTGAGAAGGAAGAAACTTTTAGGGCGGCAGCACTAAAAGCTCACAACTACAGCTACAGTGTGAAAATGAGATAAGCAGCAGAAAGGATGAAGTGTTGATTAAATGTATCTGTCACATTGAAATGGGAGGTGTACATTGTATTTTTAAAAGTTTTATTTTAGGGGCTACCAAATTGGCAATAATTAGCTACAGCCAGGACAGTCTGCCACCAGTGATATTTGCCACTGTACTGAATAAAAGTGGCCAACAGCACTGACTTAACAAGAATCCTCTTACCCATCTTGTCCACATTGCTTGTTGCTAATAAAGCTATGAATGATATGTTAAGTGATCTGTTAGAGTTTGATGTTTGATGCCGCCTTGAAGCATGAGTGGCATTTCTTAAAGAAGGTGTGCAAAAGCCGGGTTTATTTCCTCTTTTGTACAGCAAATTATGTGTTTGAATTGAGGTAAGAGCGAAATAAACTGGTTTAAAGTTCCCCTCCACTCAAAAATGGGTTTTGTTTATTGTTGCTTGATTTGGATGTTTGACCTTTACTGAGCAGGGAGATGTGTGTGCAGAGTCTGACACCACAGGCCTTATTTTACTCTTCTGCCAAAGAAGGAAAGTTTCTCTGTGCTTTTCTTAAGTTTGAGTCTAATGTCACAACTAGTTTGTGGAAACTTGAAGCCTCCAGTGCAGAAACAGTTTTTAATGAAGGAGGATGCACCATGTGTCCAGCAGTTAAACTATATTTAGCAATACTTGACTACTAATAGTCAAAATGGGAGGATGAGGAAGAGTAAATCTACTAAAATGTATTTTTAACAAGTAGATTAACATTTTAATCAAGGAATTAGTCTAAGCAGGGACATTTAATGCACCTTATGTGTAACATGTCTTTAAGGAAACCTAAAGCTTGAGTAGAAACTGAGCCTTCAATGTTATATATATTCAGAGTAACTTGGGTCAGACCTTTCTAAACCTACTTAATGAAACAGAACTCTTAAAGAATAATTCTGCCTTAATCAACCTTTAACTTAGTTTTATGATTGATTCATGTAAATATGTCTTTACTTATGCTTTTCACTGTCAACACACATGCACCGTACAGTATTGGGAGCGAGCCACCGTGTATTAGTCAGAAGAGAGAAGCTCTGTAACTCACAAGGTTAATGTAAACAACTTAACTTGTGCAGGACTTCAGTTGATGCATGGCTTGTCAATCTAACTGCTCATTCTGTTCATATTCATTGCCACTTGTTTTGTTCTGATCTGAGTTGTTTTGATTTTCAGTGAATTTCAGTTTCTCAAAGTATTTGGCCCTCGGTTCACTGAATACATTTGCTTCATGTTTGTATTTAAGATGTGGTGGGCGTTGTCTACCCACGTGGCATATGAAGAGTGAAACACTGCAATGGACGATGAGGTTGTTGTTGATGTTATGGGCTTCTCCTCTAATGGTATTTTGGTCAGATCCTCAATGGGCTGACCAAGAGCAATACCTTGCACATGCAATCATAGAACTAGAGTATTTTCAATATTCTAGTTTTACTCACCAAACAGAAGAAATGCAATAAGGTGATTTCCTGCTGCATTTCCACAGAGCCTTCAGCAGGTGGTCTGATTAGATTACTAAGTCTTTTGTGCTGGAGTGAAGAAGAATCCCATCACATCAACATCACACAACCACCTTTGCTTTCTGTAGATCCTGCCCGTTTCTTTGAGCGTTATTGTAAAGTTGTGATCAGCCTGCAGCAGATTCTCTGTGTGGCCTCCTTTTAAAGACTACAACTAAATAGATAGTAAAAATGTCATTTGCCAGCAGGAACACGTCTAAATGCCTTCAGTATTTTTAGAAAAAAATAACACTGTTCTTCAGTAATAGTTTGTTTTGCTTTTCTTCTTTCTTTCAATCTGCTATCAAAGTGCGTTTGATTAACTTGCAGGAGTTTGCACCAGGAAGCTATTTGCTGATGAAATCAAGGGGCACTTTAGGTTATAATTGAAAGTAAATATCTTTTGTTTGCAACTAGATTAGTATTAAGAATGTAATTAAAAAGCCCGCTGCACATAATTGAACAATCCCAAGCAATTGTGAGATGGAGAAAGTCTAACTTGTTGTTTTAATTGTATTGATTGCTTCAAACAACAACAGTGAAATCCAAATGATCAGATAAATAAAGTTGATATAAAGTTGTTTTGGGGTTTTTTAGCGTGGCTTATAAACATCAAGAAATCTCAAACAAAACCAGGCAAACTGTATTCGCGCTTTCTAAAAACAGGCCGCATAGTGAGTGCTAACAGAACTTGGTCACTCTAGTTCATTTCAAACCGCTCCAATCAATATTTATTAGTCAGTCATTTGATGCATCGCATCAGTGCATCACTGTTATGATGCATCATAACAGTGCATCAAATGACTGTATAAACACAGAGGCGTTGCACGTCTTTATCCAAATCTGCAGCTCTCTTTGTCGTGATGGAACTTTAGAGTGAGTTTCAGCTCATTGTTTGTTTAGCTGCATAATCTCAAACTTTACTGTTTTCATTAACTCTTACAGCTCAAATTGCTCAGACCCAGATATTTTCTTCAAGATTTGTTTTAGAGCAAAAAGCTAAAAGATTGGAAATAATTGTATTCACCAGGTAGCCTGAAACACGACTACAGATGAGTGCTAAAATTGCTTTTTACCTGTTGGATGTGTAAATAAGCACTTCTTGTCCTTCTGTTCGTTCTTGTCCATCTACTGCTCCTTATTCTCCCTCTTCTGCTCTTCCTACTAGTGTCACTAATGTCCTGCCTCCTCTTTTTGTTTTCAGAACATAGCATGGGTGAAGTCATACAATATTTGCTTTGAACTTGAAGACAGCAATGAGATATTCACACAGCTGTACAGAACACTCTTCCAGGTCATCAAGTAAGTCCTTTTATCAACACACCTGCCTCATGTAATGTTTCTGTGTCCATACTCATCATGGTTTAGTTTGTGTGTAGCTTTTATTTTTCCTTTTCTGGCTTCCATAGTCATTTATATAAGATTCTAGCATTTGTAGCCCTCCCTAACACCTAAAACTGTCTCTGCTGCTACACCGAGAAACTGCACAATAGCAGTCCAGTTGTTTTTGCTGTTACTGCACCCCCCCCCCTTTTACACCCCGCTCTCAATTTCACTCTGCTGAACACAACCTTGAGGGCTGAATTCTGCAGTGCTGAATTTGGCTCTGTGCCATTTGAACAAAATTGTGGTTGTATGTGTCAAGATTGTGCCAGCACAATACTTAGTTTTTCATTATGATACAGAAAGACTCCAAAGGGCTCTGTTCTCCATTTGTAATATTTGCAGTGAGCTAGAAGGCGTAGGAGAATGCACCCCTCATGTTAGTGTGTGTTTCCTATGTGTGCAAGTGACACTGTGAATGGGAGGTAATGAGACTAGTAATGCCTGGCAGCGTTGAGGACAGCAGTCGCTGAGATACAAATCTAGGTAATAAGCTTTACCTCCCACTGTAATGCAGATAATTATGAGCAAGTACACCCACCATTTGTGTGATCAGTGCCTTGCAGCCTGTTTATGGGAGGCTAGTTTGTTTTTAAAAATGAGAAATCCAGAAATTGAAAACCTCACAAAATGCCTGCTGTCAGCACAGACCTCTCAGCAAGGATGCACTGAAAACAGATTGTGATGGACACAATCTAACAACTAAGTCAGAATATCAAAAGTTTTAATTTAAACCCACTCAATTTAAGTTGCCATCTCAACAGTAACAACTGTTGCATATTATATTATAAGCTATCCACTGACGTTTTCCTTGACCTTTGACCCATCCTGCTTTGTTTCCCTAGCAACGGCCACAACCAGAAGGTGCACATGCATATGGTGGACCTTATGAGCTCCATCATCTGTGAGGGAGACACTGTATCACAGGAGCTGTTGGACACTGTGTTAGTCAACCTGGTGCCAGCACACAAGGTGCGTGCACGGCCTCAAAGAGGCAACACACAGTCATATATAGATATTATATCATATTTATACACACACACAAAGACCCACTGTGATGTTGATACAAATAGTGAAGGCTCAGTAGCAGGCAGTCTAAAGTGAGTTGATATCGTCAGCAGACTGAGACCAATATCATTTTCCATACCCTGTAATTCAATGAGACCCCTGCAGGTGAGAAGAGGTAAAGCAGCTTAAGAGTTTATGCACAAACATTTGTGGACAGCTGTACCTGTTAAAAGCATCTTATCCTCATGGGATTCTTTGGATCTGAATGAAGAAATGCAGCCTTGTTTTTCACATTATATGTATATGTTAAGATGTTGTTTTCTGTATGTTCTCTGTCGGGCTGTTTTATTCACCACGTGTTTTTCTTTTTCCCCAGAATTTGAATAAACAAGCATACGACCTGGCCAAAGCTCTGCTGAAGAGGACTGCCCAGGCTATTGAACCTTACATCACTAATGTAAGAAGTTATTTACACACCATTTTTAAATTTCTGTGCTTACACTTCTACATGTATGGCTGGCTGGAGTTTTTTGTAGTTTTGTTTATCCTGGGATAGTCATAACATTCAGTGATGATGCTTTTGAGAGCTGTAACATTTATTGGTAAAATAGTGCATACACCAGCTACAGAGTAGCTTAATGGGTAGAGCGTGGTACTATCACTACCAGAGGCTTTAAATCAGGGTCAACATGTCTTAAACACGAGAGGTGGACACAAGCAAATGATGAAGCTAAGTGATACATTGAACAGTAAAATCAGCTGTTGAACATAAAATATTTGATGCATCCAAGAATGTAAATTGTACACGTGCAGTTTCAGTGTTAGGTTTATTGTTTTTGACTTCATAAAGGCTTCTGGATTAGGGTGGATGTTTTGGGGTTATAACATTATTCCAAAGTTGGAAATCAGGGTTCTTGTAGAGCAGAAGTGTGCTTGAGGGAAACATTGTATCCCTGTGAGTTCTTGGTCTATACCTGACCTTTGACTTCACCATAGATGAGGAGCTGGAGACAAAGGAACTTGTTGCACCACCTCACTTCCTCCTCTCTTACAGCTAATGTAATCTGAGTGTCTATTTCATGCAGGGACAGGGATATGCAGATTGTTAGCAATGCCTCACACTCTTGAGTTGGTTGTCAGTAATCAATATTCCTCTCCCTGTGTCTTTCTCACCAGTTCTTCAACCAGGTCCTGATGCTTGGAAAGACCTCAGTCAGTGATCTGTCTGAACACGTTTTTGACCTCATCTTGGAGCTTTACAACATAGACAGCCACCTGCTGCTCTCAGTGCTGCCGCAGCTTGAGTTTAAGCTGAAGGTAAAATTTTTCATAAACATAAATATTTATATCTGTGTCTGCCTTAAATCAGCTTATATTTGTCATATCTTGTTGTTAGAATAGCTGTTTTGTGCTGTACACCTTACTGTACTTTATTAGGACATTTGACAGATAAATGAATCAGATATTGTTGTAATATTAATAGCAGTGATGCGAGCAGCAGCACTACCTGTGTTTGTATTGGTGTTATGAGTTTATCCACACACCAGCCTGAAAACCCGAATCCGCAGACCTATTACCCTCAGAATTGCACATTTTCACTTTCTCTGCAGGTTTGTTGATTCATATTAGAAAGATAAAGCAGTCAGCCAGTCAGCATAATGTTGCCTCTGCAGTGTCTCATAAAGGCATCCTGCTGATGGATAACGCTCATTAACTGTTCAGAGGGAGTGTAGATCACTGCTGTCTCCTCAAAATAATAGCTGCGATAAAATCTCTCCCCCACAGACTACACACTTTCTCTCTCAGCCTCGCTCATTCTTCGCCTCACCCTCGCTCTTCTCATCGTTATCTCTTCTCACTTGTTTTCTCTCCCCAGTGCTTTTCGTTTTTCATCCTCACACCTTCCCTTTTCCTACCTCTTGTCCTCCTTTTTGTTTTTACCTCTCATTGTGTCATTCGTGGCTCATTCTAAAACAAGATTGACACCAAAGAAACTGCTGCCTTTGTGTGCTATGAAAATGGTAATGTTGCCGGTGTAGTTCATGTAAATGACTTGGCGTGTCTGTCCATGCGCCACAGCCAAACTCTGTGCATCATTTCTCTCTCTGTCTCTCTCTTTCCCTCTGTCTCTGCAGAGTAATGATAATGATGAGAGGCTGCAGGTGGTGAAGCTGCTGGCTAAGATGTTTGGAGCCAAGGACTCTGAATTGGCTGCGCAGAACAAACCACTCTGGCAGTGTTACCTGGGCAGGTGGGATTCAGACTTGTGACTGTGGCGTCCTTGAAAAGTCTGAAAAAGTCTCTAAGCACTTATATTTGGTATTTTCAGTATTCAACAGTTGTTTCTCATTATAGTTGTAGTGTGTGTGTGTGTGTGTGTGTTGTTGTGTCTCCTGGTGTATGATTTGTTGCGTTACAATGTACTAAATCTGGCCTTCTGAATCATGCGCAATGCTCGTGCAGCAAATAAATACTAAATGAATTATGTTTTTGCACCAACCCTGACATTATCATTCATTTTTGCCCTAAAGGTTTAATGACATCCACGTGCCCATCAGACTGGAGTGTGTCAAGTTCGCTAGTCATTGTCTCATGAACCACCCTGACCTGGCCAAAGACCTCACAGGTAAATCAGAACCAAATTCCTTGTGATCAGTGCTGTGATATTGTGCGTCTATAAGGAGGTGATACCTCAACACCTGGACCACGTACAGGCCCCGTAATAAGACGTTACAGTCTTATTGTCGGTGCTGTCTAATGTGTAATTTGGGATGAAATAAGAAGCGAGTATTTTGTGTGAGTTGGAGTGGCTGGTTCTCTCACATCCCACTCATTTGTTCTTGTTTTCTTTCCCAGAATACTTGAGGGTCAGATCACATGACCCAGAGGAGGCCATCCGCCATGATGTCATCGTCTCTATAGTAACTGCAGCCAAGAAAGACTTGTCGCTAGTCAATGATGCATTGCTCAATTTTGTAAAGGAGAGGACCTTGGACAAGAGAGTAAGTGGGCAAATACTGTGTATGTTCTTTTACTGTTTTCAGTGTGTTGTACGGAGGCAGGAGCGATTAGAATATGTGTGTATGAGCCGCAAACAAAACATCAAGATTGTTATTTATTTACATAAAAACACAAATCTCCCAAACTAAATCATTTCAAATGCTGCAGAGTGAAATATTGAAATCATTTATTAACAGTGGCCCCTGACAGCACCTGTTTTTTGCTAGTTAAAAAACCCATTAGTATAGTGACAAGTGGAAGGCATACTGTTACTGTTGTTAATGTGCCTGGGATGGGTCTAATGGTTGGGAAGAGTTTTAGGTAAATGTTTTGTTTTGTTTTTCAAATATGCAGAAAGAAACAAAACCAGAAAAACTGAAAAGCCAGAAAAACAATGAAATGTAATAAACAAAAAGTCCATCCACCACACTCAATAGGCAAATTATAATAAAGAATACAAATTAAATATTGTTCCAACAGGAGTAGGAGTAGTAGAATTACATGCTAATTTATTTCTACACCTTTCTCAACTTCCGATCAATAAACTCACATACTCACATTTATAAACTTTACTGATTTTGTATATAATCCAATCCAATTTATTAACAAATTCATTAATTGATTCTCGCATGCATGCACTTTGTGGTATCTCATGTCTTTGTTGGCACATGTTTTCAGCTTCGTTAATGCTATACTTGACCTGTTTCATACACTTTGTGGCCAAAGTGATATCACTGATATCTTGTTATCCACAACAGCTCTTCATGTCAAAAGTTGCAGGTTTTTTGGTAGCTATGACTGTTTGGTTTTTTTATTATTATATAGTCAAACAGTGTAGCTTCATTGGTGTCAAAGTTCTGTGTTTTCTTTTTTGAGAAAATGTCCGATTACAATCACTATTTATATCAGCCAGTCATAGCTGTAAGTTGATAAGACAGTTTTGGGGACTGAGGGAACTGTATCTTCTCATAATTTAATTGGGAATGTCTCTCCTTTTATCTTTGTTTCTCCTTCTTCATCAGTGGCGTGTCCGTAAGGAGGCCATGATGGGCCTGGCATCCATCTACAGGAAGTATTCGCTGCAGGGAGAGGGAGGGAGAGAGGCCTCTAAACAGATTTCCTGGATCAAAGACAAGCTGCTCCATATCTACTACCAGAACAGCATTGATGACAGGTTTGTGTTCCTGTTTGTTTATATTTAAAAACATTGGAAAAGCAAAATACCTTCATGAATTTTAATAAAAGCATTTCAGACCCAGGGGCAAATGTTTAAAGGCAAAGCATTTAAATTTGTTTCCAGAAAGATGCTGAATAGACTCTCTGTGAATTCCTTAAATCGTTTGCTCTTCATTTGCTCCACCGGAGCTTCTGTGTGTGCCTCAAGCTGTTTGCAGTGTACCTTTGCATTTCTGCACCTAGTTTGTCTTTTCTGTGGAAAACCAGCTGAATGTATGCAATTAATATTAATAACAACATCACATTCAGATACTTTAGAGCTGACTTTGGCACTGTGCCAAAAACTATATACCCATCTCAAACACAAAATGGTTAAAGCATTTTTAAGTCAGTCCTTTTAAAAAATCATTAAAAAAAATACCAATATCACCTCCCACAGTAGCTTCAGCGCACCATGTTAGTGTTTTGTTTTGTTTTTTTTACTCGTTTGAGCAGACACCTCACTCACTTACTTCACTTTTAACTGGAAACTTTGTGTCATGCATCTGCAAGTGCACAAACAACAATGCACCAGAGTCTACAGTACTGCTTTATGGCAGTTGTTGAAAATGTGTCATGGAGAGTGTCTCCAGCTGAAGTAGAAGGTAGATGAGCCATGTGGAGGTGAAGCGAGCACCTCTGGGGGGCAAAAAAGGCCCTAACGACGTAAACATTTAAGAAACATCACAGTCTCACAGATCTAACTGCAGAGCCGCGTCTGAGGCTTGAACCTTTGAATCAGTCTGCTGCAGTGGTGGAGCTGCTTGGCTGCCAACAGGAAAAGTCTGTATTGTAACAGACAGTTCCTGTGTGTGTGTGCGCGTGTGTGTGCGTGCATATGTGTGTCAGCATCTGTGTGCGAGTTAAGCAGGGCAGCATTGAAGTACATGTGCATGCTCAGCTAATTCTCACTTAAAACCCCTGAAATTTGATTGTCCAAAATTTAAGATCACACAGGGTCTAAAAATGTCTTTTTTTTATTGTGAGAGGTATTAAAATGTGATAGTATGCCTGGAACTGTGATAAATCTATTTTTAATGAGACAGTCATTGATATATATATTTGGTTAGAAATTGTCTGCAAGAAACCATAATCACCATGCATAAATATTTGAAAATGAGAAGACAAATTCAACAAGGAACAGCTATAGATCCTGGTGTAGGTAATCCTATTAATCAAATCTAATGGCAGGTAACTGACTGTCAGGACTCTTGACTCAAACCCTTGAATGGGAAAAGAAACAGATATTCTGTATTTTAATCTATATTTGTTATATAAATATGTCTCTCTTTGTGTACAGGTTGTTGGTGGAGAGAGTCTTTGCCCAGTATATGGTTCCTCACAACCTGGAAACTGCTGAGAGGATGAAGTGTCTCTACTATCTGTATGCCACCCTGGACACAAATGCTGTCAAGTGAGTCTTTGTCAAACCTATGAGATCAAGACCGTTACAAACCATGACCATTTTCAGTCTGTTTTTTTAAAACAAAAATGTAATATGGTTAAAGATTGTTTTGTGTGGAGGAACAGTTCAGAAGAAACATATTTTATTTTCCTCCTCAGAGCTTTGAATGAGATGTGGAAGTGCCAGAATCTGCTGAGACACCACGTTAAAGACCTGCTGGACTTGATCAAAAAACCTAAGGTAACTTTGAGCGAAGCACTCGCCCAAAAAGCTGATTTAGTTTACTTTTTCCTAATGTTTATACACTACCTATTCTGTTGACTGTCTGTTTGTTTGTTGTAGTCTGAAGCATCGAGCAAAGCCGTCTTCGCCAAAGTCATGGTGATCACAAGTAAGAGATCTTGCATATTTATAGAATTTAACAAACAGCATTTATTTTAGAAAACCTGCAACCACTTGTTAGCTTAATAAAGGGAAGAAGAGCAAGAGCAAAACTACTAATGAACTTTGTGGAGCAGGATGACAGAACCACTCTTGTTACAGTTATAAGCCTAGACATCGGTTTTTAATTCTATGTGGCTTTAGGGAACCTGCCAGATCCGGGCAAGGCTCAGGACTTTGTGAAGAAGCTGGCCCAGGTCCTGGATGATGACGAGCGCATCAGAGATCAGTTGGAAACTTTGGTCAGTCCCTCCTGCTCCTGCAAGCAAGCTGAAGTCTGTGTGGTGAGTATTGACATTTTTGAGAGGTCACAGTGTAGTGCCCTCTCACTGACATACTGTGATCCCTCCAGCGGCTTTGTTTGTAGCGTAAGCGATGCCTTTGCAGTTAAAGTAACCATAAATTTGTTGGACTCCTTTCTCAAATATCTCAGAAAACATTTTATTGTTGAGATTAAAGAAAACCTCACAACTTGTTTTTAATCTTTGTGTAGAAGTTTTTCATGTGTAACGTCAAGCTCTGAATCAGAGTGATGAACGGCTGTTAATGTTGGTACACCTTGTCACCTATTCTGCCTAACCTTAAATTGAATATAATCTGTCTACACTGAATTGTCTACACTTAAGAAACAGCAGTGAGTTACAAAAGTGAGAGAGTGTTTTCTGTTCTCTCTCAGGCTGCAGTTTGCTGGTTCACTTAATGTTTTATGAAATAACTTTGGCAGGACCTTCAGTTGGTACCTTGTTTGCTTACATGTTTTATGTTTAAGATCTTTCCTGAATATTTATTCATCCATCCAGTTTTAATGACTCAGCACTGGACAGCAATAAAGATACTGTTGGTCAGATGGTTATAGTAAGGTTTCTTTGCTTCTTCTGCTTCAGTTGCTTCAGTCCACTATCTTTTACATTGTTTCCATTATATAAACTAATGATTTAGATGCATTTAGAATACGTTTATTACAGTTGAGTTAAAGGGTGAAACAGATGCACACTCTGTCTCTTGAGTCGATAGCCCATTGATCAGCCAAACCAAAGAACTGGTTGATTGTTAATTTAGATCAACAAGTTGTTTTGCCCAGTGAATCTTTCAAGGTCTAAATATGAGTGAGAAAGAGTGATTGGCAGTGGCATTGGCTTTTTTAAAAGGATTTGTTTGTTGCCTTTTCAGCGAGACATCACTAAAAAGCTCGGCAGCCCCAAGCAGCCCAGCAATCCCTTCCTGGAAATGGTCAAGTTCCTGCTGGAGAGAATCGCCCCTGTGCACATCGACACAGAGTCCATCAGGTAACACAGACGTTTTTCAGTCATTTTAAAACCACAAATGCCAGTGCTGTTTGATTCAGTTGTGCAGTATTTGACCTTTCTATTATCTCTCGTTCATTTGTCAGTGCTCTGATAAAACAAGTAAACAAATCGATAGACGGAACAGCTGACGATGAGGAGGAGGGCGTCCCCACTGAAGAGGCTATCAGAGCAGGACTGGAACTGCTGAAGGTAAAAACATCACCAAAACATCGGTCCCACTCTGCATATCTGCATCTCTCTACAAAGTATGAGGCTGAATAATACGCTGTCATTTCTTGATGTAATGTTTGCGCTCCATTTTACCAAAATCAACAAAATCAAAGTATTTGGCTCCAAACTCCCATCACTTCTGCTGCAGGGGCGTCGTTGTGAACTGCTGCCTGAAACTTGAATGAGCAGAATAAATATATTTTACTCTGTTCCTGTTGAGTGAAGTCAAGGCTGACAGTGATGTACACGAGACCCATTAAATTACATAAAGACCTCTCAAGTATTTCTGCTGAGTTTGTGTAAACCAACTGTAATTTTCTTAGAATATATTCAGTATTTTTATGGTCATTTCAGTGATTTTTCTTTTCGCGCTCTCTACTGAAAATACATCCAGCTGTTAAACCTGTTTTGTTTTTTGTTTTTTTCATCCCATGCAGGTGCTGTCCTTCACACACCCAGTGTCGTTCCACTCTGCAGAGACATTTGAGTCCCTGTTGGGCTGTCTGAAGATGGATGATGAGAAGGTCGCAGAGGCTGCACTGCAGATCTTTAAGAACACAGGCAGCAAGATGGAAGAGAGTTTCCCTCACATCAAATCGTACGTTTTATTGTTTGATTGATGTTTTCATCTGTTCTCTTGCAGGTTGTACGCAGCCCCACCTCACCTATTTAATCATACATATAAACTCTTGTTACTTATTGTTATTCATATTTCAGACCGACACTTTTGCTTTCAGCGTGCTACACTCTTCTTGACTTATGGCAACACTTTCTGTTCTATGTAATGCTGCTCTCCTGCCTGCTCCCCCCAGTGTTTTGCTGCCGGTACTACAGGCCAAAGCTAAGAGAGGCCCCCCTCGCCAGGCCAAGTACGCCATCCACTGCATTAACGCCATGTTCAGCAACAGAGACACACACTTCGCCCAAATCTTCGAGGTCAGTCAGTTCTTTCGCTTTGTTTTTATACCTTCTTACACTCCAAACTTAGTATTCACTTCAGCTACATCACTGAAATGAAATAATGCAATAACGATCCTTTTGAATGTTGCTGTGACACTAAAACAAATTAGAAACAAGTTAGTTTCTCCAAAACTTGAACACCACCAGCAGATCTGCATGTCAAACATGCCAGTGAAATGTTGTCTTTTATGTTTCTCCAGCCTCTGCACAAAGGCCTGGACCCTGCAAACCTGGAGCAGCTCATCACTCCTTTGACTACCCTGGGTCACCTGGCTCAGCTGGCGCCAGAGCAGTTTGCAGCACCACTCAAATCTTTAGTCGCTAACTTCATTGTGAAGGATCTGCTCATGAATGACAGGGTACACACATCAGATATATAAATACACACACATCACATACGTAATGCTCATGTTGAGACATGGGGCTCTAGTCTTAGAAAAGCTGCTCCTCCCAGTCCTGGGATCAGTATTGTTCATATTACAAGAAATGAATCTCACATTATAATCTGTGGTGTCTGCAGACTCCGGGTAAGAAGACCACCAAACTTTGGGTTCCTGATGATGAAGTCTCTCCAGAGACTCTGGCTAAGGTCAGCTGTGAACTCTCATATACCCTTTTTTAAAAAAAAAAAAAAACCCTGTGGAGTTTTAACCTGAAGAACCCTCTCAGGGACAAGGATATTTGACCTTTCACTGTCCTTCCTTCAGATCCAGGGCATAAAGCTGATGGTGAGGTGGCTACTAGGAGTGAAGAACAACCAGAGCAAATCAGGCAACTCCACCCTGAGGATGCTGACTGCTATTCTACACAGTGATGGAGACCTAACTGAACAGGGCAGGATGGGGTAAATGACAGAGCTTGTGCTTGTTAATCAGACAGACCCGAGCTTTTGTGTGTATCTTAAGCTGATGATCATGTCGTTTTCAGGGGGGTGCTGTGTTTTACTGGATAACGAGGAGCCTAGGGTGAATGTTAAGTCTATTGTAAACACAAAGAAGAAGTTGTTTCTTACTCCTGTCTTACTCCTTTCCTATCATCCCCCAGGAAACCAGACATGTCAAGGCTGCGGCTGGCAGCAGCGTGCGCCCTCCTGAAGCTGGCACAAGAGCCCTGTTATCATGAAATCATCACGCTGGAGCAATATCAGCTGTGTGCTCTCGTCATCAATGTAAGAACTGCCACAAGTCTCCTCTTGTCATGCAAAGCTCATGCCCTGTGTCCTATATTTTGTTTTTATGGTTCTGATTTTGTATTGTTTTGAAATAAAGTCAAATCAAAGAATCGCTTCCAACATTTTTAAAGATCATTTCATCACCTGTCGCCTTCTCCTAATCATATTCATTGTTTCCTGCGCATCATTATCTTTGCTCTCAAGGATGAATGCTACCAAGTGCGACAGTGTTTTTCCCAGAAGCTCCACCGGGGCCTGTGCCGCCTCCGCCTGCCTCTGGAGTACATGGCAGTATTCGCTTTGTGTGCCAAGGACCCTGTTAAGGAGAGGAGGGCCCATGCTCGCCAGTGCCTGGTGAAAAACGTCAACATACGCAGAGAGTACCTCAAACAGCACGCTGCCATCAGCGGTAAAGAAACAGAACAAACTCTTCCATCTATTAGTTCCCTACTTCTGTAGCCTACCCTACATAAGCAACTGTTAAGACTGTGACTGTGCACGTGGCAGCAACCATGAGTACCGTTGTGATGACGGTAGTATTGCCGTTAATATTTACCTTGTGTGTGCCAACAGACAAGCTGTTCTCTTTGCTGCCGGAGTACGTGGTGCCCTACACCATCCACCTGCTGGCACACGACCCAGACTACGTCAAAGTACAGGACATCGAGCAGCTCAAGGAAATAAAAGAGTGAGCATTGCATGGGGAAGCTGGTTGCTGATAATACTGATGATAAAAGTGAAATACCCCTTTCATAAATGAAACAGGCAGCTGGGTCGGATATAAAAACCCTAAGCCTGTAACTTCCCCTAACAGAGAATACTCTTTGTCATTTCTCATAAATTTTATCTGCGCTATCCAAAGAATTTTAAAGTTTTACATCCAATAACTTTAGGGGAAGGTGCTACAAAATTATGGGCAGAATTCAATCCCAGTCCTGAAAGCTGAAGTCAAACTTCCTTTCCTTGTCAGGGCTCTGTGGTTTGTCCTCGAGATCATCATGGCTAAGAACGAGAACAACAGCCATGCCTTTATCAGGAAAATGGTGGAAAACATCAAACAGACGAAAGATGCCCAGGCCCCCAGCGATCCCAAAACTAATGAGGTACACATTACATCTGCGTGTTCATGTACTCTGAGTAGATAATATCTGGATGATACATGCGTATTCACTGATCTCACTTCCATCCTGAGTATCAGACTTTTGTGTCTTTCCCTTTCAGAAACTCTACACAGTGTGTGATGTAGCCATGCACATCATCATGTCAAAGAGCACCACCTACAGCCTGGAGTCGCCAAAAGACCCTGTGCTGCCCTCGTGCTTCTTCACTAAACCTGACAAGGTGGCTGTCTGCACCGCAGAGTGTTTTTCAAAAAATCTCAGATCTTTTATTTCTAGCAAAGCCGTTCCTTTTCATCTTCTTCCTGTGTGATGTATATTTATAGCAACAGCTGAGCTGCAAAGGAGATCTGCAAAACATTTTATTTTCTTTGACTTTTTAAATGATGCATTATGTCGTACATTCCCTTTTGAATGTTACAGGTACTAATGCATTCGCAGCTCTTTGAAAGTGTTTATTAAAAGATGACTTGTATTTCCTGGGTTGTGGTGACTTGTAGGACTTTTTGTGTATGCATACCAGTTTGTGTGCGACTGCCCTTCTCTGTGTGGGAACAAAAATTGGGTCGAGAGGAATTACCAACATAGCTGGCAAACATTTTGACTAATTGGATTGTTCGGCAGCCACAAACTTCTCATAATCCTCAGCTTGTGTTTCTCTTTGTTTTCTGGTATTTGTTCTCTCTACGCGAACAAACGCGCTAACATAATTTTGTACTCTGCCTCAGAATTTCAGCAACACAAAAAATTATCTCCCACCAGAGATGAAGTCATTCTTCACACCAGGAAAGGTAAGCTTCATCAATCTCTGAAATGTTGATGGCGCCTTCTTTTAAATCACATTTCTGTGATTTGTTGGATGGGAAGCATTATTAAAACTGAAACTCTCATTCTCTCTTGCTCCTCAAGCCCAAGTCAGCAAACGTTTTGGGCGCAGTAAACAAGCCACTGTCGTCGGCGGGCAAGCAGCTTCAGAGTAAAGCCTCTCGAATGGAGACTGCCAGCAACGATGACTCCTCATCCAACCCAGGCTCTCCACCGCGCAGCAAGACCAGGTAGACATGCAAAGCTCATTCACACTCTTAAGACTCATTGTGCAACACAGAAGACCAGCACACCCAAGTTTAAACCCTGCTGTCAACAAGCTGTTACCCTGCTGAAGTCTTTTAACTGGACGCTCACTGTTGACAATTAATCAGCAGGTAGGCTGTGAATTATGTGTGCTTTCTCGTTCATTGGCACATATGACTGTGAGAGATCCCTACTTTCTCTCACACTTTCCTCCATGTGTCTTTTTTGTTTATGTAGAAGTAAACAAAGGAATCATACAGCTCCAGGGGACCAGAGACTGCAATGATTCATTTCTCTTTCACTGTCATCACCGAGTAAAACAGATGCTTGCTAGGACCCAAAGTAGCCTGCAGCGGCTGCTTTGTGAAGAAAATCAAATCTGATCTGTAATTGGTTGCTGCTTCAGCAGCATTGCTGCAGATTTGCATAATGTTAAACTCTGCTCAACTTCAATGCGGCGCTTGTGCTACTGGTGTATCGTTGCTGGCTGCTGACACATTGACTGAAGTCCTTCATCACCAGCTTTCGTTGAAAATGAATGACTGCCTTCTGTTGGTTATGAGTCTTTGAGTGGGAGCAGAGGGAAAGTATGAAACTAAATCCAATCCGGTCTCTGCTCTGATCTCTGAATCTACATAGAAAGAAGATGTTCACTGACATTTGATCATTGATGACACAGGAGATGTTTGTTGTGTACTGTTACTTGTTAGACCATGTTTGAATACGGAATAATGATTCCTAATGTATTTCAGGCATGACAGCACAGAAATGGATCACAGTGAAAACGAGGACATCACTCTAAAGAGAGCAGACAGCACTGACAAGGTATACAAAATTCTTTATACACTGATATATCTACTGTAACATTGGACTGGGTTTTATAGAACAGCAACAGAGCTTCAGCTCTCTTTTCAAGCTGTTAAACTTATTTGTGTTGCTGTTGAAACAGTGAAAATAAGCATGTGCTCATTCATCCGATCCACATTTCTAGTAAGAGTTCCTCAGACACTGACTTGTTCCGAGCTACTGGGATATCTCATGTTTCGGAGTATCGCAGGCATAGTCTTTCTGAAAATGCCACCAACCCCACCCCCACCACTTGTTGGAAAGCCTCATTTCCTTTCTTCTCCTACTATTACTGTGATTTCCTTAAGAGAACCCATTTCACAGATAACATAACAATGAAAACATATTTTGTATTACGAGTGCACAAATAAACACATAGCATTGTTAAATGACATTGTAGTTTATGACAAGATACTGGGTGTGTTGCTGTGATGCAGTTAAGTGTAAGTGGTCATAAACCCTTGTGTCTGTGTTTTGATTCTGCTGTGCAAACATCTGCTGGAACAAAGTCAAGATAGGATTAGCAAGAACATGTACAGGCTATCGTTAGTATCAGCCTCTACACCTATTGCATACATCATTTTGTCATTTAGGTGATGTCTTCTATCAAATAATATCAGCGCAACTTGTTTCTTTCATTCATTTATTTAAATGATGGATTTTTCTTCACTGTGGACACCAGACAATTCACAACTTTCCTTGGGTGATAAAAACAAAAATAACATTTGGAAGCTTTCTGGTTTGGTCATGAAAAACAGTTCACGGAGGCTACAGCAGGAAGCTGTTACCACTTGTCAACTGTGTGTTCCTTCTTTTACAGGATATTGAAAAGCCCCGTGGTCGCAAACGTGGCGTGACCTCCAGTGACGACCAGGACAGCAAGCCAAAGCGCGGACGCAAGAAGGCAGCAGCAAACACGACCACAGCAGCCGAGTCCGAGGACCAGTGGGACGAGGACAATCGGCCAGAAGATGAACAGAACAGCCCGCCGAAAAAAGGTCGCAGGGGCCGGCCTCCGAAGTCTGCCACTCCCAGTCAGGACACACCTTCCAAGGGAAAGAGGGGAAGAAAGAAGGCAGCTCCTCCACCAGAGGATGAGGAGGAGGAGGAGGAAGAGGAGAGGGTGGAGGAGGAGGCAGAGGATGAGGAGGAAGAGGATGACAGGAGCAGCGAGAATATGGAGTTGAAGACCAAGGGAGGAAGGCAAGCGAGAGCGCCACGGCGATCACAAGGGTAAGAAATGTGGCGGGTGGGGGCACTCCCTGTATGCTGGACATGCAGCCTCAGTAACAACACTGGGATCTGTATCCAAGGTTAATTTTTGTCTCAAACTATGGTGACGCTCATGTTTGTCTTTGGTCCACAGCTCAGAGTCAGCAGAGTCCACGCCGCAGAAGAGGAGAGGACGTCCTCCCAAGTCAGCTCAGCCCGCTGCCAAGAAACCAGCGTAAGATGCGCACAAGTTTTCAGGCTTCTGGATTGAATTTGTGCACAGACTGTGGTCGTGTGAGAGAGAGAGTGCAACAGAATCTAGATTATGAGCATTTTAAGCATTTCCTTGGCAATGCGACTCAGCTTGAGCTGCTGTAACCGCACAGATTTTTTCATTGGCTTTACTTATGTATTCCCTGAGCTGAGGATCTCAGTCAAAGACAGTATCATTAGGAAAAGCCAACAGGTCTCAAAACACTTGCTGCCTCTTGCAGCTCCTTCTCAAACCTCTTACATCTCTGGCACACAAATGCTTTTGGTCATTTCTCTACATTTGCAAATGTTTCACTGTTACATGTTGAGGCAGTCTGATTCAGTGTGTATCTGCTCTACGGTATCCAGGCGTGGTGGGCGGTCGAAGGCAGCTGCTGCTAAAGACGACTCTGAGGAAGAAGATGAAGAAGAGGAGGAGGAGCAGGAGGACGAGCCAACACCGAAGGTACTGAAAGTGAAATGAATCATTAACAGGAATTCTTGGTTTTAGACCAATTTAGGAACTGTGGAGGAATTTATGAAGCCCATTTCTTGTCCTGAGTTTCACCATATCTGAATTATTTTTTCTCTCCTAGGGTCGCAAGAAGGCAGCAGGACGAAGAAGATGAGCTAAAAAAAAAAAAAAAAGATTGAGGACAAACAAAAACGGCGCGTCTATTCAAAGGTCGTGGAGGAATAACATAGGAAAGAAAATATGGACATTGAACTTTTTAAACTTTTCATACGCCGACGCTCCTGTTACACAAATTCACACACTTGCATATACCACATGCACACTACATCAGTACATCCGTATCATCAGCTGTGGGTTGTTGCATTGTGATGATGTTCGCCACATTAAGTAGAAATAATTTTAACAGAAAAACAAAAAAAGATCACTCTTGTAAATAGTCTCTTATGTCTGTTTCATGTTCTGTTGTTGTGTTTGATGCTGACTGGGGGGATGCTGTAAAGCCTTTGCCCGCCAATATTATTATTAAAGTGCTCCCATAAAGCAATATTGCTTATCAATCATTCCCTGTGTCACACTTTTTAAAACTGAAAGAGATTAACCATTATCTTTTTTTGTGACGTTAATTGTGTCATTTTACTCTAAAAGACAACATGCGTTTTTGTTTACAGTTCTGTATATTAATACCTTTTTTACCATGTACTGAAAAATTAAAAAAATGTCAGAAACCTGTCCAAATGTAGAGTTGCCTCTGGAAAAGATTGTAGTGTGCATCTCATTTGTAGGTTTGTACTTACTGGTAGATGGAAGTCATGAGCAGCTGTGGTTGTAGTGTTTGTCACTGCTGATTAACTTGGCCTCACATTCACCCAGTCAGATCCTCCGTTGTATCAATATAATTCTCTATAAAACCTGACATGCTCGATTTCTCTTTATTTCACTGTGAAGTCTTGGATGAAGCAGTTTGTTTGGTGACAGAATCAGCTGTGATGCCTTCAGGTGTAAGCGGAAATCGGGCAGAAAACCCGGCCGTCTGTTTGGGCACCCTCAGGTAACATGAAGTTTTTCAAACATGTAGCCTTGACCCTCTTTAAATCATTGTTATCATGTCCCATGTTTGTTTTCCAGGCAACTAAAGGAAAAAATAGATACATTCTCATACATGCATGAAGTAGTACACGACGCTAACTATGAGGTGTGGGCATGGCGTTCGTCTCACTTGGGAACTTGGAGGGTGTTGTCTCTGTTTTATCGTGGCCACTTGTCAACAAAATATGTATAAATATGTAAAATCAAAAAAGTAACACTCGGTTCTTACAGTTAACAAATTTTGATCTCGCTTTTCTATTTGTTTTTTATAAATATTTATCTAGTTTCCGAGGTACCTGTGTTGCTAGGCAACGTGAGAATAGGAGGAAGTCCCCGACACTGCTTGTGTTAAGATCCGGGCGTGTGAAACCCAGAAAAGTAAATTTACTGATTGCACACAGTCCCAAGAACGGAGATCAGTGATCTGTCCGGCTGAGTGGTATTAAAAACACTGTCTAATTTATTTCGTCTCTCTGTTCAAGTTGTCTTTCCTCTCAGTAAAGTAGATTACATTCAAAAATATGACAAAACACCTGTGGGAAACTACTTATCCTATACTTTTTTTTGTTTTGGGTGGTGGTGTTTACACAATGAAGAGGAGCTTTTAGTTCTGTCTTTTTCAATTTGGCATACTGTACCCGTAAGTATGTTGTTTAATTCTGCACAAACTATACGTCATACGTTTCAACGCCAATCAGAGGCAAACATTGTCCGTGGCTATCAAATGTATGATGGATGAAATCTACTTAGCTGATTCAATTTCAGGGCGCTGGTGCTGGACATACAGCGCTTGCTGTCGGGGATTACAGGGCGACTGGAATATGACAGAGCCATTGTTTATTAGTAGCACCTGTGCGTTTCCCAGTATGAGACGTCGACATGTCTGCTGTGGAGGAGGTGCAAGTTACAAATCAGAGACTTAAACACTGTTTTAAAAGGCATTGTGCACCACGTTGCAGAGGGAAATTATGAGCTGTATCTGCAACCATCATTCAGCTAACAGGTAAGGCCATCTCTGTGTCCCCTTTCCACATACAGACTTATATTACTATGTACTTGTCTTAATAATTGGTGTTTTATGCAAAACACAATGAAAAAGGTACAATCACTGTAACCTACTTTTAGCACATCAGAACCTCTTTACTTTTTTGTCCCATATCTTTAAGGATTGAATTTCATTATTTGCAGTGTGTTCAGCATTGAGTTTAATCAAACAGTCCAATAATAAACAGTCTGCCGGGCTCTCAGGGCTGCTAAGCATCGCTCAATGGTGTTCTTCCTGTGTTACAAATTGAGACTAGCAGTGCTTGACATGGCATATGCATGTACACTTGAGATGGGAACTTTCCAGTGCAGCTTGGCTTGATGGAAAAACACCCACACACCACATTTGGCTCCTGGTTGTGGTCCATGACAGGCCATAATCGCATGCTGCTCAGCTGCCAGGTGACTCTGCCTTTCAGGGCATATGCAGTGAATGAGTACATTCTTCACCTATGTCATTGGCTGAGCTTTTGATCACTAAGAAGGAGCATCTATGAGTTAGGCTCCTGTTCAGATTTACTGAACTGAATGAGACACAATAGTTTGTAAAAAGGTGGGCACACATTTGATTGTACATTAAAAGTTTAACTGCATAGTTGTTTAAAGAGCAACAGAAAATATCTGACACCAGAGAACTGTGAAAAAAGTCTCATTACAAAATTAAACGAGAGATTTCTTGTATTTGTCTCACCAACAGTCCAAAATACACTGAGTTTACTTTGATCTAAAACAAACAAAAGCTGAAAATTCACATGTTGCAGACATTAAAAGTCTAAACAATGTCTGGCATCTTCACATAAATTGCTTTATTGAATAATCAGCTGTTTATAGGCTAATCAATTAACTGACAAATTATTTCAGCTCTATAGAATTTATTGTTGTCTTTTATTATTATTATTAATTTATTTGAAGATTTTAATTTGAAAACATTATTTGTGAAACTTATAGATAATATATTGAAACACTGCAGACATAACATCTCAAAACTCACCCACAGAAAATATCCAATGGTCACTCCTCCTCAGATATACATACAGGTGCCATATGGACAGAGATAGCCAACAGTAAGAGGTTGAGGTTTCCAAGCAACCAAGCTGAAAGCAAGGAGGATAAGGAAGTATTGTGACCATGCTCCAGCAGGGTACACTGCTGTTTGCACATCTTCTGCTCAACCTTCACCCCCTCCTCTCTCCCCCATCATCATCTGCCTGCACGCGCTCCTGACTGAACTTGATCCAATGAGAAATGAAGACGCCGTTTTTGGTGCTCTTGATGCGTGACATTTAAATGAAGTTATGAGATTATCTGCCAGCAAAGGATGTATGATAATGGTTCTGTTGTTACTGAGATCATATTAAGGCTTTCGCACCTGTGTCACTCCTCTATTCCTAAAAGCAAAACTGAGTCGTTACTTAAACAAACCGGGGGTAAAATTAAATTAATTTAATATCCTCTTTTTTTCCCCTTTAGTCACTACAGAAATGAATGTGTCGCTGCTTTGCAAACGATTCATCATTTGGGGCTCTAAACATCATGCTGTGCCTGGAGACCTTCGTGCGTCAGGTGCTTTGGCTAATAATTGATAGATTTGAAGAGGCAGCGTGTGGTGGCTTCACTCCACAGTACACAGTTTAGTCAGCCTCCAAGCATGGTTAAATGAAGATTAGAGTCAAAAACTGGACCCGTGGCCAGCATTGAGAGGCACCATGCGTGCTTTGCTCCCCTTTTTGACGTTCGTCGCCTTCTCCTCTGCGGTCGCAAAGCCCAACGCTGGTTTGAAAACGTGGGGGCGTTTCAGAAAACTGCCCTATCCAGGAGACAAGGCTTTCCTCTACGACAACTTCCCCAAGGACTTCCTATGGGCGGTGGGCACGGCGGCGTATCAGGTGGAGGGCGCGTTCGAGAAGGACGGCAAGGGGCTCTCCATTTGGGACACTTTTACGCGCGGTGGGAACCGGATGGCCACCGGAGACGTCGGCAGCGACAGCTATCACAACATCCACGCAGACATACGAGCCATCAGGCAGCTCGGGGTCAGCCACTACAGGTTTTCCCTGTCCTGGTCCAGGATATTTCCCAACGGGACCCGCGGAAGTCACAACGAAATCGGCACCAACTACTACAGGACCCTCATTAAAAGGCTGAAGGAGATCCGCGTGCAGCCGGTGGTCACTCTCTACCACTGGGACCTGCCTGACCACCTCCAGCAGACCCTAGGTGGCTGGAGCAACCCGGAGATTGTGGGGATTTTCAAGGACTACGCCGATTTCTGTTTCCAGACTTTCGGAGATGATGTGAAATATTGGATCACCATCGATAACCCGTTCGTTGTAGCGCAGCACGGGTATGGCACTGGAGTGGTCGCACCCGGGATCAAGAACGACCCTGATCTTCCGTTCCGGGTCGGACACAACCTCCTTAAAGTGAGTGTAGAGTCGAGTTTTGTCGTTGTTGTGATTATGCGACGTTTGGAACTTTAATGTAGTTCTTATCAAAGTGATCTGTAGCTGTAAGCCAACGTCTTTCTGCTTATTATATGTAATGACCTATTTTTTTTCCCCTCTTTCGGTATTTTTATGCATTTTATTGATGAAAAGAATGAGACGTTTTATTTATTTGTGACTTATTTTCAAGTGAATATGGCAATACCACACTGTACAAAAGGACACAATAAACACGGCACCAAGATACATTTTAAGTATCAAAGGTTTGGTTCTCATACAGAATCAAAATGCATTTTCATTGTCATACATACATCCAATATAAGCAGGTAAAAACAGTAATTTTATCATAGCAAACGAAGCATTGAAACATTTAACAAACAGTTAAATTGTTTAATCTCTGCCACCATATCTTATTAGATGATAATATGTTTTGGATGGAAATGTAATGAAAAGTGTTCTGTAGCTTCAATCAGAGAGCACAATGTTTCTCAGTGAATTCTTTCAGAAAATAAGTTTGCAAAATTTGAAAATCAAAAAATAATGCAAATACACAACTTTCCATTACACCTATTTTATTGTCTTTATTTTTTCTTTATTATTCTTAATTGTTTAATCTATTTTAATCTTACTATTTATCTGTCTTTGCAGAAGTCTTCCTGTGTTTGACTGTTTATCTTTTTATTGTCGTATTAGTTATGAAATCAAGTTCATTCTATTCTTACATCTTCCCCATCTTCCTCCTCTTCTCCTCTTCTGTTTATCCATCATCTGCCTGTCTGTCTCTCCACCAGGCTCATGCAGCTGCATGGCACCTCTATAACCGCCACTACCGATCTCGTCAGCGTGGCAAGCTGTCCATGGCACTGGCCTCTCACTGGATCAAGCCCACTCGCACTCGCTTGGAAAGCCTACGGGAGTGCCAGTGCTCCCTGGACCATGTCCTGGGCTGGTTTGCCCGCCCACTATTCACAGACGGAGACTACCCTCCCTGCATGAAGGAAAGGCTTGGCTCACGGCTGCCCTCCTTCACCCGGGAGGAGAGGGAGCACGTGAGAGGAACAGCTGACTTCTTCGCCCTCTCTCACGGTGCAACCCTGAGCTTTCAGCTCGTCAATGACAGCCTGAAGTTTGGGCAGCAGGAGGACCTGGACCTGAGGATGCTGCTATACTGGGTCAGCGCCGAGTACAACAAGCCATCCATCTTTGTGGTGCAGAGCGGTTGGTAGGTTCAGATGCTGTGTGTGAGTTGTCTGTACTCCTGTAATATTCATGTATGTGTGCTGTACTGTGGTACATCCTGTTGTCACTGCTGCTCAACACAGGTACGTCCTTGGAAATACCAAGACAGAGGACCCAAAACACATGTACTACCTTAAGAGATTCATCGCAGAGGCGCTAAAATGTGAGTGATGTCTGATGTCATACACCCACCTCAAGCAACACCAAGATCCATATTTTTACAACTTTCACCAAACATCTCATCTGAATTGCTTCTGAATTTCACCCATGAGCATGAACCATTGTACATGAAACTGAAGTCTCACATTTTCTTGAGGAGATGCTGTAACTGTCCATCTGTGTTTGCCACGCAGCAATCGTCATAGATGGAGTAAATGTGATTGGATACACAGCCTGGTCTCTGATTGACGGCTTCGAGTGGCACAGGGAGTATGGGATACGACGAGGGCTTTACTATGTTGACTTCAATACTCCTGACATGAAGAGGGAGCCAAAGACATCGGCCACTTTTTACAGGTACACGTTGTGATGTGATGAGTGTCCACTCAGAGAATGCACATCACTGAAATTTGTGCAGATATCTCTTCATTTTGTTCAATAATGATGACAATACAAATCACTTTCTTACAAATATATATAGCAGTTGTATAAAATCACAGCTATAGATTTCACTAGTACAAATGCAGATATCATTAAAACCTTTGTGAGTACCTGTCCTGATTTATACTGGAGCTTGGCTCTATCTTTGTGTATCAGTGCTGGAGTTGCTTAACACAAATTACTTTGACTGAGATGCAGAAAAGATACATTTTGGATCAAAACCTCCTCGTACGATGTAGACATTTTTTGCAAATATCTAAGGAAGAAATCTGCCTACTTCTGTCATCAAGAATGTTTTCTTTTCAAGGAAAATCAAATCTTACTACATGTTCCAGTGTGGCCAGCAAATACTATATTTAAATACATTTTAGTGCAGATATTACATCAGAAGATTTTAAATTTTAAATCTTTATTTTAGTAATCTATAGAGCACAGATTTATTACAAGCATTTGCTACACTCTCTCTCTCACATTAGTTGATTATTCACTTTTCCTAAAGAAACGTCATCCAGAGGAACGGTTTCCCAGAACTTCCAGAGAACAGACCAGCACAAGGAGTCTTCCCATGTGATTTTGCCTGGGGGGTATCTGCCAACTCCATACAGGTCTGTGTTTGTTGTGCGTGTGTTGTGTTTTGAGGCTGTGTGGAAGCAGTGTTTGTAATGTATTTGGTCAAATGGGTCAAATGAGCCAAAGGACAAAAGTTCTGATGATGTAAAAAATGCAGGAATATTTTCTCACAAACATTAACTATTTATTAACTTTGGCTCAGAGATTCAGTTCCTCAATAACCTAACCTCAATAATACTGTTTCAAACTTTGTTAACTCTGTAACTTTTAAACATTCTATATCTATTCCATTATTTACCTGATTCAGTAGAAGGGAATAATGAAGCTAAAGTTTGTTCAATTCCTCCCCTGCAGGTATAACATACATCATGTTCATAACATTGTTTCGAACTTGCAGTTTTCATGGTGAAAGTCCACCACAATGAATCCTCTTTTAATCATAAACCACGTAGGCTCAACCCATCTGCCAGCTGAGCTTAAACAGCGCAGGACCAACTGTTACTATTGATTTGCCCCATTTGGTCTTTATTTGCATTTGTGTGCATGATGTAAACTCAGCGTGACGGGGCAAGGGAGTGCATGTTTACATTGCTGTGTTTCTCTCTGTGTGTCGTAGGTGGAGACCACGCCCAGCCAGTTTACAGACCCCAGTGTTTACTTATGGAACATCTCCAACAACGGGGAGCTGATGAAGCTGGAGGGCTTCACTGCGCCTCCTTTACACCGAACCACACACTGCACTGACTATGCAACTATCCGACAGCAGGTAGGTCCTCCCACCACTCCAACTCTTGAATAGCTTTACAGACTCAGAAATGGGGATAGAGGGAGAGTTTAATTTAATATTGAAAAGGTTACAGATATCGACGCATGTGTCTCTAAAATCAAAATAAGATCTTTTCAATGCAGATGTTTTGATTAGTAGGATTGTTATTATTATTATTAGTAGTAGTAGTAGTGGTAGAAGTGGTATTAGTCATACTACATTAACCATTTTAACAGTGTCGATGTGTGGAAAGTCGTTGAGGGATGCAGCCCCTGTTGCAGTTAAAAGAATAAATACAATTTGAAAAATACAGTATACATACATATACATAAATACATAATAATAAGAATGATAATTATGCCCTTTTTTAGACTAATTGTCTGTTGGGCACATATTTCTGTCAGAGGACAGAAACAGCTTTTAAAAGGATATAGGTAATTGTAAGTAATTGTAATAGTGATTTGCAGTAGGTTTTACTTTAATGTACTTGTATTTTGTCCCAGCAACATATTTTTATATTAAAAGGAAACATATTTGAATATGTTTGGAAGTGAGTGTGTAAGAGTTAAAGCTGTGACATGTTCCCCTCCTTCCACTTTAGGTGGATGAAATCCAGCAGGTGGGGGTAAACCACTTCCACTTCTCTCTCAACTGGTCTGCCCTGGTGCCGACAGGTGATGTGGCTCATCCCAATACCACCCTGCTGGGCTACTACCACTGCTTTACACGCCAGCTGCTGCAGGCCAACATCACGCCTGTGGTCACTCTGTGGCACCACACCCGCCAGCGCAGCAGTCTGCCGGCCCCACTGGACACGGCGAACAGGTGGCTGAACAGGTCAGATGCAGTGAGGATTGTGGTATTAAAGCACTTTTAATTCCAGTTGATTTTCTAAAAGTTTATGGTTAAAGCTTAAAACCAGACCAAACACAGAACTAATAAACACCTGTCTATGTCAGCTGTGGTTTATGACACTTTACAGTAATTAACAGACTGGTCTGCTGTAAAAGCAAACATGTAGTGATGTTCCCAGACCCAACTTGTCCTCATTGCTTTAAACATGAAGCCTTCTTTGATCAGTCATTGCCATAGTTACTTGTTTCATCTTCCTGTAATAAAGAGATGTACTGCACTGAAACCAGGAATCACAATGTGTGATGAAGGAACAATCTGATGTGGTGACATTATTGACTCAGCATTTACTGACCTTGTAACAGATTTTATCTGGATATTACTTTCTCATATATGGGTGTACAGAGTTTTGTTTTTGATATATTGTGATGTTTTTATATATGAAATACTTTCATGGTACAGCCAAAAACCCCATACATCTGATATAAATACAATCTTTTTTCCTCAGGAAGACTCCAGAGGCATTTGCAGACTATGCCAGACTGTGTTACAGAGAATTAGGAGCCCACGTGAAGATATGGATCACTCTGAATGAGCCCAATGATGAGATGGTGAGCTACCAGGAGGGTCATCAGATGCTGCGGGCGCATGCTCTGGCCTGGCATGCATACAACCATGAGTTCAGACACGTTCAGGGAGGACAGGTCAGTAGAACTGCAGGGTTGAGACTGTTTGGTAATGATGTCTTAGCAGGCTCTCATTATTATTACAATTTATTTGAATACTTTTATTATATGTAACTTGTATTTTTTTAATGTTTATTGAATTTAAATGATAAATCTTCTGTGAGTAGTTTGTGTTTTTTGTGCTTCTGTTTATTCCAAATCATTGACTCTTGCTGATGCAAGTCATGTCAAATACAATGCTCCCTTATGTACCAGATGACTTGACAATGTGTTTCAGTAACTACTAGGAAATGTTCAAGTTTTGATGTATTAGTTGCTCATCAGGAGACCAAAAAATGTCAACTGCACTGCCATGTTTTGTGTCTCAGGTGTCTTTGGCTCTGCATATGGACTGGGTGGAACCAGCGTTTTCATTCAGCCGTGAGGACGTGGAACCGGCCAAAAGGGTTTTAGACTTCCGCGTTGGCTGGTTTGCAGAGCCGATCTTTGGCAGCGGGGACTATCCTCTGGGAATGAGGAGCTGGCTGCGTCAGCTCAACTCACTTGAGTACAAATACTTCAGTCGCACTTGAATACAGTCACTCTGTTAGCTGTATAGTAAGTGCTGCTGTTAGCAGTCACAGTGCCAAACTTCTGTTTATACTGGGATTATTCAAAGGTGTTATATGGGGGGACATCAGTGACAGCTGCTGATGGGTGGCTCTTTTATGTTTTTATTGGTTTCCATATTTGCCATGGTAGTCATATCTCCACAACTGCAGAGTATTTAGTACTTTAACTATAGGAGATTTAATACAGACGTTCATGTCTCAAGGATGAATCCTACTTGCTTTCCTAATACTTCAGTTTATCACCAAATCCTTGAAAAGCTAATGACACAAAATACATCATTAATTCCTCAGTGGGGAAACTGAGTGCAATCCTGCACATCTGACAGGCAACAGATGAGACAGTAGGAAAAGGCATGCACATCTCAAGACAACAGTGCCATGATACATACAGAAGCTTCAGTGGTATTTAGCAAATGTTAGCTTGACAACATGTTAAACTAAGATGATGAACATGTTAACATGCCTCCCTATGTAGATTAAAAAAACAACCAATCGTGTAAAGTTTGGTTAATGAGTCAAAGTCAAAACTACTAAGCTCTTCTCTACTTCTTTAATGCTGCTGTTGCATCATGTTCTTTATAAAATGCTGTCTTTTCCGTGTGTGTGTGTGTGTGTGTGTGTGTGTGTGTGTGTGTGTGTGTGTGTGTGTGTGTGTGTGTGTGTGTGTGTGTGTGTTTCCACAGCCTGCCAGTGTTTAACGAGGAGGACAGACAGCTGGTTAAAGGGACATATGACTTCTTTGCCATCAGTCACTTCAGTACCAAGTTGGTGACACATGCTAAGGAAGACTCGTGAGATAAGATCTTTTTTTGGCCTTTATTTTGACACAAGACAAACTAGCAGGAAACAAGGACTAGAAATGAATATGACATGCAACAAATGTCCATCGTCAGGAGCTCAATTTCATTTCAAGATAAATATGTTGCCCTGATGTAGCAAATTTTAAAGTGATGACGTTACAACCAATAATGAGATTGTTTGTTTTATGATGCACAGCTTGTTTTTCATCTCCTCATCTGCAGGTACACTTACACGGCAATGTTAGAGGTCCAACACATGATCGACACCACATGGATCATGTCCCCAAGGCCTGTTGTACCCTGGGGCCTGAGGAAAGCCCTCAACTGGGTAAGAGTGGATAGTGGAGGACTCTCAGTCACTGTTTGCTTATGGTGCAGACTTGAGTCCGCCATGTGGTGTCCTTCCCTCTCGGGAAGACTCAGGAAGCACATGGCTCAAGCAGGATTTAATCCAAAAGCAAGCAAAAACCTTTAAATTCTCCATTATGACCCCAAGTCTTTTAAAGTTCCCCTCCACAAAACTGTGTTGAAGAGTGATTCTGCACTTGTCTTTTGCCCTCATTTTCTCAAGGAAGATGGAAATATCTTGTGTTTAGCAGTTAAACTTTTTAAAATAATATGTCATGATCATATACCTAGTGCTTTTCGATGACCAAAAAGTGAATAGAAAACTTATAAGTTTAACCAGGTTGTTGTATTTGTGTGGGAAAAAGCACAGCAGACGATGCCCTTTCATTTCTCAAGTTGATCGTTCAATCCAAAACCATGAGTGATTTATGATATTTTTGCTAGGTGTCATTGTGAGCGCGACTCAGTTTTAAATGTTCTTCAACTGCTAATCAACCTGGAAATAAGGATTAACAGCAGACATTAACAACACAGTGTGACCCCAATTTAATGTGTACCCACAGACCTCTGATCTGGAGTCAGACACGTTAACTTTGCAGCACATGCTGTGCCACGCCTTGAAGTGTTGTCATACAAATGAAAACTCTCAAGTTAATCACTGTTTTAATTCAACACACCTTGATGGAAGAAAGCTGACATTGCACTTCTGCTGCATCAGGTGAAGGAGCACTACTGTCACGTACCTGTCTATGTGATGGCTAATGGGGTCCAGGAGGACCCGGCCCGCTTCAAAGACAGCCTGAGAGTCTACTACCTGTACAACTACATCAATGAGGCACTGAAGGGTGAGACTATAAACACACATGTCCCACTATTGAGATTTTACAGGATTAGTGCAGGGAGAGCTGAATATTCACTTCTGTACTGTACAGTGCGTGTTCAGTCCCTCAGAGGTGATTGAAGTGTTTTCCCTTACAGGCCTCAGTAGAGCTTAATTATTAGACAGGTATTTGGGTCGCTGACCTGAGTCAGCTGACTGAGAACACACATGCATGTATGCGCTCAAAAATATCAACAGAGATACACACAGTTCAGTGTGGAGTGTGTATCAACAGAGATACACACTCCACACTGAACTGTTGAGTCAAGCTTACTTATTGTCCAGTTGCCTTGTTCTTGTCCTTGTCAAGTTTATTGGGTTACACTCAGTGAAGACCTTGGTCAGCACTTAGTAGCTTTGCAGTGTCACTCTATGATGTGCTCATACACGTCATTCTGGAGAGTGTTGCAGTGTGCACTGTCACCACTAAGTGGCAACAGAAACATTCCTACTCCTTTATGGAAGCTGATTCAGATGTTTATCAAATTCTAATTGTGGAAACAGTAAATTATAATGTCATTATCATTATTTTTCAGGACTTTTGATCTAAAGCTTTTTGTTCTATGTGTGTGTGTGTGGTAAAATGCATACAGCTTATGACACTAATGCAGCTCTAGGGTTTTTCTAAATATTTATTGCTGTAACTGTCAACAACTGGCTAATAGATTATAAACAATAGATTATATATTTATATTAAGATTTATAAAACTGTCATTGATAAGTTAGGGGCGTTACAGGTAGACCCTCTCCTTCACATGCACATACAAAATGCCTTGACTTTCTCCCTCTCTGGTGCCTCCTCCTCAGCATACACTCTGGATGGCGTAAACCTGAGGGGTTACTTTGCTTACGCCCTCAGCGACCAAAGAGACCCAGAGTTCGGCTTGTACGGCCACGTCCACGATGAGGTCATCATCAAGGCATCTCTCTCCAACTATCGCAATATCATCCAGCACAACGGATTCCCCATTCAGGGAGCGGCCCCCCAGCAGTGTCCCAGGAGGCCTCAGCCCTGCCTCGGCTGCCACGTGCTGGTCAAGAGGCCTGTGGTGGGCTTCCTGACTCTGGTAGGTTCAGGGGTGCTCATCACCCTGGGCCTCATCATCTACTACACAGCCAAGAGACACAAGGAGTGTTACTAAAAAAACAAAAAAAACTTGTTCAGTAGCAGAGAGTTGTCACTACTTTACTCTACAACCTTAAATTATGCTTATTGTCACCTTTACAGTTAGTGTATGTATTAATAATGAAAATCATCACATTTCAGGTGACGCAACTGTTAATATTATGTAAACCTTTCCCATTGATAAACCATAAATATCAGAAGATCCTTTATCTTTCTAGATGTTGTCATGGCTCAAATTGTCTTTTGAATATTATGGAATCACTACTATGGCACAGCAGTGTCAACATTTTCAGGCTTAGTTTTTCTTCCAAACCGCTTTGACACAAAATGAGGCAAATATTACTACGAAGTAACTGAATCCCAAAGGAAGCAACTAGGTTTATTGTCTGGATCGAGAGGTTTGAAGGTAGACTGAAACAATTAGTCCATGTCCACTTTAAAATAAAGGTAGCAAAGCATCAGTTGAATAAACATTCAACATGAACATTGTTCAATGCATAAAGGGTCACCATATAGGTGGTTTCCATTTTTATGGGGACCTCTTGCACTGTCATGCTGCCTGTTTTTTTTTTTGTGTTTAATAAGTGTTATTTACACTAGTTTGTGACTGTAAGATTTGTTTATTATGTTCTTAGTGCTTAAACAATAAATTTGCCTAAATAAGGAGAAACAAAAATGACTTAACCACTTTCCATGTTTTCAGTTTCTCTTGCATACTGGGAACATTTGATCAACAGACAGTATTTAATGTATCTGTAGAATTGTCAGTGTCATATAAAAGGAGTGACGTTCAATGTTAATTAGAAAACGTCAACTACGCAACATTCATTGTTATACTGCATTCAAATCCATAGAGCAACACAAACTTTTAACAAAGTGTTTATTGTGATGTTCTGAAACATCTCTAGCAGTATCTCTAAATGCAAAAAGTCTTGTTGGGGTGAAAAGGAGAGAGTCAAATGAATGTCAAGGAAAGCATTTGTATTCAAGTCCATTCAAAGTCAAAACATCATGGCGTCCAGACCGTCTTCCATAAACTTCTTGTACATAGCCATGAACTTGGCGGTGAAAGCCTCGAGGTGGTAGATGGCTTTGCTGCCCAGCTGTAGTCTGTGTTCATAGTAAGCTGCCATGTGGGCCACCTCTGTCTTCAGCTGGCCATCGCAGTTACTTAACAGCTCTGTTACCAGACCCTGATACAGGATTGGACATAAAAAATGAATACTTGTCAGCTTAAACACTCCTGCACATCGTTTCAGCACTCTGATGGGAGATGAGCTGTAGTAAACGGTACCTTCATTATGATATCAGGAGGGATGCAGTGAGTCAGCAGCTCGTATAGTCTGGCTCGGACCTCCAACAGCCTGGAATGGAGATAGATCGTGATAAAACATCTGCACAAGCTTAACTTTCTTTAGTCTTTATCAGAATCAGCTACACATCTCTACCCTCCTACCTCTGAGGGCTCTGCTGGCTGACGATGGCATTAGCTGTTTCTCTGAGATAGACCTCCCAGTCTGTCTCAGGGACATCCTGGTCTGCTGAGAACGGATACCTGGAAAAGAACAACGCAGGCTAAATAAACACATACTTTTTATTTTCAATAGTAACCCACAGATGCTGCTGTGGAGGACTGACAGTATATTTTGTGGCAACTTACTGCTGCACTCTGCAGGCCTCACACATCAGCAGGGCCTTGCGGAGGTTACGACCAGACTTTTCACTGATTTTCTTGGCCAGCTCAGGTGGGAGGAGCAGACCCTCTTTTTTACAGACTGATGTCAGCACATTACAGACCTGACAAAGAGGCAAACACAGATGAGGAAAAAGGAAAAATATGAAAATATCAACTTGATCATGACTTAACTGAACCAGCATATTTAAAGACATCCTAATATGCTACTTTCAGTTTACTAATTACAAACTAGACCACATCATCTCCTTCTTGCCTCTTCTGTGCTGGGCAGAGGAACTCTGACTGCCAGACAACGGCTCCGAATTGGCCCAATGACTTTGGAGGTGGAGGTGGAGCAAAGGATGAGACGGCAAGTGCCCATGTACTTTTCCATTGTCCTGCGCAAAGCATGCTGGGCATCCTTTGTGAGTCTGTCCACCTCTGTTAGCAACACCACTGAGAACAAAAGAGTGCCAATTACTACAAGAGTAGATATCTGGTATTGTGGCTTCACAGAATTTGAAGGCAGCATTAGATATGGCTGGTTAATAAAGAAACCATGATGATCTGATTTTTTTAAGGCTGTCGCTTGAGAACATGGACCAGTATCCATGGTTAAACTAGTGTCTTTCCTACCTTTGAACTCTCTCTGGGTGCTTGACTGGATCTGCTGAGACTGAGCCACAGTTTTGATAAGCTCTTGGATCACAACTCTGTCCTGGTTTCCAGCATCACTGTGCAACACAGAAGAAAAATACATTAAATAAATTAAAAAGCATTTTTTTGTTTGCCACAGACAAAATAACCAGTAATTTATGTATACGTCAATCTTCATCACCAGTACACTGAAATTGTGCATTACAGTGTTTTAGTAGTTGCAGTTTAATGAATCATTACGTTACCTTGGGTTAACTTCCAAGTGGTAGTTGCTGGCTATTGTGTTAATTTCAATTTTCTTCTTTGAGGGAGCCTGCAGATGAAAAACGCAAAACAGGTGACGCAACCTGCAATTTGATTGTGAGCTGATTGCAATTAAACACTTGTCAGGGGATTTCGTTACTGTGTATCTGCCCTCTCACCACGATGGTCTGGTGCTCTATGCGCAGCTTCTCCACTCCGGCTCCATACAGCTCCCTCAGCAGACACATGATGCGGGTCTTCTTCCCCGCACCAGATGGACCGTACACCAACAAGTGGGGGAAGTCGCCACACTGAACCTGGACACAAGCACGTGCCTTAATCACTACTGGGAGCAATTTAATTGGGATAAAGTGTTATTTGGTTAGCAGGTTGCTGTTGCAAGTTTAATATGACGGACACTATTAGCTCAGTTTGATCTCTACATTAGCCTATATCTTAGACTTAAATGACATCGGTAACAACGACGATTCATCAGCACAAGGTAAACCAACTGAAGCTTTTTAATACAAGCTTTTATGTAGCTATTAAGTATTATGTTAATGCTAACTTAGCCTGAGTAAGTCCTGGTGTTGTTTCTCTTACCAGGTTTTTCAGCTGAATCGCTTGCTCTTTATGATAGTCGAGTTTCCCGAGAGAAGTCGGTCGGTATTTATCCACCCACAAACTCATTCTGTTTTAGTAGTTTAATAACGTTTATCGTACGTGTTGACAGTAGGCAGCTTTCAGGCAGCTCTTCTCCCGCGAAATAATATTGAGACACACACAACCCGCGCTGTTGCTTCCCCCTTTGCTACGGGAAGTCGAAAGGCTCAAAACTGCCGCACGCGATTGGTAAATTCGCCGTTTCATCGTGGAAAACATGAAATGTGAGCGCGGTAACTACATGGGAAGGCGCATTTTAAGTGACTGGCAATTCATAACGCCTTCACTTCTTATTATAATGTATTTCAGTAGTATTCCGGTAGCATTAAAGTGCGTTATATTACTCAGGCACGTGGAGCCTCGGCTTCTTTTAAATAATAGATATCCATGATATTCCTATAGTCACTATTTTATAATGATATATGAGCCTATCCAGCCATCCATAGGAGATGACCTCTACTAGTCTCACCTATGCATGACCTCTGTTGTTGTGATATAAATTGACATTTATGTGAAAGGACTTTGGTACAGCCCGGGACAGGGCTCACTAGCTGGTTAATCTGGAAATATCCTATGGAATGGAATTTGAGGGATAGCATCTTTTTCTTTGTTGCAGCAGATTTGGAGGGGTTTACACTGACGACAGGATGGCTAAAATGATACCACTAAGGAATGTGAGATAGTTAATACAAAGCAACAAAAGCAAGAGGTTACAATGTCATCATGCTGTTATGTCATGCCATAGCGAAGGAGGAGTGCATTTTGTGATTATTGGCTGCATTATACTTGAGGATTCTCTCTAAATATCTTTTTGTACAGTGGTCCTATTAGATCCATTTAGTTTATGATTCATCCTATCAACCCTTTTATTTACTTTCTACAATGCAAAAAGCAATGCAAAAGCAGAAACACAAAAACTAAAAACTTAAAATAATCATTTTGTGCTCATGTGCAAACAGCATGTATATCAAATAAAGCTTTCCCTTTTCGTCAGGAAAAACCTGAAGGATTCCATGTTTTTTGTGATGTAGTGACGGTTTAAAAGAGCACATTTCTTTTCTTATCTGACTATATGCATGTGAATGTTTGTTGTCAAAATTAGGTTTTACAGCCTCTCATATTTCTTTTAGTATCTACAGTACACACTGTCAAGATAACACAGCTTACATAATTCAGCGTGGACACAGATTGGTTTTTCGTCTGACCAGTCTTGAAACTTTTGGTTCCCTCAGAGGAATTGATTTGTAGATTTTAAAAAGGCACTTATAACAAACTAAAGCTGTTTGAGATGCTCACTCTTTTCTCTTTCTTTTCTTTAGCTGTCTTTTTTTTGCCAAAAAACTCCTTCTCTTCCTGTCTCCTCTTTCTCTTTGCCCTGCTTTTCTGCAGCCTGACTCAGGTAAGTATACCTCTCAATGACTGGAATGTTATGTATGGAGAAGCATGTCTCAGCGTGATCGGCGTAGCTTGTATTGAAATACATGTTTGAGTTAAATTAATATGCATCCATCATCACAGCAATGTGGGACAGTGCAACATCTGGGACAGGTGGGGGTGTTTACCAAGTTCATTCAAGCAAGATGAAGTTCATTCATAAGTATCAATCTGAGTCATAAATCAATCTGTTTTATTCATTTCCAATAGTTCAACTTGTACTTTAACAGTAGTTTACATTTCATATACTGTGGGGGAAAAGGTATTTCAAGGGTTTGTCTGACAAAAATACTGAAATGTTCTTTGGATTTTGTTATGTGGTTCTTTCAGTTACCAAACTCAGTGTAAAAATGGTTTACTGCATTTCAATACAGAGTCAAAAGTTGTACAATGTAAAAAAAACAAAACAAAACGCCGACCTTGTTGTGAAAACCTTGTAGGTATAAAGACCTGTATAGGTTTTATTGTATCTGTGTGTGAAGAGATATTAAAGAAAGCAATTCAGATTTGAATAACTCTTAACTCTTAGTATATCTTCCACCTTGACCACATCTCTTCTACCTCAGACTTGAGGGTCAAACAGGCCTCAACAGGCAGGATCATCCTCAAGGTTAACATACAAATAGCAGGTCTTTACCCCTGACCAAAGACATTCCCTACAAAATGATGAATTTCAATGTGTGCTGGCAAACTTGAGGAATTCCACAGTTCACTGACAGCTTTTTAAAGACCATAAGTCCTTACTTGTTGATCAAGGCTTGCAGCTATAGTATCGTTACAGAAAGTATGAACTGAGAGAGATTTAGAGAAGACAGAAACATGTTTAAAGCATTACCTCATGGGTTGTCGAGGAATGTGCTTCTCAGGTGAAAAATCCTTTGCCTTGGGCCATATTGTACAGCAATGAGTGAAAAGGAGGACTGCGAAGGGGGGAAGGTGCACCACAGACCCCAAGCCTTTTAATCATTTGTCATCATTTGTCTTAGTCTGATGTGCTGTACGTGCAGCTATTTAATCTGTTTGCTCAACCCCACAACAGAACCTTGTGTTTCATTTAATTTGAGTGCACAATGTATCCTTTTCCTCCCATGCACATGCTTGCATTCACATGCAAAATAATCCTTGCACACACACACACACCCACACATAGACATGCACGTGCACACCACACACACACTTGCACAAATAGCACAAACACCTGCCTGTGGAACTCTTGCTTAGGTAATGTAGGAGGGAAAAGCATTCCTCAAGCCCTTCTTTTTCTCTCCTCCCCTCACAGCATTTAATATCTATTCAGAGCTAAACCCGCTCTCTCTGTAGTGTTGGTGTCATGCAGCATGTAAATGCTGACTTGTGTTGCCTCCTGGTTTTTCACATTGCTACATCGGATGTATTTCTGGATGACACAATTTATGGACAAAATCACCTGGTATGTGGAAATCTGAATTCTGTGTCTATTTGTACTGCAGGTCCTAAATAACTCCTAAAATGTGTTTAAGAAACGTTTCAGACATCAACATGCTCATATGTAGCAATAATTGATTATACATTGACATAAAGATGTTATTGTACAGTCTTTTTTGTCAGAGTCAACACATTGCACTTCACACAATGGCAACAAATGACTAATTGTTTGCAGTATGAAAGTTTTTTTTGAAAGGATTTGTATGTGTTTGATATACCTGCTGTCTGTGTTTAACAGACGTTACATTTTCAGGATTTTAAACTAAGTTCAAAGACCCAGCACTCTGTGTCTGAAGGACAAAGAAAACATACCAGGCAAGGAAAGGGTGTGTTGGCTGCAGCCGAAAATATCCATCAGGAAAAAACAATGTGTTTGTGCAAAATGCAACTGTCAAAAACAGTCTGAGCTATAGACTGCTGCTCTGTGGGGTTTTGTGAAGACAAACCCTGTTGATTTAGGCATGGACATATCAAATTTGCTTTTGCTTTTGTCCAAATCTGTCCCATTCAACTCATTTCTAGCTCTAATAGTGGAGGAGAATCATTGTTTGGCCATTATTGATTGGATAGATAAACCTGTCTAAGCAGTGGTTTCCTCCTTCAGAGTAAAACACTAAAATCTACGAGCAAAATCAGACTTGAATCCAGACATTTGCATACATTTACTGAAGCAAATGATACTGGATAATACATGTATAAAGTCTTTAGTGTGCACTTGTTTGAACATGAATCAATTTGAGCAAATTTGTGTCTTTCTCTTTTTCTCCAGCTCAGGTGCCAAAGGAATGTTCAGTTGCCATCAGATGTGGATCGAAGTGTAAATATCATTCACTCATAGCTTCATTTTAGCAGTTTTAAATAAAGTGACCGCCCGTCAGGCTCAACCTTTCATTGTCAAAGACTCAATAGATGAGAACTGTTTCCCCAGTGATGCACGAAGGTCCAGTAGCGGCACTGCCTGTTCAGCAGCAGCCTAACAGGCATATTTACCCTCAGGCTGTGGGTGTCTCTTTGAATGACCTGCAAGGTCAAGTTCCTCCCCTTACTCAAAGCTCCAACTACAAACTGAGAACCATGTCTGAACCTGTTCCTCTGCTACATTGCGCTCCAGATTCTGTAGCCAATCAAGCTCAAAGTTGTAAGGAGCTAAAGATGGACACCAGCTCCTCCTGCAATACAAATGTGTTTGACTTTACGAAGAACGGTCACTGTGAATGCTGCCATAGCTCAGACATGGTCCCTGGAACAGGTCAGGATGTGGAGGTGTCCGACATGGGTAGTCGGACTGATTTAAAACACTGTCAAGACACATCGTCTGAGCAGAAGGAAGGGAGCCCTATAGAGAGCTCCATATGTGATGAGGCTCTTTCTGTCTCTTTACCAGCTGTGGATAAAAGTAGCTGCAACCATCTGTCAGTGTCTGCGAATGCATCAGAGGACTGTTCATTGGATCTGCTACGAATAGTAAAACACAAGCCAAGTGCCATTGTGTTCTGTGATTACGACTGTAGCTCTGAGAACCAGGTGACTGTTGCCAATGAGAGCTCTGATGGTGGGGACTCCTCTTCGCCCCCCTCTGAGGAGAAAGAGGATGATGATGAGGACGAGGAGGATGATGATTTTCCCGACACGTTACAATATAAGGAATTCCTGGTCAGTCGTCGCCGTAGAAACTTCAACAGGAACAGGAAGAGCTCTAGGAAGAGACAGGATGCCCAGCCTAATAGCACTGCATCTGGCTGGCAAAAACCCACCAGCGAGGGCCAACCTGAGTTCACAGGTAGCCTGGAGAAACAGGATGCAAAGCACAACAATGGAGAACAGGTAAGAAAAACAAGACAGGAGGAGAATGATAACAAACACAAAGAAGTCTTATTCTCTGTGTAGAATTGCCATAGCAAGCAAGTCAGTAACTCCACACTTGTGTTACATTGTACTGCAGACAGACTGAAGCAGCTACTTGGTTTTCAGCCATCAGCCATTGTATTATTTTCACTTGTGCTTTTGCTGCTGTGACACAACAGACTGTAAGCGGTGAAAAGAACAGAAGAAGTACACACACTTTAATACTGCACTACAGTTACAGTTACAAGTACAGTTTTGAGGTATTTGTACTTGAGCGCTTTGACATTTTATGTTGCATTTATTGCATTTCAATACAGAGGCAAAAGCTGTACATTTTACTTCGCTGCATTTGCCTAGTTTACATAAAAAGAACTTTTGGTGGGTTAATTTACTTTACCAAATTATTATTTTATTTACCAAAACACAAAGACTAGAGAAATGTCAGATTTGTTCAGCAGGACAGTGTTTTCCCTTCTTTCCTCTCCCATGAATCATCCTGATTGTAACTCCCACTTAACCAGCTACAAACATCAAATGCTGCTCAGCATTAACAGTTTATTAATATTATAGATAAATATGTATAATTACTACCTGCATTTTGATACTTTAAATGCATTGTGCTACTAATAAATACTACTACAATTTTCTACTATGAATATAGTCAAGTTGGATTTTGAATGCAAGACTTTTACATGTAATAGTGTATTTAACTATTACTTATTTTATTTGCTTGCAAACTATATTTATTACATTAATGTGTTGGTACTTTTACTGAATTAAATGCCTCTCTCACCACTGCAAGCAGTCCTCACTGAAATTTGTACTGTTTTGTAACGTTAGACCCTAGTCACACCACTAGAGGGCAGAAATGTCAAATTATTATAAACTGTTCAGCATGATCTAGGCTCCACTTGACTACCTCCCTTGTTAGGTGTAGTATTTTGTCAATTGATTATCCAGTGGATCCCTCCGAAGAGAAACAACTAGTGTAATGTAAAGTCTGCAAACAAAAACAAAGTTGGAACAGCTGTAATATCTTTTTTGCTTTCTGTATTATGCTACCAAGTTGACAGTCATTTGAAATCTTTGGTATATGACTTTTAAAGTGAAAGGCAGAAAAAAGGGAGGATCTGAATAAAAATATTGTATTTTGGCAGGTTTACCTTCAATCATAAATTCCTCTCATTTTTCTTCTTGCTTGGCCTGGCATCTCCACCTCCCAGCATGCACTGTAGCAGCGGGCATCCATTAGTGTGAGTGTGCCCCTGACCGTGTTCTCACACCTGTCAGAGCAGCCCTCAGTTGCTGGCACGTTCCCATCACAGTCCTCTGGCACACTGCACACTGGCCCCCCCCACTTGGACTGAAATGAAAGGATTTGTTCTCTCCGTGCTCCTTTTGTGATGTTGTTCTCAGAGTTTGACCAAGTAGCTTTAAAAGTCACTTATTGACAGGCTTAGGCCAGTGCTCATTTGAATACCTGTTAAGTCAGAAAGGGCCCCATTGTGGTTCCACATTCTTGGAATATCTTGGTCCAGGCAGTTTCGTCACACTCCACAATGTGGCTAACAACCTTGCCAAATGAAATAATTTGAGCAGTTTAGAGTAAAAAAAAACAAGTTATTAAACTGTGTTTAAAGTAAAATGACTCTCAAAAGCTTGGCTGTAATACTCAAGTTCAGTTTCGAGACAGTTTTTCTCTTTCAAGTCCCAGTTCTGCAGGTGTTTGGACTCTTATTTCTGCTTCGATCACTGTGCATATTGCCTTTTGTGCTGAGATAAAAATTTTATAGAAAATCAAAGTGTTGCCTTTCTTGAGTATACAAGCTATGATCAGCTTTTCTAATCAAATAAAAGTGTGATTCGAGCATCTTAAAGAATAATTATTTTACTCTTATGACTTAGTCAGTTACTTATGTTATGAGTTATTATTATTGTTTCCAGCGGTGTATTTAGCCTGACATCAGGATTATGCAACATTAGTTAATTATTCATTTGTGAAATGAAGCTACTGCTGCTTTCTACAAATTTTAAATAATACACATTCACTACTTCATAATAGTCTCACTGGAAATATACTGTTTCTATCACATGTTTACAGATCACAGGTAATGATTATGTTTTTTTTCACTCTTAAAACAACAGAATATAGTACCGAATGCGCAGCTGGTTTAATGATATTCCAGGCGTGGATTTGATTTTTGGCAGTATTCAGTTTTGAATGTCTTTGAATTTGAGTCTCAAAACAGTTATAACCAGTATTGTGTACACCAGGACAGTAAACCTAACATCACTGCGAAAATGTGAAAAGGTTCTCTTGTAGTGATCACCCTACAGAAAATGGTAACCAAAAGCTATACTGCTATACTGTCATGTCATGTTTAGTGATGAACAGCAATTGGGCATTTTTCACCAGAGCTCACAGGCTATAGATTTCTCTGCCTTACTCACTAATCAGCTCAAGTCACCACTTAGGACATTTGGAAATGTTTGACACATGCTTTTATTTAATTTATCACATTATTTCTACATATTTTAACCAGCTGCTTTGTCTGGATCATCATTTACAAATGTGTAAAGCACTTTGCAACAATGTTAAAAAGTGTTCTATAAATACAGTTTATTGTTATTATTATTAGAACTGTTTGGTTTTAGGTTCACTTTTGACTAAAAACACCCCCAAATTGTTTCTGCTTCCCCCAAGTGACCAAAGAAATCACTTCTTGCAGGTTTAACTTGTGTTTGGCCAGACATGGCCCAGCCTGCTTGACACCAGCCCACTTGCAAAACAGCATTTTCCTGAATCATATAGAAAGTTTGATAACTGACATTCTATGGTGATAAATGATTTCTCTAAAGGAAGAACTCTAGCACACTGGTGGGATATATAATATATAATAATTCTGTAATAATTTTGCTTATTCCCAAATTCCCTCCTTTGATCTGCTCTCTAGAGCAAGATGGTCACATAACTATTAATTACAGTAACAACATAATATTGTGCACTGATTCATGCACAAATACCTTTCACCTCAGATCAGCAGTCATTCTTTTTTAGTTATTCATTCTAGACGTCTGTATCACGATAATAGGTGTTTTAGCCTTTCAAGAACAGTTCAGACATATAATGAAATGGTCTTGTAGCAGAGATATAGTGATGCATTAAGGCCTCTATCCTCTGTAAATACTTGAACAGAGGCCTATTAACATTTCATGAACTGTGAGAGCACTCTGCTGTGAAAAGCAAGTATGCGCAAACGTGTGCCGATGTGCGATGGAATGCACATTTACATGCCACTCTGCTTATGTTCATGTTTGCAGTCACTCATGCCACTGAAAAGCCTGCACGCCCTGTGTTCTCCCCTCACCCTGGCTCTGTCCCCCATAGTGAGGGTAAAAATAGCACCCTGCTGCACATAGACAGCCCTCTGTGCTCCCATGTGTAGGAATCTGGAGATGTGGGGGCTGTTACACACAGGAAATAGCTTTACTGCCAGGGCCGTTACAGCACATATTTTTTAAACTGGTCAACATGATGGGTTTGGGAATGGGAGTGGACAGAAGGGTGTGTTTGTGTGCGTGAGTGGGTGGGTCAGAGTGGGCATGCTTGTGTCCGTGCATGTGTGTGTGTGAGTGAGGGGGCTGTTTTTGGACTTCAAGCTCCTCAAAGGGGCCCTATGTGCTGCTATCAGCCTCTGGGACTCTGGGACTGGCAGCAGAGCCCAGAAACAAAGCAGTTTGTTCATTTCCTGGAAGGCCAGTGAACAAGTGTCTCAGTCAGGGCCCATGACCAATGGGTGGAGAGGGAGAGAGAGGGAAACCAACAGTTTGAGTATGTGCATAACAGAGCTGTGTTGAATGGACAGATATTACAACACATTAACATAATGTGAACTGGCCACATTGCTGTTTTCATATATTTTAAATCCAGTTTATTCTTCTCTATTTGGCTTTAGTATTTCTCTTCTGTCAAAAGCTCTATAATCATCCCGCTGAGAAGGTGTCACCTCCTCCACAGTCTAGGGTACACTGTGTACCCCTGCTCACACTGAAAAAGCACAATGTTCATCTGCAAGGAGCCTAGAGGCAATGAAGCGTGGAGTAGGTGGATGAGGAGGACAAGTGTGTGTTGGGTTCAGCAGATTTCTCCAATGTACATGAAGGTTAAACCCAGCCATATTTGCCTCTGTGTGTGTATTTTAATATGTGTGTTCAGGCTGCTGCGTGTGACTCCATGACCCTGCTGATGAAAAAGTTGGATGACCTCAATGAGGGTATCCAGGAAGTCCAAAGCGTTAATTCCTCCCACGCAGACCAGGCCAATGCTGAGGAGGCACAGCACAGTGCTGCGGCAAGTCAAGTACGTTTAAATCAGGTCAAGTCTGACACTGATTTCTCTCGTGCTCTAAAAAGGCTTGACATGAAGCAGGAACAATGTACATGTCTCTTCTGCGGCAGTACAGTTTTGCACCATATCTACAACAAGTATAGATTTTCACAGATTGTCCAATTTTAACACTTTAAGGGGAGAACTGAGACTGCGGCAGATATGACAGGGAGCTAGGTTTGTTTGTATGCGACTGCACAAGAGTTTTAAAAGTTAGCTCCTCATTCATTCTCATTTGTTGCCAAGTAACTATGCTCAAATCGTATGTCCCTTGCTGTTAAATGTGTCACCACAAAATTCATAAATTGCACCCTGCCATTCATGACCACACAGAGTCAAGCAGCCATTTATCATGCAGTTTACCACACACATGTTGGACATAGAGCCCACTCTCGGAAATAGGGTTGCAAGGATTGCAGTCTTTTCCTCTATTTAATATGAGGTAGATTAATTAAGAATAATAGTTTGGAAGGTCTCCAAGCCTGTTTTTTTTCTGCCATTAAAGCCTTTCATAAATCAGGCAGTTTCTTACTTGTCTGGCATCCATCTGGAAACAACATCAATCCTCCCCAAAACCACAGACAGCTGAGCGCATACGAGCTCACTGTTATTTCAGAAGTTTATTTAACATCATTTCTGAAAGGAGAACACAGTTTGTAAATAGCTCCTGCGCTGCGCTCCTCTGCTCTCCTCTCACAGGGCATTCCAGCTGCCTCATTATGCTTACCAAGTGTAAATCTGGTAACCTCAAATAGCTCTTAAACCAACAGCACAGAGCTTTAGGAATTCTTATAAAAAGGCTGTATTTAATCAAGGTAATCTTAATCAAACTGTCTGGCAAGCCAGGAAAACAGCAGTGAAACAGACATTTTTAGCTTTGCGCATCACATTCTCTGCTAAAACACTAAAATCAATGTTATTTGCAGTCACGATAGATGTTTTTGCAGCAAACTGTCAAGGTAACATGCAATACAACACAACGCAATGGTGATATCAAGAAAAAAAAGGCAAATCAGTGTTCAAAAATGTTGAGCACAGCTGCCTGCCTTAAAGTGGAAGGGGATGAGAGAGCATTTATTTCAAAAATGTAAAATATTTATATGGTAATAAAGATTAAATGACCCCAGCCCAGAGGAGCTGTTTTCTGGGTTGGGTGAGAGACAATATAATTTGTGGTTTGGATGAAAAAATTAATTCAGTAGTTTAATATCACAACTTCTTATCAGAACATAATGTCTTATCCATTTATAACAAAATGTGGTGGGTTAAATATAGACAATTTCAAGAAACAGACAAACTTTTTTCAATCCAAACAGTAATATAACATAATATAATATTAGCGATTATTACATTCACATCTTCTAGCACAATCATTAGAACTTTGATGTCCAGTACTACTTTGACCAATAACCAGCAAAGATAATGACATTCCTATTGAGTTCATCTCTATTTTGTATTTTGTGCTAACTGTCAAATGTTAGCATGCTAACACAGTAAAACAAGATTGTGTACATGCTAAATGTTACACCTGTTCAACATAAGCATGTTAGTAGTGTAATTGCAGGCAAGCTTGCTCAAGATAGCATTTAGCTCAAAGCCATGCTGTGGTTTAGTAAAGCTTCATAGAGCCGCAAGCTTGACTCATGATGAACTTTAAACTGTGGCAGACATCTACATTAAATTTCTGTTGATCAAATTATGAACAACAGAAGTGGAAAACAGTGCTAATCAAGAGTAGCAAATGTAGAAACAATGTCACAGCAAAATTTCAATGATAAATTTACTGATTTTCAGTCTGAGATTGTTTTTGGGGACACAGTATCCTTGATGTTGTTATCTAACCACAACTGTACATTAGCAACAATGTGCTCCCATGGTTTTCTATAATAGAAATTAATTACAAAGACTCTCATTGTGATAAAGGGAAGACGTGTCTTTGTGTGCATACATTTGAAAATTGTTGGTTTCTTGGTTGAAACATGAAATGCTATTTACAGAAACGTATGCCATTCCTCCTTCACTCTCGCATTGGCACACACATCCGCGTTATCAGTGTGATGGGAGGAGAGAGCGGGAAGCACAGCAGTTGATCTTCCCACTGAAGTGCGTACAGTAGTTGAGTCATGGGGTCAAGCTGTAATGGACTTTCCAGTGTTGTCACTGAGTGAAGATACAGAGGGCAAGAATATGGGCTAAAAAGGAGATTTGGAGGATTTTACTGTCAGTCAGAGAGGGACAAACACATCATCAGCAGTGTCTTATTTGTTCAATTACTCACCCACCAACAGCAGCTCCACTAAATACTCCACAGAAACCATACAACAGAAATGGAAAGCTGCTGAAGAGGCAGGTGACATGAAGACAGGGACTGTGGTAAGAGACTGGAGGAGACAAAGCCACACAGACAGTAATATTAAGAGTGCTACAGTGTGTGTTGGATTAACCTTATGGCATAACTAAAGTTAGCAAACAAGACAATAGAACAGTAGATTGCAGGTTAATTTGTATGTTACTCATGTTGACAGAATTACCACAAAAAGCAAAGTAGTAAAAAGACCAAATGTATACTCACTTAGAGGAGGCAAAGGAGAGACAGAACAACTATTTAGTGACTCTTTGAAAAACACCGGCAGTAAGAACACAGCGGGTTTCGGAGGATACAGTGATATTTTTCAAGTGTGTAGCTATTAATTTGACTTTTTTGTCCCCCCAGCATGTTCCAGCTGTTTGCAGAATGGCAAGCCAAGCACAGAGTCAGGATCCAGGAACCTTCAGAGCTTCAGATAAACATGAGCCACTGACCAGGCGCCCATCTCGACCTTTGACCCGCAGCAGACCACTGACCCGATCCTCCCTCTCGTCGCAGGCACATCTCCATGCCCGACGGGCCAGGGTGAGTGAGTCGCTACCTCTGTTGGTGTGGTTGGTTGTTTGTGAATTTCATTAAAAAAACATTGGGTCAATCTGCTACATTCAGAGCTAAAACTCTGACATTTACGGCAAAACCTTGCAACAATTAAACTGTTTGTGGCTACTTTGTGGAGGCTACTTCCCAGTTAATATTGACAGACAGCTATAGAAAGACAGCTGAGTATCCATTTGCCACAAAACTACCTCACTAAATGTGTGTTCTGGATACTTAATTTAAACACAAATGCAATGAGGCTCCTGCAGTCTACTGCAGCTTTTCCCACTAGAAACACACTTTAGGCCACAATATGTTGACCATTTCATCAGGTTGCAGTGTCCCTCTACTATAAACCAGCAGTCCTCTCTTGCTTTTAACTCATGCCTCACTCACTTTTCAGAAACAGCATGCAAGCTGTTTTTGAGCTAAACAACCTCTGCAGGTTGTAGCTTCAAAGACAGGTGTCACTGACATAAGGTGATCAGGCAGTGTTGTGTCTTGAGTGAAACCTTTATGCTCAGACCTATTTTGTGCTGTGTGATTGCAGAGAGTGTTATTTCTTGGTACAGAGTGCACTGAAACAAACATTTTGGGACTTAACTTGTTATTTTTATTCTGTTATAGTTGCTCCCTTCTTACTAACATGTTGAACTCTCGTGCCATTTTGTTATACTTTATGTCTTCCCACTGGGAGTTTCCACTCAAAGCTTCTTACAGGAAAGTAAATGTTTCTCTCACTTTCTCTTTAGACTAACTGCCCCCATCTATCACATCTCCCCCCTCCCTCTCTTTGGGCCTCTGTCCAGCCTGCATGGCCCCTGCTGTTGTGTAAATAAGGTAAAAGGATGAGACAGCTTTGCTCCATCCAGCAACTTGCAAGGTCATCTTTTTTCTGTGTCAGCACTGCAGCTACATTTGAAACCATCTACACCACTTTACAATACAATACACAAAGTCGATTCCCACAACAATAAAAGCTGAAATTTCAACCATATCGCCTGTTTTTTGCTCAATTCCCATGGAAACCAATTGGCTGACATGCAAACTCAGTAGCTCTTAGCATTTTCAAAAATTTTCATGTATGTTGTCTCAAAGTACCATGTCTTGTTTTGTCGAACTGCTATTGTAGATAGTAATTTGACTACCACTGGAAACAGTAGTTTGACAAATCATGTGCTTGAAAGCTCTAGAAAAGGCTAGTAAATGGACCTTGAGTTGGGATTAGTTTGTCAGACCACAGAAATGTTGGACTGTATTTTTTGTGTTTCCTAAAAGTTTGTTTACTTTCAATACAGATTGTATTCTTTCTGTTTTAGGTGTTTTTGCAGGTAGAAAGACATCTGGTTATCTAACATGACATAAAATTCATGTTATATCTGCAGGCATGCTGTTAACGCAACAGTTATATGCAACAAGAAATCACAGGAATTATATAGGCCTGATACACAGGCCTGCAGTACATATTTAATATTACTGCCCTGTTTCACAACAGATGGCATGCCATTTCAGAAGACAGTGGTACTTCATTCCTTTAGTTAATGTGCAGCTGATCCTGACGTGTCAGAATTATTAGCTGTGAGTGTGTGTGTGTGTATGTGTGTGTGTGTGCGTGTGTGTGTATGTGTAGATAGGTAGAGAGAGCAGCAGGGGTCGTGGGATCAGACTGATGCTAAGGAGTGGGTTTATTTTCCCCTAACCGTGACTGATAAAGTACAGCTGTCCAAACTGACACACACAGACACATACACGCACGCACGCACACACACACACACACACACACACACACACACGATTCCCCCTAGCTCTAAATTTAGTGCATATTTTGTATATTTGTAGAGTAATTGCAATAATTCAGTCATTTTTAGATAAATTGCTGTTTTCTAAGCAAACACAGAAGCGGACTGAACATTTCATTGTTCAATATCAATTTTTACCCTCGTCAGTGCAGCTATTTAGTACCTGCTGTTTGTTAGGATGAGGCAGTATTGCAGCAGCAGTTGCCTTTGTTTTACCATCAGTCCGAACCTGCTTTTGAGTGGTCACGTTTTGCTTGACAAATATTCTAATAATATGGTTAATATTATACCAAACTAAGAGGTCTTTTGGAGTACTGTTTTCCTTTTGCTCCTTGTACATCACTCACTACATCATGGTTATTGATTTGAAAGCTGTAGTGACCCAAACAAAATGATGTACACATCAATGAATCAATACACTAATAATATGATATCCATTATTCTGAAATGCATCATTCTGCATAATAAGTACTTTTATCTTTGCTAACTTAAGAAATAGAGTAGCTCTACTTTGATGTGTTGGTACTATTACGCAACATTTAAATATATCTTCCAACTTAATCCCCCCTCTTTTGAAACCTGACGAGATGAGATGACGTTTGTTTGATTGATGATTGTTTGTTTAGTAATTTACAGTATATGGTGTCAGGTTTCAAGAAAACCCACATGAATCATCCGGAATTTGCTGTGTAATCACAAAACTGCAGGAGCATCATTTGGTAAATCCCAGGTCCTGACGACCTTTCAGGGGATGTGGGGTTTTCCTGTGACAGTAACAGCATTCATGATACACTTGTCTTTGTCAGGATAATGTTTCACACACTGGTTTGGAAATTAATCTGGGTCATTGTGTTCCCTGATGTTATGTCTCTCTGTGGTTTCTGGGACTTTTTCAAGTGTGTAATGTACTCCTCGTGATCAGAGTCTTAATTTCCTGTGTTAATTTTCTAACTGTTGAAGATTTGAGTCATGGGTTGTTGCTGTTGGATTATACTGCTACTGTCCATGAGCTCATTTTTCTTCCCTCGACTTTTTCTAAATTCCCTCGACTGTTTCTAAACGTTATATTTTAAGGTATCATCATCTATTTTGATTTCCCTGCCTCTCATGTCCTCTTTTTCTCCTTCCCCTCTTTCCAAATCAGCTCACAGACACAGACACAGACACACACACACACACACACACACACACACACACACTACATCCTTTCCAATTTCCTCTAATCTAATTGCATCATTTATTCTGATTTAACTTGTTTTTCATGAATGAGGCTTTGCTCTCATTCATCAAGCAGATGTCACCCGTTAAAACTGTGTTTTTCTTATTTCTTTTTAATTCCAATAACTCTCTGGTTAATAATCAAACAAAACTGGGTGGGTTTTCATATGTATGTTTGGCATAAACATTCAGGAATTCTGTTTCTTTTGGTTGAACCAGATTTGGAATTTGGGTCATTTTCCCAGCGTAGCTACTACTGCTGCACAAGGAGAGTGTGTATCAGGGAAACTGAGTCATTGCCTTTGGCTGATATTGAGTTTACATTCTCCAAAGCTTCAGAGTGTTCATATGAATCAACATAAGGGTTTGTATATTTTATTGCTTGTGTTTCGGTACTCATTGTGTATTTCTTCTCTTTTTTCCATGCCAGGCTGCTGCAAGGATGACCAGTGGATCAGCAGGTATGATAAGAGTGAGTCTGTGAATGTGTGTGCATGTGTGTGTGCTCGGTATCCATTCAGATGGATTGTTTGCATTCCCGCTTTGGGATAAAACCGAACTTCTGGGAATGTCTCCCACAGGATTCCCAGCCAGTATGTCAAACCTCAACCACCCAGAAGTAATGATATACTGTTTCTACTATAACACACACACACACACACACACACGCACACGCCTATACACTTATACAGTGATATGCGTTCAAGCTCATACAAAAAACACAGTTTGTGCTTTGAAGTTTTAGTGGACGTTTTAGTGGAATTGGTGGAAGCTTATCATCCCTGCAGCAGAACAAAAACTTTCTTTTTGTAATTGTAAATATCTTGTGTAAAAAAAACCCCCATTAATTTTCACTTTATTGCGTCTTCTCCCTCGTGCCTCGGCTACTCAAGTTCCAGGAGATGATGATACAAGAGTCTGAGAAGATGATTAATGAGTCTAACTCTGACCCTTGTCCGTATCTCTGATCCTCAGAGTGTGTCCCCTTTTGATTGACATGCACAGGCGTCACAGGCGTCATGGCGACTGAAGTTAAGTACGACTCAGGGAGAAGTCTCTCCATTTGCTGCGCTGTGGGATTGTTTATTTTTGTGTGTGTTTTGTCTGTGTGTGTGTGTGTGTGTGTGTGTGTGTGAGCGCACACATCCCTGTGCCTGTGTGTCATAAGGATGTGGCGCTGCCGTCAGGGTCGCATTACTGTCAATGATAGTCCATGCAGGAGAGGTGCAGTGTGGGTAATGAGGCCCCAGAGGCTGCAGGGAGGTCAGAGGTGATGTCTTCAGTGGCATATGACGAGGGTGAGAGTGTGTGTGTTTGTGTGCAAAAAGGCAGAAACATATAATACAAACACGGTGGTGCTGAGTGTAGATTACTTTCATTGTTTGGGATTTCGTGCTTCAGGTTTATTTGCTCACTTGAGTGTGTTTATTTTCTCTGATATGAGGAAACACTCTGGCTGTTTGACAGAAATCCTGTCTAATCAATCAGTGTTTGTCAGCCTGTGTGGGCTGTGTCTCAGCTGCAAAAGGACAGGATATGATATGCACATATCTCTGCTCACATAATTTACATTCACCCCGGGCTCAGACAGATAAACCGGGAATTCTTCTCAGGAGTTTTAACCAGAACTACCTGTGCTCTCTGCTGGAGGGGGTCTCCTTATCAGACTCTAGGTTTTTCTAATCATCCTGAACATTTATCTTTGATGTATTTTTTCAGTTTCTGTGAATGTGTGCTTAAGAGAGAATGCACAGCATGATGGCATGTGGCTTAAATCGAATCTTCCCCCAAGCCACTGAGGAAAATGTTTTAATCCCTGCAAAGATGAGAGGATTTATTGTCAATACATATTTTCTTTCTGAAAAATTAATATGCAATAACAGAGGACTATTTCATTTAGATGCTTAAGCGCTTTATGTCAGCTCAGGTTTGTTTGCATTTCAATGATGTCTTAATCTTTGAGGTCACCCTCCATAGTACAGTAGACTTAGCCAGTTGTAATGCACATGCACAAAAACTGATTTTTCAGCATCATGACCCTTATCTTAACTTATATTTTGTTAATGACATGTTGCACAACTAACTTGTCAATTATCTAGAGTCTGTGAATCAGTATAAGCAAAAAGGTTAACGTGTTTTTCCTGAACCTGCTGTCAAAGTGTGATAAGACACCAGACTAATGTGTGGTCAGAAACTAAGAGCTTCCCTGTACTTGAATATTTGAAGCTCATTTTATGGAAACCTGTACAAGAAAATCGTATAATCTTAGAGAGAGCCACGCCTTTTTATTTATTTCAGTGGTTTGCTCTGAAGACATGCACTATTATGTGGTGAAAGTGTTGACAGTTAGAGGAACTCAGTTAACACTAATGGAAAATGTTTAGTTCCCAGTATTTGCCTCATAATTAGATGGATGCATTGTGTTAACATATTCATACAATATAGATTACAACAACAGTATTATCAAGAAATGTTGCTTGTCACTGTAATAATTCTGTGCACCAAGCTGGTGGCATGCTAAATACACGCAGACATTACTGAGGACAGGGATACTAGTACAACAGAACCAGTGAAAAGCAGATTAAACATATGACACAGGGTCCAGTTCCTTCAAGTGAGAGGTGATACTCTTAACCTGTGGCGTTGCCTTGAGTCAGATGACTTGGACTTGAGTCACAAATCTGGTCAAATGACTCGTGATATCGCTTGGACTTTAGCCTTTTGACTTGGAATGACTCGACATTCTCTCCAAGCTCAAAGATGACACATGATGTTATCCCACATCATCTTCATCATCTTTCATGAAAAAAATATCTGAACGCTTGAACAGCCAATCAACACACAGGCTGGAAAGGTGCATTTGACAGTGCATACCAGCAGATAGAAAATACACAAAGTTTAGGACTTGGACCTAACTCAGGACTTGTTGGTCTTGACTTTTGCGTTCAAGGCCAAGACCTGCAATTTACTAAATGACCTGCATCACTTTGACTTTGTGCCACCTTTTAACAATAATAAAACTCTAATATAATAATCTAAAATCGTTTGTATTCCTTTAAATAATAATGTATATCCATTTTTTAACATCTAAAATTTACCATGCAATGTTAAAACCAGCAGAATTATTCTGTCGTCTGCAGTTGTTGTGTAAATAAAACTAAATAAAACGCATTTGTTCTGGATGAGTACACGATTGCTGCTGGTAAGAATTACCTGTCAAAGATATTTCAGTGCTGCTATTTTAGAGTAGCTGATAAGCTACAAATGACCTTGGCCTGAACCAAACCCATGCTGACACACATTCCCTGCACTTTCACTGCAGTCCAGGATTATAAAAAAAAACACATAATCCATCAGGAGTTTTGCGTTATTGGAAAGCGCTCAGGCAGACTGTGGGTAATCTCAACCTATGGCCCATGAATCCTTTTAGTGTATCCCTTGCATGTCTGTAATATGTTTTTAATATGTCTGACTGGAGGGATTCAGCTGATTTATGGCTCCTGCAGACTTCGGACGCACATTTTCCTGGAGGCAGTGTCATGCTGATATTCAACCCAAATGTTTTCCTCTTGTTTTAGCTGTTCATAAAGTCACACACTTCCTTGACATTTACTTTAAACATGCGTAAAAGTAAGTGCTAAAAGTGTCACGCGGTTCAGTCCATCCATGTGTCCGTGAATGTCGTATGTGCATGTGTGTGTGAAACTACTACTGCCACAGCTCTGTGTTATGTATTGGATACCTCACACAGAAAAGCAGTTGGCTCAGCAATTAACAAGCAATAAACCTGATGGTGGCTCGTTGTGGTGTTAGCATGTGAGTGTGTGTGTGTATAGACCCACCAGAGTGTGCACATTAAAAGTTTGCGATGCTTGGAGGTCCCTTATTAACTCAATGCTTAGTAAGTCAGTCTGTGTGTGTATGTGTTGAATATTGCAGCAGCTTGCAGCACTGCTTTAACAGGTCTGGAAGTGGATTTGGCTGTGGTCCCGGTCTCTCCCTCTGTTTCTTCCTTCACCTCTCTCTTTTCATTTTCCCTCTGTCTTTCTGCCCTCTGCTGTCTCCTCTGACTGTTCAAACTGTAACTCAACCCATAAACTGATTTTTTTTTTTTTTTGCTGCTATTTTCCATCATGATTTGTTTTGCTGTAACTGTTTGCTGCATTCCTGTTTGCATATGAATACTGTGTGTTGCTTACAATGCCTTTTTAAATTAATGTGTAGAGAAAACACGTGCAGTGCAACTTACAAATGTATTTCTACAAAAATAAAATTACTGTGCATCTACACAGTTATCCCCTCATCCACGCCCTTATCTAAGTTGTATTTTGCTCGAAAATCCCCATCTGTCATCTTAATCAAATGTTTGAAATACATTAACAGATCAGACAAAGACAAAATGAGCGAAAACAAAAACAAACAGTAAAATTATTAGCCACACTGTCTTTTTGAACATCCATCATTATTTGTTGCAGTTTTGACATTCTTTACTTACTATACATAGTTTTGCACACGTGGGTTTACTTTGCAATATTGTCACAGCACTGACCACATTGACCTCAACAACTCTCGAGGTGCTGGTGACTCCACAAAAAGTGCTGGCGACTCATCATTAGTCACTTAGAACTGACGAACACTTCCTGATGAGAGCACTGTACCATTATAACTGTACCATCCTTTCTATATTGAGAATCATTACATATTATTACAACCATTTCAGGTGTGCTCACTTGATTTTCAACAATTACACAGATTTGTAATTATCTTCTAAATAATTCTGGCTAAACCATCAAAACCTATGACCGCTTTAGTTTCTTGCCCAGTCTGATTTTCCTGTAATGTCAGCCAGATGTGCTTCATTTGGTGAGTACATAACTGGGGAAAAGAAGTACATAACTATGAAAATAAGCTATGGCAAGTTGCAATAAACCAAAATTGTCCTTTCACTTATTAAACCTTCATTAACTGATCTTTTTTGGCCACTTTGAGGCGGTGCAACAAGCTCTTAAGGCGACTCTGACACATTGTCACCTCATAAATTTCAACATGTTGGAAAAGAGTTGCATTTTAAGACATTAAGCAGATATGGAGCCATGTACGTGCTCATTTGGAGAATTGTTTGTGTGCACCAGATGAATGTCTAATATTCATTCTCATTTTGATTCTGGGTTTGGTCTTCGCCAACATGTGGGAGAAATATCAGAATTTTTACTCACCATGTGTGCTGCTATGTTCAGTAGCCAGGCTCCTAACTGTGCTCGTCTATAACAGCAACTTGTGCTGGTTTATATCAATATTTACACTGTTTTTTTTAATGCATTATTTAATGCAGAAAAGCACTTCTAGGAAGTTAAAGTAAGAAATCAGACTTCTGAGTACATTTACATTGCACTGGTATATGTGGACGCTGTGGTTATAGTTTGATTGTAAACAAAAATACTATTGTTTGACAGCACTTCTTATGTGCTCATGAGTCTCCACTAGTGTATTTGGTGTGTGTATGTGTTCACATGTTTGTTTGGCAGCGCACATATGAGTGCATATTTGTGTATAGCCTGTATACACTTGCATGTTTGTGTGTGGTCCTGCAACCTTATACCAGCACAGAGAAAAGGCCCGAGGAAGGAAATTGGTCCTTGAGGATTTTCCTGCTAAAAATGCTTATTTTAACAGCCAAAAACCTCACTATATGTGTATCGCTCCTAAGTGCCTTTAAAATGAGACACTCAGCAACGAGGCCTCCTATCAGCATGTGATCTGCACTCCCGTGACCTGTGGAGTTTCCTCTATGTCCATTAGCTATTGTTTCCCCTCCCGGCCCTGCCCCAGGTCCTGCTACTTCCATACCACAGTTTGCACCCTGTACCCCTCTACGCTCAGCTTTCAAATCCTAATGTCTGTCTCCAAATATGACGTCTGCTTCCCATATCCAATCCCTGGTTTCCCATATTCCCCACCTGTATCATCTCTCCTCCTTGGTCTTTAGACTGAGACCTTTGCTTTGTGCCCCCCCTTGCCCCACAGCCTCAGGCAGGCCACAGTGATAGCCATCTCCTGCTGTAGGTGATCAGATGTAGTCACCAGAATAGGAGGTGGACGATGTCAACAGACTTATCTTCACAAGGCTGGACAAGGGAAGTTGTTGTTGTTGTTACTGGAGAGTGTGGGGGAGAGACACTCTGAATTAGCTCCTGACCCACTTTCCTCGTGGCCCATTTTTCAGAAGGAATTGACCAGAGCAGCATTCTTCAACGGCTGGTGGAGAAATATTGACAGAGACACGCTGATACTGTTTATTCAAGCCTGTGTGAGCAGATGGGTATAACGTTGGCTCTTTCGCGATGACACATGATAAACATATGGATCCTAAAATAATAAAAACTATGCATTACTTCTTCCACTGTGCTGTATTTTAGTGACGCCTGCTGATCAAACTCAAATGTCGGGCAGGAAAATCTGAATAGTTTCCACTCAGACATTCTCTTTCTTCCACTGGAAAATCGAATGTCTTCGAGCTTTTAACAAAAAGTACTTCACATCTTTATTTTTTTATCTTTTGTCTTAAAATGAGTAATTTCTCTTCCGATCTCCAGTGCCACCAGTGCCTCCATTGTCTGATTTCCCCTCCTCATTCCCTCTCTTGCTGAGTCTTCCTCGCCTTTTGTTTGTGCAAAGAGCATCTGTCAATCAGAGAGTCTTTCTCATGTATAGGAGTCAAGGGTCATTTTAACAGTGTCACCTCAGAATACAAAACATAGCAATAATTTTTAAAAAAAACTTTCAACTTTAAAACAGAAAAGACACGTTTTCTTTGTGTAATCGAGATGGTTTTGTTTAGGATTTGTGGCTTTTTATCTCACCATCGATGTGTATAATTATATAGAAGCCAATTTATAATATAACCCATAGTTTTTGCTCATGTTACTGAAGGTGAAGAACAGGATCATAAGTGAACACAGAAACAGATGTTGTACTGTGAATCCTGCAGCATTGCTCTTTAAAATGCTTTTTGGGGAAGTGAGTAACATATGGAATTACTACATGATTCATATTAACATGATTTGGTGTGTGTGTGTGTGTGTGTTTGTGGGCGTGTGTGTGTGTGTGCTATCTCTAAAGGGTTATTACAAACAGATAGCAGGAATAGAGCTAGGAATTTAGGTCAAGGTCACACAGTGCCATCTGTTCAATGGTTTCATTTAATCTGAAGTTTTCCACTTTAAGCAGACTGGTGGTGCTCATTCAAGGTACCAAGCTGCTGACTTTTTATTTTACAGAATGAGAAACACTTCTGGATTCCTCTGTCGTTTGACTATGATGCTCCATCTGGATTCCTCATTTGTTTAGCTGTGATTGCAGCGCACCTCAGGATTTCAAGCAGGCTACTGTGAAAGTAACACGCAGTATGGGCCGGTTGCGTATGCGTGTGCATTTCTATCTCAGACAGTAGAGTCAAGTGGGCTGAACGGCTCGGCCTGAATGACTGAGTGTTGCTGAAAATAGAAGATAGAGACCAGAGGGAGAGAGTAGCGGGGCTGAAGAGGAGGAAAAATGAGCAGAGAGTGGAGGAGGATGCAGAGGAGGATGGGAAAGAGGGGCTGAACATGCATGCAAATTTAAGGAAGCTCAGAGAGAGGAGCAGGTTGCACAAGATGCTTTTGTCAGAGTCTTTGATCATGTGATCTGTTAAATTATTGATCAGCTTGAACTTGCTAACCCAGACTCTATGTGCATATGCATCTACTGACTTTTTACATTAATGCTATCAGAGTGCAGGAGAATATATGTGACTAGAATAACGTCTTAAAAATGGACAAATTTAGTTAAAAATTGTCTTAAAATGCCTCTGAATGCATTTTTTAAACCATCCCCTGTCCTTGCAGACAGATGAATGAAAATTCGGGAGAGGGTTTGAAGAATCTTTGGGACACATCACATGCTGTTTGTGCTTACTTGACAAAATGTCCTAACCTCAGATGACCTGTGAGGAAGATGAGGGAGCGAGCTCGACCTCCTCCTCCTGCTCCACCTTCTCCCTTCCTCCTCCTTTTTCTGCCTCTAGAAGACAGCAGCCTTCTCAAACCAACTCTGTCCATTTCTGTAACCACTGCAAGATCTGATTGCTCTCCCGGTGGAGACGCCCATGCTCTGCTGTGTATTTGTTCTGAAAATCAGATCCCGGGTCTTGTGCAGAACATGTCCATTGTGCTGCGTTGATTGGATGTTTGAGCCCTGGAATGTGTTAGGCTGGTGTTTTGATTGGCCGCTGCTGTGAAACAGTGTTCCTGTGGCGTTCTCCCTCCCTGCCCGGGACAGAGGTTGACCTCAAGAACCAGCTCACCAATCCACATATCATAGCCTTCAACATCACAGAGGAGAAATACAAAACTGACCCTGGATCAAAGTCACTGGAAGTTTTGTAGTTTTTTCCCACAGAAGTGTTTAATTTCTGACCTGTGTCCTCTTTCTTTCTCACTGTTTCTGTCTGTCAACCTCAACCCACAATCCACTCTGTTTCTACAGTTTCTTTAAGAATGTGACTAGTGCGATGGCTCATACACTCCAGTTACTCTTCTTTAAAGATAAATGTGATACTTAGTGTTGCACATTGGTACATCTAAGTGCTGATGTCTCTTACCAAACAGTAGCAGTTCAATCTCTGTCACCCTGTCCCGTTGTATTTTCAAATCCTTCGGTGCTGCAAATGTATTATTGGTGCTGCAAGTCATTTAATTCTGCAAACAGACAGATTGAAGAAGAATGGTTGAAATTGATATTCTAACTTTAAGTCCAGTTGGATCAAAGTTTTCTCCAGAGCCACAGACAACATTATATACAACAGTTTTCACGGGCTGAGAAAGTGTTAAAGACGCATAAACTGACATTCTGATGTAAAATAGGCAATAGATAAATAATAATAAAACAAAAACGTGTTTTCTGAATTCCAATAAATTTACCTTAGAACTAGAATCAGTATTAATGTTCAAAAGGATTTAAGAAAACGTCTGCGGGACTTAAGCTTCCACTCAGAGTTATGTCAGAGTGTTCTGATTATAAGCCAGTTGTGCCTGTAGGAGGCTGTGATAATGTGCTAAAATCCCTTAATCCTGCAGCCCACACACATTTGCACAGGGAACTTGGGTCACAAGGTAATGTATGTGTGTGTGTGTGTGTATGTCTGTATGTATGTATGTATGCCCATATGCATCCACTCATATTAGTTTATGTATGCTTTGTATCCATGCGTCTTTAACTTGATTTACATACATTTGCTTTTCATGAACATGAAACATAACGGGGCATGTTTATAGCTCCTTGAATGTCAAGAAAGCTGGTCGTCATGCCGTCGGTCTGTCTGGGACTTTCAGGGTTTATGTTACACATTGATTTTACACTGTGTTTCATGGTGTGTAAAATAATGTTGGTGTGTGTGTGTATCAGTTATGACATAACTTGTACCGCACACATCGCAGTCGTACAAACAAAATGTCAACATTTTTCAAAAAGCACACATGCAGCCTGTCACACAGACCTTGTTCATAAAAACCACAGGAAAGCTCAAGGAAATGGCTGCAAATGTACAATTCTACTGCATGAAAGGCACATTTTGGGTCATTTAAAGCAAAATCCTATGCTATCACTGTATCCCTACAATCACTATACCCATATTTTTCTGAATAGAATAGAAAGAGACAGAAAAGCTTCCCACCTCCCTGGAAAATTGAACACATTTGCCCCTAGATCATATATAAATACTTACATATCTCATAGGCATAAATTCATTATTTCTAAGAGATATAACCTCATTTGGTATTCTGGTGATTATGGTAACCTTGGTGTCCAGTTGTTTTGAGTTCTTGTATGCATGAAGAGTAAATCTGGGCTCTCTCATATCGTGCTTCAGGAGGCTCACAGGCAAACTTTAGGTATGTACAGGCTCAAATATGGACCTCGTTTGTCTCCTTCATAACTCCCTTCAAGATGGTTCATCTTGTACCTATACACGCTTTAATCCTACACAGTCTTGCCTGCTCTCGTCATCATCATCATCCCAGAATTTTCTCTTTTTTCCAATCTGCAGTTTTTGTGTGATGGCACACACAGGTGCACCACCTACTCTCCTGTCTGCTTTTCCAGTCCTCTCCTCAACATGATTAGTGCTCTCCCACTCACAATATAAGCCTTCAACACAGCATCCAATTACTAAGGGTTCCTTGGCATCCTTGCTCGCAGATCAATGCTGTACGCCTGCATATGTCCTGGTCTCTCATCAGGCTGGGGTCCAAACCCATGAATAGAGCTGACTCAATTGATCCACATGCTTGCATTTATCCTTCACTCAGTAGCTAAGCCATAAAGGGGAAGCTTAGCCTTAGGACAATACTCAAAATGTTAACTATGCACATCAACATCAATCAATTAATTAATTAGTAGATAGATAATATATAATTGATTAAGCCTTTAAGTCAGTTTTCAGGGCAAAAATGCTCTGGCCTTCAGAATTAGCTGTTTTTATTTGTGTCGTGATACTTTACACAATATATTTAGGTTTTAGACTCTTTGTTGTTGGACAACAAAAAAGGCTTTAGGAAATGTTACCTTGGGTTTTTTTGAGAAATTGTGATGGGCTCTTTTTTTCTTACATCTCTTATGATTCATTAAGAGAATATTCAGCTGACTAATCAGTGAGGAAAGTAAAGTTGTAGCTCTATATTTGATGTTTGAATGTGTTACACCATGAGGGTTTGAAAAGTTGTATGTTAGCCTTCCACCAATGTCATATACAGTAACAGTGTTGGTTATATTAGATTAAAAAAATGAATTGAATATGAAAGCAGGAAAGCTATTTTGCCTGAAAACAGGAGTGATGACTGCCTTTGTACCCCTGTATACATGCATGCGTCAATAATAAGTAATGAAAAATTCCTTCCTCGACTTGTTTTGCAATGTGACTCCATCCCATTATTCCCAGTCTCATCTCTTTCAATTTTACCGTTTGAATCTAATTATTTGTGAAAGAAGCAGGCCGTCTGACATTCATCCTGTATTTGCTAATATAATGCTCGTGAAAATCATTGAGCTATTTTATTAGACACAATCTAACCATAAAAGGGCATTTTATCCCATGAAGCCTGTTACTTAGCACTTCTTCTTGTGGTTCCTCTGGTTCTCCGATGTGTTGGTGGTGATCAACTCTCCTCTCAGCTCCTTAGTTCCTTTCTTCTTTAATTGCTTCTCCCCTCGTTGGTTATCATTCCCTCTAAACCACTTTCCGTCTCATCAGTGCTGACTGCTGGTGCCAGCCATGAATCTGACCTCACTCTCAGCAGGAATATAAATCACAGAGTGTCTCCATAGCTCCACTGTCATTGGACACCAGGACATGGCAGGGCAGAGCAGAGAAAGTATGGCCATGAAGTCCAACCTTAATAAACTTCCTTTTCAGTGTGTGAGCCGTACGTTTGGTGGGGAACCAATCAAACTGCAGAAATCACAAAATTGTTCACCCCCAAGCCATTATTCATAGCCCCACTTATGACAGACAACAGTAAATAGTGGCATTTGGTGTCCGGATGAGCGCAGGATTCTGCTGACTATCGGGATGTCAAGCGTGTTTAGACAGGCTGAAAATGTCGAATCAGGTCTCTGCTCGTGGATCTGTGCTGACCTGGAACTCAACACCACAAACAGGACATCCGACAGTGTCAGGAGGATGGCAGCTGAGGAGCGTCCCGGGCCGGTCTGATCGCTCTGTCTGGCATTCCTGGGATAACACTGGAGTAACTCGGGGCTCAGAATGAAATTCCCAAAACTCCCAACCTGTTGGGGGGTGAATGTGACTCAAAAAGAGTGGCAGCTCAGACAGTTGATGTTTGAGCACTTTCGCTGTTGGTTGTCACTCTGAGAGGACAGTAAATGAATGTTGAATTCAGTCTTCTTTATCTCAGATACATATTCAGTCACTCATACTGGGGAGAAATCACATTTGTGCATTTAAAGGACACAACACTGAGGCACAACCTGTGGCACAATATGGACTCCTTTGTCCATTTTGTTGTGTTTTTCTCACTTTGACAATGTTAACATCACAGAAAGAGACAACCAGTGCAGCTGTAATATAAAATTACCTATATCTACTGTATCCAGTTTCTTTAAACATGGAGGATTTGTTGCTGTTCTCTGTTTCCGCTCATTACAAACTGTATATATTTGAGTATTGAGTTATCAGCTTTAGTTTTTGGTCGTTTCTGCTGGGTATTGTCATTATTTCTCTAGAATTTCAAACATTAATTAACTCAGAATTAAGGGAAGTGGGGAAATAAAGGAAAATTATGAATTTAGTCACTAATGATTTTCAATATGTGTTGCTATAGTTGTTGCCATACCTGCTCTGTGGGGTCACATTTTCTAACCTTGCCATCAGAGATGCTAAGGGAAGCTTTTCCTGGCAACACAACTCAGTTCTAACTTTGTGTGCGTGCGTGTGTGTGTGTGTGTGTCTGGCATGACTGTGTTATTAGTGTGTATCAAGGGGATTGAAAGAAATCCTTGTTTGGGTGAGTGGGTGGGTTTGGGTCGTGGATAACATGTAGGTTTGGTGTGTGTGTGTGTGCGTGTGTGTGTGTGAAAGAGAGGGGGGGGGAGTTACACGCTGGGAGGGGGAAACCGCCTCTCACATCTGGCTCGCCATGTCAGAGGTCCAGACGCACATGCAGAAGTTATGTTGAAACACTGCTGCACCTTCGCCCCACCAGCGGCCGTAGATGAATCTGGCAGGGGGCGATTAGAGCAGAGATGCTTGGTGAGTTAAATCAGTATGTGTTCAGTGGGTCCAGATCCTCCGAATAGGACCTTATCTGCCTCCACTGGTGCAGGAAGGTGACGCAGCGTGAGAGGAGCTTTTATACCAGGTGAAGCGGTGACGACCATTGCGGCAGCCAGACTCAGCAGCAGCAGCAGCAGCCAGAAGCGCACTGTCCCAGCCGGGGCTGGAATAAAAAGGTGGAGGAATAACGGGCTGTTGACGGAGGAGCGCTGGTTTTACAGTCAGGGAATATGCGTCCGGTTGCACCGCAATGACAACCCAGCGAAGGTCTGCCAAGCTACAGCTGCGGCGGTCGATCAGCGAGCAGCTGCGGGACTCCACGTCCAAGGCTTGGGATCTGCTGTGGCGGAATGTCCGGGAGAGACGGCTGGCAGGTCAGAGAGTCCAAAACCAGTGAAAGTGAAACTTATTTTAACATGCGGGATATAACTGATCCTAATTATGACTGACACAATGTCCGTCAGATAGGATCCATTTATAAGGCTTCATACAGCACCGAAGACATCCAATAGTGTTTTAAAAACTAAATGGATTTCATACTGCATGGATGAATGTCTGAATTCTCACTGTTGGGTACATCATTTATCCACATTTCACATTTAAAGCAACTTTCCCTAATAATATTAGAAAGCTACGGAAGACAAAAGTTAATCTTAGTCTATGTGCTGCATATAGCGTCTGTTATGCCTGTAGCGTCATGCGCAGCGCGCTCCCTGATATTTTGGGAAGGTCATTGTCAAATATAGTGCTCAAAATAGCGCAGGCATGTGCTGTGGACAGGAGTCCAGCCGGGGGTTCAGATACCAGTCGCTCAGCATTTGTTTTCCAATTTGGAGAATTGTTTATTTGGCTTAATGCATTTTAGAGAAAATGAAGGGGGGGGGGTTATTGTTTGGGATATCAGATTCCTGCATGGAGTCAAATATTGTGTGCGCGCGCCAATGCACCAAGTTTTTGGAGGGTCAGTCGGTTTGCTCCATATTAACAGTGGCCTGGATGCGCAGAGTTAAGCGTCTCTCTATCTCTCTCTTCCCCCAAGTGTGCGTCAGAAAGGGAGGAGAAAAGTGAGAGAGAAGGCGAGGAAAGAGTGAAAGAGACGCAGAGAGTTGCATCTCTATCTCGGTTTAATGAAATTACCGAGATGTCTGCCTCTTAAGGAAATTAAACGATGAACATTTCCACATTCAAACCCCCCGAAACCACCATAGGCCACGATATCGATCACAGCCAGTGCCTGTTAGGCGTTTTCAATTGTATGGCAGTGAGAAAATCAAGAGGCATTGATAAAAATTGTTTTCAGCGTTGCATGATGGGTAATACGTACTACTGAGTATGCTTTTCGTGAGGTTATTGTACAGACCAGAGGAATATCGGTCAAATGGAGCATCAGAGAACACCTGCTCCAGTAATCCTCTTTCCCCCAATTTCTCACCCCTTCATCCTGTCCTCTATCCAGAGGCTAACCCCCCTGCCCCTACCAACATAGCCCCTCCTCCACCACCACCCCTCCCTCACCCCACTGCTTAACCCATCAGCTCACAAGGCACACAGTTCACATCTGTCTGGATCAGATTTTAGAGATGGGGAATCTTTAAAATGTTCACATCTGGCCTTTTCGTTATGTAGGTATTCAGCGGGGCAGTTTCCACTCTGTGAATCAGTCACAGAAATGACAAACTGTATAAAAAAAGTTCCTACGAGGGGTTGGTGAGGTGCTTTCAGTTTTAAAATTTGTAGTTGAAAAGCTATAAATGAACTGGTGATCATAGCGTAAAATCAAGTACTATGTATTTTTCCACATGAATCTTAAGCTGACAAAAACGAACAGTTTCATAGAGGCAGCAGTAAATAAAGGACAGACATGTAATAGTACACCAAACATGTTAATATTCAGGTGCAGTCCACACATCAAAAAGATTAAGGCACATAACTCACTGAATATTAAAGTGAATTGTGTTTCTGGCTCCATTCAATTCATCCTAATGTTTGTGTGCGCGTGTGAAAACTGAGAGTACATAATAGCACCTGGATTTAGCTGTAATCCCACAGATTTTTAGGTTAGCGGTGGGGGTCAGATCTCCCTTCGCATGTGGGATTTGTGGGTCTTAGTTGCTTTGGTGTGAGTGTTGCTGTATGTGTGTGTGTTGGCTTGTTAGAAAACAAACTGTAGATGCAGGTAAATGAGCTCAAACCTTTACCTTTAATCGTCATCTTTACCAACCAGTCACCATTCTCACTACATCAGATCGTCACCTCTCCTACCTGAAGCTTTCTTTCACTGCTAAAATGAGAATACTCATCTGGCTGTGTGTAAAAGCCAGCGATTGTGTAGTTTGTTGTCAATGGCCCTGAATGCTTTTGAAGACAGTCTCAGCAGCATGTTTGTGCTTTAAACGTTAATCTCAAGGCTTTGTCGACAAATGTAGCTCGCATTCTTGGTGGAAGCGTTCAGAAACATTACAAAAAGGTCAATTTTCTCATGCTTCCACCAGAGAAATCCTACTAACTTGTCTTAACAATTCTTTCTATGCATCTCCAGAATACGGCAGAATATGCCAGATGCTGTACAAACACCTTAGCATGTGAGTGTTTTAGCGAATGATTTAGTTTGCTCCGTGTCACATACCAGATATTTCTTTTTATCTCTTTTAAGCTTGTGTGCAGCCTTAGATGCTCAAGAATAGGCTCCCTTGGCTGTATCTACAGGTTAAAGATTAAAGGTGACCAGGCTTTCAGTCAAAGCCCTAAAGCCTGGAAAGGCCGTGACTGTGGCGCTCATTAATATCTTCCTTTAGATCACTTAAAACCTCCTGAAGAGCCTTTTTATAATGAGACCTGCAGGTGGTTGCTGAAATGGCAGGATGTTTTAAAAAAGATGGGCATTTTTAAATTTATCCAAAATATTAGGACGACAGATTGAAACTGTTACTGTATTTTCAGGGTGATAGCTTACGTTTTATATCCTTTACTAGAAGTGAGGCTGTGAGTCATGCTAATAAGTTGGTGATGGTCATGACATTAACCTCAATATTATACAATTGCATTTTTTTATTCCTGTATATTTCATTCATCTTTACTTAAGTCTGTTTAGTTTCTCTTCTGTCCCGGCTGCATGTAACTGAGACAGAGTGATGAATATTATATTTCTGGCCGCTTACTACAGCCCTGCCCTGTGCCAATCTATTTACACACATCTATTTAGCTCACTACCATGTTACTGCGGCGGCCTGCTGTGCGCTGCATCAGTTGGAGGCGTGGCTCAGTGCTTTGCGCTGTGTTTTGTGGTGTCCTGTCTTTTGACAGGCATGAAATGTGAACCAAAAAAATGAATACTCCCCCGTTTGCAGTGAGGACTCTTGAAGATCAAATTGGTATTATTTTCTCTTGATTACCTCAAGAGGGCAGTCTAATCAAATCAGAGCACAGATTTTAGATTTCGCAACTTTACAGCAGACTTTCTGTGGCTGAGCATTAATATGTCATATACAACTGGTGCACATTTCCTGGATTCAACACTGTTCAGTCTCACCTCTTTGGCAGTGTATGACCTGCAGCTGTACAGTAATGCCTCTCTGCTGTGAGATCAGGTGCCTGTGTGTGACTGCTGACCTGAAGTTGACTTTGCTATGACCTACTTTCACGTGCACCCCCACCCCACTCTTACCCCCTGCCTATTACCTCTCTAAAATGAATTAAAATGCCCCCCCCTCCCATATCCTCTAGTCCTGGCAAATTACTATTCTACCAAACTAGGTCAAAGTATGAACTTCCCTCCTCCTTCACTGCATTCCTTACATTATCCACCAACTCAGTTTAATGTATGGCAACATTCAGTCACACATTTCAGACGTTAGCATTTCTCACTGCAACTGCTAAACACCTGATTTTTCATGGCTGTATTGTGTTTCAGAGGACCCAAGTGGGACATGTGGGTCTACCATTTACAAAATTGTTCTCCACTTAAGTATAATCTGATGTATTTTCATTTTATGTTACTTTATCTTTCTGCTCCACTACATTTCAGAGGAAAATAGAAGTTTTTACTCGATTCATTTGACAGCTATGGTTGCCAGTTACTTTTCATATTTAGATTTTACTAACAAAAACATATCAGACCAATTGCTTCCAAAGTTTTTTACTTTAGCAGTAGTGTCTGGTCGGGGTCCTTTGTCGTGTTGCAGATGTCAGCAGCTTCACCAAAGAGACATTTTCCCTTTAAACTTTTCACATTTTTTCATTTAAATAAATATTTGAGGCCCAAATCAACTAAAATGATCCAATATTTCAACAAAAAATGTAAATGTCCTAAAAATTAATGTTTTTTCTTCTTTCCTACCTTATTAATCATCTCACGACCCCTAAGATTTATCTTGTGATCTTTCAAGGTGACCTGACCTCTCAATTAGGAACCTCTGAGCTACCTGTACTGTATATAAAGAAGTTAAACTTACCTCCACTTGACCGGCTTCAACAGTAAAGTGCTGTATTAACACTTTTACACATTAATATTGTCGTTAATACTCATTCAGTAGGATTTTCAATGCAGAACTTTAACTTTTACTTTACTTTTACTGCATTACCTTTATGTAATGAAGTATTTCTACATTGTGATATTTGTACTTTTACTCAAGTAAGTAATCACTGGGATCAGTAAGGTGAAATGTCATGTCATATGAACTTGATGGGGTGGATCTGAAGATTTTTTCTCAACGGCGTTACAGTCCCACTCAACTGAAGTAACAATAGGTTTGCTCCTACATACATTCCTCACACACCCACATACTCTCTATTGTTCTGTGCTTTCCCATCTCACTTCACTTTGGCACATGGCCGTAGGGATAGTGTGTTTTTTTTCCTGGCCTATCCCAATTTCTCATTACATCTCCCATCACAGATGTGCCCTTCTCTCTCACACACACACACACGCTTATTTGCCTGAGGCATGTACCAAATTGTGTCTTTGGCGCAGCGTCAGGAAGCAGTGTTCCCTGAGGTCTAATGCCATTGGCTGCTGGTCATGTGAATGAAGGAAGAACCTTGTGGAACTTTGTGAGTCTTCCTCCCATCTCAGCTGAGAAGGCAGCACATGTGCGTGAGTGTATGTGTGAAGAGAGAACAAGGTCTGTCATCTGAGTCAGGTGGTGTGATGAAGCTTGTGTGTGTTTGTTCGGCTGTGGTGAGTTGAAGGGAGGAGGCTGGCGGGTGGGGTGTTGATTTGGCTTCCAGTGAGGGCATGTTAGAGGCAGGAATTCAGAGGGAGTGCTCACACAGCGACTCATCAGGGCACACAGGAGGAAGGTTTGTGAAGATTAGCTTGTTATGTTATGGAGGTTGTGGACACCAGTATGACTGTTATGGATGAAGCTACAGCAAGTGTGGACAGTGTGGCTGACTCAGCACACAGAACAAACACTACAAGGACAGAAGAGACAGTAAAGAACAACCTGGACCATGTGGACAATGCAAATGGAATAGAAACTATCAAGGATGAGGACGTTACTGGTGGGAGAGTTATCAGAAAACTTACACACCCTACGAGTGTAACCACCGCTGACTGTGGGAACAATGGCATAGATAGTGCTGACACTGTTGGTACTGAGGACAGCGCGGACAGTGCTGATCTCACAGACAGTAGGAGTATGGAAATTGATGAGCTCGTGGACAGTAGGGATCAAAGTGCCAAGGACGGCAGCTGCGAGAGCGACAGCGACAGCACCAATGAGGAAACATGCCTGGAGGCCATGACACAAGACGGGCATGACCACTACCTGAGGCTGGGTGGCACACCTCAACGGCGTTCTGCCCTGCGCCTTTCACGCATCATTGCCCGCCAGCAGCTGTTACGGAGGCTGGCACAAGGTAGAAGTAGAAAGTTATGGCAATGTGATGACATATCTGTCAGTTGTTGTCTAAATTTCAGCGTGATTGGATTTGCTGGAAGTTCTCATTTGATAAAAATAATGAAAATGTAAATTTAATCAAATGATATAATCTTTTTTTTATATTTCTTGTATTTCCTCCTACAAATCTTGTCCATTCAGAGGAAAAAGCTAAATGTAGATTCAGGCAATGTAAGCTTTGAAGGAGAAAGTGTTTGGAAAGATGGGAGGGGATTGTGCCTGCAGACTTTTCATGTGAGATTCTGTCTTTATAATTGGAGAATTTTTCATCATTTGACCTATTCCACAGTTTTTTACCCCAGAAATGAGCAGACATGAGTAATCCATCTATTCTCTGTTGAATCATGCTTTTGTTTTATTGGCCCAGGTTCACACAATACAGGTTGCCAAACCTCCTACTTCTTTGTGATTTTCATCAGTTGGACATATGGAGCCACTTCTCCTCCAAAGATGTCTTTCATAAATCTAAAAGAAGTCATAACAAACCCTAAAGGACTATAGTGTTATTGTTTTTGTCTATGCCCCCCCCCACTACCCCACTCGCCAGCTTTGTATTCCATGGTTACTTCCTCAACTTCCTGTCACGTGACACATGTTTCCCGGGGAGTAAACAGAACATCCCGATGTTCAGTAAGAAGCACTTGGCTGCGCTAGTGGCTATTCTTATGTAGGTTGAGTTTACTGTAGCTTTCCTCTCTCTGTCTATGCTGAGGTGTGATGTGGTAAACTTTTGATCAGTTTGTGTGTTTGTTGTGTTGGGGTCTTTTTGTTTTGATTTACTGTATCGTGACATATGATGCTGGTCATATGAAGGAGAACAACATGTCAAGTCTTGAGTTAGGTTTTTTTTAACCCCTGCTGATAAATGTGTTTCTGCGAGCCAAATCTTGTATGAGGCATCTAAAAAATGGTATGTGTGAAGGAGAGAGATATATGACAGCTGTGGCAGGTGAGGAATGCAAATGAGAAGCAAGTTTATGCCTGTGCTAGTTTTGGGTGATGGTATGACTTATTTAACTGTCCTCCCTCAACACTCCCTGCCTCTTGCACTAATACACACTTTTCTCCCTATCTGCTGCAATCATGCAATCATCTCTCTCATTTATCTGTCTGTCTCTCTCTTCCTCTCTCTCTCTCTCTCTCTCTCACACACACACACACACGCATACTCCTCATTTCTCAAGTGTCAGACAGACCTCACCAAACATACATCTGCAGCTTCTCAAAAGCAACATTTCATTCATTTGTAAAAAACTATTTTCCTGCCATTTACATTCATTTTAAACACATAGTCTATATACACATATGTGACAATATAAAGTTCTTTGTAACCAACATTTTTATATTAACAGTGGATGAAATTACTATGTTGACACTGGGTTCACATTTTAAATTTGGGAAAAAAAAATCTAGGTAGAAAATCTTCACCTGAGTGGTAGTGGGTGGTTATTTTTAGTGAAAATTCACAGTCAATCTGAATAGGAGGGATTACATATCATACACTTCCTGCTCAGCCCCAAACATCAAAGTGAGTGACTAGCTGTTGAACATAGTGGAGTATTCAGCAGCTATTTCCCTCAGGAGATGGAGACCATAAACAGGAGATGGAGGGCAAAAATAGGGCTAAACACAGAGTGAATATCTGACTCACAGTCATCAGGTTGACCCAGTGTTATTTAAATGGACACTTGTCTATCTATCTATCTATCTATCTATCTATCTATCTATCTATCTAGCCGTCTGTCCGCCCGTCCGTCCATCCGTCTGTCTGTCTGTTTATTATTGTTACACCCACAACGCAAACCACCAGGCTGGGCTTAGTGCCAATGCAACCTGAGCACTCTCTGTGTGCTCAACCACTAAATGGAAACATGTATAAGATGCACATACATCCCCTTCATGTATCCACCGGCTGAAGTCCTGCGATAATCTGACAGAAATGTAAATGTATTTTTGTGACACATTGCTTTAACACCCTCTGCTGGAGAAAAAGTTGTACAACACACTTACTTGTTAACTGTCAGTCTTCTTGGCTCATCCTGTGTTGCCCTATTAAACCAGCACTCCCCATAGCTTCTGAGCTGTTAATAATCAAGGTCAGCAGCTAACTTACAGCAGTCCTGAAGTTTCTGTCTAGTCCCTGGAGTCCTCAGTCAGTGATGCACAGGAGGCTCTGCGCCTGAACCTGCACCGATTTCATGCCAGCGCTGATTCTGTTTTACAGTACATTCCTGAGGGCTCGACATCATCGCAGATGAAGCATACGGAATGGGACAGACATATTCCTCTTTGACATCCTTCCCTCCCTCCCTTCCTTCCTCTCTCTCTCTCTCTCCCATCACTCCTCCTCTCCCTCCTTCACTACTTTTTTTCTTTGTGACCTTTAAACATGAAGGACTAAGTGCTTTAACGTATGTGGGAATATGGCTGCTCTCCAAGCATCCTGTGTGTGTGTGCATGTGTGCAGTTTTGTAGAGGGATTATAACTGATCAATTCATGCCTATACAGCCTTTACAAACTTCTATCTCCTCTCTGTCCTTTTCTTTTAGTTTGTCTCCTCTAGATATCAAATTAAAGTTGCTTAAAAGGAATCATTTAAATAAACAGTGTCAACATATTATTGGGTGAAAACATCTAAATAATCTCTAGTTCTTCTCTCTGTTGTGTCTTAGTCTGTCTAACAATTATCCCAGCTGAGTCCTTCTGACATGTTCAGTCCAGGAACTTCCTGTTCCTGTTCTTAGCTCACATGCCGCTCTGGACGCCTGGGAAATCCAGAGCAGGAAATGATGTCATGCAAGACACTTCAGGGTCCCTGAGACCCGGCACAAGGCAGACATTACACTGAGAAAAGGCTGTCAGAAAGTCAAGGATACTAGTGTTAGATAAAAGAGAGGAAATGAAAGGCAAAGGCACACTTTCAGAGAGAAAGCTGCAAGGACATCAGGGTGCTTGTTTTATGTGTATTATGTAACATAGCTGGCACCCGTCTTATGTAAGGAATTACCTTACAGCCCCTTTGTCCAACACATGGACGCCCATATTCACACACCCACACAAAGTCATACACATACCATCTGTCCCCCTTCCCTGCTGTCGTTGTAGCGGCTCGCTGCCTGCTGTCATATATTCTGCACAGCAGGAACGCAGAGACATGGAATAGACTGAGGGAAAAGCACAGTAGGCAGCTTGGATTAGCTCCGTCCGACTGTGTGCGTTTGTGTCTTTTGTAGGCCACTAATAACATGTTTGTGCACTAATTAATCTCTTGATTAAATTCCGCACAGATGAATAGCACTGCTTTGTTCTCATGCTGACAGGAGCTTTGCCACTTGGCACCTTTGTGCGCAAACACAAAAATGCATTGCCAAAAACACAAACACTCTGATGAAGCACGGGCCCTTTGTGCTCTCTCACTACAAGGCCATGTGTGGTTACTACAGTGGCTTCATAACTATTGATTACTTCTGAATGTGACACTAGAAATGGCAGTGTAGACACAATTTGTACACGTTTTGAAGGTCTTGTCTATTGATCATTAATGTGTCAATGTAAATATGAATCATTCATTCAGCTATACAAACTAAACTGAACTGAGTCGTTGAGGGCAGGGCGCTGCAGCACAAAGCTGTAACTTGATATTTACTTTTACTCAAAATGTTGGCTCGAATATAACTGGAGGAGATTATGTGTTTGTCTTTTTTGCAAAAACAGTTTGGAGAAATGGACAATGGTTTTGAAAACTTTAAAACACTCTTTATGAATCATCAACCTTGCATTCAGCTACATCACCTTTCAAGCTACAAAAATATAGAGTATGTTTTATTTAAAGTGTAAATTCCTCGGAACTGTATGGGGTTTTTTTCAGATGTTAGTCAGACATGAGAAAATTGTAAATTTGTAGACTATTTTCAAGATTTGAAGATTTTGTGCACTTGTTAAGTTAGTTAATATATGACACGACAGCACTGTATGTTGGACTGACAGCTGTGCCTGTGTTCATAGTAATTAAACAGTGTTTTTATGTGTTTTTAATGAACAGAGGAGGTCTGTGGTGCAGAGGGATAATCAGGAATTATCAGGCTTTGGATACACATTAAGTAGGATCCATTTCCTGTTTGTTTTAGTCTTGATTTCATGACAGTAGGAAAAAGAAAGAATACCCTTCAACATTTTTCCTTCTAATGTCTCCTGCCTGTTTTTTCTATAAAAATAGTCGATAATCTTTCAAATTTCACATTCAGTAAATAAGCGGCTGGTGTGGTATGTCTTCCTGCTTATGGTTTTCCCACAGGGTCTGTCCATCTCAGCTGCCCTCCCCACCCCAGCTGTCTGCCTGTCTCATCCTTTTTGCATTCCCTGACTCACTGGGGGCAACATCTGGACTGTGCTAAATGTCGCGCTGTGTGTGTAATGTATGTGTGTGCGTACACGCTGCATTCCCCTCCGCACATTGCTCCGGTCTGCAGTGTTGCACTGTAAACCAAAAGAAAAGAGGCTGAGCTCAGAGCTTCTCCGCTGGCCTGCCAGTAGGTTCAGCTGACATGTGAAGTTAGCATCCACCAGTCATCAGTCTGTGACCTAAGGGGCCGGCTGATGCAAATGCCAGCTGAAATTAGCCATTTCCTTTGTGGACATAATGGGTCAACAGCAGCTCTGGTAATGGGAAAGAAGATGTGGTGGTAGTGGCATCAACCAGCTTCATGTAGGAGCAAAGAAGTTTTAGTGAAAGAAGAGGAGACGGATGGATGACGACAAAAGTGTGAGGGAGTTTTGTTAGAGAGATTGCGAGGGGATAAGACAAGCTTGAGAGCAAGAAAAATGTAAAGAGAAGGTGTTCATTTACGCAAAATGAACAAAAGAGAAAAGGTAAGAAAACACTGCAAGAATGGAGAAAAAAGGAAAATAAAAGGAAAATAGTGCAGTTTAAGTCAAAGTGAGAGCGTTAAATATAGAGCGATATTGTATGTGGGACCTAACAAAGCAGAAAGTGTGAGAGAGGAGGTTAAGGAGCAAATTAGAGGGAAGAGAAAACCTGCATGGGGCAGGCTGGAAGAGGGAGGCAGAGTTGTAAACACAAGGGTTGGAAAGGCAGCGAGGAAGAAAGTAGAGAATCGCTGCCACTTGATGGAAAGCTGGATAGCAGTGAGTGGATGTGCCATGGGATGGAGAGGAAACTTCAGTCTGAACAAAGGAGAGAGAAATAGAAGCATGTCATCACTCACACCATCACCATGAGGGCTTCAAGTAAGTACTCAGCTCTGTATGTTTCCTCAGATTTCCTCACCTACAGACTCTCCGTGGTGAAATCTCACTGGAGATTCTCCGTCTCTCTGGGCTATTTTCAGATTGTTACAAAAAAAATTTTTTTCATGAGCTGCACTCATGTTGCTTCATATGTGATTTAGAGAGATGAGTTATGCTGAGAATGCTGGGAGAGGGATGTAATTGCTGGATTGCGGTGAAAGAATCATTTCCTCTGACCGTTCTCATCTCTGATGGTGAAGACAGAGGCTTTTTATTGCCCCGCTGAACTTTGTCCCCTGTGTTTCTGCGGTGCCTCTCCCATTCACTGCCAGCACCTCTAAATGAGTGAATGCGACAAGTGAGAGTGAAGATTTTGGCTTTGAAAAACGTATGAGACTATGGCAGCCACTGCAGAACGATGCAAAAATAATGTTGCTTTTGGTGGTTTCTCGTTGAGATTGACAATATTGTATTACATTTTAAAAGTTTGCGTAAAAGTTTACATTATTTCGTTCTTAAAACTTGTCATTCAGCCAGTTCCTCTGTTCTGATTTAGTTTTTTTCTGTCCTGTTATAGCCCTGTAATCCATTCTTCACTTTCCAACCTATATGTTTGCTTTAAGTTTTTAGTTTTTAGAAACCTTCTCCAATTTAATTTTTAACATATATGTGCATATGTATAGATGTAATTGTGTTCGTATGTATGCATGTCTCTATGTGCTGTGTTTTATCACTGACACCAAGACCACTTATATGTCTTTGTCAGCACAAAGTTCTGCAGAGCGGTTTAATCAGTCTGCTCATAAAGAAAATACACACACACACACACACACACACACACACACACACACACACACACACACACACACTTTTTAGAGCTGCCAGTTTAGCAGTCTGAGCAATATATATGCTTGCGGAAAAAAACTAGTAAAACAAATGCCTGTAAAACGTTTCGAGCTGCTGGCGGCAGCACCTAATGGGGTGTGGTGCCATGTGTAAGCCCTGTTAAATTCATGCATTAGAGTCTAAATAGCTTAGTGGAAGTTTGAAAGTACAGAATATGTAATGGTAAACTGTGTAAACTGTCTCCTTTGTTCACTGAAGATTAAGTGTGTCCCTCACTGGCTCCCTCCCACCTTTTCCAGTTTCATCATTCCACAGAATTCCTAAAGGAAAACTGAATGGGAGATGTTCCTTGACCCTATGCTTAAAAATGCTGAGGTGGTGATGAGAAGCAAATACAATGTTACACTCTTTTTCTGTGCCTTGCGTTCACTTTTAGAGCAAATGATTCAATTCTCAGAGGGAAATTAAATAATGGGGAGTGGGGGGACTTTCCTCAAAAACAAAAATTATGGGATATTAGCCCCCCCCCCCCCCCGATTTCAACACAATGTGTTTTATTACTCTGAACTGGTGCCATGAGATCCATATGGTCAGTATGTTGACGTGTGTATTTAACATGCCTCCACTGCTTTTTTGCTTTACAGAGATTGAGGCTAAGGAGGCTTGTGATTGGCTCAGAGCAGCGGGATTTCCACAGTACGCCCAGCTCTATGAAGGTAATGCACAAATACACAGACACTTGTGCACGCAAAGTAGCCAGCATTTATTCAGCTGCCTTGTTTCACACAACGACTTGCCCCAATCAAATCTCAGCTTCCTGCTCCTACTTTTCTCTCCCTCTCTCGGATGCTCAATCTTATTTTTTCCATCAGCTCTGTTTCTCTCTCTCTTTTCCTGCCATCCCTCCATCTTCGTATCCTCGTCTTCTGGGCCGCCGTGGTCTATTTCCAGGCTTCAGTTCCTGTCCAGAGGGAGGGGTCATGGGAAAGGCCTTGTTATCACTGCTGGGACTCTCACAGCTTCTCTCTCTTCTGTCTTCCACCTTTATCCCTCCTCCCTGTCTTCATCCCGCCCAACACTTTTCATTTAGTCATCTGCCTCATTAAAGCCTGCATTTTCCAATTACATTCCTCTCTCTGTTTTGTCTTTTCTTTCCTCCTTCCTACCTTTTCTGCCCTGCTTTACTTCCTCCTTTCTGGAAGACCTACAGGCCTTTCGTTCATGTGATGATCATTCGGTCTCATACAGCTGAGGCACAAACAGGAAATGACCCCAGTAATCTAAGAAGTAGCTCTTAAAATCCAGCAGTCCTGCTTTAGCAGCACACACACAATCACACACTGATCCTCTCTGAGAACTGCTGTAAGCTCCAGTAATGTTGGGTTTTGGATGCCTGCCCCTGTGCCTCTGTGGCTGCTCCCGAGTGCGCATGATGCCTGCAGTCTGCCACCACACACAAAGAATCACTAAAATAAACGTCTTGAGTCATTTTGCCGTTGGCATTGTGGGGAAGTCAAGTTATTTTGGGGTTTGAAAATGTGTGTGTGTGTATTGTCTATTGTGTAAACTTCAGATGCAGATGACAGGTGTTAACATTGGTGGCAGCAGTTGTGCCACACGTCACAGGCTTGATTGAGCGGTTAACTGAAAGAGGACACTGCTGTCTCCTGTCAGTCATTAACCAATTAAAGTGTCTGTCTCTCTCTTACAGATTCCCAGTTTCCAATTGATATTTCCTCAGTGAAAAGGGACCATGACTTTCTGGACCGGGATCTGGTGGAGCCTCTATGTCGGTAAGACAATCACATAAACAGAGTCATATAGGCTGCACATTCACCAGTCTACATGCAAAACTGATTCTCACTTGCGCATTTAACAGTAAAATCACAGCATATTAATCCCCTCCCACTGCGGTTCATATGTATAGTCTGAGTTGTCTCTGCGGTCTGGTGCTAACTGCTAATCATTAGATGTCTGACCCTGACCCTTAATGAAGTCCCCATCCCTGTCTCCCACTTAGACACCCAGGCTTTGATCTGCTCACCTCCCCTCCCCTCAGCCACGCTCTGATCTCCCATTCAAAGAGCAGAGACCCTCAGGGGGCAAAATAGGGGGGGCTGAGGGTAACTGGGATGGAGTGAGGGGATGCCAGTATATTCTACCAGATGGCTTTGAGTGTGTGTTTTAAGTCCCTTTGCTCTCTATGATCTTTCTGTTTCACATCTCCTCTTCTTCCCTTCTCATTGAAGTTTTCCCAGCGTACCCCAGCATTCTTGCCCTCCACCCCCTTATCTTTTTCTTTCTCCTCTGTTCACCCCCACCTCTCCAATTCTCCAGTGCCTATGGTAGGGGAGGGTGTGGTAATTATAGCATTAGTGATTCCTGACAGCTATGTATTGAGTGAGTACACATCAGATGCCTCGAGAACCGTCCCAGGAGCTGTAAAACAGTCATAATGAGCTGTCTCTTGTTCAGGCACTGGTCTTTATATTGTTTTCAATGAGAACTATAATTTTAAATTAGAGCTCCACTTTATATGTTATACATGTATAAAGTTATTACAATATATATTATATATATTACGTATATTACTCGGTGTGTGTGTGTGTATATATATATATATACATATATATATATCTTTAGTGGCTATATATCTTTAGCGGCATATAATTAAACACTAGATTTCAATTTCTATGAAAAATGTACATCACTTTCAAATATTGGTAATACCTTAATTACTAGTAATCAGAGATGGTCGGCGGACACCTATTTTAGATTTTAATACCTGTGCCTGAATAAAAAATAGTGTATGTTGCGTAGAACTGTAATTCTGTGTGAACATATGTACCTTTAATCAGAGTTGTTTGCACCATCCTGCAGCAGAAATGCTGGGTGTGGAGACTGCAAGAGCTCTGTCTGTATATTTTTCAAGTTGGATGGTTACTTTAAGCAAGAAAGCCAGTTGATATGACAGCTTGCTGCTTCATATTGGTATTTCGTTTCTGGTTTATATGTAGCAGCAAGCTACCTTGTCTGCCCGTTTGTGTGAGTGAACATGGAAGGTAAACAGCAAACAAAGGAGCATTTCCTGCTTTTCTGCTACTGTTCACGTCTCTAGTTAGGACTGAGTAGAAAGTGACTGTAAAGAATGGGTGCAGACTGCACAGAGACCTTTTGATAGAGATGTTGCCCTCAGCACATCCAGAGTCGGGGAGTGAAAGGGGGTGGGGATGGGTGACAGATGAAGGGAGGAGGGGTGGAGCTGGGTGTGTTTAGGGAGGGGGGACTTGCAATCTTTGAGGGTGAGGATCAGTCCCAGTGGACTGGAGCGTCAGAGGAGAGGAGAAATAAGAGGAGAAAAGGCAGAGTAGGTGAAGAGGGAATAGATAGAGTGTAATAAGGAAAGAAGATCAAAGAGGAAAATGAAGAGGCATGTCTGAGATAGACAGACACATAGTGGCAGTGAGGAGTTAGAAATAAGAGCATCAAAGTGAGAGTGTTTCAGCGCAGAAGGAAACAAGACAGACAAGACAGACACAGCAGACACACAGGACAAATCCAAAACTACTAGCTCTTGTGCGTTTGACCGACTGTGTTAATGTGTGTGTTGCAGGCGTCTAAATACTCTGAACAAATGTGCCTCCATGAAACTGGATGTCAGCCACCCCAAGAAGAAAGTAAGACATTTTTCATGTACATTAGAAAATTTAACAAAAATGGATTTGCATTAGAGAGAACTGAGATCAAACCACAAACTGAATTAAATGGACAACATTTTGGTCCCTGTTGGATCACTATCAGGTAAGCCTGCGCATATGTAGATTATACCAATAGAGTGATGAGTCCGAAGAGGCTTGTGGTTAACATCCAACCTGCCCAGAGAGATAAATGTCTCAGAAGTGCTATAAATTTAAAAAGTGTGCAGTGAAAACATCAATACAAATGTGATAAAGACACATGTCAAATGCGAAGCAAAGCCAATCTATGATCATGACAAACATTTCCCTCATCATGGTGCAGTTGCACTTTAATCGTAAAAATGACAAAATCCATCTGATAAGATCCAGAGGAACTGTTAACCACTGCTTCTTTTTATGTGCAAGGTCTTTGTGACCTCTGGTGAGAATATAACCTTCAAGTTTGGATTTTACCTCACAGTAGTAGTAGTAGTGCTCATGATGAGGGATGGATCACCAAATATGTCTAATAAAATAAACTATCCCTCCATGTGACACCTTATATACAATTCTTGATTTATTTGTAGTGAATCCTAAATGGACTAGAAATGAAATAAAGCACTTAATCACAATTCTGTGGTCTGCACCAAAGGAACTATATATGTGAACATAATCTAAAGGGAATCTTGTTACTGATACCTAACGCTACCTTCATCGTTCCTTAGGGTGATGACTCTGATGAAGATGACCCGTTGGCCATCAGTAAAAGATGGACATTTGAATGGAGCAGCAGACGCTGGTCTCGTCTTCAAGACTTCCTGTTGGACAGCACCAATGAAAGCAGCCCGACAGGTCAGGGAGAGGGCCTGCACAGCACAGTGAGCAGTGAAAGTGTGCTGACCGACCTGAGTGAGCAGGAGATCACAGAAATCTCCTCGCTGCACAGTGAGGACTCTGCCTCTGCCATGCCTGACTCTATATCTATGGCCTCCCTCTCTGCTTCCTACCAGCCGCCAAGGGAACTTCCGCACTACAACTCCCTACCAATCAAGAGCAGCCGCCATGGTCAAGGAGGGAGGAGTAAAGCCAAAGAGTTTTTGCGTCGCATGGAAATAATGCGCACTTGGGGGCCTTCCACGAGGCGGAAAAGCTCAAATCGCAGGCCACCACTGGTCATCAGTGGGCCGGTGTTACAGGGGGAGGAGCCTCAGGCGCTGCAGATGCTCCAGTGCACTCCTATCAGCCAATTAGAACACAGCCCTAAACACAACCACCAAACTGATGATGACACTTCCCCTGTCTCAGTTACCAAGGATTGTAACGACCAGCCCACTGTGAGTGTGAGCCCCAGCAGTGAGACAGTGGCGCCGAGTGTGAAGGAATCTGTGTGTACAAAACCTCGCACTGCCAGCAAGAGAAGCAGCATGTATCTGGAAGATATGGAGCTGCCTTCTCAGGGTAAGAGGACTGAAGGACAGAGCCAGTTTGGCAGAAACCAGTTTCACTCATATGAAAATCTCCTCGTTCACATCCCCAAAGACCATAAACCAGGCACCTTTCCAAAAGCTCTGTCCATAGAGAGCCTGGCTCCTTCCCCCAATGACAGGAACAATGGCCCCCAGAGACAGTCCCAAATTTCTCCACGTAACAATGGCTTGGGAGAGCACTGGTCTGGTAAACCCCTGTCCAAGCCTCCATGTCCTGGAGCTCCTCGGGGCAGCAGGGTGAGTGTTTACGATAATGTGCCAGGCTCCCACCTTTACGCCAGCACGGGAGACCTGCTGGACCTAGAAAAAGAGGACAATTTGTTCCCTCACCTGGATGACATCATCCAGCATGTCAGTGGCTTGCAGCAAATAGTGGACCACTGGAGCCGCAATGTGCTGCCTGAGGGTGAAACGGGGGAGGGGGAGGAGGAGGGGGAGGGCAGGACCACCCCAAGTGAAGGCGAGAGAGATGGGGTCTCTTTGAACGACACTGATTCAACAGGGACCAGTCGGGAGAGGCGGGACTCTGGGGTTGGGGCCTCGCTCACTAGACCACGGTGAGTAGCTGTTCAGTCATTTTAAAGATCATTTAGATTTATTTGAATTTGGATTTATTATATCCTGGGTCCAACAACACACCAAACAAGCTGTAAGATAGCTTGACAGGTTGTAAACAAACCAACAGTTTAGCTTGATCATCGAAACCACTAAAACTTAAAGTCAGCGAACCCAAAACAGAGAAAAAGCTGTGATACAGTAGACTAAAGGTGGACCAGGAAATTAGTGTATAAGCTGTAATGAATGTAAATAATGAACAGTTTAAGTTATAAGGTACTGTTAGCCTCTATTTTGTCTTCAAAACTAGTTTTGCTCCCCTGGATTTTTGTTGTTTCCATATTCACAGCTTACAGCGGTCTTCATGTTTTGGTACTATGCTGTTATTAAGGAAAGATGTAGAAAAGAAGGACAATCATACCTGAGTTGTAATAAAATAATCCTTTAAATTGACCCGACAAAGCCTCTACATTGACAGAATCACTGTTTCAATTTTTAATGGTATTTTCTCCCCATCCCAGTCTACGATGGCCCAGTTTCAGGAACTCTGATCATCTCAACCAACCAGCATCTTCACTGCAGATTGGCAGCCAATCAGCAGGCCAGCTCAGCCTGCTACAGAAGTTCTCTTTGCTGCGCCTCACTGCCATCATGGAAAAATACTCAATGTCTAATAAACATGGCTGGACATGGTGAGTATGCACAACGCCACACGTATACATGCATACAAAGTATATGATGACCTTTTATGACCGTTTATATGTTTCTCCACAGCTTTGCTATTAGCTGATTTTCTGCATTCAGGGCATTTACAAGTAGTGAGACACCTTAAGCGTCTGTCTAGCTCATTTCTTATGTACAGTATGCTGTTGGTTCTCTTTGTCTTACTAAAGATGATGTTCTTTGTGTGTCTGTGATAGTTGTTGCAAATGTTCCTGACAGGTTATCTTCATGAGAGCTGAAATAGTGGGACTATAAGTGCAATAAACACCTTCTCATTTGTTTCAATAGTAGTTTCAAAAGTTCATCTACTACATCAGTACTTTGTTGTTTCAGTTTCTTTGCATGATTAGGTTGACAAAGGCACCAGTGTTGTTAAAAACTGGCTTTCTCAGCCCCGCACCACAAGCCAAAAAGTCTCCATGACCCGAAAACACAAACACATCCTTGTTGTTAACGATCAGTCCTGTTCATTTTTATTATCCCCAGAAGGGAAATTCTGTTGACCAGCATCTACATGAAGAGAGAGATAATGAAAGCACAGGCCGCTCTTTCTCCCACACACTTCCCTAATTGTTTTCTGTCTATCGCTCCCAGGTCTGTGCCCAAGTTTATGAAGCGCATGAAGGTGCCAGACTACAAAGAGAAGAGTGTGTTCGGTGTTCCCCTCATCATTCATGTCCAGCGCTGTGGTTTTCCGCTCCCTCTGTGTTTACAGCAAGCCCTTAGCCACCTCAGAACACACTGTCTGGACCAGGTTAGCAAGGTTTTACAAGACTAAATTAGAGTGTGTACATTTCCTCTCACTATAGTGCTAAATGTTATTTACGTTTCAAAGACAAGTAGGTGACACAAAGCTAGTAAATGCCCTGCTTCTTTTCCATTTTCTCCACTGGCTACATCTGATTCTTCTTTTGTTCCCGTCCAAGGTGGGGTTATTCCGCAAGTCCGGTGTGAAGTCTCGTATTCAGGCTTTGAGGCAGCAGTGTGAGCTGTCCCCTGACTCTGTGAGCTATGAGGACCAGTCAGCTTATGATGTGGCCGACATGGTTAAACAGTTCTTCAGAGACTTGCCAGAGCCTCTGCTAACAAGCAAGCTGGGGGAAACCTTCCTGCATATTTACCAGTGTAAGTTGCCTCCAAGCTACAACTGCTGTAACATGTTGTCGTGGCTGAGGTTGTCTGCCGCCAACGATGAGAATGTGAATGGTTCAAAATTAGGTTATTTGAAAATGGATTGGTATAACCTACCAGTCAATTAACGCTGAATTTTTAGCATATACAGAAAGTACAAGAGCGTCAAAATAACAACAACAGTTATAGCTGCTGCGTTCTTGTTGCTGTGATGCATTTAGGAACAGCAGAAACTTTCTGGAAACATTTTAATGGCTTTTATATTCTCTGAGCTCTCTTTCATTCTAACTTTCTGTTTTCTTTCGTCTCTAGATGTCCCAAAGGAGCAGAGGTTGCAGGCCGTCAGGGCGGCCATTTTGCTGATGCCGGATGAAAACAGGGAAGTTCTGCAAGCATTGCTCTACTTCCTGCGTGATGTCACGTCATTGGTGGAGGAGAACCAGATGACGCCGATGAACCTAGCTGTATGTCTAGGACCGTCGCTCTTCCACCTCAGCATACTGAAGAACGAGATGTTGTCGCCAAGGTGCCTATCCTGAAAAATGGAACACTGAAAACTTGGATATTCAAACGGAAAAACTGAATTTTCAAAGTTTGTCAGTATTACCAACCTGCAAGGGCAATAATAATTAAGCATCCAATATGATTAACTTTTGCCATTCTTGATAAATTAAACTGTAGTCATTATTACAGTTGTGACCAGTAGTAGTTTTACTTGTGATAGCTCTTGTGTAACTAAGATCAGTCAGAAAAATCAAGGTTATTTTGTTGTAATGTTGGTTTCTGTTCATATCAGTCAGATTGTGTAAGGGCTTTATGTGTTTATTAGCTTTTACCTCAACAAGTGCATTTCTCTGTCCCTCAGTATAAATGCTCACATGATTAATGTTCTGCAAATCTCTGTCAATCAAGGTCAATCCAGAGGAAGTACACCACAGGCCGCCCTGATCAGAAGGATCTAAGTGAGAACCTGGCCGCCACCCAGGGCCTGGCACACATGATCACAGAGTGCCAGCATTTGTTTCAGGTCAGGATTTACGATTCACAGTGGTATTTGTTTACTTATACGTTATCCATTTCTGACAAGTTGACTGCTGCTTTTAGGGTTATTGTCATAACAGCTGAAAATTATGCAAATGACTGACAGACGTTGTAAAATTCACTGCGCTGAAATAATGCATGACCACATCTTTATATATGAAATTAAGGGACAAAAATAACTAACTATGAGAAGCGGAGTGATGTTTCCCCTGCTGAGTTGTTATTATCCAAGCCTACAGTATAATTGTGTGTAATGAGCTCATTTCTAAAACTGTACATCATCATTGGCTTGAAACTGTCAGTGTGCACACTGCTGCTGGCAGCGAAATCCTTTTCAAGAAGAGCTAGCATGATCATCAGGAAGTTTAGAGTTAATGTGGTTTTCACAAGAGTGGTTGAATCTTCTTAACCTCCAGTGGATGGTTTAACTCTTCCAAAACATGAATGTGATGGGTGTTGTAGCATGTAAATGTTTTTGCTGGATTATTATATTTAAAAGACAGAGGATAGGATTAAGGGTTAAGGATTAAGAAACCTTTATTGTCCCACAATGAGGAAATTGCATTGTTGCAACAGCAAGGTAAGAGCAGCAGTAGAACAGTAACAGCACTAGAACAGTAGAATAGCAATAGTACAATATATGGTAATAAAAAATAAATAAAGATAAAGATATTGCACATTGGAATGTATTGGAATGGATACTGGCTATTAAAATGTTTACTTTTGTACTAGAGATACTTTGCAAAAGCCATTATGACATATTCTTAAATGTCCAACAGTGAATGGACAGGCCAGTGAAATTAGACTTTGTTTTATTTGTCAGCATCTATTTTCTGCTCTTGCTTTTTGGGCCTGAGCTGATGTCGTGCGATGTGATGTGGTGCACGTCCTCCATCTCTCCCTCAGATCCCAGAGGAGATGGTGACCCAATCTCGCAACTCCTACATGGAGGCTGAGCTGATGGTGCCTCCACTGGATGAGCTTTGCAAAGCTCATGAGGAGGAAGTGGATGAGGATGAGGAAGAGGAGGATGAGGAAGGGTCCTACCATGCACACCTAGAAAGGCTGATCCAGAACCTGCTGGAGGAAGCCAAAGATAAGAGCAAAGGTTGGGTGTCTCGCTCGACTACTGACCATACAGAACTGGCATTTAAAAAGGTATGTGGGCATTGCATTTTTTGAATATCATTGGACTTTGAGAGACTTTGCATAAAATAAAGAAAACAGGGAATAAAAGCATCTTTAAAAAAATTATTAAACATGCTATTCACTGCCTGTGTTTTTTGACAAAAACAACAAGGCAATTAAAAGAAAATTCTCAGATAAGGTAGAAACCATTTTTGTCTCAATATATTTGTGTCTAAGGTGGGAGATGGTAACCCTCTAAGACGATGGCGAGTGTCCATTGAGGTCTCAGCAACACCCAATGAGGTGCTGCAGCGGCTGCTGAGAGAGCGTTCCCTGTGGCAGACTGAGCTGCAGCAGGAGAAAGTTCTGGAGACGCTGGATAAACAGACTGATGTGTACCAGTACTCCTGCCGCAACATGGCACCTCAAACAAGCTGTGACTACGTGGTACTGAGGTCAGGACCAATGAATTTAAAGATCATTCATTTTTCAAGAGCATTTTTTTACTGAACGGTTAATGGCTTTTCAGCAACTGTAAGTGATCACTTTAATTACTAGTTAAAGCAACCTGTGCAAACAGTTCTTAAATGCAATAATGTAAGAAAAAGTAGAGATGCAATACTTTCAGAATAGAAATTAATTGTTTAAGTCATTTTTCATACAAAAACACTACAAATGTAATGGATTTGGGCCCTTGAATATCAGAAACTGCTTCTTATCTTAGTCTTGCATTATTATAAATAGATTATATTTTTGTTTTGGCCTGTATGTCAAACAAAACAAGACATTTGCTGACATCCCCGTTTTCTGGGATGCCATGATGCTCATTTTTTCATAGTTTTGTAATGTTTTATAGACCATCAATCCCTCGATTTATTAAAAAACTCATCTGCAAATTAGTCATTTAGTGAAAATTGCAGGACTTACAAAAAACAGTCTTTTACATATTCTACATTACATGCCTGACTAAACGTACCACTTTCCTCCTCTTTGTCTCTCTACCCCTTCAGAACATGGCGCACAGACCTGTGCAAAGGCTCCTGCGCGCTAGTGTGTGTGTCTGTCGAACACGATGACAGCCCACGCATGGGAGCAGTGAGGGGAGTCGTGCTGGAGTCACAGTATCTCCTCGAGCCTTGTGGGACTGGGAGGACCAGGCTCACACACATTTCCAGAGTCGACCTCAGGTATGGGCCCACTCCAAGTGTACTCATAGTCAAGGTTTTATTCAACAGTACAATCATTAATGTGTAATGTTTGCTTGTCACAGGGGACGGTCTCCAGAATGGTACAACAAGGCTTTCGGTCACCTGTGTGTTAATGAAGTCCAGATGATCCGCTCCTCTTTTCATGATCAGACGAACGCAGAGGCCAAGATCTGAACCCCAGGAATCAAGCTTTATCTTGGGTCACACTTCCAGAGCAGCTGGGCTGAGAGGCAGTGACCCAGGATGGGAATCAATCAGGCAGCGGAGATTTGATTTCTTCTCAGCCTGCTGAGCCACACTGAGCTTTACTGTACCATAATGTACTGAGTTACAGTCACACACACAGAAGGGAAGGTGAAGAGTGTTTTTTGGCATCTATTCCAGTAACTCTAAAAAGTCGACTTTAACCAACATAAAGCTACTTATTTATCTCATAAATTATGATTTTACAAGCACATTTTTCAAATATGAAACAACACATTTAAGTTTTTTAATAGCCATTGACGGTTTCCTATAATTGGCTTGTATCAGTGTGTTTTATTGGAAGGACGAGGTTGTGTAGAAAGAAATTATTTTCTGTATTTATTGTTTTGCTTTTTTTTCCCTAAATCCTCATATACTAATTGAATATCTTGCAAAAAAGCTGACCTAACAAGACAGCCAGCATGAGCAAGTGTGATCATGAGATGGTTGCCATAGTAGTAGGGTTTGTTGAATCTGCAAAGCCTTAATTTAATATCACCTTTGTTGTAATTAGAAGACTGTCTACCCAAAGCTTAGACATAACTGTAGCTGATTTTATCGTATTTCTGAAATCAAAAATAGCCTTAATATAATCCCTATATTTGTATTTATTCATTTGAGAAATCACATCTTAACTCCATCTCTTCAAAATGTCACAGGGCACACCAGAGGAACTTTCATGACTTATTTGGCTGAAACAATTTTTCTTCTGAGATTATTGATTATGTGTGTAATTATATACCAAAAACAACACTTGCAATATCTGATACATCTTATTCCTTTAACAGACACAATGCATTTGTCCATCTATAAACTCATGCATCCTAAAACAGTTTTTTTAATCCAATCTACAAAATTGTTAACTTAACACTAAAATGATGAAAATGCATAAATGCTCCCTGTCAATAGGAATGACCAGGACCAGTATAATATAGGTACATGTCAGCATTACATTGTGAAAAGTGCACTAGTTCAATAATAATAAATTTAAAAAAAAAACAGTACATAAGGGATGTGGATCACAGAAAGGGGAATCACTCATTGGGTCCATAAATGTGTTTTACCCTTCTTATGGATACAGTTTGTTGGATATCACTGTTGATTTAGTTCTCTGTCACTATTTTCAGTGTTAATCTTATCTAAATGTTAGTTTAAAGTTATCATTGTCAGTAATGTCATCAATGTATTTGGTATCACTTTTGCTTTTTTTTTTTTGGCTGTCATGTTATACAATGTCTAAGACATGTGACCATTTCACTGCTTCTGGGAAGCATGTTTGAAACTGAGTGTGTGTTCATGGATGTGCCCGTGTATCTGCATTTTAGATATACGTACAGCCTGTATATTAAATATATATGACGCTTTCTGTGCCAGCAGATCAAACATCATAGCTTTTCAGGGTCTTCCTATCATATTGATATGCTGAAATGTGAACTTTCCACACGCTATCCTACTAAAGCAATAGCAGACTAAAGCTTGCTCTGCCATGGTTCTGCCTTGTCTCTTTTTGTTTTGGCTGTAGGCAGCGTTGCTATGGTGTTGCTATGATACAATATCTCTATAGTGCCACCAAAATCCTGCTTGGATGCTGTTTGCTGGAAAGCAGTGTGGCATGTGTGTGTCTGTGTGTATGTGTATATATGTGTGTGTGAGTAAGACATAAATGGCAAAGTGTGAGTGAGTGCCTCTGACGTGAGCCCTCAGCTGTGTGGGGTGTGGCTCCAAACTTAGCTGAGTAGTTGAGACCAGGTCTGCTTGGTTATTTCTTGACAAAGTGACAGAAAACAGAATTATTGTTTCTAAACAAGAGAATAAAAAAATCTAAGAATTCAACAAAACCCATGTCTTCTGGGGGAATTTTCTTCAGTTTCTTGTATTTTGTTTTAATATTAAAAAGCACAAAGCTCGCAGGAAATACATGCATGTCACATAACATTTTCCCTGTTATGTGCTCTTATATCCATTGAGTGGTGCTGTTGTCCAGCTAGAGTATGAAGGTATTTAGATAACCAAGTGAATGAAGAGTCATCAAAGCATGGGGAGGGGGGTTCTCCCTAAGGGCATTTTCACTGCATCCTTTCAAAGGATGGATGTAGGAAACTAGACCTGCTCAGCTCAGATCAATACTCAATCACATTTACCTACTTAGTCGTGTTAGATGGAGACTCGCAGAGGACGATGAAGGTGTTTTAGCACAGACACTGCTCTCCCCAGCCTCCCTGTAAACCAGACTGTCTGTTAGTTTTGTAACAACACAGAAATGAGTGAAACATTGCTTCATTAACTTCTACCTCATTTAACATGTCAGTGATTTTATCTAGAAAGTAGGGCACACTGTTACAGCTCCTGAATGTCAATGATGCTCTGCACTGTGGGTGTACTTAAGCTATACTCCATGGGCTCTGACAAATGAGAAACATCATGATGCAAATCATACTACGAAAAAAGGGACTACTGACAAGGTGAATCAAGCACTGGTTCTCCCACCTGAATTCATTTTTTAAAGAGCAGAACAGGGGGTCTGCACAAATGATTAAGATCTGAATAGTGTGCAAGATAGTTTAATTTGATATGACTGTGTTGCCCCTCAACAGGAAGACTGTTAAGATGCAGATGGATATAAGAAACGATTAATTGTCTTTCACGCACGGTGACCCTGCAAAAAGATTTGAGAGTGACCTCCTCTGGAGAAAACAGGAAGTGCATGTCCAGCAGCTACCTAGTTCAAGACATCATTACATTTCCGGTGTAGTGTTGACGTTTTATTTTTTGTCTGCAGGTTTTCCTACACAGGGAGTCAATACATACGAAAGCAGTACAGTTATTCTTGTTAGTTCGAAGAAAAAAGATAACATCCTGCTTTAAATCTTGGAACTACATTTCCCATGAATTGTGTTTTATAGGATGAAAAAAAAAAAAACCCAGTTAATGTTGCAGCGGGTTACAACTTGAACCCAGTTTTCAAGCGTACGTTTTTGCCATTTTGACACCATTAAAAATATGCCGAATTATCTGTATGCAGTTTTTCAGTGTATCCATGGATGTACACTAAAGTGTCCCTGGATTTCTATGATATTGAAGACAACTCAAAAACGTGATAATCCTAAATCAAGTTCTGCATGGATTTAAAAAAAAAAAGATTTCTAAACGGATTTATGGCCGTTTATTCACCGTGGACATCGGATGTGACGCTTTCCTCAGAAAGTGTAAGTCACGCTGTATCTATTACTCTGTGTGTCATGTTTTTGTGTTACGTTTTGACTGTTTTATGACTTTGAGAAAGAATACACACGGACATTGCCGCGTAGGCCTCAGTGTGTATCAAAATCTAGGCCCATGTATATTTTTATTTTTTACTGACATTTTTCTCTTTGAATATTTTGTTTGTCGATACATGTTACTAATAAAAAGTAAAACTGAATTATGAGTTAAAATATTTTCTTTAATAAAGTTTCAATGTTAGATGGTATATAAAATTAAACATGAAAATCGTACATTCTGTAATACATAATTTGGTCACCAAAAGAAATTAAAAATACACAAAAAGAATATACTAAATTATATGTTTCATATGATTTTATTTAAATATATTTAATATAAAAACAACTTGGTAGATTGAATAGAGTAGAATTGAATAGTACTTATTATTTCTAAATGCAGAAATTGTATCATATGAGGCAATAATGAGGATATATTAGACTGTGGATAAAATATTGACTTTACTGTCTTGATATATTAGAGTGTTTTAACATCCTGCTCCACCCTGACACATACTGCACTATTTTGTCTATGCCTGCCTTGTGGAAGAAAATAGTCACTGTCCTGTGTCCTATCTGCTGTTTCTTATTATCGTCCTTTAATTAAAGTTCAAGGATTTAACCACAGTTTGGTCAAATATACCAGAGAGTACTCTACATTTTTGGTGGTCAGACTAATCTATTGTTTATTCTTTGTGGTTGACAAATTAAGTTTCTGCACCTTAAGAGTGCTCAGTAGTGGGTCATAGGAAGGGTGGTGAGCACACAGCAGCAGTCTGTCTCTGGAAAAGGCTCCTCTGCTGGGTCAATCTGGATGATTTTCAAACCACCCTGTACATCAGTGATAGCAGGGGTTTATAATCAGGGTTACAGAAGATGGCAGACACAGCAGGGTCTGATTGGACTCTACTGTTTTATTCAGGCCAGTATCAGCAACAGGTTATGCTTTGGAAGTCAGAGGTGTTGGTGTTAAACACCTGGGCTGCAAAACTGTTAATTCTACTCCTCAGGACAGGACCATACCATCTCTGATGGAGCAGGAGAAGGTCAGAAGTCAAAGTACTGCAGACCTGGTCTGAAACAGCTTTTGTGAGTCTAACATTTCACTGAGCTGATGGGAGGGGATGTTGATGGAGATGCTTTGAGAATGCACCCAGAGGCCCCAGAGGGCTTTTGGAGCCACCTCCATCACTACCTCTTGTGGGTTTAGCAGTTAGGAGCTTGGGGCTGCTGCAGCTGCTCCACCAGGCTCCTCCTGTACTCCTGAGTCAAATTAAAAATCTTTGGATGTTGAAAACAAGGAGCAGCCTTCTGGCTTCAAACACAATATCTTCCTTTTTCATACAGTTCATCACCTCCCACACCAATGCAAGAACAGTTTGCCATCATCAGTCCTCCAAATCAAACTCCGAAGCTGAATCTTGCACAGCTCGGTTACCAATGCAATCCATCAATGATCTCCATGGATATTTGTTGCTGCATGTCAAAATACAGACACAGGTGCTGCCAAGCTGTAGATGAATGTGTACTGCTCTTCTATGTGGCAATTTTTTTACTATATTCAATTTCCAAAATATTCTGCGATACAAAAGAGTTACTTTTTCATCTGCATCACATTCACATTATAAAGCTAAGCAGGGAAACAGAGAGAAGGGGAAGCAGATGTATCTCCTCGGAGACTGGATAATCCACTGTCTTCTTCCAGACAATCAGGATAAGGTCATTAATGAATAAATTATCCAATGAATGAATTATTGATGAGATCATGTTGGCAGTTGTGTGTACAGTATCCTTGAGTCTGTCCCTGGTATTGGCAAACTACAACTAAAACTATGCACAGTTAATTAGAATAATTAGTGAAGCATGTGTTAAATGCTTCAAAAGTAAATTTCTGTCATCTCATTTCTGTACATAAGGTCACAGTTTGGAGCTTGTTCTAGCAGTTAATTTGAGCAAATATGAACTCAGCACTGCTGTACAGACTGCATTGCATAAAAAACCTGATCAGATCTTGTGCCCATGTAAACTGGGAATACATTAACTACTTTATTTGCATTGAAAAATTATTTAATGTACTTAAGTTGCCAATATCCCTGATCCCATTTGCAATTAATAGCAAACAAGTTAAAACTGACCATGGCAAATTCATCAGAGAAGTGTCACATTGCACAGTTTAGTGTTGTTGCTGTTCAACCAGTACAACTGCATCCACATGTATCATGATTCATGGTTATCATAACCCAATGTGGACATAAACAATACCAGTAATATACTCTGTAAATTATTCCCTATAGTACATTTAAACATTATGATGGAAAGTTTATTGAGTTTTTTTGTACCAGTTTAATTTGATTAACAAGTCCAAATTCAATAAATCACTGCTCATATTAATCTGTTTGGTTGGAGTTTGGTTTTGGTTTTGACAAACTTATTGTAAGCTTGTTTAATTCACGAGATTTGCGATGGACCATCAAGACTAAGCAAACAAAGAAGCTTTCAGTCTCTTTACGTGAGAAGGACCAGTGCAAGGCATGTCTCATCAGTCTGGGGATCCATGATAATCAAGGAGAATGTCAGCTGAGCCCAAGTGCTGTGCATGTTGTTGGCATGGCATTACTCCCTCCTCTCTGAGTTAAGGGAGCAAGCATTGTTTGAGTCTGATGGAGGAGGCATTATTGTTGAAGTCTCCACTGGTAATCTGGAATATGGAGTATTGCAGGAGTATTTAGGCATGGAGCATTTAAGTTTGCTGAGTTTGAGCTGAAACCCTCAATGAATGCCAGTCAGCCACAACTTAGGCTGTTAACATGATGATGATGATGTGCTGAACATTGACTTGAACAGGTGGCTTTTTCTGAGTGCATTACTAGATATATGCTGTTATTAGGGGTCAATGCACGGAATTGCTATTTTTAAAATTGTCCTTTGTTGTCATAGAAGCAAGTATCATAATTGGTCATTGCCTATGGCAATGAGGCATGATGGCATCTATGACTGATGTAGTGCCATGTCAAAGGTGTTAGCCTTTTGAATTCAAAAGTCTCACCAGTTGTGTATGACGTACACAGGAGGCTAATGAAAACCGTTTTCTTGCATGTTGTGAGCTATTACATCAACTCAAAAACATTGTGCACTTCACACAAGCATCCCTTTGGTGTTGAACAGTCCAGCTAACTTCATACTCACTGCAAGAGGTCCACCACTTCCACCAAGGTCTCTACTGTAGCAGGTGCGACAACTGATACAGAAGACCTTCATCAATGAAAGCTGATGATCTATGATGGAGGATAACTCAGTGGTCAACCTTAAATCCTGGAATGATAACATCACATCAGATGTCTGACTTTGAGACTTAACCTTAGACAGCCCTGGTAAAATCCTGTCTGTTCCCAATCCATGTCTGGGTAACGGCTCAGAGTGCTTTAGCCGCCTCTTTAGTTGCACTGCTGGTAATGAATTTCTGTACTGCTAAAGGCCATGGTGTCATTAACAACCCTGACTCTTTCTGGCGGAGGAGGGATTTTAGCTCATCCATGAATTGATTATTTATTTATTTAGCAAAGACAATGCACAATGAACCAGATAGCTGCAGCTCAACCAGTCGGATATTAAACTGCATTCAGAGACCATCCGTCGAATACATATACTGTAACTAAAGGTGGGTGACAGCATCCCCAACAGCTAAGCCAAAACACTTTCATTGCCCCTAGGGGCAGGCTGCAAGGATGTCATTTAAGACGTTCTTATTGTGCTGATATATGTTCAAGTATCCCTTTTTTCTGTTAAGTTGGGTTTTAATGAGCTCTGATGATATGAAATAGTGGTGTGACTTCACGATTTACAGTATGTATGTGTTTAGAGACTGAGTTGGATTGAACTCTACAGCACAAGATGGCAGCCCACTTATCCTAGTTATTTTGCCTTTCCACATAGTGGGAGGATGTTGAGATGCATACACTACAGCTGATAGTATATACAGTATACTGTGTGCCACACAGTACACACTTCTATACAAATTGCCTAACTGAGTGCATGGTAAAGGTGGCCACATTGAGAATAAACTGATTTATTGCAGCACCTCATCGAGCCTCTTTTCATAGGCATTTGATTCATTATGGCAGTGAAACTAATAACATCAATAATGGTAACACTCCTTTTAGATATGCCAGTGAACCTGCACGTACAATATGCGGATATTGGAACAGGAACAGCTAATAAAAATCCAACCATTATTCACATTACATCTCTTTCCTGACAAGTCAATATGCTGTGAAAAATTGGATGTTATAACAAACTTGGATTCCTTTCATAGGATCATTGGCCCAGTTGTCTCACCTGCAAACACTTCAGCTCGTTTAGCACTAAAGAACAGAGTTAGCCCCAGTTTGTGCCGCTCATGTACTTTATTATATTTGATTATATTTGAGTCACAGAACAAAAGTATCCTGATTTTTCGGAAAAATAATTACACATTGATCTTTGAAAAATCCAGAAGGTAATTTTTTATTACTTATTGCTGCTCTAAGTCCTCAATTACACACACACACATACAGAGCTTCTTTTGATAATACATCTGCCTCCCAGCCAAGAACAGCACTGTGAGAGTGATCTAAAACAGTAAAGTTGTATGTTGTACAGCAAAACAGTGACTTGAAACGCACTGCAAAGCTCTGACCACCGAAGAAACTGCAGATATGGATGATAATTCTGTGCAATGTTAATTATAGCTACTATAATTTTGTGTCCAACTTTGACATTTATTTATAGACAGTCAGACACCAGTTACCTGCTTGGTTGTGGCCTTCAATATATGAGGTAATGACTGCTCTTTCAATTTTTCCTTAGACTGAAGGTTTAATCAGGCCTGAGTGGAAACCTGTGTGGGTGTGCTATGTGTTTGTAGGGGCTTTAAATTTACTGATTTCCACTTTATATGGTTTTGAATAGAGAATGTAGTTTTCTCACTGATTTTGTTCTGCTGCCGCTAAAGTTGTTTCACGCTTTTAGATAGAGTAAACTCAGTATGCTTTCAGTGGGCTTACCTTCTCATAGTAAATTCTGGTTGTGTTGTGAATCTGGCTATGCACTGTAATTCACCATGACAGATTTGACGTCTGTGGAAATCTTGAGACACTGAGTAGAATTTTTAATAAAGTTCTGTGGGTTTGAACAAGGCTTGGATGATAATAATTGACTCATCATGGGGTTGAGTGTCCGTGGGGTTTAAACAGATTGAGCCGTGTTGCATCATTGTCATGTATGCTGGCAACAAAAATGCAGATGATAACAAGCAGATGTGTTCTGACAATGTTCACTGTTCTTTGGTGTACAGATTTTCTGAGTTGGCCTTGCAAACGCAACAGCCTTGATGGCCACATACTGCATGTGAGCTTTTCCATCAAAGTGAAGTGCATTTTTCATTTCAGTTGGGTTATTCATGGCCACTACCATAGTTCAGAAGACCCATGTTCCAGCCGAGTCAAAGAGCCAAGTCCTTGATCCCTGGTTGTGACCCCTGTCAAAGAACTGGATACTTCATTCTTGGTGACAGCTTTCCAGGCCAAAGGGAGTGTTAATACAAACCAATGCCTCTTGCTATATGGATAATGATACTGAGGAACTCTGGCATGGCTTGTAATGTGGAATAAGTTTCAAAAATATTTGCTTATTGTATATTTAAATTCTTGTCTTTTAGAAATCATTAATTATCACAGTTTCTTTAACTAATATAAAAGAGGTTTGTTTGAGCCCTCATCACTGCACACTTCTGAATTCATCCAGAAGGTTTTTGAAAGGTATTCATGAGAACAAAGATGGTCTAAGCTTCTTAACCTATAAAGGAGTGTGTAATCCTAAAAACATGACAGTGGCCAATATTGAGGTTATGAGATCTTAGCAGAATGACTTTTTTTTTTCCTTATGTGCTTTTTCCATCTGACTGATACATAGGCACTCTTTTTATCTTTAAAACTTTAATAAGCTACTTTGTGGTGTCCTTTGAGGATTGTCCTCTGCAATTGCAGCAGTGTTAGAGTAACTGAGTGAATTGGACAGGGAATATGACCTGCTTGTTGAAAGTATTTGGTCCCAAGATTGCAGAGGGTCTACGTAAGGGAGCCCATAAGAAAATCTTGTCTAATGCCCTCAGAGTATGGACTTAGAGTCTTTTGGTCTATTACTAAGTCTCATTTTCAGCAGAGAAGAGAAAGAAAATACCTATTTATACAAAACATGTTTCAATAGTTTCCTGGATTTCTTCACATTGAATTTCTTTAGTCCACCTGACCTTAATATGACAACAGTAATGTCTAGACAGTTCTCAAACAAAAGAAACTGCACTGCAACACCACTGCAGATAGAGAACATAAATACAAAAATAAACTGTTAAAATGATTACCTTTTAAGAAATGTAAAGCAAAGATGATACCCAAGTGTCTAATGTTATCATTTGAAAAACAATGGTAAACAGAAAATTAAATCAGACACTGGCAAAGTTAAAGTTAATTTAGCTCCTTAGTCTTCTAATCAAAAGTTTCCTCTCAGTAAATGTTGGTGGAAACACATTTGATCTGTTGAAACTGGCTGAAAAAATATCAACCAATATTAATTGATAAATTGGACATAAAGAGTTAGGAAGATGCTATTCTGTGCCAGCTCTGCAATCAGTTTCTTTCCATCTCACATCTCTATCACTCTCTCTTACACACACACAAACAGACACACAGGGTTGCATCTTGATGATGACTCACGTCCGTCTTGGAAAACAGGAAGTTATTACCTGTGTTTCTACCATTGTCTGAGGTCAGCCCTTTATAGAACAAGTCTGCTGATCTATTTTCCCGAACAGCAGACTGTGAATCAGGAAAAACAAAGTAAAATCTTATATTCAGCCATTTATTTTGTTATTTTAACATCTAAAAACTGTGGTGTCATTTTTCTTAAGGCCTTAATTGAGTTAAGAGTCATTTAAATAATAGCAGCTGATGGTCGATACTTGTCAAACCTTTACTCTAATCACAACGGGTACACAAAAATTGCCAAGAAAACAAGCTGTATTTTCTCCAATCCACACTGATGAAACCCTTTCTTACAAATGTCACCTCTGCTCCTCTCCCTCTCTGCCTGATCCTCACTGAGTCCTGATCCCCTCTGAAGCTCCAGCACTCTGATCATCAGCCCACACAAGATACTGGCACTACCTGTGAGCAGCTCCACAAAGGTACACCAGACAAGAGAGGTAAATGCCTGCCTGCCCGCAAGTACTGCACCGCTAGAGGAGGTGAAGAGGGAGATGGAAGTGGAGGAGAGCTGAGAGAGAGAGAGAGAGTGAGAGTAAGGGCAAGAAGGAAAGAGCAGGAGAACAATGTTAGGGCTTTTTACCCAATCACCAACCAGATCCCGGTTAAGACCTCTCTTTCTGCTAAAGAAGTCTTTTGTGGAATCATGACAAAGCTGCAGAAGGAAGCCTTTGTCTGAAAACAAAGAGGAGTGTGTTTGTGTGCCTGCCATTGTGGTTGTGTGTGTGTGAGAGAGTGTGTCTGTGTGTGCGCATGGGCGCATGTCTGTTTGAACCACAAGTGTGTGCACATCTGAGAGCAAGGTAGCATGTGTTAGTTTGAGAAATGACTTCTCTGAGGCATTGTGTGTGAGTGTGCATTTGACAGTGTGTGTGTGTGTGTGATTGTCTCCTTCATTTCCTTTGAAGATTGGGTCGAGGGGAAAAAAACTAGGTGACCTCTGCTCATCTGTAAAATTCTCTAATGATCTCATGTGTGCACATGCACTTGTGCAAAGTGTGAAACACACACACAGACACACACAAGCAGAAAATGTCACTCCCATGTCACCCCCACCTTGTCACCCATGTCAACGGTTAGCATCTCAAGAAAAACGAGGAGCAAGACATGGCTACCTCACTGTCTGTATGAAAATACACTCAGTCACACACGCACACACAATGACGAATCAGCATGAACCGCCACCTTGCTAATGGAAATCTAAGCCAGCAGATGTGGCCTGTAGAAAGAACACATGGAGTGTGAAACAGGCTTATGTATGCATACAGGTAGTGAACCAGTAGCCATGGTCCATGCAACCTCCAGACGATACTCTGTATGTGTGTGTGTGTGTGTGTGTGTGTACCTGTGAGTCACTACTCAACTGAGACTGATGAGATGAGAGCATGGCATCAAAAAATTGGAAGAAAAACATCCATACATAGTTACAGCAAGCAGGCAAGGCATTGAGGCATATCCAACTGATATCATGGAAGACGCATATAAACATAAAAACATTAATATAACTTAAAGTAGTTTATAAATAAACATACAGCCATTGATGGAGGAAATATTGATATCCACTGTTAAAATACTTCACCACAAGTAAAACTATGTACTAAAGGCAAAATATTTCACCAGTGTTTTAGAAATATCATACACCATGCATGTGAATGTCCCATTTTATTACAGTAGATACTGAAGGTTGAGCTAATTTTAACTACTTAATATGCATCATAATCATTAAGATCATAAAATCATGTTTCTAGCATTGCCATCATGTTAGAACTGTGTAGCTCTAAAAAGGTCAACTTTTCATGAGTCAGAAAAAAACAGCAGTGTTCAGCTTTGTCACAATGTATTTTCCAGCTAATCCGAGGAGGGTTTAAATTGTTTGTTTAGCTTAAGGAGTTAAAAGAACATTTAATCCTTCAGTTTATCTGAACAATTGAATTCAAAATGAACAGTTTTGGTTATAAGTGGTTTTCAATGGATGTGAAGGGCATGAAAAATTATAATTTTTAATCTGAAGAATAACTTGTAACTAAAGCTGTTCAGTAAATGCAAAGGAGTAAAAAGCTCAATATTTATTGCACTGATGTAGTGCAGTAGGAGTATAAAACTGCTTATAAAACTCCAAGCACCCCAGATTTATACCTATAGTACTTGATAACATGTTACATTCTACCTCTGTAAACATCACCCATTTGCACACATTTTGCATGTGCATGTGTGCCACTGGCTTTCCGTCTGAAGGCTTGTTTGCTAAAATGGTCCTCCTTTTTTTCCAGGTACACAAAGACAGACAGCAAAATTTCAGGGTGATATGTTCTACTTCAGGGCCTGTAGCAAATAGGCATGGTGCTCAGTGAACCAGAGGGAACGAGGAGGAAAGAACAGAGGTGGTGAGGTAAGAAGGTGCATGCAAAAAGTGAAAATGACTGCAGGAAAGGAGAAGAAAGGTGAGGACATGGGGAAGTGAGAAAAATCATACAAGGAGAGATGAGTGTCAAGAGAGCAGTTGTGTGATGCTTAATGAGGAAACAAACGTACCTGAGTTAAACAAGGGACAGCGATAAGTGGGACAGATGGATGGCTTCTGAATATATAAACAGCCTCCGTCTGGAAGCCAGACTCCCTAAACTGCTTGAACTCATTCTGAATTGCCCCTGAACTGCACCCACAATATGCCCACCAATAATTATCTCCATAGTATTCAGCTCCCCTATTCCACCTTTACATAGACAGGGTCAGTAAGTATTAAAAACACACTTAAAAAATGCACAAAACAAAACACCCAGTTCTTAGGTGCTGCTGTGCTCTGTATGAACCCATGCATGGATGGTTCCATGTTATTCTGCTTCAGCAACCTACTAGAAAGTCCCCAAAGTGCGCATGCGTGGCTAGAGCGCGCTGCCGCAGACAGGGGGCGTCAACATGGCGTTCTCTTCTCGACGACCGCACTGACTGCAACCTGCCAATGAGAGAGAGAGAGAGAAAGAGAGAGACAGAGGGGGGGGGAGAGAGAGAAGCGTAGGCTACCATTCTGTCAAACCTCCATCCTTTTTGCCAGCCTTATGAATCCCTACACATTTTCAGGAGGATAGGGTGATTTCAGAGGATTTTAAGACGCCGCTCTATCTTGTTTTTCCTGCGTAGTGGATGGTTTTTGTGCGGAGGCAGACGCAGCTTGTAGAGCAGGTGTGAGAGACAGCGGCGACCGCTCCTCTCCTCCCTGTTTCCAAGGGGAAATGTCGAGCGAGAAGCCGGTTTCAGCACCACCGGGCTCTGCTTCTTCGCTCGCGGACACAGACCGAGACTCCCATCCGCCGCCGGGCTCCTCCGCGCAGCAGCCGCAGCAGCAGCAGGTCGCCGCGGGCGCTGGCTCCGGCGCCACCGGGGAAAGGATGGTGTCTGCAGCCGGCTCTATGGTCCTCCCGGCCGGGGTGATCAACCCCGCTGTCCCGATCAGGAATATCCAGATGAAATTCGCCGTGTTGGTGGGCCTGATCCAAGTCGGGGAGGTTAGCAACAGGGACATCGTGGAGACCGTGCTGAACCTGGTGAGTGGAGGCTGGATCGAGCGGTGGTAGGAAACACAGAAAGGCAGCCATAGACCAGAGTAGAATCACAGAGCCCTAACCCGCTATGTTTTATTTACGATGCTTCACTCCCATGGTTGTGTGGCTTTCAGAGGATGATGTCATTTGTTTGTTCGCAGGATGGATGTGAGGTTTTTCTTTTCTGCAGATAAAAAGGAGTACACATGAGGCTTGTATGCCGGGGAATAAATAAGCTGAAGTTGAATTATTGTAAAGCCGAGAGGAACTGAATGAAGCATGTGACCCCACCAAGGCATGGAGGGTATAATCACCAGCCATTGTTGACTAAATGACCCGCTTGCGGTGCAACAAGGAAAAGACATTTGCGGTCAAACTGTAGTGGATACAGGGGGTGAAGTGTATGCAGGCTATTCACCTGACCCCGATGTGTACCCTGAAGTGATGCATAGGCAGGTTGTAGCTACCAAACGGCGAATGGTCACAATGTTGCGCACAACACCGAGACCCAAACGGAATTAATTCGGTTTTCTAAAGGGTCAAATCACGCAGGTATGCCCGCCTGTCGACCACCGAAACAAAATCAGACAAACGTGGACAAAGGCCGACTAGCATTATGCTATCCATCGATATATGTGTGTGCATGAGAATGGCTCAAAATTATGCATAGGCCTATTGTTGGAGGCAGGGCCCTGCATCCTGTGCGCAAAGGAGAGATGTATAGGTAGCTGTGTAACGGTTGGTGGTTTATATTGCTCTGATTCAAGCAACGATTATTTTATTTATGGATCAGATATACGTTGCCACCCCCCTCCTTCCATCTTTACCCCTCCATCGGAGGCTGTGTCGGTGATGTTGGGCCTACCCTACACATCAGAGGATTTAATCCAGCTGGGGCTGTTGACATGACTGGTGTTTCCCGTTACGAAACACATGAGCAAAATGTACAGCAGGCCTAGGTCTGGAGGACTAATGCGTTAGGAGGATATAGGACGTGTGTGCTGGATGCTGCCAGGCTGCTTTCCCTCCTCCATGTATCAGGCGATGGCGTGTGCTGCATGATATTATATATCTGCCATGAAGAGGGGGGCTCTGATCATTATTCAATTTCATCTGAGGAAGAATAATGTAGACATAAATTATAACCTGATTTCAGAGCAGTGTTTCCTGGAGGTTGACTATTTTGGGGTTTTGTGTAGTCAGTGGCCTATTTACTCTCTGGATGCTTTGAGCAGGACAGCCTACAGCTGGGCTAAACCATTTTCCTCTCAGTCAGACTGGTGAGGCGTCCAGATTCAGGTCGCTTCTCATCTCCCAATCGATTATTGGTACTACACGGAAGAGCAGGGGGGCTTTGCTGGCTCACTCTGACCATGTCCTCTTCCCCTACAAGCCCCCCCCCCACCTCCGCTTCTGGCTGCACAGGCTGATAACCATCCATCCTGTTCCACAGCCTCCTCCTTCACTCTGGAGGGGCTGTGAGGAGTGATGCTGCCTGCATAGACTGGCCTGGCAGGGCAACGCCATGCATTTAAAAGCAGGTGGAGAAGAGGGGGAGGAGGAGAGGGGGTTGAGGGAGGGTGGGGGAGGAGAAGAGAGAGTGGAGGAGGAGGAGGATGAGGTGCTAGGATGCTGCAGTGGCTATGTGCTCAGAAATCACCAGCTGATGCAGCGGAAGAGGGAAGGACTCTGGATTGGTCCACATCAGATCAGTAAACGCTCATCAGAGCATTCAACTGAAATGTACCCTATTTTACATAAATACCTGCGTGTAGGCCCTGCTCCTTCTTTGCAGTGTTTGGTCTGATGCATTAACACACAAAGGCCTGACACCCTGACAAATTACAGCAGTATGTGTTAGCCATACAAAGCATTACTTGCTAAATCCTGAATTGAACAATCAGTTCTGGTTGCAAGGCTGCCAATAGCTAAGCCTGTTAGGGAATTCTGTTGCCCAGCTCCTTAATTAAAAGAGTTGAAACAAAGAGGTGTGGAGGCAGGAACCTCAGTGGTCATGCTGCTGGTACAATGAGTCCACTGTGACCCAGAAGCTGATCCATTATTCCAGTCAATGTGGGAGACCACAGCAGCCACATTCTCTGTCCACCATGGCTGTATTGATCAGATCCCACTGCGGCTTGGCTGAACAGATGGCTTGTCTGCTGGATCAGATATGCTCCCTGTTCTATAAGGCACGATGCTGGCCCTTTGGCGAGTGATGAACTGTAGTGTCTGTGGAAAGAAAGGGAGGAAAAGGAGAGCAAAGACAATAAAAATCAACTTAGACCAGAATCCTGGCCAACAAACATCAGAGCAGAATCAGTTTATCAGCACTGCTGCCTGTGTAGCCAGGCACATACTGGGTTTGTTACTGTTTATAATAATGTAATAACAGTGCTTTTAAATAAAAGTGAATGTGCAGATACAGTACATGCAGTACACACGTAGAAACACGTACACAGTGTGTTTTTGTGTGTGTTTGTGTGGGGTGGGGGGGGGGGGTTGCTGGCGGCGAGGTGCTCAGCTATTATCATCAACAAGGCATCACAGTTGTCAAGGCAACACTGCTCTTTGACTGCCTGCCTCCAGACGCTCGACCACCTGGTGTTGCTTTCCACTTCCGGACTTCTGTCACAGTACTCTGCCACAGCATCTCTCTATCTCTCACGCTCTGTCTTTGCCTGTCTGCCTCTGTGTCTCCTATTATTTTTACAGCTTGAGGAACTCTGAACTAAACAGCAACAAAAAGTTTAATGGAGTGGGATAACTGAGAAAGGCGCTCGCTAGTATGGTCACATTTTATTTAGATGATCAGCATAATCAGTGTTCTTTATTTACTGTTGGAGGACTAATTAAAGGAATCGACAATATCAGGTGTTTTAGGTGATGGGTCACAATAGACCATCAGACCAGCTGGGCCATTTTTCCAAAACAGTTCCCTCTTCACTTAGTGTTTTGATTATGGTGATGTCACCCCATCTGTCCATCTGTAACATCTGTTATAAGTGTTCAGGTGGGTTACGAGCTGGTGGCTGTGAAGACCACGAATTGCATATAATTCACATCATTTTCATGCTCATCAAGCCGTCCACTAAGTCCACCATGGAAGCAGCTGTATACGTTGTGTTTTTCTAATTTCTCACCTGTCTTTACACTGTAGTATATGGATGAATGTTTAGCCTGGATGAATGGGTTGCAAGGTCAATCAAGAGAGCAATATCTTCAGATCCAAATGACAAAAAAAGACAAAATTGTAAAAAAACCCCCAAAAAAACAGATAAATATATTGAAAAAAAACCCATCTTTGGTCCTCTGTGTACTCTCATGGGCCAAAAAGGTTGGGGGACGACCACTATAGCTGGCTGCCTATAGGAGGGAATACTTTATGGTGTGGCGATTGAGCCATTCACTGGTCAAGTGATCCCTTTAGAGGACATTGCTTTCTTTTCTGTCAGTGCACTGCTGGATTGAAACCTCACATTTTTCTAGTTAATGGTCAGCCACTTCCACCCCAGGCTATGGTTATTTGCTTTGACATGTTGTGATGTTCAGTATTGGAGGAAGGCAGATTGTGGAGGTATGTTTGTTGACAGAGCAAACAGGGTTGACATGTGATCTATCTATCTGTGCTGCCATATCTATTCTTCATTTGAAATTTGAGAGATATATTTCAAATGCATCTACAGGCGGCACCGTCAGTCTTGCTTGAGTACAGCACCAGCTGTGCTTATTTATAGACAGCTGTATCTAGTTGTAATGCTTTTTTTGGGATCAAAACGCTGTGTTTGTCTGGCATAGAAAAAGATCGGTGACACTCAGTCTGGCACGCTCCTGGTCTCCATGCCTGCTCTTTGCTTTTCATTCTCTCTTTCACCTTCCGTCTTGGTCGGATGCAATTCTTCTGCCAGTGTCAATCCCCACCTGAGCCCCTTTAGCGTTCCCACTGAGTCTCTGTTAGCAAACGTCTCATTATTCTTGTCCACACACTCCACAATCACCAAGGTCACCTGATACCGAGTCCACAGCTGGCAGAGTCAGAGTCGGCACAACACACAAAATCTGACACAGAATAAAAACTCTCTCCAAAAATGCACATAAACAACCAAATGAAGATGATGAGAAGAAAGGATGGAAAAATGTAATAGAAAAGAAATGTCTAATACTGCTTGACCCTCTGTGAGGAGCACAGTGACACTGGTGTGCTGATTTATACCGCACACATTTCTAAAGGAATAGGCCACTCAATTTTAAAACATATTATGTGACATGCTGTTTTTGCCCTGAGGTGCTTTGAAATGTCGGTACGAAATTCACTTTAATTTAACTATTTTTCAAGTTTGCCCTGTGGCTGCACACTGAGGGCAGAGGCTAACTATTTCCCTGCAGCGCTGTAATCTGCTTGCATGGCCATGCAGGGGAATAACAATGCGTCATCGTGTGCTCATGCAGTCATGTGGATGTGTCTCATAACAAACAACCCATTGCTAGTGAGGAAAGAAGAATTTTATTTTGTGCATTTTTGCATAAATACAATATATGTTCATTTGAAATGAGCGGTTTTATGCATGTGACATTCTTTTTCACTTATGGGACATAGGGAACAGTTTCTGTTGCACTCTAGCTATAGCATGCCATTCAAACGGGCTAAAGACAGCATTACTGTTTTAATGGAATTTAATGGAAAGTGGCTTTTTGATATTGCTGTTGAGTGATGAGTCCATAGTCAAGATGACAGGCTCTATGTCATGCGGGTTCAGCCATCAGTGCCTAGGACCCCTTCTCCAATAACTGCCATTATGCAAAGAAAATATGCATATTTCATCATCATGTGTTTGTAATAGCTTATATGCATTTTGATAAATCTATCATTGCTGTGAGTTTCTGCCTTTATCTCTCCTGGTGTTGGAGCTGCAGCAGTGTTTCCCCTGTTTTTTGTCCATTCACTGTTGCCTTCCCTTCTCTTGTCAAGTGACTCAAGGGATTTCACATGAGATATGATCCAGTATAAAATAGTATGGAGGTTAGTTGTCATTGCCAATGAGCTCAACAGTGGAATAACTAGTCCATAGTACTATTATTGTTGTGATATGTCATGTTAAGATGGTACATGTAACCCCTTTTTACTCTGCACATGCAGAGCCTATAGGCAGTTGTGTGATGTTACAACTGGAAAAGCAACAAATAACACAGTCTAAAAGTCAACAATGTAATTAGGGCTGCAATTAACAATCATCTTTATTGTTGATTAATCTATCAAATATTTAGCATATAAACATGTCAGAAATATTCAAAATTACCCATCACATCATGTGTTGCCAAAACCCTGTCACAGAAGACAAAGGAAAGCAGCAAATCTCCACATCTGTGCAGCTGGACCTGGGGAATTTTGGGCATTTTTGTTTGAATAATGACTGAAACAGTTAAAAGACTTCCGTTGATCACTTAATTGACAAATCATTTGAAGACCTCTGAGTGTACCGTTAGTTGTTATCTAGCTGAATTCTGAGTTCTGAATTAATGTCTGTTCAGCAGAACTGCTGCTGTATCCTGTCTTGAGGGGGAGGGCTCATTAGCCTCAGGCTAATGCTGCAGCACAGAGCAGAACAGGTTCTGTTGAAATCCTGAAATTTCAACACCAAAAAAGGATGCACATATTGTTGTGTCTTTACCAAGTGTTTTGCACGACCTCTGTGAGATGATGTTGGGGGTTATTTTAGGGAAAGATTAGCTGCTGTAATGCTGCAGAGAAGCTTAGTCAGTTTGTGCCTGGGGGCCTGTAGCCGGTGAGCAACGTTGGCTAACGGTGACAACTGTGCTGTTGCTGACCCAAGGATAAAAAACACGTTTAAATGCTATTATACAGGGTAACCTGCCACTGTAACTGCCTGAACACACACACAATCATGCCGCTCTCGCTCCCCCACTCTCTCTCACTCGCTCGCTCGCTCGCTCGCTCACTCACTCACTCACTCACTCACTCACTCACTCACACGCACTAATACACACATGCATACGATATGTGATGTCAGAGAGGTGGAGGACAAAGGGTGTGGCTTCCACTGCAAGGTCATGAATGACTTTGCGATCTATCACGCAGCTGGGCTGTCTTGACCCCTGCATGAGCTGTAGAGAGAGAGAGCATAAGAGAGAGATGGAGGTGGATAAAGATGATGTGTGGAGGATGCACATCTTCACTGCAGAAAGAGTGATGGAGAAAGGTGATAAACTAAAGGGAGAGAAAATGATGAGGAGAGTTTCAAAAGGGGAAAACTGAAAAGTCTGTGATTGTCCTTCAGGTGCTCGTTTCTTCTTCAGTGTAACATAGGTCCAGCTGTATGGTGATCTGTAGGGGTCTGATGAGTTCTGCCCCCCCCGTGGAGCCTCATCACGCTGTGTGTGTCACTGCTCTCCCCTCTCCTCTGCTCCTGGTGACACAGCAGTGAAATACACTCAGGAGTGCCATGGACCTGAGTAAACGGGAGAGCCCGGCACTCTCTCTGCATGAACAGCAGAGCCTGTTAGAGATACCTTGACATTTTGAGTTTTAATTGGCTATTTCTCATCATCAGTCAGTTGTCACGTTGTAGGATTAGCCTCCACTGACTTGTTAGCATGGTTAGTGTTGCTCTGTGAAAGTGAGGGCTGCAGTTAAAGCTTCCAGGCAATGCTGAGGCAATGCTGGACAAGTGGAGTGCACATCCAGAAATATCCGAGGAAAGAAAAATATCCCATTAAAAATCAAAACATTAACTTGTCTCTTAAACGACAAACCATGTAGCTCCCAAATCCTCTTCCTGAGACAGCTTCTCTGTAATGATTTGCTCCAGAGCCAAATGAATCATTTTAGGGTGCAATGCTGATTCTACCTGTTTTCATTATAATTTCTTATATATGATTGTAACACGATTTGTGTTTAATTCTTAATTCTCCGATCTGCTTTGTATAAGGTGTTAAGCACCCAGGCTAAACCGTTCACACTCCATGTCTTAGAGCTCCTCAATTCTACTCCACTTCTCTAAATTCCTCTTCATCCTTCATCGGCTGCTATTTCCAGATGCTGGGATTTTTCTGAGGATAAGCCATGTCAGATTTTGGGTGAGGGCACCTCTTGGGAATGAGAAGGACACAGAAAAGAAAAAAAAAAAGTCCCATCCTTGCTTAATGACACCTTTTGTTATTTCTTCGTTGCTTCCTCGATCTCTTCATTCTTTATCTGCTCTAAGCACATCCATCTCCCTAAACCCTGGGTGTAATCTTGTCCCTCGCTGGCTGACTCCCTGGTTGGGTGAAGCGGCTAGAGGATGAATGTGGATGATCCCTATTGTGAAGAGGTAATGGAGCTGTCTGCGGTGCCATTTCTCTCTGTCTACTTCCACTCTTTGGCACTTTTTGAGCTAAAAAAAGATTATTTGCTGTGAACCACATGTCTGCCATCTCTTCTTATCAACTGTTTTTACCTTGTGTTTTTGTTAAGTGTGTATGTAGAATTGAAGAGAAGGGTGGAGGCAGAGGACAGAAGTAACTTAGGCCCATTGCAGAGAAGTGAAGCTCTGTGGAGCGAGCGGAGATGAGGAGGGATTTGACTTTTTTTAGTATTTTATTATTGCTTTTGTGTTGTTTCTGACGGCAGGGACAGAAAGGAATCGTAGAACTCAGGAGTTCAGTTGCCACAGTGGCTTTTTCATCATGTAAATATACTGTTCTCATATAAATATATTGTATTTTTGACTACTTCGGCATGCAAAAAGCATTACTGGGTCTTTTCTAAAAGGGCTCTCACAATTTAGTTTGCATTAATGCAGCTCTAATCATCAGACATCAGAAATCTATTATAGATATATTGGACTGATCTGTTACAGGATTAGACATTATAAATTAAACATGAGTGTCACTATAAAGTTAATCACTGTTAAACCAAAGATTCTAATTCCTGCTTCCTGTGTTCATTCAGGCTTTTATGTTTTATTTTAAGGAATTCATCATCATCTTATCAATTTAAGATTAAGATTAACTTTAAGTTTTATTAATCTTGTAATGCTTCTACTTATTGGTTTACATTTTATTAATTTACACAAAAATAGATATGGTTTATGTCATCCTGTCCTCTGCATGATCCTCTGGTGGTCAGAACATAGCTCAGGTAATAGAAGGTGAAGAAACACACAAGGTCAGATAGTTTTCAGTCAAGCTGCAGATGAATCAGCATCTCTGTCATAAAAAAAATAGTATAATGCTGAAACAGGATTTTCACCTGGACCTTTTTTAGTATTAATGTTTTTGTCCTATTTCCCCAGGGTTTATAAATCCAAAATGAAAGAGGACAGATTCCTAGATCATTCTTTGAAACAAAAACCTAAAATATTTAGCTCTAGTGATAATTTGCCCTAGAAAATGTATAAAAAAAAGAAAGTGTGACTGGAGCTCAGAGTAATTGCTTTGTTCTACAGTGAATGCTTAAAGGGCCCCTCTGTATGACGATGATATGTGTCTCTTTATGTTTGTGAACTGTAACCCTTTGGTCGTTGTTGTTAGTTAATAAAAAACTAAAACTATAAATTGGTTATTAAAGTGCTGTGTGATTACATTTCTGTTATTTTACCAGTCCTGATGAATTATTTATATCTGCCCTCATATTCATACAAAGGCTACAGGAAGCTTGTATTCTGGATTATTCTTGTTTTCTTTCTCTATGCCCCTTGTTTTTCCACACTATTGTGTCTGGCTGTTTCATGCTATTGTGTCTGGCTCTTTTGTGTGTGCACTGGGTGGGGTGGGGTGGGGGGGCTTGTGGGTGTCATTTCTATAGGATATTCAAACGGCACACTTGGATCAAAAATACTGTTGAGACACGGTTTTGTTGCTATGAGTGCATCTGTTTGCGTGTGTGTGTTTGTTTCGGTCTGGCACCCCTACAATGCACTAATCTTCACATTATAACAAGCTGCTTTGTTTGAATTACCTGGTGTTTGTGTGCTGGTGAGTGTGTGCCCCCAACATCCCAGAGAGTTGATAAATGAGTGTTCCTACAAACCCTTTGCTTTCGTCTCCCACACCTTCATCTGCACATTTTCTCTGGCAGCTTGCACATACACACCAACACACACATGCGCACAAAAAAAAAGAAAACACACACACTCACACACACACACACTGCTCCCTTCCTTCTTGTAGCCCACATCATTGCCTGGCAGGGGTGATTTTATATTCATGCTGGCCTACTTCGCCTTTCTCCCTTGGCTCCTCACACACACACACATATATACACACATCTGCTTTACTGTGAAGTATAGCTAACTGTGTAGCTATTCATCATTCTGCATACTGCAGTGGCCGAAGGTTGATTATAGCAAACTTTGTAGTGTGCGCGTGTGTTTATGTGAGTGTAACTTCAATATTCAAGAACTACTTCTCATGTTTTTCTATACCTTTAGACATCCAGCATCTCCCTGCTGCACCCTTACACCCCCTGCAGCATGAAAAACACTGTCAGTAGTCGTGGCAAGTCATTTAACACCACATTAGGGTAGTAGATCGACACTCGCTATCAAACCGAAACATTTTCTACTTTAGTTGCTTATTATTTCCATCTGCGTTCTGCACTGAGCACTGAAGAGTGTTTCAGGACTGCATGTTCTCCCCATGAAATAGACTTTAACTAGTGAATGCAGATGAGAGCTACGATCCCTAAAGAATTACATCTAATAAATCCAGTTCAGTAATGCCACAGAACTGTAGATGATGGGGAGGGTTAAACAAGGATTGTGAAGCTCTCACACAGGGATTTTTTCATAAGGCAGCACAGCTCGATAAGAGAAAAGGCCTGGGTAATATTTTGTACACTCCAAAGAGAACTAGTTAAACAGACCAGACAGTGGCACAATGTGCTTCTTTTATTGTGTTTCTTTTCTTTGGATGTGATTCAGCCTGGGTAGCACTGCTGCACCACTGGTTTTTGTAGACACAATAAAGCCAGGTCTGTGTCCTCTGGTCCATGTCAGCGAGGGAAATAAGAACAGCATCTTAATCTACTGAGACTTTATTCAACAATAACAACCTGTGTGAAGGCTGACTGTCATTCACTAGTGTCGACTTAAAGCTTTTTGTGTCTCTGTTTGGCCTTATTGATGTCGACTGCTGTTATTTGGATAATGCAAGATGTTTCCAGTAACCACATCTGTTCTAAAAATCCAAAGGAGCTGCAAGTTGAGAAATAAGATAACGACAGTACTTACTCCACCTTTATCTCTTGGTATGTGAGAAGAATGTCACTAAAATAACTCCACATCCACCACTGCATGCAGAGCAGTGCTAGAGGAAAGCCACCTATACCATCATGCAAAGAGGAACAAAGTATCAACGAGGCTAAAAGTCTCCAGCCAAATACTAATGCCAACTTGCTAATGCTCAGCATCATGCTAACATTTGCTGGTATTGAAGTTATGTTATGTCATAATTTACAAACCTTGTAGGTAATTGTAAGCAAAGCAACACAAAGGACATATTAATACAGCCCATCCCTAGAAGTTATCTGTATTTGTAGCGTTACACCTCCAGGATTGATGCCCTGCAGCAGCATGCCAGGTTTCGTTCCACCCCTCCTCTGAGCACTTTCACACTGGTAGATGGAGGTGAAGGAAGAGGTTTTGCAGCCAGCACCTGGCAGCGGTGACTCGCTTTATCACCCACCCGCTCCCTCCATCACACTGCTCCCCTCCGTGGCTTTCCCGACCCTCGCCCTGCCCCCCACCGCTGCATTCAGGCTCTGGTTCCAGGAAAACTCTTAGCTGGAATACAGAATTTGAATGCAGAGAAACACCGTCTTATAATGGAGCTAATGTATGGATCCATAAGGGTGTTGCTCAGAGTCTGTGTCGGTTAATGTTAGCACGGCGTTCACATATGGAAATTTTAATTCATACTCAGCGACACAGTGAACTAAATCAGCGTTTGACTAATTTGTCATTGCTGTTATTGATCATGAATACTTATTATTTGTATTTTCTTTATTTTACTTTATAGCATTAGCTTTAGACATTATTGTGTTGCTTGCCTGATACTGGATATACACAGGGATTCTTTCGCCTCTAAACTTAATATTTATGATTTATGAACTGTTTGTATTTGTTTTTCAGAATTGACTCACTCATCCTCCTGTCCCATCCCCAGAGTTATTTCTCCTGCTGATATTATTTTAGATTTTGCAAAAGCACTTGAAGTGGGTTTTTTTTTTTTTAATCTTAATCTTACAGTCCCTTTGAAACCAAATGTTTATTTTCTTTTCCAAGTGTTTGGCCTTCTCACAGAAGACTGTGAGCTCTCAAGGCTATGAGTGTGTGCTGGCAATGGGCTGTGATATTTGAGAATGGATTTGGTGTTGATATGACCTTTTGATATGAAATTGTTTTTTGTGAGTCAAGTTGACATTTGACATCCTCATCTGATGAAGTGTCTAATATTCTGCGCTTAATCTGTGTGTATGTATCGCAGCATATAATGGCAAAATATGCTATTTGGATTTTTATATTATTTCGATGAAATTACATTGGAGCTGGAGTTATCGCTGGTTTTTGGTACGGAGCTCGACACAAGTTTCTCTTGACAAAATAACTATATATTTAAATAAGAGACACTTCTTTGAATTTTGTTAGTTCAACATATTTTGTCATACAGTGTGATTAGACAGTTACATTGCGTCACACTAACATCACCATGGAGACTGCGTTTTTCGCTGAGCTTGTAATATCTAATATGTAATATCTACCTGTAGCAAATATGGAGGAAATAGATAAAAGAGAGGGAGAACACATCGGACAGTATTGCAACCTTTCAGATTCTTTAATGTAAACTTAAAAATGTGCAAATGGCCTTTTGCCAAAACTTAAATTGAACAAGTCTTATGACTTCTTAATTTCTGTTAAATGACATTTAGAGAAATTTGAAACACTTTACCATAAATCAGCGTTTGGTCTTCAGTGTTGGCCACTAATAGTCTGACTAGCAGCTGCACTGGGCCAATTAACTTTGATGACTTCACTACCTGTGTCAGCCAATAAAAATGAAACATCTCCTACACGTAATCTGCTTTCAGTTCACTCTCCTGTCTCATAAGTAATAGATATTTATTGCAGATATGAAGAACCTCGAAACAAAGCATAACTTGAAATTCTCATTGTTCACAGTTCTCACAACTGATTGCAGTTGCAGCTAAGTTTAAAAGTCTTGCTTAGCTCACATATCTATGAGTGATCTATTAGCACCCATGAAAATATCCTCCAGGATGATGGCACTGTTTGTAAATTATTCCAGCGTAATGGACGCTGTGAGATAAAGTATTAATGTGTTAGATCCCCCCCAGGGCATGCAAATAAGCCAAATTTCCCAGTGTAAGAAACAGAATGAGCTGATGTGAAAAATATGGTTTATGTAAAAATGTACCATTGGTCAAAATATGCAAAAGATTACAATCTTAGTTGATCACCACAGATGTAGACTTCAGATAGTTCCCTTTTAAGGCAGAGCACAAGCTTCTGACAACTGCTACACCGTTACTGCTGTGTCTGCTTTACTTCAAACAACATGAGCATCAAACAGCTCGTCTTCGACTGTCCACTGTGCAGGAAGAGTCTAAGGCAAAGCTAAGTTAGTGCACTGACTGCACAGAAACACCTTGACAAAGAAGCCGCTGAAGTTAGTGCTGATTCTTTGGACCTAAACTTTTCATTAAAAGTGTTTTCAAACTGTGTTTAAAATAGTAACATGTTGCGAGTCAAGTTCAGCTCTGTCTGTGCTTCCTCCGCTCAGAATTACACTATCTGCTTGTCTAACTTCACTCATGATTATCTTGCATGCGCGGTGTCTCCGTGTGCGCGTGTGTGGTCTTTTTGCACAACAACATACAGTACATCATGCTCCACTAACCCTCCCAACCGTACTTTGTGTGGGTGCGTGCATGAACGCGTGTGCATGTGTTGGTGTGTGTCATTCCCGACCCTGTCTTATGATGATGGATTACTGAGACTCATTGGAGCTGCTTGCTGCCCCTCTTATCCTCCATCAGCTGTGGCTCAATGGAACAGTACTCTCCATTGTTTCAGTGGATCGTGAACACACGCTCAATTCTGTGTGTGTGTGAGTGAGTACTTACACACATGCATGCATCATATCTGCTGCAGCACATACACTCAACCAAACCAAACAAACAGATTAGTGATCCTGAATTGCCACCAGCCTGGCCTGAGTCAGGTCTGCAGGGCTTATCTGTTGACCTTTGAACTTAGCATCAGCTAGTCTACACCTGCCACATCTTACTGGCATACAAATTGCATATGCACACACACTCACTCACACACAGCCAGATGCATTCTTTGAAAAGGCAGTTGTCATTCAGGAATGTAAAATGTTGCATTTTCATCCAGCAGACCTTATTTAGATCCATTAACACACACTTGATACGGCAAAATTAACATACTACAGTTCTGATCAACCATTCCTTGTATGTGCACGGGAAGAGGAAGGAGTTCATGGCGATTTGTATCTCTCAGTTACGCCCTCTTGTCTCTATTTTCATCTCTGATAAGCCCGCTGAGATGTAAGCAACATGCAGGATGCCCTGTAGGACTTCACTTCCTGCCAGCTCCTCAGAAACGAGCCCGTTTGAGTCGAGTCAGGAGATGAGGCACGAAGCCCTTGTTAGAGTACTGAATCCAAGCCTTGAGTCCTTCCTTTTTCTGAGACTCCCGTGACATAACACACACGGATGCCCTCGTTACTGCCCATTTTGAGGAAAAATTGAGTTGCCTCATGTTCTCGACAGAATCAGCTTTTTTCCAAAGAAGAAATGGGCAAAAAAAACAACTCTAATAGACAACACCATAACACCCCCCTCCTACACCTCACCATTCACCATCTTTCTGCTCTGTTTGAGTGTGGTAGAATTCAATAGCATGTCTCATTTGTTTCATGCTGTCCTTTCAATGGTGCCCTCTCAATCGCCACCTCTCCTTGATTCTATTTTTCTCCCTGGCTCTTAGTTTTCCTCTTTGCTCTTTCTTAGTCTTCTTTCTCTCTCTGCGACTTGGCACTTTAGATGTTTTTCTTCTCTTGCTCACTTCTCTGGACCTCTTTGTCCCCCTGGTGAGAGTAGTTGCCTTTGGTCCTTTTCTATTAAACCACAATTCTTGAGGTCTTAACACATGTCATAACGGCCTCTGGAAGGGTCAGGTCATGTCTGTGGCAGGGGGCAGGTGTTGGCTTGCTACTGTAGTTTTTAATTTGCCAAGAGGACAGATATGTGCTTGATATGTGCAATGTAACATTAAGATCAGATTTCAAGCATAGAATTAACAAACAAATCACAAAAATCCTGACCCTCAAGACCTTTTTTTTTGTTTAATTCTGTTGATATCTTCCATAGCAAGAGTTATTCTGGAGTAATTATATGTTTATTTGTGTACTTGTACAAAATTCTTTGATTTTCAGCAAATGAAGTGTGATTTTCTGCATATTTCCAATCAACCTTTGATCAACCTTTTTGGCTTCTGCCGCAACGTGTCCCATACCTTGTGCATTGATTCTGTTTAGCCCTGTTTATTCCTTCCTTTTGTCTTCTGTTCCAGAGAAGTATCCAACTAACATTGAACTGCAAAAACTAACTTGAAAAGACCATAGCTCGAATTGGTATTGTGTTCTATACAGAAGGATGTAAATTTATTCATGAGAAAGTGCACTGGATTATTATTTTAGCTTGAAGGCATGATTCTTAGCAATTCTCCAACACTCTTAGTCTCAAGCACATACTTTCTGTCATTACACTGAAATGGTAAATTGCTTCTTTTGCTGGCAATATACATAGAATGTAAATTCTATCTCCAACCTTCTCGTGATTTAAAAAAGAAAGTCAATGGTTTTCAGTGACAGAAATTTCAATTTCAGAAATTGCTCATTGGCTCACAGCCCATTTGTCCTTCAAAGTTAATAGAAATCTGTTAAGACATTGCTTTAGACATGGTGCTGACTCAAACACAAACCGCTTGGTGGTAGTAAAAAATGTAACCTCGCTATACGTGGTCGTATTTGTTTGTGCATTTGCATAAATATTCATTATTTTCTTTTTTCATTTGTAATTGCTTGATATTTTGACACTGTGTAAGAGTTAACAGTGCAGGACTTTCTTTCATTTGCCTGAGCAGAATCCCCATTCAAATGCAAAAATAAATCACCATTCAACACATATTGTATGCATTTTTATGCTGATAAGCTGTTGGTGAAGTTGGCAGCTGCATGAATCTGTAAACAATGTGTGTCACAACATGCGTATGTGAAAGTATCACATGTGGTGTTTTGCAAGAAAAAAGGAAAAAAAAAAAAAATCTTTTATTTGTTGCCCAATAGCATGTGACAAAGCTTATTGCTAGATCCGTTACTAAGCCTCTTTGGCCAATCAGGTGGCAGACATTTTAAACTGCTGTTGGATGAAGTCAGAGTTGTGATCACTTGGCTGCGATTTTCAGTCCCCGTTGTGTGTACGTGCACGCATGTGTTTCTGACCTGGATTCTTGCGTTTGTTCCGGGGAACATCAGCCGTGAACAGTATGGTTCTGTTGTGCTGCGGCGCCCACAAACAGCGGCGCTCTCACTGCTTTGAATTTCACATCGGAGACATATTTCGCTGTCACAGACTTCCAGACCTTGAAAATATTGACAGCATTCATACAGCAATTAGTACAGTTGCATTTTCAGCTGTTTGTGAATGAATTTTGCAGCCGCAGTGAGGGATTTCTTCTGCAGCCTCTCTCCAACCGTGTAGCTGTCAGCAGAGAGAGCAGGAGCTGTCCGTTGTGCTGAAGAGGCTCTGCTGTATTTGTCAGTCTGCTCTCTTGCTCTGTCATTTCGCTCAGCTCTCCCAAGCAAACATTCGCACCATTATTGTTGCTGCGCATTTCCTTTCTGCCCTGTTGGTGACATCTGGCCTCACTGTCTTGCTACAGTCTCTCTCTCTTCTCTTGTTCCTCTGTTCTTGTCTTCTTAAAGCTCCTCCACCTCCCTTTCCAGTAAACAGACCTTTTTTTAAAAAAATATTTATTTAATTACTACATTTCTACATTCTACTTATATGCTAATGAAATGACACCTCATTATTACTTGATTATATGGGGAAGACTCTCTGTATCCCCCCCAGGTCTCTTGCTGTTCCTCCACCTCCACTCCTTTTCTCTTCTGTGTGGACTCATGCTGTCATTCATGTGAATCGCTGCTGCAGCTGTTGTGAGCATGTATGAGTGTGTTGGTGATGAACTGAGTGAGAATGTGTGTGCGTGTGCAAATGACTAGCTCCTACAAGACTTTTTGCTATGAATTGTTTAAAAGGCTGCTGCCCTTTTGAACGCTGAGTATGTGTGTGTTTTGGCTGAGTTTGTCAAGTGTGTGTGAGTGTTGTCTGCAGCTCTGTGTGTGCATACAGTATGTCTTAAGCTTGCACTTGACAAACTTTGAGTCAGATGTTGGAGGCGGGAAAAGGCACATTGAACTGGTCTGCAGTGAACTGCAGACTTTCTAGAGGCTTTCATAAAGGTATATATCTCAGCAGGTATTACTGTCTTATCTCACCCTCTCTCACTCCTCTTCTATGTAGCTCTCCGTCTTTGGTTTCTGGTAATGTTAATAGAAGCTGACAAGCCAATACATGGGAACGCTCAATAGCTTTGCGTTGCTTTGATGTACGTACAGAGGCAGATTCATGGTTATTTTTGTTAAAATGTTCCCAGGGTACAGCTCTTGGCACTGAGAACACAAATGTCTGTGTTTTAATCTAATGGAACTGTAGAGCATACACTTATTTGTTAAATTGGAGGTAGCAGTTGCTTGATTGGTATTTGTCACCTTCTCTGCGCGGCACCCATGACAGAATCTAACTGATTGGAAACGACCCTTCTTTGCCCCGCGGATCATGTTTATGCATACATGACTTAAACCAGATGCCAGATGAAGCCGTGAAATAGTGCAGGGCTGCATAGCTAGTTTTTCATTTGCTGCATTATGGCTCATACATAAAATGTATTTTTTAGCACATCGTCTGACTCTTTGCTATGTATGTTTAATTTAGAATTTCTCACAGATGACCTACAATCTGCAAAGCAGTTCCTACTTAGTTTGTAAGCTTTCACCACGAGCTGAAAAATGTTTGATGAAATGCCAGATTGCCAATTATAGTGGTTTTTGATTACGTCATTTATTTTTTTTTATTTACTGTAATTCTCCTTGATCTTTCATTCATGCATTCTACAGCTTTGAACCACAGTTGCTTAATGTTATTTTCAATCAATAATTTGGTCTGTACTTATAACGGGAACAAAAAAACCCCAAAAAACAAAAACAGAATCACATGTGGAAAAACATGCAAATCCTGATCCAAGAGTGCAGTGGATAAGCACCCTAAACCAAACCTTTAGCCCAGCTTATTCTCTTCCATTTTCTCTGTGTTGGCTCTGTGATTGCATGGCTTATTAGAGAGAAAGAGAGAGAGAGAGAGAGAAACAGAAATGAGAGGCATGAGAACAGTGTTGATGTCAGATGGGAGTGTGGTTCCTGCGTAGAGCTGCTGTATGCAGGTGACGTATCAGCTGGTAATGAACTGCCATCTGCACTCTCCTGGTGGGAAAATGCATTGAGTATATAAAAAATGCAACAATGTTGTGTGGCTTGCTCTAGTTTCTGTTGCAGTTTGAACCTTTCAAAGTGATTTTTGTACTGTGATGGTGGTTGATATGGTCTGGTATACACAGGAGCGTTGTGTAGGGGGAAGATGAAAGGACGTGCTATAGAAACCCATTAGTCTCAGTCCAGTCATTGAGAGTGGTTGGATGAAGATCTGCCGCAGTTTCCCATGATGCATGGTCCATGATTAGGTTTAGTGTTGAGGCCTAACATTTGGCCTAAAAGGTATCGTAATTATTTTCCAAATGTAAGCGCTTTTGCTTATAATAAAATAAAAATTATGATACGTGGGAATTTGAATAGAAGTTAAGACCACGCTGGACTTCCTTTAAGCTAAATGCTAAGATCAACATGCAAACATGCTCACAAAGACAATTCATAACACAATGAGGTATTTTGTATATAATTCAGTGCATGTTCAAAAACATCTTAGTTGACTAAGTAGCCATTAGTGTGAGTTGGCTTGCCAGATGTTTACGCAGTTTAATTTAAGGTAAAATGCATTCCTTATTTTACTTAGTTTTCATAATATGAACTTGGCAGGTTGAGTGACACTTTGTGCTGGAGGTTAATAAAGGGAACATGGTATGCTAGTGTGTATTACATCATAACAATACACCACATAAGGGGTTTGCTTCCAGCCTGTGGCTGACAATGAGATTCAGTCTGGCCCTCTAAGGGAAGGATTCTGGCACCCCTGACCTATACATTCTGCACATGTGCAGCACCAGTCACTATAGTTACGACTTCCTGCAAATCGTATGGTCAGATTTTGCAAAGTCAAATTACTTCCGTGTAACTGAGAAGGCTTTCCTGTCTTAAGGGATCTTTATCATCCCTGTTGTTTTGCAGTGTATCTGGCAGACTCAAAATTTATCAAAATATGTTCATGTTGTGATTTTAAATGGCCAGCTAGCCCACAGAATGGAATGAGATTACGTGTTCACGCACTGTGACATAAAGACTAGATTACATCATTCATAAATATAATGATAAATTAACATCTAGTATTTAGTGCAGTCATTCATCAGTGATCCAGAATGTAGCTTAGCATCCAATAGGGATCCTCTTATAATGCCATATATTTGTATGTTGGTGAGAAAGAATTGTGGTTGACATCAACACTCACCAGTAATGCACACACACAATAACCTGCCTTGCTTGTGCTGGCCCAAACCACCCTTATATCCCCTGTGTGGATTTACGTAATCATTGGTGTATTTTTGCAGTGTGTGTTGAAACCTTGTTTTTTCCTCCGTGTGCTTCCTGAAGCTGCTCTGCTGTGATTTCTGCAGTGTACTTGACATTTCTCTTCCTCTCCCTCTGTAAAGTCTAAAGTGAAAACCTTACACTTCATGACATGCATAACAGCTCTGAGATATTCCATGTACATGATAGCAGTATATTTTGCTGACTCGTGCAGGGATGTGTGTTTGACTGCGTGTTTTGTGACATTGCTGCTCTGAACAGGGTTTCATGAGTGGGGGCTGTTTCTTGCCCCATCTGCCATCTGTGCAGACACTGGTACAAAGGCCCCTGGGAAATGCAGTCCAGAGGCTGCGCCCTCTCCTTCCTCTGTGTCTGGAGGCTACAGTCAGTCAACATGTCATTGTGGATCATAATCACAGGGGGAAAGACAGAGACACATGAACTGCCCTTCGATGCCAACTTTTCTTTTCCTCTTTCTTCTTCCTACTTTGTGTCACATTTACGTTCTCAACAGTTTTCCAGAATTAACCCAGGGCTCCAACTTATCCTAACAATAGGAGGAATTATCCATCATGTAGTCCCAGAGCCCAAGATGATCAAAACCACAAAAAACCCCAATTATTAATTATATATAACAAAATCTGAGATTACATGTTCAAGATTTTAATCCGAGTTCAAATTCCAGAAATATTCAGTTTAGTGTCATGTGATGCAATGGAGAGTATATTTGGTATATATGGAATATTTGGCAGCTAACAACAACAGCTTTAAACCAGTATCTGATTATAATTATCTTCTGTGAATTATCAGATCAAATATCAGCTGCTCATGTCTGTGCCTCATTGACCCCCAGGACAGATATTACCTAAATATATTTTTCTCTAAGTATTCTCATCACTCTTGTTTTTAAAGTCTGCATAGATTCTCAACCCTACAGCCTTGGAAAACCAAGATAATGAGAAGTTCATTCCCAATCTGAATCTGAGCCTGTGATAAAATTAACTGCTGCTCTTATCAATGCTGTTTACAAAAAATGAGGTCATGCAGAAAACAGAATGTGGATTATTGAGTGTTTAGTGGCCAGTTTAGCCCCAGTGTAATCCATATCTTTTTAGAGATTTGCTATGGTCATCATCGGAGCACTAAACCCTCCACTGCACATTGTAAGGCTGTGGGCAATAAAATCGCTCTGCCGTCCTGATAAGAGAGCACAATAGCATTCAGCCGCTCTCATTTTCTTTTTCGCTCCATCTCCCTCACGCACACATGCACAAACACACACACACACACACACACACACAAACAAACACACACACTTTCCCTGTCGTTGTTCTCTCCTCTGTCCAATCTGCTCTCTCCTGCCCCCTTTGCAGTTCACGCCGTTCATTCTCTTGTTTGCTTTCCTCCCTTTCGTCTCCCCCTCTCCTCTGTTTTTTTTCCCCTCCTCTCCTTCAATTTTGCTCTCCTGCGCTCCGTTGAGCCCTCTTGGCGAAGCGTTAAGTGTATAATCTGTGATCTCATGTCTAGATGGGCCTCTCGTCTCCTCACTCGCTCAGCGCACAAAGGGACTGAATGGCCGCGGCTCACTCAGGGGACACAAATGAGTAATGAGCCACACACACGCACACCAAACAAACACATACGCATGCCCGCACCTCTCCAACACACTCTCAGGGGCTTTGAAGTTGCATATTGATGATGCCAGCTCCAAAGGCTCAATTGAATGTGCAGAAGCAGAGGAGGTGGCTATTGACCGTCCACTCGCCTCTCTGACCTGTCATCTCTGACAGCCGTAATGAGCAACAGGTGCCTCTTTTTTGCCAGCTTTGGCCTAGAGAGTCATCCAATATTCAACAGTCAGTCATAGTAATCAGCCAGTGTAATGGCTCGTTTGATGTGCCATCGCAGCACTACATAATGGACTGTGGTGGGTCTGCGAGAGATCGCTTTCAGTTAAATAATCATGATTTTAATGAATCAAGCACCTTTCAGACCACCATTGAGAAAGTGGTATTTAAAGGCTACAGCTAATGAGGTTAAAATCAGCAATAGAAATAAAATGGCAAAAAAAGGCCAGAGAGTCTGTCATACAAGAGATTAACTGTGTGTCAGAAAAGGCCCCTTTTACACAGAAGACATTTTAACATGTCTCAGTTGGAAAAGTACAGTTGTAAATAATGAAATTAAAGATGTCTGAATTCCATTAAAGTTGCTTTAGTTTCAGAGTTCTGGTGCTGTGTATGCAGGCTCACTGTCACACTGTCATGTCTTACTGTGAATAGAGAACAGAGGCATTGTTGGTGTTTTCAGTAAAACCTGTGCTTTTCCTTTCCTTTTTACGCTTTAAAATGTTTATGTAAGGTGACATGTTACCAAGAAAAAAAACATTCTGGGACAAAATAACCACGAGGAGCTTGGATATTTGTAAAAATATGATGTCTGCGTGGCCATATTTTTAGCATGGGGTGACCCGAGGGAACTGAATGCTCATTTCTGACAGCACTAGTGAATTGCTCTACTTTTTCAGCCATCCAGGATAATGGAGACTGTCCTTACCAGAAAAATGGAAGCAGTGGTTGTTCATTCAAACACGGCAAATAAAGTGATCAGTGTTTGCATTTTAATTGGCAAGTGGCCTCACATGTTATTAGAAATAATCACTGTCTTCTGTCTAAGAAGCAAATGCGTAGCTATTGTGATGCTGATCTCTTAGAAAGAAGGTCAGAGTGTTTTTATAGAGAATTTTTACTTGAATCTGCAGCTTTACAGAGCTTTATAGTAAGATTCAGATCATGGTTTAGCCATCCAGTCATTTAACTGCTTCCGTTCACTCTCACCGCTCTCGTGGTCTTGTTTTTTGGCAACAGTATATTGCTGTTCCCATTGAGAAGGCACTAAAAACCCACTGTACACTACTTGCTCAACACAGAAAAACTGAGTGTCCAGTTATTGAAACAAGTGGTGCATTTAGCTGCTAAAGAGACAGATGTTTGCTGCATTGTGCAGGAGAGACCAAAAACAGAGCTAAAAGGGAGTCATTACTGCACATGGAATAATCAGGTGGCTGGTGACACAGCTTTAGATAAATGATAATGTTGCACTGCGCTTGTTCACTAACTAGGTTGCTGAATCAACTTAAATGGTGATGATTAGTCAACGTTGTGTTCACAGCTTGTTTCTGCTGCCACCAAGTTGTCACTGCAATGCCTGTTGACTCTGAGTTGTTTAGGTATAAACACGTGTTGGGAATAGACCTGTTTTCACAGCAGACTTTCTGAGTTGACCCAGTTGTTTCTAATGACATGAGGCTCTGTTCTAATCAAGAGTCCCAGTAAACCACTGCAGTGTGACAGTAACTAATAGCACAATGCGGGGACTCTAAAACTGAAGCAGTTCAGTGAAATTCAGCCATCATCAGTTGTGTTATTTACAAATTCACTTTTTTTCTGTGACATCTCAAATAAGTCTTTTGACAAGGTCTGTGGCTCAGGGAGGGATTCAGGACTGTTTCTGAGCAGTGTGGCTGGTGAGAAGGGGTCAGACGGACAGAGGGAGTGTTTGTTTTACCAACCTCTTATGAGAGCTGGTTTTGGCTGGTTGGGGTGCCTGCTCATATAAGCTCTTTGTAGCATGAAGACGGTCCTGGCACCGACCCCTGCACCCTCCTCAAACACCCACCTCCTCCGACACAGCCAGAGGGATGCCAAGCTGAAGTGCCAGCTTCTGTGAGGGCCTGAATGAGCAGTGCTACAGGGTTGGCCAGGGCAGATTTAGAGATGTGGGAAGAAAGAGGAAAGGTAACACGCAGGTGTGAAAGTACAGAACTGATACTGACATTTTTAAATGTGAACCACACCTTTTATAATAGCCGCAGTTGGAAAGTTAAAAAGTGAGAGTGCTGTCTGGCAGACAGACAGACTCTAAAACCCATAAATACTCCACAATATGAGGAGATTAGTCATCAGTGATTGGTCTGCTGGGAGATATTGTTACATTTCAGACTGATACTTAACGCATTTCAAGGTTAAACATAACATACTCAATGCCCTGAAGCTAGAAAAAGTTTGTAAAGAGGTGATTGTATTATATATTGTGTAGTCTTGGTGTGTTTTGTCTATTTCTGGTATACAACAGCATAATCTATATACAACAGGCAAATAACACACGGACAGAAATGCATCAGCACACACATTTCAGCCTGGAGTGTTTACCTGTCGAATGATCGAAAAACTGCCTGGAACATTGATGGTTGGAAAGAGGTTGGCTGTCACTTCCTTAGCAACTGCTTGACAACAGGTTGTTTGACTCACCGGCTTGTTTCCTCGCTTGTTTTTTTTCTTTTTTTTTCTTTTTTTTTGTGAATGGAACATGAGCGGTGCACTTGGGGAGCAATCATTGTCATAATGCTGCCAAAACAAATGTCCTCGACTGGTTGCCAAGAAGGCAGTGAGGTCAGTGCTCACAGTGTCTCAGAGGACAGAGGGGGCGGCACTGCCAAGCCCCCTTATCCTGAGGCGTGTGGCATAATGTGTGTCTGTGTGTGTACCAACAGGGTATGTGCCGGGGTAGTAAAGGCCTCTTGTATGTGTTTACTGATGTGACTACTCCTTTTGTGAGGTCTGATTCAAGACGTATGGGTGAGAACTAACGTGGTGGTCACACAGGGTGGGATGAAGAAAGAGATCGAAGGTTACGAGTGTTTATGCAAAACAAGCATGTTCCCTCATAAAACTAATTAGTGATCTTTTGTTCGTGTGCACGGCAGCAACGTTGATGGGGCTTGAGTGCGCTCGAGTGTGCTCAAGCTGCTCATGATCAACCTTATTGCCAGGCAGCATGTTTATTTATACATCAATTAAAAGCCCTACTCGAGCAAATAATGTGCGCAGAAATGCTTAAGCATCCATCATTTTCATGTGACGCGTATGAAATGGTAGAGTAAATATTTATAGCCATATTACATATAGAATTTCCCTCGCACACTTTCTTTTTCCCATCACTCTCTGTCTGACTGGCCTACCCTTTTCATGTCACCTGATGCTATTGGTCCAGGCGGCTCTTGGCAGCATCACGCAGGTTTTTGGTTGCCTGTTCAGATGCTGCTGCTGGTGGAGGATAGATAATAAGTATCTGGGCATTTCCTTGTTTCTCCCTCTCTGTGTGTCTCCTGCACACACCCTGTTTTATCTCTGTGTTGTTGGTCACAAGACCCAATTTGTTGCCGTCGTTTGCATCACCCCTCTCATCTCGCTGTGATGTTCTGTACACGGGTGGGAAGTGTGAGCATGGAGAGATTACGCTCGTGCTGTACATGTGTAGGTATGCCCCGGGGGTGTGCGTGTTTTTCGCGTTCGAGTTGCTGTGTATCTGAGAGTTTCTACAAAGACTCTCCATGCCGTCTCCCCTTAAGCTTGGGTTGCGTGGTATATTGAGCGCCTTCAGACTGGCAGTTTATATAGATGTTGTAGGACGCAGTAGTCCCAGGCGAGCTCTGTAATTGGGAACCTCAGAGGAGAGGGGGAAATTCAATGTGGGATGAATTAATTCTTCCTCCTTTTATTCTGTACCTTGTTCAGGGGTCCTCTCTAATCTGTGCTAGCGCATTTGCAGAGTGCACTGGATCAATTCACTTCACTGAGAGAGAGGAGAGAGAGAAAGGGACAGCTTGAGAGGCGGTTAGATGGTCCAAAGAGAAGGAGGGGATGAGAAGCAGGTAGAAAAACATGGATATTGTCAACATCAATGGTAGTTGTTTTAATGACAGAGCCCCATGTCTGAAACCTGATCGATCCCAATGTGACATTAGTTAAACTAAAAGTTCAGAAAGAAGCGGTTGGCTTACAAGGCCTAACCCTTAATCTTAAAGGTCTCACTGGGGTTGAGACCAAGTCTGTCGATGGGGCAACATGTAATGAATGCTGGTGTCGCTAATGATTGCTGCAGCTAATGCTTCATTCACATACAAGACACTGTCCTCTGCCTTTAGTCTTCATTGCTTTGGTGCTTCATGCACCATGCCTGGGGTTTTTAGTTTTAAGTCAGTTAAATCCAAACATCTGCACTTCTTTTGAACAAAAACATAATCGGGTTTCCAAAGACACACTTTTTAAATGCGTTTTCAAAAAATTAGCAAAAGAAGAACTGAATTAATGTGTGATTCCAGCCACTAGTGTGATGGGAATATTAGGAGGTGAGCAATTAGAGATAAACAGCTGGTGGTGCTAACTCTCCAATTGGGTGCCATTAAACCATTAGAGAAGAAAAGGCCTCAATGAGATGGCATAATTAAAAAGAGCCCCAGTCACAGTAGAAAATGTGACAGAGATATGGCACTCATGATTATCAGAAATATATTTAGCCAGAGTTTCCTACATTAACTTCAGCTGGTCACCATCAGGTACAGGCCACACACCTGATGTATTGAACCGGACATACAACTAAAGTATGCCTTTAATTGCTTATAGATTCAGCTTTTCATTGGTCAAACAACTAATGCATTTTATCCTATTTAAACATTTTATAGCCCCACTTAAAATTTCCAAAATGCCTGAAATGTATGTCATTATATCAATTACATAGATATATGTATGAACAGATGTATCACAATGTAGCAAAGTAGGACTATAGCATGTATAAAACTGCAGAATTGATTCAATAACTCAACTCATACCTTTTTTTCCCAGAGCTTTCAAACACATCTCTGGTCACTTGCCAGTGTTAGTCATGTGTTCAATAATTCCAATAGATGCAAAGCAGAAAATGAACTTTTACAATTTGTTTGGTGGTTTTTATTGTTTTAATTACTACTTTTATCACAGGACACGTTTGTGTACACACATACATAGTGTTGTCATCTCATTAAATTACACATGTGCACAGATATTAAACTGATACTTAGAGTATTTTTTGTGTTAATAGAGAGTGAATTATTGAGTCAGCTTTGTACTGAAGCCAACGTGGATTCAGTTTTCATTTTTGACTTGGGTTCGTCATTCACTGGCACTGGCACCTCTCAGATGGCATTGGACTTCTCCTTCCTTTTCATCTCAATGAGGAACAAACTGACTTTACATGAGTTATCAGTTAGTTTTGTTCATTTCTACACTCATTTCGTGTGCTACCTTCTCATAACTTATCGCGTGTTTCTGTTCCATCTGATTTAATAACCTCAGTGGTGTGCTCTTTGCTTGTTGGTTGCCATGGCTACTATTTCCTGGATAGTGTAGTATGCTGAAGATGAACTGCGTGGGTATACTTGTGTCCATGTGGTGCATGAGTGTGTGTGTGTGTACACGCGCGCGTGTGTGAGTCACAGTGATATGAAGGCTGTACTATCACAAGTAATTATAGTGCACCAGCCATTAAGAGACAGAACATTTGCACTCGATTTTGAAAGTATGGTGTCCTCTGACTAATGCTATCTGAGAGGACAGCGACCGAAATGTGTATTAAACAGTGTCTGTGTGTGTGTGTATCTGTGTGTGCTCACATGGCTTCTGTGTGTGAAGCAGTAGATGGGGCCATTTTTATGCCTGCTGTATTTTGAGAATGATTGTACTGTAGCTCAGAGAAGAGAGTGCTGTGCTCCTCACATTAGAGAGAGACTGAGCAGAGGAGGCGATGGCATTTTGTGTGTGTGTGTGTGTCTGTGTGTGTGTTTTGCACAGATGAAGGACATTTATTTGTTGCAGTATGTGCGGCCCCCAGCAGAAGAAATGCTTTCCTAACCACAATCAGCATCCATCAGAAGCCAGGCTTACCTCTCCTACAGACAAAAGGTTAAACGCTTCACTAAATCATTCTCTCTTTTTGCTCTCTCTCCTCCCACTTGCCCCCCCCCCCCCATCCTAATACCTCCACTATCTACCTTCCATACCATTGGTCCCATGCCCTTTCCTGCCTCCCGAACTATGCCCCTCCTCCCCTTCCTGTCTCCCTCCTCCCTCTCCCTCACCCTCCTCCAGCTGGTGGGTGGCGAATTTGACCTGGAGATGAACTTTATCATCCAGGAGGCGGAGAGCATCGGCTGCATGGTGGAGCTGCTGTCCCACTGTGAGGTGACGTGCCAGGCTGAGATCTGGAGCATGTTCACCGCCATCCTCCGCAAAAGTGTGCGCAACCTGCAGACCAGCACCGAGGTCGGGCTCATTCAGCAGGTGCTGCTCAAGATGAGCACTGTTGACGACATGATTGCAGGTAACTGCATGATTATTAGCATCTGGTGATATGCATGAAGACACTGACGGCACAATGGCAGAAAAAAGTCAGGATGGAGCATGTGCTGAAATCTGCATTGCAAAGGTTTTGTCTGTGTTGACATAATGTATAAAAAATAGCAACTGGGTACATTACAAACTACATTTCCACTTTCCACTTTAAAACAAGAATTCATTATGTTATTTTTTTAATTGGAATCAATAATTTTGGCATCTGTTTAGTAACAGGACACCACAATATGCTCATAACATCACCATTCTCCTGAAATTAGATCAATGATTATTGCTCAAGACAATCACACATTGATCTTCACACATCTTTATGTTCAGTAAATGTACATTTCCTCCTCTTTAATTATTTTATTCTGTATTTTAGTACATTGTTGAATCAAATGTAGAACATTGCAGGTGTCGAAATCAGCACGAGTGGGCCAGAAATCCAAACAAAGACTTGAGTTTTCACTTCCATTAGCACTGTTACATGTCCTCACACTGTCTTATAATAAATGTAACTCTTTCAGTTATAATGTTAAGTGATCACAAGAAGGTGTTTTGTATGATTTTTTTTTTCTATTTTATTAAGCTTTACCCACTTATCTGAAACATGCTGGGCCCAAGTAGTGATTTTTCCACAAGTGCCTTTACAAAAAAAAGAGAGAGCTCCTGCATTCAGCTGTGGGTTGCATGTGTAGGAGGGAAAAACAATTGTAATACCATAGAAAGGAAAGAGTGAGAGCTACATGCCATGTTGAAAACATAGCATGTCTTCATTCTCAGTTACTAGCTGAGATTACATATATTAAAGCTGCCTCTCTGGTGGATATATAACTGTTTCTTTTATGGTGTATGATTGTTGAACTTTGTTGAAAGAATCTTTTGTTTTGAAAGGATTGGGGTTGATATTTTATGTCAATTTTTTGACATTGAACTCTGTTGGAGCTATTAATATATTGTTTTGGACTTTTTATCCTTTACTTTTTTGTATTTCTTTGTAGATTGCCTTCACTGACCTCTGAATTTTTCTTTACAATAGGACTATTTTATGTGTGCATGTATCTTTGCCCTTCAGTCAGACATCCATACCAACCTTCTGGTGCAGCAGAACCAGAGTAATGGCTTCAGTATGTTTGTGCTGCGATTTGAACGGAGGTTTCGATTGCAAAACAACACGTACACAGCCATCTCTTTACATGATCACATTGACCTTGACTTCCCTTTAATGATGCCTCGGAGTGTGTGTCCTGTCCTTCCCTCCCCCCAGTGTCCTCTCTGTCCTACCTACCGCCGCAGGATAATGCGCTTTATAACTTCCATGACTTATTACTGCTCACCACAGCAGTGTACTTAAACAAATTCAATGCCAATTCTCACAGACTCCATTTCTGAACCATGATTCTAACACTTTCGACAAACTATTTAAAATGACCTACATGGATTGATCGTACCAAAAAACAGAGCTGAGGGGTTTTGAATCTGGGACATTGTGTATTGCGATCTCCTCACATACCAAGCACCTCGGTGAGCTAGCCTCCTGCTTTATTCCCCATCGCTGGGCTCTGGCTAATGAAATATTGTGGGAAGACTCTATTCATATCTAGCAGGCCTAATGGGAAAGAGCAGCCTTTGTAAGCAGATTGCTTCACTCTGAGAGGGCTGAGCTGTACCCCTGCCATATCCTCACTGATCTGCTGTGGCTGTGTGAAGTGAAAGTCAATGAGGCAGGAAGGTCATTTTGACTAAACAAATGTCTTTTAACGCAATGTACTTTTTAATCATGTTCATTCATAATGAGAGAAAAAATATTTTGAAACGTTGTCTGTTCACAGGTTGTTACTGCTTGATAGATTATGAACCAATTGTAAAAATGGTTTTGGGAATATTTGAGGAAATGCACTCATTTTGTTTCATGCTGAAAGACAGATGAGAGGATTGACCTCACTCTTACTGTTTGTATGCTAATTACGAAGCTAGAGCCAAGTGGCCATTAGCTTAGCTTAGCTCAGAGACAAAAGAGAAGGGGCGGCAATCCCTGATCTGTCCAAGACTTGCGTTTTTTATTTCACAGTTGTGTTCTTGTAAACATGTTGGCATGTATATTTCTTTTTAACTATTTACGCAGAGCCAGGCTGCTGTTTTCCTTCTGTTCTCAGTCTTTCTGCTAGGCTAAGCTAAGTAGCTAAGCCTGCTGGTGAAGCTTAATGTTTAGCATACAGACATGACAAAGTTAGGTGTAATTTAGCATTTTTAAAAAAAAAAATGTGACTCTCTGGGATTTTATTCACATAATTCAACATTCATTAAGAAGCCTTTTGTGCGCAATAAGTGAGCATGTCACTGGTGTCAGCATTAGTGAAAGCATTACATGGTCCTTTGTTTGCTAGGTACTACTTAACGCTTTCTCGCTGTGTTGAACCTCATATTTTCTCATGTATTAAGATCAATATATATTAATGTTGTGGTGTAAACATTCACTGTATCAAGCATTGCTGTGCACAGCAGCTCTGCTCGAGGCTCAATGTTGTGTATGTAAGCTGTGGAGTAGCTCTGAGGACTTGGATGCAGCATACTTGAATTTCTCTCTAATGACCTCACCATATCTTATCATAGAAGTGTCAGTAGAGGAACATTTCAAATGCTGACTCACACAAACACACACGTTGCGCTCACTTTCCTTCCTCTGACTGTGTTTTCTCAGACCTCCTGGTGGACATGCTGGGAGTCATGGCCAGTTACAGCATCACAGTCAAGGAGCTGAAGCTGCTCTTCAGTATGCTGAGGGGAGACAACGGCATCTGGGTACGTCGAAACTCTGATGGAATTATGTAAAGTTGTACTGTGTTTCATTGTCATACCAGTATGATGATTAATATTTTTGCTTAAAAGACACATAAATATTTATCAGTGTTTTGCAGGAGTGTTGCAAAAGATTCAGATTTTATTTTACTACTAACTGACATCACAGACTGAATATTGACATGTTTTACACCAGAACTGAAGTCCATCCAATGGGACACGGTGCTTGATTCCAAACAACATTTGTGACTCTGAAGACGTTTATTGCGGTTAACCCAATAACCCAATGTCATATTTGTCAAATTAGAAGTTAAATTAGAAGTAACATTTCAGTATTAATGATTCCTGGAAAAAGGACTGAGTATGTAATCGTCACTGTGTCTATGTACTTGTTTTTAAAATTAAACGCATCTAAGGATTATAGTATAAAGATTAAGGTATTCTACAATTAATAGTCATGGAGGATAAATGTATTTTCTGCTCCATCAATTATGCAGCATGAGTTTGTTTGTGTGTCATTAGTCTGGATGTCATTTAAGGGATGGTTGTGCTAATCGTCCAGAATAATAGAGTGTGTGCGTGGATCTATGGATTGATTTGTAAGCGTATGTCAAGACAAGGGCAATTTAGCTTATGTTTAATGTTTTTCTCTTGTAATAAATGTTATTAATGCTACAGAGGTTAGAGTGATATAACCACAGTGGAAAAAAAAGAAACAGCGACAGCCTAATCAGCTATGAAGGTGAAACACTCATTAAATAGGCTGCGAATTCAGAATATATATCCAGGTCAATCCCATTCAGTAACACCCTGCTGTATACAGTACATATAACCACTGTGGGTTAATACTAACCACCAAGCAGCCCCACTGGGGGCTCAAAGGCTCATTTGTTTCTTTTCTGCCACACTTCCTCTCATCTTTAACTTTCTCTGCACTTGCACAACCACCCTAGAAACATTTGTTATTGTGTGCTTCCAACTATGACCTTTGGTTGTGGAATTCTCTTACATGTCATTATAAGTCCCCTGTACAGCTTCCAAACCTGTCGGCTTTCAAACTCAAAAAAACCATAATGTCGCATGGTTTATTGTAAAATTTGGCTTCAAGTGGCACAAATACACCGAGTAGTTGCTGATTTAAGTTTACTTTTAGAGCCACGCTGCCAAGTTTGCTTTAAGTAGCTGTTAATGAGATTAATTGAGGAGTTGAGAGTCGGGAGTACAAATTCCATTTACAGTGCGACTTGTTGTGCGTCATCATCTTAACTGCTCCCTGTAGTTTGCTGTGTGGGTCTTGTTGACTAGAGTGAATGCTTTAAACGGAACTGTGGGTGTTGAGGATGGTTTCTTCGCCTGTGCCATTCCTACTTATCTTAGGGTTAGTGAGGTGCACAGGCTCTGTGTTTGATGCCTTGGCAGCCGCCGGCAGCCACTAGCTCAGTCAATACACCCTCGTCCCTTCTCGTCAATCTCCCTTGTACTCAAGCTCCAGGACAACCACCATCAACAACCCCTGGTCACTGATCAGTAGTCCACAGCAGGGCCATCATCCATCCCCTCAGCCCTCTCTCCCCATGCCTCCTATGTCCAATAACTATCACCACCTCATCCACCTCGCCCCTATTTCCCTGTCTTTTCCAATTTCTCCTCCCCCAGCAGCCCTCTCCAGAGACAGATCGATTAAGGGTTGCCATGGTATTGATGAGGTGTTGTCGAGGGAGGGCGGAGGTGATTGAAGAGTTATTGATCCAGTGGGGTTGTGGTAGAGATGTGATGTCACACCATGTTTTTTTTTTTTTTTAAATACAGTCTCTACCCTTTGCCTCTGATAGTCAGCATCTGACATATAATAATGATCACTTTCCTCTCTCCTTCCTTCCTTCCTTCCCTCCTTCCTTCCTTTCTCCTCTAGCCAAGACATGCTATTAAGCTCTTATCGGTGTTGAACCAGATGCCTCAGAGACACGGTCCTGATACCTTCTTCAACTTTCCAGGACGCAGTGCAGCGGTGAGACTGACCAATATGCACACACACACACACACACACACACACACACACACACACACACACACGCACCTAAGTATCCTTAGCATATAAAGTCTTATTCTCTGTGCACCCAAAATGCTCCAGAGTCCCCCTCTTTATGGCATTCTTCTTTGCAGTCAGTCAGCACATCTTAACTGGCACTTTTCTCCACCAGTGCAAGGAGTCGAATGATGAAAACGAAGTAATGACTCACTGAGTGACATATTGATCACTACAAACACTGGAAAGAGTTGATCTGATGTGTGTATCCTCCTGTAGGCCATAGCATTGCCGCCAATTGCCAAATGGCCTTACCAGAACGGATTTACTATCAACACCTGGTTCAGACAGGATCCACTCAACAACATCAATGTGGATAAGGACAAACCGTACCTGTACTGGTAAGTAAGGTTCTTTACTTCTGGTCACAGACTGGAACTGAAAATGTCATAATATCATAAAACATGAAAGTACTGTTTTTTAATCCACTCTTCAGCACTTCAGCAACATTTGAATTTCTGCTAGCTGTAAATCTCTTTTCTTTGCCCGCTCTGCTGGCCTAATGACATCACATCGATATTTTTGCCAGCGCAGTTAAAGTGGAGTTTAACAGAAGAAAAGGCATCAAAAACATGAGGTATTTGTGTCAGTCCTTCAGGATCACAGAGGAGGAGCTGCTTTGTAGAATCTTGATTTCTAGCACCAACGCAGAGAAAAAGAAATTGTGCGGCACGGCTTTAAGAAATTTTACTTTTTCTTTTTTTAAGAAGTGAGATTTACTTCTTGTTGACTGAACAAACTGTCTCTCTTGCTTCTGCTTTTACTATTGATCCGAGCGAAGAAAAGCACACAGCTGAATAAAGCAGGCTCTGGCTCATTCCTTCTGCGTGTCAAAAGGCATTCTGGTTAAAGTAAGAAGAAACTAAATGAAGTGAACATGAATGGAGCAGGTTGATGGAGGGGGCGCTGCACTTAATGAGGAAAAAAAAGAGCACTAAATTGTCTACAGAGTTTTGCTCAGGCCTAATAATCTCCCACAACAGCTGTCAACACTGCTCAGAGTAGGCTATCAAACTTGTGTACGGGTGACCAGAATTTTTCCTGCTGATGACTTCTAGGATTACCATATCGAGTTTTTTATGTTTAGAAGATTTTAAGAGATTTGTTTTTCATGATAGGTATATAATTGTAAGGCAGTGAAGCAAATTTGCTAAAGTTGCAGCTGCAGCAGTGCTTTTTTTCTTGTTAAATAGTTAACAGTCTAAAACCCAATTGTGATACAAAACAAAGAAGCAAATCCTCACATTTCAGAAGCTGTACTCAGATACCGGTGAGGCATCTTTGATAAATGACTTATTGACATATTTATTAACTGACAAATTGCTTCAGCTATCCAAAATGTAAAGTTCTTTCCTGCTCTGGAGCTGAATGTGTACAGCTAGTTTTGGTCTGCTGGACACAGATGTGACTACATACGGTAGCTGAATGCACCTTGTTAAAATTAATAATTTAGTCTCTACAAGATCAAGAGTTTCTGAACTGATCCTTCCTGCTCTGTGACTTCCTTCTGAACAATAAATTCAGAGTTGTTGTTATTCAGATTTTAGTTTGTTTACTGAACAAGACCAGATGATAAACATTTAACTAATCAGCCTGAATGACACAGACAGGAAGTTAATAGATAAACAGATAATGAATGAGAACATAACTTTAAATGTCAAGACACTCCATTATGAGTGTGCTGCTGGGTGGATTCTTCTGGACCTCGCTGACCTCGACGTTAGTGTTGTAAGTGCAAGCCGTTAGCCACTACGAAGCTTCATTAGCTTTGACCTTTCATTTAATTGAACTCCTTTTCTCTGCTGGTTGGCTTCTTCCCTCCACCTCTTCACTGTGAAAAGGAAGGCTTTTGCCATACCATCACAGACGTGAGCTCTGATTGTGAAAAGTGTCAGGATGTAATCCTGTTTCCTTAGTAACCGTTTGTCAGGTTGTCATGGTAAGTGAGGAGCAAGAGGGAGGGTGTCCTCGTCTACTCTGGCCCAGGTCTTATCATCCTCCCCCAGATGCAGCTGCTACTCCAGCCGCCTGTCTGATACAGGCCTCCGCGGCTGCAGGAAGGCCACGATAACACAGTGTATGCACTGCTAACGTGTACCAGGGATTCACTTGAGAGGGATTTATATCTGCTTTCTGGCTTCGCTCTGTGTGCGATCCTTCCGGGCCTATTTTTGAAGTGAAATGTGTCTTGTTGTTTCGTGAAGAAGCTTAGCTGTGAGACTGGGTTTTACGTGGAGGTTACGAGTGCGGAAAGAGAAATATTATAGGAGAAAAATGGAGGAAAGGGGATTAATAGTGTTTCTCCACAAATCTGTGATCTGGGACCTGGTGCTGCTGCAGAGAAAATACTTCTGCTACTGAAAATGCTGCCTTTTGTGATTGGTTTTGGCTTAAATATTGCTAAAAAGAATGTGAGTGTGAAGGGTGCCCTGGTTGTATTTTGACTGCTTTTTGCACAATGTTAAATGTGAAAAGTGATCGACTTCCTTTGATGTAGTTGACCTTTTGGAGTCACAGGGGAAATGACAAAAGATTGTATTATTTACAATAAAGCCAGTCTGACAAATCAAACTGGACCACATAGTTGAAATGTTATTTATTTGACAAATGTTTCTTTTAGTTTGCTTTCTTTTGTCATATCAAAATGTCAAGTCATTTAGTTTCACTAAAATCTAATAAAAGTGAATGGTGAACATGTAATTTAGTCACACAGAAAATTAAATATTGCACAATTTATAAAGAGATACAAAAAAGAATTTTAATCTAGAGCTAATAATTTTTTTCCAAGTATAACACTTCTTTTCAGACACAGTTGTTGCTAACAAATTGACACAAAGGTAACCTTTTCTGATTTTCCTACAGTTTTCGCACCAGTAAAGGCATAGGTTACTCCGCTCACTTTGTGGGAAACTGTCTCATCGTGACATCCTTGAAGTCAAAAGGAAAAGGCTTTCAGCACTGTGTGAAATATGATTTCCAACCCCGCAAGGTAAGAGCACACGCACACACACGCAAGCAAATAACTCAGCTGAATAATTTTCAGTAGGTGCAGAGTTTTGTGAAGCTGAGCCACTTGTTAGATGAGGCAGCATCAGGAGTGTGTTGCTGTGGGCTTCTTCTATCTATGCTTGCTCTCACTAGGAGTGTTGATGAGTGCAGATAAGGTCTGTCAATTAAGTCCTGCACACTGCCCCTCTACCGCACTGTCAGCATTCTGCTACTGTCCCGAACACATACAAACACACACCCTTGCATGCGCACATAAACACACACACACACACACACACACACACACACACACATTCACTTGATGAGATGGCCTTCCACAGTTTTTGCTGACCTAGTACAATCTCTGCACTGCCTAACAAAGTTCCCAGTGGTTCCATTTGATCAATTTATAAGTCACCGTGTCTCACAGCACTTTGTCCACCGCGTGCACGTGTTAATGTGTGTATATGCTTGTGTGTGAGTGTATTGTCCAGCGCTGTGCATACACCAGCAAAAATTCTAGCTGGTCCTCCTTCCCCCCTGCAATCTTCCTCCCCATCTCAGTCTTCTCACCAGGGAACCTGTGTGCACGGTTACCAGGGAAGATGTTTTGTAATAAACACAAACACATGCACACTGTTAATGGTTAACGTGAGCAAAGGGATAGCTTTGGGAGAGAGTTCTGGTGAATGAATGTGGTTGACACATTGTACTATTTCAAACCTTCTCACAGGAACGGATGAAGCCAATCCTGTTAGAGGAAGATGTACATTTGGATGAAGCCAGACAAATGATACAAACATACTGTAGTTGACTAAATATTCTGGTTATTAATAAACAAGTGCCAAGGTACAAAATAGACAAGCAAAGCGCTGTTTATTTAAAAATAATCAGAAATGCCATGATCGACTAGAAACTGAAACAATAGAAACTGACACTCGTACTTTGAGCGGGCAGAAAAATTTACTCTTCTTCTTAAATTTGGTGGATTTTTGCGTGTGAATTTGTTTTGATTTGTCTGTTTCTGAGTGTGGTTTTTGTATTTTTCAGTGGTATATGATCAGCATCGTCCACATCTACAACCGCTGGAGGAACTCCGAGATCCGTTGCTATGTCAACGGTCAGCTGGTCTCCTACGGTGATATGGCCTGGCACGTCAACACCAACGATGTAAGGGCAACCATTTAGGGAAAAAGGCTTTGTGTTTATTACAATTTCAGAAAAACACTTTGAAGTTGATAAAGAAACTGTCATAGAAGTAGGTGCTATGTGAGTTATGAGTATTTAGTTAGTTGCTCAACTGCTTCTTGAAGAAAACCTTAACTATTGCTAAAAAATCTTTCTGTAAATCACATGTTGCCATCTAAAGTCTTGCTCCCAGCCTCAGAAATCAAGTATTGGTCTGGCTCTGCTTATGCTTCCCTCCTACTGTGATGTTGGCAAACATTTGAGGTTTGCCCTCTGCATTTGTCAGCTGGGGCAGAGTTGCCCTTGGGCCCCGTTCCAGCACAGCTCGCCCAAAGTCCGACTTCAAACTTTTCCATTTAGCAGGGGGACAGATAGCCTGACCTCTCAGTGGCAGCAGAGCCTTCATTACACTTCCTTCCTGGTTGCCTCTTGACATTGCCACAATTACCAGGGCGGCGGTGTTATTCTCTGAAAGAAATACCTCGGCCTTGGGATAAAATGTCCTACAGTTTACACTGCTCAATGAAAGACTCGAAAGAACAGAAACATACAGGTAACGAGTAAAAGAACTGGTCTGAAAATGTGCCGATGCTATCAGGGTTTGTTATGTCCCAAAGGCTGAAGATAAAACTTATTTCATCACTTTGAAGGAGTAGAAAAGTGAAGATCTCATTGTGATAGAGGGTGTCAGAGGGATGGAGTAGATGAAAGCAAGTGGACAGAAAGAATGTAATAGCAGGTGATGGCAAAATTGTAACAGAAAGATTATTAGACAGCTATCGAAAGTTCATCTTTTTCCCATCCACTGTGTTCATCACTACAAAGTGCAATGAACCTATGACCGGAGATTGAAAATGAATCATTAATTAACTCTGAAGATGCTTGAATTTGGGAATATTGAAAAACCTTTAAACAAACATTTCTTCTTGAAGATGTACATGTTGCTGACACTGAAATACTCACCTAGAAATTGTGGCTGGTGTACCTAGTGTTTGTTTACAAGTTCAACAGAACTAAAATAAGTTTAGTGCTAAACTTAGAATAGGTTATAATTCTTTAAAAAAAAAAGTTTTTAAAATAACCAAATGACAATTTTGCTCGCTTTATTTCAAGTTAATTTATGTCAAACCACATTTGCTCTGCGAGTAACAATCCCTCTTTGCAGAGGAAGCTCTGAAAATTTAAAATGTTTAGCATAATTTCTTATTTTTTTATTTTTTATTTTTCTATGCTTTTCAGAGCTATGACAAGTGTTTCCTGGGTTCATCAGAGACAGCAGATGCTAACAGGGTGTTTTGTGGTCAGCTGGGGGCCATTTACGTGTTCAGTGAAGCTCTCAACCCAGCTCAGATCTTTGCCATTCACCAACTCGGTCCAGGATACAAGGTGAGACAGCACCCACGTACTGCATAATCATTCATTGTGCTGTATATTCTCTGTACGGTTTACAGCCCATCAATGTCATCCACTGTTTAGCAGGCAGCATATCCTGGCAAACTGAGGACTGCATTTAAAGTGGCACTTAATGCCATCTTTGCCCGTTCACATTGTCAGCTGGAAGTGGTTGAGACCATCAGTCAATTCTTTGGCTGTCAATCGCAAAAATATCCTGTACATGAACTTTTTGTCGTCAGTTAGACAATGTGCAGTTGGTTTTGCAGCCTGTTTATCCTCTCTTACAGTGTATTGAAGCAGGAGCACGAATTCTCTGTTTTATGACACAAAGAAAATTGCGAACCATTTCAAAAATGTACATTTTAGCTCTCCATTACTTTCATTTTTTTTAAATCCAAAAGCTACTTAATTCAAATGTTTATAAACTCAAATGTAATGGTGGTGCTCACGGCCACTGACTCCCTGTGCAAAGGGGTCACTTTGCTTGCCATGTTACGATTGTTATTCTTTGTATTTAAAGAGCTTTTGACTTGTTTTCTATGATTATTATAGGAAGCAAAATCTACACTGCAACATTTTAAAGTGGCTAAAATGGCTAGTTATGTTACACGTACATTTAAATGTTGTGATTTGAGCAGGGGGTCGTGGCTGCAATTACAACCAAAATTTCTAGGAACTTACTGGTTACCTACATTTAAATGCCTGCACTCAAACTTTTGTCTAAGGTTCACACAAAAAATCTCTGAGACTATGGCAAAGCATCTCTGCAAGTGAACAAAAACACTGAAGTTAAGATAGATGAAGCAGATTGAGATTAAAGGGGCTCAACAGAAAGTAAATAGCTACACTATCACCTCCAGCGAAATCACAAATTGATGTTTGGAATACGCAGTTTGGGAGTATGCATGGGTGTATATTGCCTTTAAACCCAAAGTCTAGACACAGAGCGTTCCTGTGGTAATAAAAATTATTCAAATGAGGCTTCACAATGTTGGGTGTTGAGCACTGATAGCTTTAGAAATCACCAGCTCTGCCTTTTGGCCTGGCTATCGGTGACAGCTGAGATGTCGCAACACCTTGCCAGCTGTCTGCTTCTTGTTTTGGCAAACCTGCAAGCCTCGGGCCACTTACAGCTTGTTTATGAAGGTGTCCAAAGCTGTCAAGATTTCCACACCATGAGGCTGCACGGATATCTCAGGCTTCTGAAGTGTGCGAACAGCTGCTGGTATTTCAAACAGCTCCTTGAAAAGGGTATATACTGAATCAAAAAAATTGCTTTTGTTACTGGGACTGGGACAAGGTGACATGAGGGGATAAACACATGCAGAGAACACATATATTGATATGAGGTGGAACCATGTCTCACATAGGAGCACTGAGTCATACATGTGAGTTTCACGCCTTTGTCTTTCTCTCACAATCATCTCTAAAGCACTCTTTTCTCACATCATATAACATCAGCCACGTTTTAGTTCCTACTCACAATGATCACATGTGCTGTTTCTCAGCCATGAATACTGATTCTTCTCTCTGTCACAGCCCACAGTTTCCTAGGGCTGATCAGTCAGATGATTGCCTCTCTGCATGGCGCAGAATGGGCTTCTCAGATGCCCAGAAGAGACCATTAAATGGCTCAGTTGTTTCAAAGCTGCAGGCCCTGGTGCTGGTGGTGTAATGATGAGTGCGCGGGTTTTTCAGTTGGCTAAAGGAGAACGCCGGTGGGACTCGGCTTGTGTCGCACAGCTTCCTGTCTTAATGTGAATGTAGGCTGGTCCTTGTTCTCATGACTTCACACAGATGCTGATGTATAAAGATGACAAGATGCTTCTGGGGTATCGCCTAATCGGTGTTGAAGGGAACTGTATCTATGTATACTGTACAGTGTGTGTGTGTGTTGATGTGTAGCTGTATGTAGCCTTGGTCTCAGCCACTGTCAGCGTTACTGTAATGAGGAGCAAAAAAGTAGACAGACACTCCGCTCGCTCTGCTAAACAAGCCTTCAGCACAGTGAGAGTGTTCAAGGTCTTCTCGCTTGACGCGCCTCATGATGGCCGACACGCTGTGTGCACTGAATGTCTGTATGTGTGCAGTTCAGCACTTCTGTGCTCTCATAATGACAGGAAGAAGATGGAACATAACATCTTGTTTTTCTGTGTGGGCTATGGTTGAAATAAAGCTTGGGTTGTTTTTTGTCTTTGTGTGTGTGTGTGTGTGTGTGTGTGTGTGTGTGTGTGTGTGTGTGTGTGTGTGTGTGTGTGTGTTCTGTGTAGGTTCTGTCACTCACGTGTTGCTGAATGTGTTGTTGGGTGCACCAATCATCAGGAGTCCAGATGTCCTCATTTCAGAGCACTGCCAACAATCTGGCCACAACGTAATTAATGGACCGTATGAGTCTATCTGGACACCTGTATTGTTATTTCTGTGTTAATGTGTGTGAGTGTGTGCGCACATGTGTCCTTTGTGTGTTTGTCAGGTTTTTCCATTTGATTGTAAACTTTTGGGCAATTATAAAGCCTAAAAATTTGGATATGGCTCAGAACTTGACTTGTCCTTGGCAATGACTATGAATAACTGTCCTATGAACTGAATTTTTAATATGGTTTACCCAATGTTTGATCAGTTTTAGATTTTATTGGCCAGTGTTTTTACATGGCTGGAAAGGTATCAATACGAAAACTTGCAAGTTTCAAACCAATGTTATGATAATTATAAATAATTCAAAATTTATGAAAAAACATCCTGCAGCATTTTAGTGATGGAGAACTCACTTTGGAGGAATAAAAGCTGTTGGAGATGCAGTGAGGCCCAGCTGAATAGATGTGTGTGTGGATATATGCATTTGTGCGTGCTGTTATCACTGCACGCCAGTGTTGTATCTGCAGCTGTCAGGTGTAAAGCGTTGCTTTTATTCCTCTGAGCATGTTTGTGTAACGAGCTGAGGGACACACATGTTAAAATGCAGTCGTTTAAAGCTTTACATATGTAAAAATGTGTTTGCCTCACTCTTGCCTGTCGAAAGCCTGACTTTGAAGAGTCAGCAAAGCTCCTCTACACTTTCAAGTGCCTTCCAACATCGTTTACACGGCAACATTAATACATGCTCACAGTTACACAGCAACATCTATGCATATGCACGCATATACACACACTTCATAAATGCACCACAATAAATGAGCTCACACCGCAAAAAAATGTGCATCTTAATAAGTGTATTCATTCCACATTCATGCTATTCAGTGTGGGGTTTTTTTGTCGTGCAGAGGGCCCACTAACCTCCAAAATAAACCAAAGAGCAATTTATTTGTGTTTGTGATTGATTATCATTGCACACGGTTGCAGTGTTCTACTTTTAATGGATAAGTTTGGTCATCAGCGCCTGTATTTGAATACAGAAATATGATCAGGAAATATAAACATAGACATGCTTTCCTGTAATTACCATTAATGACGCATGGAAAAATAATGTGTGTGTGGTTTAGTACTTCGCTTTCAGATTATAGGTTTATACAAGCAAGCTTTTTGTTTTACAAGTGATTCTTAAAATTGGACGGAAGGAGAAATTAAGACTAGGACAGAGTTTGAAAACAGCACACTTGTATTCAGCCTCCGGATGTAGATAAGGATGTTACGCTGTGGTGGAGCTGTTTTCCTCAGAAGCCCTCATTGTGCAGCACGCTTTTAACTCCTCAGTGTGAAATTTTGCGCTGCATGGTTAAAACTGCTCAAGGCACATTTTTCTCTATCAGACATCAGATGAAAGGTTCAGAACAAGACGGGCCTGCAGGTCTGTGAGCAGCCCGGGGCTTTCCTGTGCAGTCAGGCTGAGCAAGGCACCTGGGGACCCAGCCGCTCGAAGGGGAGAGCGCCCCTTGCCTTAAGCTGCTGCAAAGGGTGGCAGAGCAACTGGCTGGCCTTTCATCTGCAGGGCTTCATGTGTATATCTGCACTGCTGCAGGATATATGGGCCCACAGACCTGTGCATACAGACAGATATAGTCATAGATGCAGATACACACAAATAAAGTGCAACCAACAATGTTCACTTGGACAACAGCGCATTTATACTTTTTCTTTTTCCTTTAAGATAGCAGAGAAGTCAAGATGTCTTTGTCAGTTCAAACATGTCTTATGCTTCTTCACAGTTCCTCCATCCGAAATGTGTGAGTTTATTTTAAGGTTTTGCTGGATGAGGAACTAATATCTTCTCAAAGATGACAATTGCAAGAAAAAAAGTCCATGACAAAGACTTAGCAAGATAAAGGCTTGGGAGCACATGGAAAAGGTTTAAGTTGGTGTTATGTGCATGATAAATGTAACACAATGTGCAGAAACTGAATGACATAATGTGTCTGTTTGGGTCTGTACTCCCTTTGTGTTTTTTGTTGGTGGACTACAAAGAGAGAAGATAAATTTGGAGCTCTGAGTGCTTGTCTCCCACACATCCGCTCCCCCTCTCCATCTCTTATTCTGGGCTAATTGAATTAGTGCCCGGGTTAGCGCTGTGTTCATTAAGCTAATGCTGTGTTGTTTACACAAGGCTCATGCTGCAATTAAGCAGACTCCATTTTGGGTGTTGAGCTCGTACACGCAGATGCACACTCACACTTCTGTTGTCTCCGACCAAGTCATCCATCTCCCTTACTTAAAGTTCTTCTCACACGACCTTTCCCTCCTCTTCCCTCTACCACTGCAGAGCACTTTCAAGTTCAAGTCAGAGAGCGACATTCACTTGGCTGAGCACCACAAGCAGGTATTGTATGATGGCAAGCTAGCCAGCTCCATCTCCTTCACCTACAACGCCAAGGCGACGGATGCCCAACTCTGCCTGGAGTCTTCACCCAGGGAAAACCCCTCCATCTTTGTCCACTCACCGCACGCACTCATGCTGCAGGTCAGTCTGGTTGGATTAGCTGTTTATCACTAGCATTGGCTCCAGACGCCTGAATCACTGCCACATCTCTTGATTTGTTTATTAACTTATATATGAATGATTGAAGTGAAATGAAATTGCAGTTCAGTCTGATTATCAGGCCGTTTTTCCATCGAATGACTCACACCTGCCTCAAACCGCATTTGTAAAAAATCTGTGGAGTTTTTCCTGCTTAGAGTACTGAAGACGTGGGGTTTACTGCAGGAGGATGAGTTAAAAGAAAATACAAAAAGCACCTTTTTAAAAGAAGGTTGCCTCTGTATCTTGCAGAAAATACCAGTGGTTTAAAACCTACAATTTTTACTCTCAGCTCTCAGCTGTTAAACTCTCTTTTGAGGGTATTTCTTCCAAGGTAATTGTGTTTGTGAAGTGCTCTTCTTTGGTGTTTATGTTTACATAGCAAACATAAACACATGTAGAGGCAGGACGTTTTGGAAATTTTTCATCACAATGAAATTATTTTACCCACCATTTAAATGTCAAACAGATCAGAATATCAGGAAACTCAGGAAGCTCGTGAAAAATTTGTTCTGCTCTGAGTTTGCATATGAGAGCTGTTTAATATCTATTAACAGTAGTGTGTCTGTGTGTGCACATACAGTCCATTCCATGTCTGTGTTTCCCCATTTCTGTCACACAGGATGTGAAGGCCATCGTTACCCACTCCATCCACAGTGCCATCCACTCTATAGGAGGCATTCAGGTCCTGTTCCCGCTCTTTGCTCAGCTGGACTACAAACAGCTCAATGACAGCAGCGTGGACACCACAGTCTGGTGAGCGATTTACAATAAACTCAGTTTCACTTTGTGCAGTTAAAGGATTGCTGGTACACGAAATGGGCTACAGCATCACAGAATGCACATTTTGTTGCTTAATGTGCAACATTTTTGCCACGGAGCCATAAACAAAGGGGGGGAAAGTAATAGAAGGGGGGAAAAGAGACTATGAGCAACATTAGATAAAGACGAATCTTATATGTATGAGAAATTATCTTCCATCTGAAAGACCAACCTGAGACAATTATGCTGCAAGCTAGAAATAACTGATTATAGAGAGCAGGGCGTGTAAGTGTGAAAGGAAGAAGAGTTATGTGTTTTCTCCCCGGAGCGATGAGCAGCTTTTAGAAAGTCGGAATGTCTGCGTTCTTCTCTCTCTCTGAGATCAACTCCATCACAGGAGCCTTAATGCAGTTACATATCAGGCAGCATCTCTACATCATGCGAGCTGCAGTCAGACTGTTTATCAAATATGATCAGGAAGACAATAACAAACAAAGATACTCATGATTATTAAAAATAAATGATGCAGGAGCTGAATGTGGGTATTGAGAGAGGCGAAGCAAACATGGAGAGGAAGTGCTTGCCTCTTTATTAGAGAACATGTAGAAATCCACCAAAGATCTTCACGCAGAATTGATGCAACATGTGTGCGCAATGTGTGTGTTGCAGTGCCACTCTGCTGGCGTTCCTGGTGGAGCTGTTGAAGAGCTCCGTGGCTATGCAGGAGCAAATGCTGGGAGGAAAGGGCTTCCTGGTGATTGGCTACCTGCTTGAGAAGGTCAGTAAAATGAAGAGTTTGTGTTACCATTACCTCCACCAGCATTCTCGAGGCTTATTTGGCCTCTAGTTTAATACTTTTGTTCACGCATATTTTTATATTGCGCGTTATGTGTTAATTGTCTTTTTTCAACTGCTGTACACCCGGTTACCAGTTTAGCAGGTACAGCTTGGTAAAAATAAAAATTAATTCATAATAACCCCTACAAAAAAATCATAACCTTCAGCACAGTTATAATTTTAATTTGGGCTCAACTGGTGTCAATTCAACTTCATCATTCTGCAGGCTGCTACTTGTGGTGTTGTTTAATTGTTATCCACTATACGGGCAGGTGTTGCAGTTGTTTTGTTCATTGTTGTCTATGTAATGAAATACACTTCAGCCTCAGTGTGCAAAAGAAGATGATGTGAAAATAGGAGAAAGAGGCAGTTCACATTAATTACATCCCAGACTCGGTTGCAGGTGTAAATTAATCACTTGGCACCTTTGGCAACTTTAAATGTAGGCAATTAAGATTCTGCAAAACAAAAAAACATAATGCAGCAGGTCACTGAATGTAACCACGGTGAGACTGGCTGTACTGTAGGCGGCTGACAGCATCTCCTGACATACTAACTTTAAATAGAACCTTTATAATAAAAATAAAATAGTTGTTTTTCAGATCTGAGCTGAACTTGTGTGTCCTCTATGTCACTAAAATGTCAAACAGTAACTATGGCAACTACACATCTACAATACTGTATAGATGCAATTGTCTTTTGTTCAAAGTATCAGATGTTATAATGGTACTCAGCTCTAAATCTATCTATATAGAAGATCTAAAGAGAGCTTTATAAAAGTGCTGATGAAGTTAAAAGTTAAAGAAGAGGTTTTAATGACCATTCACTCTCTGTAAATGAGTTTATTTCCTGTATCTTGTTCAGTCGTCACGAGTCCACATCACCAGGGCGGTACTTGAACAGTTCCTGTCCTTCGCCAAGTATCTGGATGGTTTACCTCACGGGGCGCCGCTCCTCAAACAGCTCTGTGACCATGTCCTCTTCAATGCTGCCATCTGGATACACACCCCTGCCAAGGTCTGTTCATTTCTGTAGATGTGTGTGTGTGTGTGTGTGTTTTCATGACCTTGCTGAAAAACACAATGATGATCCGAAAAAAAAAATATTTAGGTGGCTCCCAACAGGAAACTGCATGTTGTGTTTCTCTTATCCATGGGTTTTTTTTCTGAATGTAAATATAATTGACATAAGAATGCAATGTAAAATGTACAGGAAGGGGGAACTGACATCTTAGTGGCCTGTTGCCCTTTACCATGATATAACAAAGGAGGTTGCAGGACACAGAGGGAGGAGCTGGCACATCACGCACGGAAAGGACAGAACACGCAAGAGAAGGAAACAAAGAGAAAAAGTGACATTTGAAAAGACCCCAGGACAGGAGAGGGATGTGTAGTTCCTCTTTTTCCTCTCACTCTGAACTAGATGTGAGTGTTTGTGGCGTTCCCGCAGGGCCAGTCAGCTCTTGCCTCCATTATTTTCAGAACTTCCTGACTCCCCCTGTCTCCTCCCCTCTGACCCTGAGATGTGATTGGCTCCTGGGTATAGATGGAGTTAAGGCGGAAGAAATTCGGCTGAGCCGTCGCTGCTGCTCAGGAGAATTAGGAGGGTGTGAAAGTCAAAATCCAACACAGCAGGAACATATCAGCCTTAGCTGACATATCACCTAGAAACAATTCAAACTGGCTCAACTTTGGGATGCTGTTTTGTCTTGTTTTGTTTTTTTTTTTTTTTTTTTAATTGAGTGCCAATATAGAAAATTGCAATGAATTACGTGTAAACATTCAGTAGGTCTATAATGAGATCAAGACAAACATAATAAATGTACTGAGCAGCAACACACACACACACACACACACACACACACACACACACAAATCTTTTAATCCTTTAATCTTACTTCCACTGTACCATTCTGTCTCCCACTGAGCTTTATTATTTTCCACTTCTCAGGGTATTATTATCACCTTCATTACTGGCAAGAATAGCCTTGGTCATATTCAGGACTTAATGAAATACTTGAAGAAATCACATCTGAATCTCATCTCCCATCCCTCATAACCTCTCCTGCGCTTCATACTGAAAACAAAGGGCCTGTTTTCTTTACCAGGCACTTCTGGTAAACATAATCCTTTCAGAGACGGAGGGATGTTCGCTGCAAGCGATTGTTGCAGCCCAAACTGCTGTGCCACGATCAAAGAACTGCAGGCTCTTCAGCTGCCGAAACCTGTTGTGAATTGCGGCAGATAAACACAGTGTGTGAAATGTAATGAAGAGCGTTTAAGTCAGCTGGGCACGCTCTACATTCTAGATGAGCTGCGATGGGGTATGGTCAGGCCGCGGCACTCCGCTAATTTCATCCGCTTAAAGAGAACTACCTCGTTAAGGCTGGTCCTTAGCGCCATGGTCACTGTAATGAGCTCAGAGATTTGTGAGCGTGCAGCAGACTTGAATCTGTGTACAGGAGATTGTTAGAGGAATATTAAGAGAAGGGGAAAAAGAGGGGGGAACAGCAGGCGGCAGGGAACGAGGGAAGGAGGAAATGAGCAATCGGAGAGTGCCCTCCTTAAATGTCAGCAATGCGTAAGGGGCTCCTCAGATGCCTGACGGCTTCAGGCACAGAAAGATCAAGACTAACATAAAGCAGAAAACATTGGTGCTTTGCTAAAGGGAAGTTTCCTCCCACTCCCCTGTTGCTGTCTTTTTACAATAAAACAGCCCTTTGTTTGAACACCAGAAACAGACACAGATGATTTGTTTCTCCCTGGCAGGTCTCTGACAGTTCGTGTTTGTCGGTCGACCTTTGCATGTGTGGTCTGTGTGCCTATATCTACTGTATAAACTGATGTGTGTGTATCCAGGTCCAGCTATCGCTCTACACGTACCTGTCATCCGAGTTCATCGGCACAGCCACCATCTACACCACCATCCGCCGTGTCGGCACCGTGCTGCAGCTGATGCACACACTGAAGTACTACTACTGGGCCATCAACCCGCTGGAGTGTAGTGGAATCACCCCCAAAGGTCTTGGTACGTTCACACGAAGCTTTACTCACTGTAAAAGGAAAATAAACAGTAGACAAGGAAGAATGACAGTCCCTTTTACACCATAACCACTTAATGGTTTTACCCACACTGTCGCTGACCTTGTCTCTATTGTATGTTACATATATGGAAATATGTCTATACAACACATGACATTACATCTCTCCATTTCTGTCTCTTTGTACCCACTCTTCCTCTTTCTCACTGTCTCTGTCTTTATTATCAAACATCTGTTTGTGACATGATGTTTGACTGGATTTTTCAACGAGCACGCAGCAATTTGCCAAGTGTGGTGAGGTGAGAAAGGAAGAAGGGTTTGAACTATTCTCTCTAGTTTTTTTTTTCTTTTTTCTGTACATCACACAACTATTTCTGGCACTGTTTGTGTGCAACACTATGAATGCCTTCCGGGAGAAATTGTCCGTAGGTGCGTGCCATTACTGCTAGTGTAGCGGACTAAAAACTGCCGTCCACGTTTGCGAACTTTGAAACACAAATTCAGCATGCATACTGTACCAGTCATAAGCTTACACTTAGACAGTAATTAACGAACTGTCAGATTTACACTACATATACAGTAGGTATTTATACCTATGTTTGTAACAACATTACAATTTGTTAAACGCAAATGTTTATTTTTGTAATTATATTCTATCCAGAGTCTTCTTAGATGGGAACGGCTGCAGACATGAACCTAAGAAGCTCACTGAGACATAGTGCATATCAGACAATACAAATAAACTTGAGCAGACTCAGTTTGATATAGGATTTCATTCAATTATCTGCTCTTAAAGGAGGCTGATATCTCTCCATTAGTGCAATGGACCTAGTTATTACTAGATAAAGGCTTTTGATGATTTGTACATGGAGCACTTTTAAATAAGAATGTTCTTGGCTAAAGTCTCTCTATGCCATAAAATTAAAGAGCCCAAACACAAGAGGATTTTCGCTCCCCACAAGCCAAATACCAGCAATTTCTTTCTAATAAATCTACATTATTTCAGAGTCTACACAATAATCATCACTTTGACGCACTTGTTAAAAATTTCTTTCTTTTCTTGATTGCTGTTAAAACAGCCTGTCTCCTGTGGAGCTGTGTCAGCTAACAAGAACACTTCACGCTTGTCTTGAAAATGTAGAGGAGGTAGTTTATAGCCACCTGAGAAACACGAGACATTTCTTCCACGGGACCGCAAGTTAGTAGTGATTACTCAGAGAGGTAATAGTTTTGTTTTGTTTTTTTTTTAAATGGGCCAAGAGGTTTTAAAATGTTTAGATCAGTGTTAGCTTACAGCTGAAAACGACCCCACAAAGACCTAAAGTCAATAACCGATAAAACTTGAATAGCTAACTGAACTAACTGTTTAATGGATTTAAATGGTTGCGCACATTGTCAGAGACTGACACATACATGCATTAGTGGGAGAGAGTGGGTAACTTTCCTTCCCCTTAACCATCACTGTTCATGAGCAAGGCTCAGCAGCTCCATGGTGCAAATGTTTCAGTGTATTTGAGAGGCAATAAGACTGCTCCAGAAAAACAGAATTCATATTGTTTTTTTTCCAGTAAAAAAAAAAAATTGGTTTCTTGAGAATAACAGCAGTGTTTCCTGTGAAGCCTGTGCAACAAAAATCTATATATGTTTTGTCATTTTGTCCTGAAATTCATGCACATCCTTTTTGTGAAATGCAGTGAATCTAAAAGCAAAACTATGATAAATTTGTCCCTATTTGAAAAAGAATTTCAATTAGGACACACATTCAAAACGCAACACGGCGACAGACCAGCTTTTATATTTTCACTGCCTTTGTAATTCAGCAGAGAACAGTGTTAATGCCACACACCAGAGCTTCAGAGAGGTCGGAGCAAGCGTTTCACTTTAATCAACCTCGTCTTTTGCCCGGACCCTCCACTGACGATGAGTGAGCATCCCATGTTGCCATGGCGACAGACAGATTTGATTGGCAGATCCAAGGGAGCTTTTGGAATTTCTAATCAAGTGGCTGTCTGGCTTCCTTTCTGTTTGGCGATATTGCTGTTTGACTGCTGGGATTTAGCCCCATAAAGAGCTGCTGATAACGCTAGCAATTAGCCTCAGACACGTACTAATGGCTGTTCAAAAGCTAAAGGATGTGCTAGCTGTGGTTTGGAAGTCTGCGTATGTGTATACTTGATTATACTGTAAGAGTGTGATACACATTGATGGAATTAATTTGCATACTAATTGGCAGATATTTTGGACATACACTGAGCTTTCTGAACAGAAATGTATTTAACTGTGCCTTAGTTTGAAGTAATGAGGTTGAATCCAAGCTGCAGATACATGGTATCTTTTGTGTTCCGTTATTTTTACCTTGCACCTGTTTTGAACCTGGTTAGAGAAACAACTTTCCTCTCCACGTTTTCCAAGTAAGTCCATTTGATTTAGCCTTAAAAATTGCTTTCAGGACCACAAAAAGGAGTCCTGTGCCTATAAAAACATCTCAGGCCTTTTGCTCTAGTTGGGTACATTACTTTTGAACTCTGCAGCTACATTATAACACAACTGAAAGAGCGATTAAATAGATTCTATTGAAACAAGAATGCAGCTGAAACAAATTAATGACATAAATAATTAATGGAATAAATATCCGGCACTGAAATACTTTGTCAGAACTTTTTGAAAGTAATAATGTGCCTGAGTTTTACTTATTTGTTAAATGTTACTCTGCTAGCCTTAGTGATCATTTTTATGTATTGTTTCCCTTTATTTCATACCTTTTAATGTGCATGCACCCACACACACACACACACACACAGAGGACATGCATAGTTTCATTATTAGAAAAACTCTTTTCTCTCACAGGTTGTCATTATCAGGGAAAACAGAACTGTTTTTCCACAATGACTGGATGAAACCTTTGAGTCAGATCAGCATAATAGGAGGAAGAAAATTAATTCCAAAAAATAAAAGACGATAATTAAAGCTGCCCCGAGAAGCGGTTTGCGATGAATACAAGCTTTATTCAAATCCTCTTAAAAGACCCTCAAAAAGGAGGTTGCAGCTGGTGCATCCGTGCTTTCGTTTGACACGGAGCTGATGTGTAACTATGATGGATGGTGAGTGTCGCCACTCAGCCAACATGTACCAGCTTGATGCACAGGGATGATGGATCATAAGGGATTGCTTCGGTGTCATGTTTTGGCTTTGTGAAGAGCAGGTGAACCGGCTGAGACGCCTACACACTCGTATGATTCAAGACCAGCAGAGCATGACAACGATACAGAAGAAGAAGCCTCATATCTTCTTCCTTCCACACCCTCAGCCTTTTATATTTCTCTTAGCTTACTTCCGCTGGCTAAGCAGCTATGGGTCAGATATCGGTTTAAATGTTCTGAGAGGTGCTTTTCATTGAGCTCACAGTAAACACTGTTTGCAGTTGCAGTGCTCTGCTATTCAAGCTCGCATAAAGTAAGGCCGATTGCAAACGTCCTGACGCAGCAAAGTGCATAGTGGCGGATGCACACAAGCATCCGCCATCGTAAATGTTTATTGTTGCCTTAGAAAATTAACAAACCTCTGTTGGGAATGTAGAGTGCTGATGAAAACAGGCAGCTTGTGAGGTTTATTGTGTACTGACTGTTTGTTCACTAAACTAGATAAAGGCGAGTCAGCTTTAACCAGCTGTAATCACCACTGGCAGCATAAAAAGGGAAATTGCCCTTATTTCTGAAGGGTGAGTCGTATATCATTCTGGGTTTGACCTGAATCTATTCATCTTTTAGACTATCTGGCACCATATTCCATTAGCCAGTTATTTGGCAGTTGTTTTGAGCCGATTCATCACAACCCTAAGCTTCTAGTGTATTTGGCGTACACATTAAACACCTCAAAAATGAATGAAATGCAATTACAAGAACGAATATATGTGGCCAACATCTGAGTTATCGGTTTTGTTCTGTAACGAGTACCACTATGTCATAGTTTTGGATGTCAATGGCAGTTTTGAAACCTCTGTTGAAGCTGAATGCAACCACATAGGCTGAAAACATGAAGCTGGTGGCTCTTTGTGACTCTTTAAAGCACAGGTTTGTAAAACGAATGGAGGTCTATTATGAATCAGGGCACAACGGAGCTAAATCCTTCAAGACGTCACACCTCACCTCACGTCACCTTTGGCAAGAGGCGATGACATCAGACCATCCTGAGAAACTGCTCATGTTCTGCGTCAGATGCTTTTGTGTTTTTAACTTGATTATTTCTTTGTAGCCCAACACAGAAAAGAGAGTGCCTGAGTGCCAGAGCTTTAAAGTAGATACAGTGGATTGCAGTGCCTGTTTGGTTTGGATCATTTGGACCATCAATCACATTTTTGTAAATTGCCATGTCTTTGCTGTAATCAGTTAGATTAGTACAACTATAAAATATCCAGATTGCTAAATTGCCTCTGGAGTTAATGACAGTGATTTACAGTTCACAGTTGTATCATAGAGTGTGTGTGCGTGTCTGTGTGTTAACATGTTTTTCTCTGCTCTCCAGGAAGCCCAATAAAACCTAATATCAGTAGTGCTCACTCAGGCTGAGCTGCAGACTTATTTAGCTGATCATTATCATGCATAAAAATGGATTTTTTAACAGGAAATTATCCTTTTGTTTTATTTTATTTAGACGGACCGCGACCATCCCAAAAGGAGATCATCTCCCTCAGAGCCTTCATGCTTCTCTTCCTGAAACAACTCATACTAAAGGTACAGCGAGAGAAATGGATTACCATTATCTTCATCGCATAGTTAAAGTTGCAAGAAATCACGTCTTTCCATTATGTCCACTGTTGTTTTTTTCCCTCCTGGGGGCCGCTGGCTTAATCTAAAATGTGTGTGTGTGTGCATGCGTGTGTGTGTGTGTGTGTGTGTGTGTGTGTGTGTGTGTGTGTGTGTGTGAAGAATCACATTATAGATGAGCAGCCTGAATGAAACACTGTATCTTTTGTGTTTGTGTGTGCGTCTATTGATTTCCTGCATTTATGTTTGTGTGTCTCTGTGAGGTTGTTGCCTGTTCACAGTTCGACCACATCAGCTGAGAATAGGATTAATGAAGTCATCTGAGGTTAATAAGATGTAAAAATAACTGAAGATCACGAGTGTTATGGTGAAAGATGCGATGTCTGTTTTATTTCACAGGACCGGGGTGTGAAGGAGGACGAGCTGCAGAGCATTCTCAACTACCTGCTGACCATGCACGAGGTAAACACTAACGTCTGTGTCAGAATAGATGCTGTGAGCGAGGGCAGCACAAAAAACCAGACAGTGGGAGCAGGTTGAGCGGAGCTGGTGGCAAAATGTGCATTATAATTTGTGGGCTGGAGTTATGGTCCACTTAAACGAGCGAGAGTGTGAGTCAGCTTCGGCGCTGTGACAGCATGAAAAATGGCGCAACAATGGACTGAACAGAATGTACTCTTCTGTAACAATTATATCTATTCTTGCTCTGAAATACCACCTGCTCCTCCGCACCCCCACCTCCCTCCTCGTCCACCCCTTCAACTCTCTCCCTTTGTCCTCTTAACCTTCTATTCTTCTGTCCCATCAGGCTTCCTCTTCTTCCTTTACTCACCTGTTCAACTGCACTTTCTTTTCCCCTCAGGATGAGAACATCCATGATGTGCTCCAGCTGCTGGTGGCTCTTATGTCTGAACATCCAGCGTCTATGATCCCTGCGTTTGACCAGAGAAATGGAATAAGGTGAATGCGGCCCACACATACAAGAACACATTTAAATATCTGATGCAACAGCAGATTGTAAAAACATGGAAAAAAACATTTTTCTTAAATAATATGATTCTTTTAATTTTTTGTCTGATCACGTTTTCGGTCAGAACTTTGCCGTATTTATTTGTCAATGTTAAATACGAATTCTTTTTTACTAATAGACAAAAATAAATTGGGCAACAAAAAGATTTTATTTTAGAAATTTTAGATTTTTAGAAATGTCTTAAACTATTCACATAGCATTCAATATACACCTTCCCTACTATTGTAGAGATGACTTATGATATTAAAATTTAGCATATGCAGTTGTATTCTCTGGTTTTTATAATACAAAATAACATTGTCATTGTCTTTACTTTAAAATAAAAATCTCTGTACTCTTCTAGTTTTGCACTGCATCCATAACATAAATGCTTTGCTGTATGGTTGAGCTTTGGTTTATTTGTTCAGTTACAATGCTTATTTTACATATATAAAGGGTAGCCACAGCCAAACAGTTGATTCCTCAAAGACAGACTCCAACTGTGCTGCAAAGTCCCCAAAAGCTCAACTACGCATAGATGCCTGTTCTGGTTGCTATGGTAAATCTTCTGTTGCCAGAGAGCAAGTCAGCAAACTGTTTGTGTTTTCGCTTTTAATTTTGTTTTACTTTAATGTCCTCCAAGTTCGCTCCTTTGAAGAAAATGCTTCAGTCAGCGTACATGTTTCTAACTTTAAGGATGTTTTCTGAGTATCAGGCAGCATGTGTTAAAGGCACACAGAAGAAGCCCTTTTAGCCAACATGTAGAGAGATAACAATGCCTTCGTTAATATGTAATCAATGTGGCTGTGTGTTTGACATGTTTACAGGGTGATCTGCAAGCTCCTGGCCTCAAAGAGCGAGAGTATCCGGGTCCAAGCCCTCAAAGTCCTGGGCTACTTCCTCAAGCACCTCGGTCACAAGTCAGTACCTCTTTGTCCCCCTGCTTTCAGTCTGGTATATTCCTTTGGGTGTTGTTAGGTGCTCAATAAAGGGTGAATCACTGAAATAAGGGAGCACTTAAAGCACTGAATCTTTCTTTCTGCCGCAACTAAAACACAAATGCATAAGTGTAGTGAGACTGAAAGGCCTCACATTGAGGTCTGAGTGTGAGAAAACACTCTGCAGTAAAAACTGAAAAACTGCAGCAGTGCAGCCTCCAGTGAGCCTTAGAGGGACTGTTTGTTTGTGTGTGTATGCGAAGATAATGTCCTCATCATCAAGTCCAGGCGGAATAATCATTTTGACAGAGTGCACTGGCAGGGAGGTGGAACCTTGATGAGCAGCAATGAATGCTGGGGGATTTATTCATCCCATGTGACACACACCCCTCTTGCCCAACGTCACGGGAGCAGGCTGCACCTGAGCCTTGTACCTTCAGTTCCCCACCTACTAAACATCTGCTCAAACCAAACATCCTGTGAGGCAGCCTCTTTAGGTCTACACATCACTTCAGTATCTATAGAAATTTCTTATTGCTCCAGGTTGTTATTTACACACAATACAGCTGAGAATTTACCCTTAAATATGTATATATATGTATTTTGAAAAATAATTAAATCAATCGGACATAACCTATTTGCATATGTTGGACTGATGATGTGATTTATTGGCTTAAAAGCATTGTTTGAATCAGTGTATGAACAACTGTTGTAGGTGTTATGTTATAAGACACTGTTTGCATGTTTTTTTGCTGTTTATACATTACTATATATTTTTGGTGCTTTATATGTATACAGTTTATGCATGCCTACATTTAGCTCCTTGTTCTGACATATGATTGAAAGCAGAGTGCACATGCATCAACACTTAGGCCACAGGTGAGTGGATTTTTCTGATTCTGGACAGTCTACCTACAGATGTATCTGATAGTTGACATTGACAGGTAATTTAAGATTTGAGGATAAGTGTGTTTGTGTTTTTTATCTTAGTCATGGTTGCATATAATGACATAATATGTTGATTTCTGTGTAACACTATATCCTACTCTCCATTTCTATATATATTTAATTTGTCCAATCAAACAAGGAGGTTGGAACTGCGTGTGAAAAACAATTCCCACTCTCTGTGAAATGTAAATTATTCTGTTCGAATACAGAGTAAAATTAGTAACTCATTAAACAGACTGAAAAACTAATTAAAACATAACAATGGGAGCTAAATGATTTGTTAAGATTATGTGTATTGATTCAGTATTGCACAAACCTAACTTCATTCTCGTGTTTCTAATGGCCTGGTTACGGTCAGGAATACGCAGAAGCTTGGACCATTATTCGTTTGCTTCAGCTAAAAAAATTACTTAGAGTTAGTCAACCCTGATTTCTGGGCCTCTCAAGTTAAAAGCCTCTTAGAGACACACTTTTTCACCCACTGGCAAGGTTAATAGCCAGACTTAATCATTTGCAGCCATATGAACGTTGCCCTGGTGACTCCTGCAGTGTTCTGTTAATGTCTCCTGTTAATTTCTCTTGTTGGTATTCATTTCTCGTCCTCGTTGCTCCCATCATAGCTGACAGGGCCACATGGTGCCACCTGCAAGTATCAGATCATCATCAGTCCAGTGACAATCAATGTCAGTTTGAACTGTCAGAGACTCTGTTATGAATGGCAAGCCATGTGTGTGTGTGTTTCCCTGCAGGAGGAAGGTAGAGATCATGCACACACACAGTCTGTTCACACTGCTGGGGGAGAGGCTCATGATGCACACCAACACTGTCTCTATCACCACCTACAACACTTTGTATGAGGTAAGCAATTGTTTGGCTTGTTTAACACAGAAATCATTACTGTGGCAACTTGCATGAAGTGTTTTTAGTTTGTTTTTTACACATCTGAATTCATTTGACAGCTGTTAATCTTCTGTCTGTGCAGATTCTGACAGAGCAGGTCTGTACCCAGGTGGTACACAAACCCCACCCTGAGCCTGACTCCACTGTCAAGATCCAGAATCCCAGTAAGCACAACAACGCTGTACTGTAGCTCGCGTCTGTCTGTCTCTCTGTGTTCTTTGGTCTGCCAATAATGCAGCGTTGTTTTAATGCGAGTAAACAAACAACAAAGCTCAAATTCAGAAGCCGACACTGCTGCCATCTTCCACTTACTGATCTGCCTCACACTTTCCTGTCCCTCACATTTTCTTCCTGTCTTTCATATAAAACATTTTTTATATATTTGCTTCTCCTACTCTCTTATCTCCTTCCTCTCCCCATTACCTGATTTTTTTTTTCCCTCCCACCCAGTGATTTTAAAAGTAGTGGCCACCCTGCTGAAGAACTCCTCTCCCAGCGCTGAGCTAATGGAAGTCAGGAGACTCTTTCTTTCTGACATGATAAAACTCTTCAGCAACAGCCGCGAAAACCGGCGGTAAGAGCACAAAAAAAGGACTGTACTTGCATTCACTCAGCTGCAGGTCTTTTGCTTATTTCAGTGATTGGTATATTTTAATATTAAGCTCTTGCTGCATCCCTGATCACACACAGTGTTTTGCGTTTTGTCCCAGTTGCCTGCTGCAGTGCTCCGTGTGGCAGGACTGGATGTTCTCCCTTGGGTACATCAACCCCAAGAACCCAGAGGAGCAGAAAATAACTGAGATGGTGTACAACATCTTTAGGATCCTGCTCTACCATGCTATCAAATACGAATGGGGAGGGTGGAGGGTCTGGGTCGATACCCTGTCCATCGCACACTCAAAGGTGAGGGCTATACATGCACTTTTTAACATTCTGTTTATATTTCTCTCTAAGACGTCTGGCTAAATGGACAGACTAAAGGCTCCTCCATGCACTTACCATTTTGCACTCATGACCAGCAATCATACATGAAGAAACCCATTAATGAAGAGAGAGAAGTGCCACTTTCCCATTCAAGAGGCTCTGCTGTAGACCAGGATGCCCTGCAGCCACATTATACTGAATTTTTTTAAGGCCAGATTCTCCCACTGTTAAAATCACTGTGAGTGATGTAAACGTGCAGCTAAATGGAAAACTGAAGCCTGATTTTATGAAAGTTTTTAAAAGGAAAATTGGGACTCTAGTAAACCTTGTAGACAAGGAAGGTGGACAAAATAACAAGGTCAATGACTACTGACCACAGTGCTGTGTATACTGTATAATAAGCTTGTAATGTTGGGTGTGGGGGCTGACTTTTCCTATGAGGTCTCGTTATTTTTCAATTTCATGCAAATGCGGTCACATGTCATTATGCCCCTTTGTCTGACGTGATTATTATTAAAGATATGGACTGATATAGATTCAAATGGGACTGAACTTTTATTGACGTTGACTTTTATTGACATTTTGAGTGAATCTTTCTTAAAGACTGAAAAACAGTATTGATTTTTACATACCGACTATTGTCAATCGTAATTCTTTCTGTCAGTGACCTGTAACACCCAGAAAGAGTAGCATGCTGACATTTCGTTAATACCATTCAATAGATATCATTTATTCAATTGTGATCGTTTCTCTGTTCGCTGATGGAACTGGAGCTCACCCATTTTCTCCTGGCAGTGCAGAGGGAAGGGGACATTATGGATGATGGTCTAATAGCCCTGAAAGACTAGTGTCCCAGTTTTATCCATCTGGCCTTTGGTACAGATGAATGATGAGCCCCAAAAGGACTACCTGGTGGAGACGTTATTGATGTGAAGGTTAACTATTGTCAGTGCTTGTGTTCTGATCACATAATCAATTACGTCCCCACCATCTGTCACAGGTGACCTACGAAGCCCATAAAGAGTACCTGGCTAAGATGTACGAGGAGTACCAGCGGCAGGAGGAGGAGAACATGAAGAAGGGGAAGAAAGGCTCTGTGTCCACTATCTCTGGGCTTTCTGCCACAACTGCCCCTGTTGTGAATGGTAACCTGGAGATTGACGACAACTCCCAAACACAGACACCCGAGAGTGAGGCTGAGTACAGCGAGGGGGCTGGAGGAGACTCACGCAACCTCCTTGCTGAGGGCGCCGTGAAGCGACCCAATGGAGAGGCCCTGACACCCGGGGAGCAAAGTGCTGGTCCAGGGGTGAGGGTGGAGGTCCACGACCTGCTGGTAGACATTAAGGCAGAAAAGGTAGAGGCCACAGAAGTGAAACTGGATGACTTGGACTTGTCTCCAGAAGGCCTGAGTGGAAGTGTAGGTGGAGGAGGTGGGGGAGGGATAGAGAACGGACCTCTGGTGGAGGTGGATTCTCTCCTGGACAGTGCTTACTGCGCTGTGGTTCAAAACCTAAATGGGAATCTGGCACCTAAAGACGACACGCCAGGCTCAGGGGTAGGAATGGGTTCAAGCCTGGGGCTTTCAGGAGTGAGCCTGGAGGATGATGGGAACATGGGTCCACTCATCACGTTGGCTGATGAGAAGGACAGTGTCCCGAGCAACAACGGATTTCTCTTCAGTAAGGTAGGATGTTATATGGAGATGATTGTCACCAATGACTAAAAAAATCCCTGCCAACCTAAAATATAACACCATCTCTCCTACTTTCTGTCTTTCTTAGTCTTTCTTCTTTCCCTGTAGCAAAAAGAAGCTGTTGCTTCAGACTTTTCATAATGTTATTTTATTATTTTAATACCTCTTTCATCTTTTCCAGGTTGACGAGAAGCTGCTTCCAGCTCTGGCAGCCACAGACCCACTTGTACTGCCAAGTCCAGACCAACCCACTTCATCCGGCCCGGTCCCAGCTCACTCCACCACCAGCGCTAGTGATGACCTCAGCCTGTTGGCCCACATGACGAGCTGCGGCTCTGATTTAACACAGACCCAGAGCCACACCGCCGGGGAACTTCCAGAGGACGGGCCCTTCAAAATCCAGAGCCCTCTCGCTGACATCAGCTCCATCGCTGAGGCTGAGAGCCAAACCCAGATCCAGGGAGCCTCGAGACCAGATTTCCCAGAGGGCGAGGGCACATCCGGGGCAGAGGGAGAAGCTGTGGGGCTTAAGACTGGTGGAGACACAGCCAGCACCACCTCTGATACAGAGAGGTCGGATGATGGGAAAGACAAGGACATAAAGAAGATCCAGACTACCGCCACCACTCAGGTGTGTTTAACTGATTTTGTTGCTCAAGCAAGCCTGCAAGTAAGTTATTGGGTCACTCAGATTGGACTTTATGTGGGTCTCCACTTGTTCCTGTTGTAATGGTCTTATGCAACTACAAGACTTTAAGGATTCATTTTTTTGATTTTATCTGAATTTCTCAAACTTGATGATTAACAGACATTCAAAGGCAAAAAGAACAAGTCTGTACTAAATTATCTAGATGATCAAACATTCTCGAAGCATAATTTTTGGATGTTTTTTTTCTGTTTTCTTTAAATTAAAATTAGTCAGACCTGGCGAGCCTTAACTGGCTGCAACTCTCATTATTTTGCAACTGAAACTACGTCGAACTTCAGTCACTGATCTGATTGGCTAAGAGTATGGAGGGTTTATGTCAGTGGTGGCAGGCGAGACGCTCTTTTAGTCTCCTCTCCAGATTTTACCAGTATAGGGGCTGAATAGGTAATTTTTTACACAATACTTTGTCTCGAACTTTTAGGACATTGTACCAATGTGATTGTGTTGAATAGCACAGAAAGCTTAGCCAAGCACAGTTTGTCTGGGCAGAAAAGCTGAGTGACCGCCTACACAAGAACTAAGATTTTCAAGTAGCTCAGCTAATACAGAATCCAAGTGAGTTTTCGTTGGTTTGTCATGAAATTGAATATCATAATTGTATGTTTGTAAAGTTTTATATGAGTCCCGTCAGAAATGTATTCTGCTGGCTGACCAAACTTTGCCACCCCATGTTCCAGGCCCTCCACGGACGCTCCGCAGCCCAATTGGAGCGGGACCTTCGCGTTGATCTAGGTTTCAGAGGCATGCCCATGACGGAGGAGCAGCGTCGGCAGTTCAGCCCAGGCCCGCGCACGACCATGTTCCGCATCCCAGAATTCAAGTGGTCTCCGATGCACCAGAGGTTGCTCACTGACCTGCTGTTTGCCCTGGAGACTGACGTGCACGTTTGGAGGAGGTGAGTTACGGCATTTTAAGCTTGCGTGTGTGCGTCTGTCTCGCAAATCAAGCAAATTACATTAGCCAGTATTTGTGTTTATTTATTTCATACTGATAATAAGATAAGGGTCACTTTGAACAACACTCTGGTGCTGTAATACCAACTGTATTAGAACTAAATTAGACCTATGACATCTCATATCCTGAACTGTATTTTGCCATCATTCATCCAAACTCTTACTCTTCATTTCAGCCACTCCACCAAGTCAGTAATGGATTTTGTGAACAGCAATGAGAACATCATCTTCGTCCACAACACGATCCACCTCATCTCTCAGATGGTGGACAACATCATCATCGCCTGTGGAGGCATCCTGCCCCTTCTGTCAGCTGCCACCTCCCCTTCTGTAAGTGGCTCTACTCTGCCCCTCTGTGGTTGGAGGCAAAACTGCAGGTCAACAGCCACTTCATACGCTAACAACAACCTCAGACATCGGGGAACCTGCCAAAGCTGATTTCCTCCTCATGCTCAGGGCAGCATTGATCTTGCGTGATTGAATAGGTTAAAGAGTTTTTTGGTTCTATTACATTTTATAGTTATTTTTAACCAATGAAATCATGATAGATCAATACTGACATCATAAGCCTTAAAGGTTGATTTTTACACTTGCAAAAAGTTCTGTTTAGTTTGACCTTGAGTTGAATTGAAACTGGGTAGCACTGATTAAACTCTTGAACGGTTTCTGGATTCCTCTCATCTGTATCTCCATATGTTTAACTGTCAATCTAACACTTCTTGCACAGTATTTTAACCTTATTTGATCTTTGTTTGAACCCTTTTAATTAACAATCTCTTTCATTTTGATAGTTTGATAATCTATTTATTTTAATCATCTTTCTTTTTTCTTTTGTCTCTGTGTTACATGTATTCTCTGTATTTTCTCGTCTTTTTGTCTCTGTTTTTGTCTGTTTTTGCATGTGCAGAGTTCTAAGAGTAGTGCCAACACTGTAAGTTGCAGTTTCTTCCTCTCTTTCTATTCTACTAATACTTTGTTCTGGTTTATTTACCATTGTGACTGACACTAAACCTTGCTTGTCTGACATCCATAGTGTTTCTATTTGTTGTGCCCCTTTGCTGCTAATGAATACTCCCCCCTTTACTGTTTGTATCTACTGTGGGTATGCATTGATCTCTTTGCCTCAGTGTATCTAGTTCTTAATGTTACAAGGACTAGATATGTTGAACTGGATACACTTTGTATAATATTCTAACACCGTAGGAATATTATACAAATAAGGGGGTTTCAATAGACAAATAGCCCACAAGGTGGTTTGATAACAAAAATATTAGGGTGAGAAGATACTTAGTGGTGAAAACAGGTATTTTATGAGAGAAAAGCATGAGAGTTTTCCAAAAGTCCTTGGGGGTTGCATCTGCTAAGCCTGTCCCATTTGTATCAACACTAAAGAAGGCAGGAGGAGCCGGACCCCAGAGGGGGTCAAAGGGAGAGGAGGTGACCCCTGTTCCTGGGGGAGGAGGCGCAGGGGGAGAGGTGCGTAAAGAGCCTGAGACTCCCACCATCACCCAGAAGAGCTAAGAGCACCAACCCAAGCCCTTCTGTTCTCACCTTGTGTGTCTGTTTTCCCCCAAATGTCCGTGCTCACGTGCTCACGTGCTCAGACGAGCCTGCACTTTGTCGACTCTCCACAGCCCTGCACATCCTGCTTACTGAAGCAGAGACACAGCAAACCACACACTCGGTTTGATTGTCTTAACCCCTGTTATGCTGCCTGCAGATTTATTTTCAGTACGGACTGACATTGACCTCAAATGTGGCATTTAAATACTTAGGTTGGTGTGAACACAAGAGGACTTTTTATTTTTTAGCCAAGCTTTACTTGTCTCTACACTGCTAATGTTATCGCTAATAGGCCACGCTGCTACTATCACAATCCCACTGTTACCATTACCTGTGTGTCATCAGGCTGTAATTCCTCTGTGTTGTGTAGAGCACCTCATGTTGCCAGAATTCATCATATCAGTATGTATTTCACTTAACCAGCATGAAATTGAGAGGTTGCTTTTCCTGTTTGTCGGTACAACCAGTCATGACTGTTGTGGTCATGCTCATATAAGACCTGGCTGCATACATTTTCTAAAGGTTACTTTCATTGTATAAAAAAAACTAAAGGATACTACACTATTTCAGCTCCTGATTACCTGTCAGAGAGCACCCAGTTCATTGAGTTTATATGCTAGCTTTTCACTGTTTAACTGGCAAGTATGTGTGTGTTTTCTTCCTTCTTCTCCCAGACGGAGCTGGAGAACATTGAGGCGACACAGGGCATGTCTTCAGAGACAGCGGTCACCTTCCTGTCTCGTCTCATGGCCATGGTGGACGTGCTAGTGTTCGCCAGCTCTCTCAACTTCAGTGAGATTGAAGCAGAGAAGAACATGTCGTCAGGGGGGCTGATGAGGCAGTGCCTCCGTCTGGGTGTGTGCTAGTTTGATCAATTCAGTCTTAACCAAAAGGTTAAAACCATTTTGACTCTCACAACAGCGTCTTGAGAGGGCTGAGTAGGGCTGCAAATAACAATGATATCGTTTGTTCATTATTCTTTTCATTAATAGATCAGTCTGTAAGATATCAGAAAAATAGCAGTCTAAAACATATTTAGAGAAAGGCAGCAGGGACGCACATTTATAGGCAGTAAAGCACAGAACCCTCTTCTGGCTGTGATAGTAATTACATGAACACTATTGACGTGTTGTTATGATGCCATAGGCTTCAGGTAAACCCGTCATTGCCGGCTGCTTGATAATGCATCACTGTCCATGAGCCGGTGTGGATTTGCAGAACCAGACACCAGATTGAAATTTTCAACAGTGAAATACAGTTTTATGCTCAATTAAAACTGTGTGAGCTTGCTTGGCAAAGGATTGAATGTAATTATCCTGCACCCCAGGTTTAAGACACTTTAAAATTGGTTTGCATTAGAGTATATGGGCAAAAGTTTTTGAAATATTGTTTTTTTGGTTCATTTCTTAGTCTTTAATTAGTAAATCATATCTTTTTTTGTGCCCAGGGCTGCCAGTCTATAGTAGAGCTCTGTGTAATTCATTTAGACATATTAAATGTTTATATTGTGGTTCTTAGTCTCAGATTGAATGTACAAACTCTTTAAACAAATCTGTCAAAAAAGAAATGCTATGTCTTGTTAAAAGCTCCATCCAGTGTGTAATACTTACATGTTTCATCTCCCCCTCTGTGTGTCCATCAGTATGCTGCGTGGCAGTAAGGAACTGCCTGGAGTGCAGGCAGAGACAGAGAGATCGGAGCTGCAAGTCCTCCCTAACCAGCAGCAAGTCGCAGGACAGCCTCCACAGTGCCTCCACCACCAGCAAGGTACCAGACGTGCACACACACGCAAACGCTCCGACACGCACACAAATCAAATGCACATCCTGCACATAAAACTTAAAATGTGACAAAAAACATGCATATGTATGATACACCACATTTGACAGCCCGTCTTCCATATTTAGCAGGATCCAGACAGACTCCTGCAGGATGTAGACATCAATCGTCTTCGTGCTGTGGTTTTCAGAGATGTGGTAAGCCTGCGTTTGTGTGTATTTTTCCTATGTACAGTATGTGTGTGTGTGTGTGTGTGTGTGTGTGTATATATATATATATATATATATATATGTGGGTACAACTGCAACGAGTGTTGTTTATACTGAATAAATGTGTGTATTATTTCGCTGTAGGATGACAGCAAGCAGGCTCAGTTTCTGGCACTGGCAGTCGTCTACTTTATCTCAGTTCTCATGGTGTCTAAGTACCGAGATATTTTGGAACCCCAGCGAGAGATTGGCAGGTCCACGAGCCTATCAGGGAGAAGCATTCGCCATGAGATCAACTCTCCAACCAGTACAGGTGATTTTTGTTTTTCTTTGGCTGCAATATCCTCAATGTTAGAACATAATCTTGGAAGAGCCAGTGATGACTCATCATTGTTGCACTGGTATAGTGAGTACAGGCCTCAGGCAAACAACAATACCTTTGTCAAGAATATGAGACAATTAGAGGAAGAAAGAAAGGTATTGCCTCTCAGAGAAATAAAAGCTTACAAGTGAGGTGAAATAGCTGAGAAGGAAATGTTAAAAACAGACAATATGCTGTGGAATTTCCCAACAATGCATTTACAAAAAGAAGCTCTGTTTTGTTGAATTATATTACTTTTTATCCTTATAAAATCACATTGCATCTTTTATTCCTTCCCCATTCCTCCAGAGCACCCATCCACAGCCTTCTCTGACCGTGACAAGCAGACACCCACCCCTGTGGACGACTCTCCTCGGGCGGGCCTGCCGCACACGGACTCAGGCATTGGAGAGGAGGGGCATGTGGCAGGGTCCCTAAATGGCTCAGAGATGGGTCTGGGGCTTGGCCTTGGCCTGGTGGGGAGAGAGACAGACAGAGACAGAGACAGAGACATGGGAGGAGTAGGAGGAGGAGGGGGAGGAGGCACAGATCTGCTGTGTAGCCTGTCTGATGTTAGGAGGTCACAGGAGAGCCTCCTGGATTCTCCCCACAACCCCAGTTCCACCCCCAACTCCAGCCAAGCCCCGCCTTCATCCATCTCCAGCATCAGCCAGACAAACAAAGGCATCAATGTTAAGGTTGGTCTGCATGACCCCCATTCAGACTTGGCTGCACGCATCCAGATATATGCAGTGACTAGATATATCTTTCTGCATCCTGTATGCTATATGTTTTAATATGTAAATGCGTGTATGATAAATGTGGCCAAGTGTAATCAGCAAATACTGTCTGGATAATCAAGCCATAGGTGTCTAAATAAGGTTTAAGACCTTTATAAGGTCATGCTATTGTGTGTATCATGAAAACAGCCACAGAGCCTCAGCAGCTTGAGTTGTGCAGTCACCAGCTTGTTGCTTCTAAAATGCAGGAGATCCTGAAGAGTTTGGTGGCGGCACCAGTTGACGGCAGTGAGCTGGGACAGGAGTCAGGGCCAACGCCCTATCATCCAGATCCTGCCCTGAAGACGCACCCCATGCTGCCCATGCAGTTCCACTCCTTTGACAGGTTGGTCACAGTTACTGTTTGACCTAAAAGAGGCAGAAAAACTCAATAAACAGATAAACTAGATGCCCCCTGCTATTTATCAATAAGTAGAATTTAGAAAATGACTCTCCCCTTTGAACAAGGCTCTTTAGATTGTAACATTTACAGGATCTATGAGGATACATAATGTGCCTGACTTGCCAGCAGTCACATTGATTTTGTTTGTCATAAAACTCCAAAAATGCACAGATAAAAGCATAAAAAGCACAGAAATGTGATCTCAGCATAGTGGCTTGCTAGCAGATTCTTGCAGGTACTGTGCAATGTTGTGGACAGAGACATTTGGCAATTCAAAATTAAAAACAAAATAGCATTTTTTTTAGAAAGAGTGGTGTCACAATAAAACAAAACAGAGTGCACTTTATTAAATTCAATTTTGTACCATTTTTGACATGTTTTTGAGAAATATTTTAATAATAGTTGTTGGACATGATAGGGCATAAACAAAATCTGAACAGAGGGTGACATGTTCCTCTCTCTTCCACCCAGTAAACAGAGTCTGCACTAAGAGGTGGCCTGCTGAAATGCATCACTTAGTCTCCTTGATCCTGCCCTGTGGCAGTCCTTGAGAGCTAAGTTATTGATTGAAGACGATATGCATAATAGATCATTGATGGATCTGTATCCATCTCCATGATCTCCTCCCACTGTGACTGACCCATGCAGACAACCTTGATACATCTGATCCATTAGCCCATATAAATTAATGGCAAATACATAGTTGTTAACAATCAGCAGTTCAGTAGTGTTATTAAATAAAGATATGTTCTTCTAAACAGTCATCACACTTTAGTCACATGCTTTTAATGTTGGTACTTTAGAAAATAACTCAGTTTTCCCTCTGCTTTAAACCGATAAATGCTTATACAGATTATATTAGATTATATTAGTGGTGCATTTTAAAGTGTCTTAAAAGCATTAATTTGTAACACATACATCAGTTGAAGTGAATGAATCTATAGAGCATTGAAACTGATATGTAGTCTAATATTTTTAACATTTTTAGAGACTCCGTGATGGTGATATGCTGAAGCTCCCGTTAGGACAGAAAGTCTGAAAATAACCTGCCTGATGTTGTGAGCTTGAGTTTGTGCATATTATCTGTGAGGAAACGTTGTGATCTGGAGACTCTACTTTACACTGGAGCAAAGTCAGGTGGTGTTGTTTGAAAAGATTTGTGAAAATACAGTTGGAGTGATAATGCATGTTACAGGTAAAAGTTGGTTTTATTTTGCCAGAAAGGTCGAATGAATTTTATGGGGTTTAGACTGAAATCCCCAAAACTAAACAACCGTTTTACAATTATCATGCCCGTACAACTCCGTGGCGACTGAAGTCTAGTGTACGTTCATCCTGTCAGATGCTCTAACACACAATGGCCACTGACCAACACAGGGAGATATCACTGAGGAGTTTTTGATAAGGACTCTGTTCTGTGCAGGTTTGTCTGATGCCTTTGTGTCTCCTCTCCTACAGGAGTGTTGTGGTTCCAGTCAAAAAGCCGCCGCCTGGCAGCCTGTCAGTCAACACGGTGGGCACGCCCACCACTAGTGGGGCAGCCACTGCTGGCAGCACACCAAACATTTTTGCTGCTGCGACTGCAACACCCAAGAGCATGATCAACACTACAGGTGAGAGATAACACACAGATGTTGTCTACATGTTCTTCACACCTCTGCCGTTGTGACGCTCTGCCTATACTTTTGGATATTTTTACCTGCATACATTTTTGCACTGCAGGAGACAGACACCTGCAGTATGACGAAGGTGTTTATGTGAAAGGCCTCCAGCAATTCAAAGGCTGCTCGATGAAGCAGGACTAAATTTCTTCTCTTTTTACAAAACTCTTTGATGCTTCACTCTGCTGTCCTCTGACAGCTGGAACAAACTAGAATAGAAAACAAACTCAACCAATGACATCAGCAGAGCCTTTCATGATTTGTTTTAGCCTATTTCAAGGGGAGAGATCCAGATCAATGCAGAAAACACAGCAGATACCTCGGCCATTAACAAGAAGGTCAATTCAAGGAACTCTCCCACACCGATCCCACTTAATGCACGAAAAAACAGATGGTGAGAGAAGCATGTGTTAGTTTTTTTAAACCCACAAATGGAATCAAATAAGAACAAATTTACAAGATAACAAGATAAGAATCAAATCCACATCAGCGTACATGCAGATCAGTGCTGTTTCTAGCCGGCATCACACTCAGCACATTCATTTTAGCAGATTTGTGTTCAAGGCTCGGACATATTGTACTGTGTCATACGTGCATAATGGACAAGGAGGGGATTTGTTCCCGGGAATGGATTCTCTATATTGATTGCAAAGCTATTTTCACAAACGGGGGGCCATTACCAGAAGACAAGCAGCCGCAGCATGTCCGGTGAAATACTATCCAAATTGAATTTGGCCACATCTGATGGGGACATTAATACATTTCCTTTATTATTATTCCGCACGCTAATCTCTGTCATGCTTGATCTGTGTTACCATAATGCATGACTTATTTTGTCATCACTCATGCATCCTGTCCTCCCATCTAGGTGCCACAGACTCTGCCTCCTCGTCCTCCTCCTCTTCTTCGTCGTTTGTCAACGGTGCGACTAGTAAGAATCTGCCCGCGGTGCAGACGGTGGCGCCCATGCCAGAAGACACAATGGAGAACATGAGGTCAGAGCTCTCGATGTCACAAAGCTCTTTTTCGCCTCAACCATTCACTTTCCTCCCGCTCTTTATTTTTTTTCCTCCTTTCAGCTTTGTTTTTATGTTGATTTGTCTGTTTTTCCACCTCATTCCTGTCCCTCTTTCACTTCACACTTAGGTCTTCATCCTTACCAAAGGATTCACATGAGCAGTTCACCCTCACTATCATGACACTGATATTATTTAGTAGGGTTAGATACATTTAACCTGGAATAGGGAACAACTGGGATGCACCTTCATGCTTTTTGAGGCCTAGTTCATCTGATATAAGTTATTAGCATTGTTTATGTCAGGAGCAATGTAAATGCAAGAAATGTTCTGACATGTTTGAACTACGAACCAAAAGCTTTTTTTAATTTGACAGTTGCACTGGGTGACAAATGGCTAGACATCAAATGTCACAAAATTTCAATTTCCACATTAAGTTATTAGCCATAAAAAAGATATCGGGCTGATTCCGATATTGCTCCAGAAAGCTGATTTTATCATTTACGACCAAGCTATCTATCACACGCATATATGTGATGCTCACATGCACGCATACCACCCACACATCTCACTTAGTCTGCAGTATGGTGCTCTTCATCCCTGACATAGAAAGTGTGTTTTGATGTCACAGTTACAGTCTACTGTAGATTTTGAAAATATTGCCAGTCCTGATGAATTTATGAGGACTTATGTGAAAACATGTAAATAAAATTGTCATAAACATAAACCTGTGTTTTAGTTGTGTTTCCATACTCTGTTTAGGCATCTGACGCTCACTAATAAAATCTAAGCTAATTTGCGAAATGAGACTGTTAATGAGTAAGAAAGAGCATTATGATAAGAACTCATACATAATTAAACTTTGTAGCAGTTTGTACTGTAACATTTGTTAATGTACTCTCTCCGTAGACATGTTAGACAGTTTGTTATGATCTGTGCAGTTACGTGTGCCTCTGAAAGTGCACATGCACATGCATGTGAGTGGGAGTGGGTGTGTGCGTGTACATGTGCTCCTTAATCAGTGTGCATGTCTGTACGTATGTGTTTGTGTGTGTGGTTTGTATTGCAGTGCCTATTGTGAGGTGGCGCAGTGTGCGCTGCGCAGCGGTCAGACGCCCCCTGAGCTCAAGTCTTTTAGCTCTCTGGCAGGCTTCCAGGCAGCTCCCCGAGATGCAGGACAGTGTTTTAGGCAAGGAGATACTCGTCCTGTCCCCATGCCCCACCCCCACACCCCCTACTCCCACCCCTCCCCTCCTTCTCTGCCCCACCTCCACCACACACCCTCTGCTACGCCTAGCCACTGCTAAATGTTCCCAGAATGCCATGGGAGGAAGGGCAGACATCTTTGCTAACAGCCTCAACAGTTAGCTTTATTTTTGTTTCAGGCCAGCAGCTCATATAACTCAGTCACCACTGGCATGGCCATCCTCCCACACTAACCCTGAACTCAAGATCAGACCTGAGTCAAACTGTTTTTGCAAATAACTTGGAGCAACAGTTTCCTAAAGCAGACTTAAATGCTTGTTTTAAACCTTTGATTTTAGCAAATGTTACTCAATTGATACTCCTAACAAAACGAAATCCAGATTTGTAAACACTAGTGACCCAGGTCTGTGTCAGAAATCACATGCTTATGAGGTAAAGAATATGCACCTCACTGCTGTCATGGCTCCTTAGTTTAATCTGCTTTGTTATGCTCTTGCTTCCTTACTTCCTCCATTTCTTAAACCGAAAATTAAACAGCAAAGTATTTCACTCTGCACCTGATCTACACCTGCCATTGCAACATAAACAAAGGCATTGATATATAAGATATGGAGCATTTACAAGACAAGTCAGAAAACATCATATACAACTTTAGCCTTTATTGCACTTCCAGCTTCACTCAGGCCCACGATGCTAAGTTGGTTAGCTCAACCATTAGCCTTAAAACTCTAGTACCGTCAAGCTTTTCTTACCAATACTAACCCAGGCATAGTGCTTCCATTCCAAATCATAATTACATACTCTTTGATTCTGTTCATTCTTTGTGTCGTCTGTGACCATTTCAGACATTTTTCTCTTTCTTTCTCTTAAAAGTCTCTCAGCTTGCGTTTGCCCTTCTCCTCCCCTGTGTAATTTGTCCCGTGCTTTCCTCTCCTCAGTTTTTCTCACCTATGTCTACTCATTTCTTGCATGTTCTCCTTGCACCCTGTCTTACCTACTGTATATCCAACCCCTTTGGCCCACATTTTCTTTTAACCTCATCTGTATGTTGCTTTTTTTAAATTTCATCTTGCACTCCTATTGTCTTCATCTTTCACTTGCTTATTTTCCACCACAGCATCACCACCAAGCTGGAGCGTGCTCTGGAGAAGGTGGCACCGCTGCTGAGGGAGATTTTTGTGGACTTTGCCCCCTTCCTGTCCAGGACGCTGCTGGGTAGCCATGGGCAGGAACTGCTCATAGAAGGTACAGGTGCTGTACACGGCTCCTTTTTCTCTAACTGGCGTCTCTCTGTGGAGTCTCCCCATTCACTGTCCCTCACCGCAATGTTTGTGTGCAAGAGCGACTGAGAGGAAAAGAACTGAGTGGGTGATGAACAAGTATATGTGTTACTGGGTGATTTGCTGAGAGTGAGCGTGTGACCGCCTGTCTTTGAGCTGGCTGCTTCACTCATTCGTCAAGCAGGTATGAAGTCAGTATTTTGCACCATTTTCAAATAGCTAGCTAGATAACGTCACTGTTTCTGAATCAGATTATTTAGTTTAGATGATTTAGTTTTACCTTTTATACCACTGGTGAATTAGATTGTACTAAATGTGATGTATTACTCGTTCTGTCCACCTGCTTCTTGGTGTCCTGTTTTTGTGATCCACTGTCTCAATGTTGATCTCTCTCTCCTCACTTCCTGCTCCCCCCCCTTCTCTCTGCTGTTTGTTCCTGTCTTCTCTGTGGCATGCTTTTTATAAACCTGACTATGACTGAAACCACTGACACTGAAGTGTCACTTCTTTGATGATATCTTTTCTTGCAGCAGTGTGTGTCAGTGTGTGTGTGCGCGTGTGTGTGTGTATGTGTCAGTGGGAAAGAGAGAGCACCTTCTGACTGTGTCTTATGTCTCTGTGTGGCAGGTCTGGTGTGTATGAAGTCTAGCACATCTGTGGTGGAGCTTGTGATGCTGCTCTGTTCTCAGGTTGGTAACTCCTCACCTCTGCTCTCCGTCTCCCTGTTTACTGTCCTCATGCTTACGATCTGGAATCAGTCACCTTTACATTGAACTCGTCCTGAAAGTGTTTTTGTTCTATTAAGACCTTTAATGATTGCACACAGGAAGCTGTTGAGTTATTGATCCGCCCTGTGCAGCCAGGCTGACTATGTGATGAGCGCATTGCAGATGTAATACAATATCAACTTATATGCATCATCACACTAGCCACAAAAAAGACTTTTCCATCTCAGGCACATGCATAAAACTTTTCTTGTACTTGATTTAACTTTGAAGAACTTGATTAAACCACACAGTATAATTCATTTCGATATTATTGGGGTCATGAATCTATCTTGCATTTAAAGCCAGCATCCCTGTTTTCCTGAATAACACACAAAAGACAGAGAGCCAACAAAGAGGCACTTACCACTACAGACTGTTCCTCTGATGGTGCAGGTGACCAGTGTCCTTTTTGTTTTACTTTCTGAAGTTTGTCTCCCAATTATTCTCCCTCTTGTTGGATTCTGGCAGCCTGTAAGAGCTCTTGTCCTTGGAGGAGGCCCTCAGTTCTTTTCCTTCAATTCCGCTTCTGTGGGCCCTGCTCTCTTCTGTGCTTTTTCCTGCTCCATCTTCAATCGCACCATCAGACGCAACTGATTTTCTGGTCCATTTTAACTCCAGTGATCCAGTGGCAACTGCTTTCATCTTCCATCGCTCTCCACACTGCCCTTTCCTCTCACCACTCCCTCTCCTTTCCCTGTGGCTGGCTGCTCGTCAGCATGTATAGTATTACCCCTGGCTCCGGCCTTGTCTGCCATTAGAGGCCCAGGAGAGCGAACCCTAGCCCAGATATCGATCCTCTGGATGGGGGGGGGTGTAACAGGAGATGCTCCCACATGTCCTTAGCAGCCTTAAGAGCTAATGGAGCTCTGATAGTTTGAGGCTTTCAGCAACACTCTTATCCGGCTCAGAAGTCTCCACTCTCCTATGCACAAACACATAAAACACTCACATACTCTAGGACTGGTTCATTTTTCATTAGAAAGCTCTTAAGATGTTTCTCCATACTTATTATGAGCAGTTGTCTGCCAGTGTACCTTCACACTGGTGGTGATAAATGATCAAAATGTATATTTTTTCTTGAATAAAGACATTTTCATCAGTTCACTGATGCTGATCAGCTGATTAATCACGACAACCAACGTATACACAGTGTTCATTAAGCTGGATAAGAAGGACAGTTTCATGGAAATATTAAATATACAGCATTTTGATGATTGCATTCACAATTAAAAATGGACATGAAAGTCTAGTTATTCCATCCAAAAACAGATTTTTAATTACATGATGATATATCAAATTAAATGGAATATACAGTGTTTTTTGATCTACCTCAAACACTCCATGTTAATTGTAATGTATCCTCTAAACACAGGAGTGGCAAAACTCCATTCAGAAGAACGCAGGACTGGCTTTCATCGAGCTCATCAATGAGGGAAGGTAATCAATCACATGAACTGATTATCACCCCACATAATTCCCTGCTATTCACACATTAACGGCAACACTGTTATCAGTGCTCAACAACTAATGGGTATGATAGAGCCCTAATGAGAACCTTGCTAGGATAAGTGCATGGTGCCATGTGTGTTCAGTAGGAAGTCGAATCATTAAAGTGCAATTAGGTTTACAGTTCATTTGGGCTGATCTGTTTTCTGTGCCTTGTTTATTTATTTTAATTTACTCTAAACTGTTTATTGGAGTGCTGGTTTAATTAAAGTACAACACAAAAAAGAAAAGGATGTCACGCAATGCTGCTTTTTAAGTATGCTGTTTACTCCTACATACATACAAACAAACAGATCATGGACCAGTGTTATTGATTTAATTAGAAATAGTAAAGGTTGCCTTATGGTGGGTGCTTAGATTCCCTTTAATGATTTTTTCCTACATGGAGTTGAAGCTATTTCCTGTGATGATTGTCTCTTTTTCACCTGTTTATCACTCCTGCACCAGACTTCTGTGCCACGCCATGAAGGATCATATTGTGCGCGTTGCTAACGAAGCAGAGTTCATCCTGAACAGACAGAGGGCGGAGGATGTACACAAACATGCTGAATTTGAGGTACACAGATTGTTGTGATATGTGACACTCTTAAAGCCAGGAAGTAATAAGCATGGACATGTATTAGCAATGAAGTGGCTAATGCATAATGCTCAGTTTTTTACTCATTGACTGTCACCAACAAATGTCTGGATTTGTTGTATATTATGAACTGTTGTTAGTAAATTTAGTTTAAACTGGTTTAAACTGGTTCTTGGGCACGTTCAGTATTTTATCATCTGATTTTGGTCACTCTGACCCTTAAAAATGAAAAAATAAAAAACTTAATAAAAACTATAAACCTTTGAAAGTGGTGTAGCACCACCATCACTGTGTTTTTGAAGCTAATACAGAGGTTAATATTTGATAGTTGATTTGATAACAATAAATCAGCCAATATACATTTTTAACATAAATACATAATATAAACTAACATTTTGGAAAGAATTCTTGAAATGAGTTTTTTGGATATTTATTGAGAAGTTGTTTTTCATTTAATAAGTGAACTCGCCGGTGCTCTCTAGTGGACAAGAGATGTAACAAAAATCTGTTTTTAAAAACTGAAAAATTTCTGCAATGTAATTTCTTGTTCCTTTCATGAATGTCAATACCAGTGGTAGAAAGTTATTTAGCATTGCATTTATTCAATAATTTTAGTAACTTTGTAGATTCAGATACAAAAAATACAAAAAGCTGCAATACTAAAGTGATGACAAACATTAATGCACCAACCATTATCATCAGAATATATAAGAAACATTATTCTGAAATGGATAATATAGATTCATAATAGAGCACTACTTTGGGTTCTGTAGGTAAATACTGATGCTAACACTTTTGACATTCCAGTTGAATATGTAAGTACTTGGCAGGAGAGCAGGAAACACAGTTTGACGTACACATCTATCAGTTTCTTTGTCATGCGGACATTCTTTAGCTCCAAGCTTGGCTACATAAACAGACCTAAAATATGAAGAATGATCTGTAGAAAATGATAAACTGCTAATATAAGCTGAACGTGAAGTGATTATGAAAACTCTTCACCTCGTGTTCTCCTGCAGTCTAACTGTGCCCAGTATGCTGCGGACCGGAGAGAGGAGGAGAAAATGTGCGATCACCTCATCAGCGCTGCCAAGCACAGAGATCATGTGACTGCTAACCAGCTGAAACAGAAGATCCTCAACATCCTGACCAATAAGCACGGAGCGTGGGGGACAATGTCACAGAGGTTAGAGGAAGATGCCGAGAGACTTTGTATCAAATTATACTCTGGGTCATTGTTAGATTACACAGGATGTCATGCACTGTTTGAGTGCTCACGTGAAACCCTTCTCGTATATAGTAAGAAAGCTGCAGCAGTACCTTTAGTGGTTATTGATTCAACAATCTCCATTATGTTTCTTTTACATGTTTAAATTGAATTAATGTGGTAGAGTAGCATCATCTTAACATAACAGGATCTTAAAATCTGCTACAAGTATTCAGGCTGTAGAAATAATCAACATTGAAATACGGGATAAAAATAATGTTACAGCACTAAAAAATAATATGGTCAATGAAAAGCAGGAATCAAGAATCAAAGCTTATTTAACATGAATTATTGTAGATCAACTATAGTACCCACCGACAGCTGATTCCCGACAGCCTCTCCTCATTTAGCACACTGACTTACACACATTAAATCAATGATTGCTTGTTATCCAGATCTGCCTCCAGGCTGGCAGCTGCTCTGAGGACATGTGATTTAATCTGAGGACCTGACACGCAACATCTGAAGTCCATCTTCCTTGTGTCAGTGTAGATGAAATAAATTGTACTCTGCAATGTGCACTCAGATGAAAAACTAATTAAAGTTAAATTGCGTCTGAATTGCTCTGCCCCCCCGATGATATTTTTACCATTTGTACACATCGGCGTAATTCTTAATGTCAGTCATGCTCGCCTGACTGAACCTTACTTTTCATCTGTTTCCTTCAGAATACCACTTGGCTCTGAAGAATATTTAAGTCAATTAATGTTTTTTTTCTCTACTTAAAGCCAGTTATTGGTGTTTGCAGAGTTGGAAAGGTTTGTCAAACTCACTCCTTTGGTCAAATACTGCCCTTTATCCCAATAAAGAGGAACCTTTTGGCTTGAAGGAAATTAGTTTTGAAAGTTCCTAGCTTAAATGTCACACAGAACTTCAGCCTCAACTCCAACTTAAACTTTATTTGAATGAAGAGTCACAAAATGCACATCTCCCACCACTGTAATGATCCATTTTAGCTCCTCCCTTTATTTTGTCTTCAGCCAATTACATGACTTCTGGCGTCTGGACTACTGGGAGGACGATCTGAGGAGGAGACGGAGATTTGTGCGAAATGCGTTTGGGTCCACTCATGCCGACGTGCCACTCAAATCTCTAGAGGACTACGGTCAGTAATGTGTACCAATGTAAACATGTTGTGCTTGGTAGGCAAATGCTTTTTGCCTTTTTTTGATATACACAGCCCTCACATGTGCGCTTCCAAATACACTCAAACAGGTACAGAGGAGGAGGAGGAGGGGCTTAAGTCAAAGAAGAATTTCCGTAGCCAGTCGGTGGTCACCCAGAACCCTGAGGCGGAGTTGATGCTGGAGGGAGATGATGACGCTGTCAGTCTGCTGCAGGAAAAAGAGATTGATAACCTCGCAGGTGAGATGCACACATGTAAACACACACCCAAACAGACACACACACACACAATATTACAGAACAACTGAACGACAAACTGTCTATGACTCTTGTTTTTAGTACGTTTCCGTCCAAGACTTTTTACCTCGAAAGGCAAGTCAGGCATTTGAAAGTTTTGCAGCCACTAATCATCGAGCTGATTTATCCAACTCAAGAAGATTAAGTCACAATCTACTAAAACTGATCTGACCTCATTTAATCCAATGGTTCCTCTCTCACTTACACATCTGATGCTTTTTACAGTAGATGAAGTAAATAAACAATCAATTTGTACTAACATGTTATTACATAGTATGTGTGCTGTTTAATCTCGAATTAATGGTGTGATTATTGTTTATTACTACTTCGTCAATTAATATCTAAAATAGTTATACCTGAGTAAAACATTCACCTTGCTCGCCCAGGCCCTGTGGTTCTGAGTACTCCAGCTCAGTTGGTAGCTCCAGTGGTGGTGGCTCGAGGGACTCTGTCCATCACCACTACTGAGATCTACTTTGAGGTGGACGAAGAGGATCCTACATTTAAGAGTACTGATGCTAAGGTAAGCGCCAATACATGTAGATCACATCTTCTGGGAGATTACAAACTACTTTTTACTTATTACTTGTATGTTCATATATGTTTTCCTTAATGTTAACATGTTTTTCCAAACAGGTTCTGGCCTACTCAGAGGGTCTGCACGGTAAATGGATGTTCAGTGAGATTCGAGCCGTGTTCTCCAGACGCTACCTGCTGCAGAACACTGGACTAGAGGTCTTCATGGCCAACAGAAGTAAGTCTTCAGATTTCCTCAGTACTTCCATGAATGTACGTTTCACATGCATTGATTTCGCAACACTGAATACATTTGCTGCCAGTAGCCATTGATTGCATTTATTGATTATTTACCTTGTCAAGCCTGTATGTACGTAATGAGTTACATTGCAGGCTCACAAAAATACCAGCGTCTTTTTTTTTTACTTAGTTCAAGTTTGATACTTTTTCTCCATCCCCACTGAGTTAGGACCTCTCAAAGGTCTTGATAGTACAAACCTAAACAGAATCATGAAACTTATGTAAAACATGCTGATAGTGACAAATAGCAGATGTCAGTTTGGTTTATCAAAATTATGTTTAAATTTGATCTCTTAGCAATAAATAATGAGTAAAACCTCCTTCACCAGTTCTCATGATGAGTGATTGTCTTTTTATTGTTCACAATATGACTATCATCTTTTCTTCTTTGCAGCATCTGTGATGTTTAACTTCCCTGACCAGGCCACGGTCAAAAGGGTGGTCTACAGTCTCCCACGGGTGGGGGTAGGAACGAGTTATGGTCTGCCACAGGCCAGGTAGGTGCACAACAAAGTTAGCTTCTGCACTAGAGAGGATGTTTTTTCCCTTTTGTGATAGTAAAGAAAGGTACTTCACTCTGTGTGTGTGTGTGTGTGTGTGTGTGTGTGTGTGTGTGTGTGTGTGTGTGTGTCCCAGGCGGATTTCCTTGGCCACCCCTCGTCAGCTCTTCAAGTCGTCCAACATGACTCAGCGCTGGCAGAGGAGAGAGATCTCCAACTTTGAGTACCTCATGTTTCTCAACACTATCGCAGGTATCGTACACGTTCAGTCAAGCACGGGTTCCTTTTCTGCGGCATCTGTTATTGTGGATCTTAGTCTTAAAGTCTTTAAAAAAAAAAGTTAGTGCACAAACCAACAACCATGTTTAATGTAGTCTTGTTTGTCTTCAGACAAACTATTTAAATTATTTGAAAGACAACTTCATTTTCCTTCTTTTTACTCAGTGATTTTGACATTTTGCAGTTTATTGCTGTGAAAATGTGAAATTGTTATTAATATGACCTTTTTTGTTTTCTCTGACAGTTCTCGTTGTGCTGTGTTGTTTGAAAATAACAGCACAGAATTCCAGAAATTGCACATTGTCTCATTTTTATGTTATTTCCCTCCTTGTGCATAAATAAAGAAGCCAAAGTATAAAAAGACTTTATTGTAGAGAGAATATGAAGAACTCAGCTGTACTACCTGCTCAGCTAGAGTTTGCACAAGAACAGTCACTGGTATGACCTGTAAAAATATCTATACATGCTAAAATATATGAATAAATGCAATGCAGCTTATGTTTGTCAGTATTCTGAACTGAATTGATGAATAAAACTGCCAAATGAGTTTTAAATACATGTAGGCAAATGCATGAAGGAGCCAGTGAAAATTTGTTAAAAGACGTTACATATGCTGGCTTGTTCGGTAGCAGTTTGTCAACAGCTTGTGCTTTTATGCCTCTCTCTGTTGGACTGTCTTTTGTCACACTGAAGTACAACCTCAGACGGTGTCATTTTAATCCCGGTCTGGCACTTCATCTTTGTTCGCATCAGGAAGTTAGTCTCATTAATTAAACGTTTGAACATGAGCCTACTTTTTAGGGTCCGGAGGTTTTGAAGCCTGAAAATTGGTAGCAACAGTGCTGTGAATCACTTCTTTTAACACAGTTTGGAAAACTGGATTATAGCATCTGTTAATCTGATGACGTTTTCATATTTCATCTGCAATAACACGGAAATAGACCGACACAAAAGCAGTATTGAACCGTCTCGTGATGACCAGCAGTGTCGAATCTATACAAACTTTGTTAACGTCTCCTCTTCTGTCCTTCTTTGTCCATGCAGGGAGGACCTATAACGATTTGAACCAGTATCCTATCTTCCCCTGGGTCTTGACCAACTATGAATCAGAAGAGCTTGATCTTACTCTACCTGGAAACTTCAGAGACCTCTCCAAGGTTTGACACATAACACACACAAGCTTTTTCCAATAAATTGCATGTGTGATACTAACTATATGCTAAAAACCCAAATGAATGGTTACAAAACAGGTCAAGCAGTTCAACTCATACTTTTCTGTACCAAAGCTTTGTGCAAATATCCTATTTGAACAAACGGGATGCAATACATTGGCTGTAACTCGCTGGATTCTCTACTCCTGCAGATGATCATTGTCCAAGCATTTGTTGCTTTAAAGAATAATGCATGAAATGCTCGTTCTTCTTCCAGCCAATTGGTGCACTGAACCCCAAGCGAGCAGCATTTTATGCAGAACGCTACGAGACGTGGGACGACGACAGCTCACCTCCCCACCACTACACAACGCTGTACTCCACTGCTCATTCAACACTGATGTGGATGCTCAGAATAGTAAGTATACCTGCCTCACTCGCTCGCAGACTTTGACCTTCAGCAGCTGTTTGAACACATAGCAGGGACTCAAGGTTTCTTTTGAAATGGACTTGTCTCTTCTTGTGCCTGTAGGAGCCCTTCACCACATTTTTCCTCAATGCCAACGATAACAAGTTTGACCATCCAGAGAGAGCCTTCTCTGGCATCGGCTGCTCATGGAGGAACTGCCAGAGGGACACGGCTGATGTCAAGGTAACTAAAATCAGCCTGAAATGGGACGTTGTTGAGACATGCACCTGAAAACACAGTAACACAAAGCTACTGTCAATGTTTACAGTTTGGAAATATAGGATCGCTTATATGTGAGTGTGGTCATTCTAGTTTTAACCTTAAGGTCTTTAAATGTCCAACAGGTATCAGTAACTACACCTGAGTGCATCTACAGATCTTTTATTGGCATACATTCTGAAAAATGAATAATCATTTGAAAGACATTTTCTCAAATAATCATAACTTTGTAAACCTGAGCAATAAGACAAATTACGTGTTTCTGTTGTGTCCATTAGGAGCTGATCCCAGAGTTCTACTACTTGCCTGAGATGTTTGTCAACAGCAACGAGTATGAGCTCGGTGTGCGTGATGATGGAGTCCCTGTGTGTGACGTGGAGCTTCCTGCGTGGGCCAAGAAACCCGAAGACTTTGTCCGCATTAACCGGATGGTGAGAGATGCAGACAGTCTCCTCTAAAGTCTAAAAAATAAAATACACTGCCCGTATGTTTGACTCTCTCTGTTTCCTCTTGTTACTCCGACCAGGCTCTGGAGAGCGAGTTCGTGTCGTGCCAGCTTCACCAGTGGATTGATCTAATATTTGGCTACAAGCAGCGAGGGCCGGAAGCTGTCCGAGCTCTCAACGTCTTTAACTACTTGTCTTATGAGGGAGCAGTCAACCTAGACAATCTAGATGCTGCGCAACGTGAGGTCAGTCGCTATGACAACACATCACTGGCTTTCGACTCACAAATTGATTGTTGCAGTGCAGAAATCTCCCCCTGAGTTTCCCATGCTGCGATAGTGCTTTCTCTGAGAACTGTTTAAAGCTATGAGATAAATAATGGCTAGATAATAACTCCTTTTCATGGAGTAAATTGTTTTTTGAAATAGTTCTCCCTAGGGATGAATTCAGAGTACATGCAGGTGGTTCAGGAAGCAAACACGAAAGATAAACCAGCATATTTAGGAAAACTAAGCAAAGTAAAGATTCCTCTACTGTGTTAATCCCATTTTTGTCTCCGTGCCTGCAGGTGATTGAGGCCCAGATTCAGGCATGCGGTCAGGTCCCCTCCCAGCTGCTGATTGAGCCACACCCACCTCGCTCCTCTGCCATGCACCTGGTGAGTACGCCTCAGCAGCCTGAGCAAGTCTTACCTTAGACTTAATATTCAGATCAGTATTTCGTGAAGATGCTGACAAAACCACCAAGTCAACTTTACTCACACATTAGGCCTCAACTGCATATTTTGCTTGTTCCTTGAGTCAGCGTTTTTGTTTTTTGTTCTGTTTGTTTTTGAAAAAATATTGACTTTGTGGAAAGGGAAAGAGTTTGTCTAAAATTGAACTTCATCGAACTTTCATCACATTTTGTTTGACATTGTGCTCATGCTTTTTTCACATTCAAATCCCATTTCAGCCATGTACTCTAGTTAATTTTAGTCTACATAATCATTTGATACAAATGGCCTCATTACCAAACTGTACGGATTAGTGGGATTTTATTGCTCAGTTTGTTTGTATAATAATGTTTTTTCAAAGCAAGGTCTGCCGTGGTTGTAGCCTCTCTTGTCCTCCCTGCTACCCTCAGCAGTTGGAGGCCTCAGTGTCCCCACATCAGAGCCATCCATTTCAACCCAAACCTGTCAGTCCTGATCCCCAACCAGCCAGTGCCTCCACCTCCTCTCCTTGGCCTAGAGCCACCCTCAGTGTGTGTACCTGCTCTGACCCTGTGCTCCCACTAATATACCTTTTCCCTTCCCTCCCTCTGTCCCATCTGTTCTGTCTCTCCCTCTCCCTCCGTCTCCATTCCCCCCGCCCCTCCTCTCTTTTCCCCTGACCTTCCCTCCTCGCTCTGCCCTTCTCTCTTCTCCTTCTTCCTTCTCTCTGTCCCTCTCTCTTTCTCTGTCTGTCTCACCAGTGTTTCCTTCCCCAGAGCCCTCTGATGTTTAAGGATCAGATGCAGCAGGACGTCATCATGGTGCTCAAGTTTCCCTCCAACTCTCCCGTCACTCACGTGGCAGCCAACACGCTCCCTCACCTCAGCATACCTGCAGCCGTCACTGTCACATGTAGCCGGCTGTTTGCTGTCAACCGCTGGCACAACACAGTTGGTAAGTGAATATGTGTGGATGTTGTTCAGTGGGTTCAGTGTGTGTTTGTAGTAAGATGCTGTTATGTGAGTTGTTTTCTGTGTCAATACACATAATGCCATTTAGTCATGACTGCAAAATTCATCTAAACACGGAAATAAATATTTGAACTCCACACATTTTAAGGTCACACTGCAGTGACTAAGGGAGCAGTACATTATCTTGACAATACAGGTTTTTTGTAAATGATATTATTTGTAATAAAATAATTAACATTGGCCACAAAATAAATGCAAACAACAAATAAAACATATAAAAAAAGACACTATTGTTATTTTAGCTGGCATCTGTGTGTTTGTACACACATTCTACTTCATATGCTGTAACTACCTACAGCATCACCACTGGGTTTGCCTCTTTCGGTGACCATGTCACTCATAAGTCAAATATCAGAAAATGTATTTGTCATTCAGTGATTTATCAAAGAAAAATGTCTGTTATGAACAAAAATATTAAAACCATGAATCAAAAATATTCATAGAAATCAGATAGTTAAAATATTATCAGCAGAAATGGAGGCAGTGATGGAATCCTGTGAACTTTGGTTTTGGTTTCTTTCAGGAGTAGTTACTGAGCTTCCAGTTGTTGTTGTTTTGGATTGTATTTTATTAGTGTTTACTCATTCTTTGTCCACACCCTAGCTGTGGACATGGAAATATTTGTTAATTAAAGCCTTAGTTAACCTCATTAATGATCTCATTAGCGCAGCAGGCTAGCTGTAATTAATCACAGTAATGTGATTATGAAGGGTCAGCTCGAGTGACTTTTATTTTTGGTCATCAGACGCCTGTTTTGTTTTGTTTTTTTTAAACATGAGCATGAATCAGAGCTTTCATCACAGAGCACTCGAGCAGGGTGATTACATGAGAGGGTGTAGTTTAACATTCAACCCTCAGCGTTTTATAATGTGTGTTTGTTTGTGTGTATCACTCTCTGTAATGCTCGAACTCTTAAACCCCTCAGGCCTCCGTGGAGCTCCAGGATACTCTCTAGAACAGGCTCATCATCTACCCATTGAGATGGATCCTCTTATAGGTCAGTGCACTTAAGACCGTACAGGACATGTGACCCTGAGTGTGTGTGAGATAATGAGGTCAGCCAGGTCACTAGTGGGCCTGAAATCAATACATCACATGATGCATCAGGGATATACATACATACATACATGTAATGCTGAGACTGCAATATCCTGAACTTAAAACACATGCCTGAGTGATGATGAGAGGTCAGAGTTCATTGGACAGCTTGTTAACCATGTTGCATTCGTATGCCCCCATTAACCTACTAAAGTCTCCGTGCTTCCATGTAGCGAACAACTCGGGCGTGAACAAGCGTCAGATCACTGACCTGGTGGACCAGAGCATCCAAATCAACACACACTGTTTTGTGGTTACCGCTGACAACCGCTACATCCTGGTCTGCGGCTTCTGGGACAAGAGTTTCCGTGTCTACTCCACTGAAACTGGTAGGTTCTGGATTATTTATTAGACATGTTGAGCATCAGGACGGTTGAGTACAGTAGACCCCTAGCTGAAAATTCATATTAAATCTGCAATTTGTTATTCTGTCAGAGGTTCTTCTTTAAATGTGCACCATGTAGACTCATGCATTTGCATTTTCATACAGATTTGTGGTTTATTGATCGAGGGGTGATTAGGGAAAAGTCTTTTTTACATATGCATCTAAATGTACAGTACCACTCTTGTGTTTTTATCCTCTAGAATAAACAACTGTGCCCTGTAAAATCCATCCTTCTCCTTGCCCTCCACAGGAAAGCTGACCCAGATAGTTTTTGGCCACTGGGATGTCGTGACGTGCTTGGCCAGGTCAGAGTCCTACATCGGAGGTGACTGCTACATTGTGTCAGGCTCCAGGGATGCCACTCTTCTTTTGTGGTACTGGAGTGGAAGACACCACATAATCGGGGACAACCCAAACAATAGTGAGTGGTGACGTGGTGGAAACAATGTGTATGGATATTTGTCTGTGGCCATGTGTCTCAGTGTGTACATGAGTGTGCTCCTTGTGTAGACATGACTTCAGGGAAACCCCCCCACTCAAAAAGAGGTTTATGGTGAAATGTCTCTAACTTTGTTTTCTCTTTCAGGTGACTACCCTGCTCCCAGGGCAGTACTGACAGGACATGACCACGAGGTGGTGTGTGTGTCTGTATGTGCAGAGCTGGGATTGGTCATCAGTGGAGCTAAAGGTTTGTGTGTCTACATGTATTTGACTGTGCCTAGGAGAGATTTTACATTTAGATGTATTAGATTATGTGCCCAGTGAATATTTGTATGTCAATACCTGTAAAAAGGACTTTTGCCACATATTCCACAAAGTTTGCTCTCTGAGGTTGTTTTCTGGGTTGTCCTTGAATCTCCCAGCACACAACACTTCACCATCACCAATCCTGTTTATTTAAAAAAAACACAATCTCTTTGCTTTGGTCTGCTCCTCAGAGGGCCCGTGCCTGGTCCACACTATCACAGGGGACCTGCTTAGAGCCCTGGAGGGTCCAGAGCTGTGTCAACGGCCCCGCCTCATCTCTGTGTCCAGTGAGGGCCACTGCATCATTTACTATGAGAGAGGCCGCTTCTGCAACTTCAGCATTAATGGAAAACTTCTGGCACAAATGGAGGTCAATGATTCCACACGGGTGAGTCTGTTTAAGTTAACGCTGTTTATGTAAACATACTGTATTGTCTTTTTTGTCATATATTTATACATGAATGCTATTCACTTGAGCCTCTTTTGACCTGTTTTCCTCCTCTTTTTCTTCCTCCAGGCCATCCTCTTAAGCAGTGACGGACAGAACTTGGTGACAGGAGGCGATAACGGGGTTGTGGAAGTGTGGCAGGCGTGTGACTTCAAACAGCTTTATATCTACCCAGGCTGTGACGCAGGCATCCGTGCCATGGACCTCTCACATGACCAGAGGTAAAGCAGATGGGCTCTGACAGACAGTGTGACTGTGTGAGCTGTGTTTTTCTTCAGGATCACCATAATAATAAGCAGAGATGAGGCAGTTATTTGCTCTAAACCTCAGACGTTTTCTCAGGCTCTGTGAGACGTACAATAATTGATTCACTGCAACCCTACAAAATTGTATTTTGTGTGCATTTGTATAGTTTGATTTGCAGAAGTGACTCTGTGTGCTCTGCTCTCAGAACTCTGATCACTGGCATGGCGTCCGGCAGCATTGTGGCATTCAACATAGACTTCAACCGCTGGCACTACGAACACCAGAACAGGTACTGAGGTGGACAGCGTGAGGAAGAGGAGGCTGGAGAGAGGAGAGAAGAGCAAGAGGGAGAGGAGGTGATGCATTCTGCTGTGTATCTACGACACAGGGGGAAACTACAGGTACCAAGGGGAAGGATAAACAAGTACCGGACCTTAGGCTCTATTCCCTTGTGAAGTTTACTTGATTTGAGGATGCGGCAGTGTTGGTGAAAATAACTGTGCACACGTGTTCGTACACACGCACACGTGTGTAACCACAGACACATAATACCTTGAAGATACGCACCAAAACCTGCTAATAAAATAGAGACAGACTGCAGAATGGAGATGAAGTGCAAGTCAAGCAGACCTTACAGAGGTCGATTATACCCGTACCACTCACAGGACTGGTTGCAGTTGCCGTTCCTGGTACGCTTAATGCTTCACAGACAAAGATCCTAAGTTCTTGTTTTTCCTTATATTTTTTCTTGTTCATCCGTTCTGTTCTCTACTTTTCGTTTGGGAAGAGTTAAGTCTGGGAGTTATTTTTGGGTGGATTATAAATTAAGACTCCTTCAATGTCTAAACTGATTAGAAATGGTCAGAAATGAACCAGCCCCACCCACTGTTCAAAAACCGGTGCTATTGGCTTGATCTTAAATTTACCCTTGAAAAATTGCCTGGGGTCCTGATTTTCATTTATTTGATTTTAATCTTTTTTTTTTCTTTTCTTTTATAATGCTAATTTTATTTTATGCGTTTCCTTTTACCTGCAGCAGGGTTAAATATGACTTTTATGTAAATAAGGCTCTGCTTCCGTCGGAGTCTACACGTGTTCCGACACTACACAAACTGCGCTTATCACCTTTAATTTATTAATGACTTGCTGTATGTAAAATATTGTGTAATAATTATTATAATGTTGACAAGACTGATGGTAATAACGGCGGTGTCAAGGATGGTGATAATTTTGCCGGAGATGGTAACGATAAACAGGTCTTGCCAGTGCCACCAAGGATGACAACCACAAGACTGACATGATTTCCTTTGTATATTCGGTGATTGTTTTGTCAAATATGTACATATAGTCTTGGTTCAGGCTTGGTGGGAGACTTAATCAGCTGAATAAGACTGAAAGCGCAAAGGAAACCTTCACTTACCCACATTTGTTGATTATTTAAAAAAAGAGAATCAAATCAATGTAAAAGTTTGTTTTGTATTTGCACTTTGCACCAATCACATATCATTATTTATTAGCTTGGTTCTTTCTGGTCGGCTGCCATTTTGTTTAGGTCCATTTTCCCGACGGGATTATTTGTGCATTGATGTTTGTATTTAAAACGTTGAGCTCATGTGTGATTATTAGGTTTTACAACCTCACAGTTGTAAGCAATATCATGATTCTGTAGCTGATAGAGGTGGGAAGGAGGGAGGAGAGGGGATGAAATGTGAGATGTACTGTATGTGTGAAGCCATCTTGATCAAATGCGCACATGCACATACTCTATCGACAGGTTCAACTTACGTATCCAAAAAAAGGTTAAATATTTTTGGATCTATGAAACCCTAAAAACTATTGTATTCATGTTTTATTGCAAAGATGTAAAATATGACATGTGTGAGTTGAAAAAAAAATCATGATAAGAAAAATAAAATATGCAAAGAATTTGATGACTTGACCCTTCATTGGTTACAAATTCTGTTTCTGCAAAGGTTTCTTCTCAGCTCCATGACAGTAGCGCTGCAGAGAGCGAGCAGGACATCAAGGACGTCTTATTGAAGCATCCACGAGACATAAAAAAAGAAATCCTCCTTCCTCAAATTATTTCAAGAGAGTTAAAATTTTGCCAGACACACTAAATTCTCCAGACACACTTGACTAAGCTTTTGAACTGCCCTCGTTCTCGTACAGAGACATGCAACTCCTGGTCCTGCTTTGTCTGTTTTCAACCTAAATAAAAACTATAAAAACAGTTGAAGTTCCCATAAACAAGGCATGCAACTCTCAGCCTCTCCTCTCAGCCTGGAACTGTTAAAAGAAAAACAGTGAAAGACATTTGCTTAAACTGAACATTTTCCAGGTGTTCATTTGGTTAACTGTATGTTACAAGTTGCTGGTGGTGGAGTTTCAGTTAATAGGATATTATTCTATCTCATGCAGCAGATGTAGTAATTATATAGAGCTAAAAATAGGAATACATCTCCTAAAAGCATTAAAAAAAAGAGCATGTTCATTGAATGAGGAAGAAATCATTAGTGGCATTCATTGAACCCACAGGCATCAGTCAGACGTGCAGTCACATGGCGTACAGTACTGTAAATCATGCAAGTTGAGATTTTCCTTAAGCATAAAGATGGTAAAAAAAGCTTTTTGATCTATTTTGTATTTTCACTGAATGACTTGAAAACAAATTTTAAACTTGCATCTTTGTTTCTTCTTTAAACCAAAAGGTTCTGGACATTAAAACCTGACTGTTGTGCGTACAGATCCATCAACAGCTGAAATTACAAACTCATTTCAGCCTCCTGTAATTTTGTTGTCTTAATTTAGGGCTGAAACAAGGAAAAGATGATGTTCCCTGTTTGGATATGAGATTTGAGTTGTTTTCTTTAATTGTGTGCTTTTGCTTGTTTGTGTTCATCAAACACATGAATATTTACAGTCTAGTACTGATTTAATTCATATGTCCACATTAATCCTCCAATGTGTTTGGCTAAATTTACACAATCTCTAAATGAGCTAATGTGTAATCCAAAATGCAAACAAAAGTGTGATCTTTATCTGCATAAAAGATACTGTGAGTAAACATGGACCAGAGAGAGTGTTTTCACTTAATATGCTCTTGGTGCCAATTTTCATGATTAAAGCCTTCAAGCAGACTCTGCATGGAGGAAAACAAAGAGCTTGGTTGATGCAGTGTAACCACCTGAAATGAAGATTAATGTGGAAACAAGGAGGATTTGTCAAGAACGAAGAAGGCAGACCAATCTGACTCTTTGTATTGTTCCTGGCCATGTAGCCGTCACCACTGCTCTCCGAGCCCTCAGAGCTGATTGTATATTGTGAAAAAGCGATACAAAGATGAATGAACCTTTTTTCAAAACATTTGTTCTGAATGTATGGTGTATTTTTTGTTTCCATGTTAGAAATGCTATTAAAATAAAATGATGTATGATGTATTTAGAGTAGAACCAGCCATTACTGTAGTTTAATCTTGGAATATAGACAAGGCTGACAGCTGCACAGAGCTCTCATGCCTCAGTCACCATGGAGACTGCGATCAGACGCCACACAAGCTGACAGGCAGGAGAGGGTAATCCGTTACGCTGCTGAGCTGTCTTTCAGGACCAGAATTTCATCTTGTTGTTTCTGCTACTTTTGACCTGGTCTGTCTGTGTCTGAAGTCAGAGGCTTGACTGTCTGTTGATAGGTTGAGACACAGCCCTCGTTTCTGTCTCACCTTTACAAGCAAGATGTCTGGAGCAATCTCCCCAGACTCCACCCACAAATCATGAAGAAATCTGGAACTATGTGTACAGTTTTTAAGGTATCTCAGCCTTTGTTATGGTAAAGAAAGAAAATTGTTACTGTATCTGAAACCATGACTGCACAACTGAGGCAGAAGCATGCATTTCTGTACGAAGCACTCATCTTTAATATTATTGTAGTTCTGATATTGCAATGTAGTCTACAGATATTATGAGACATGCTGTACAAAGATCCACTTGAAAGCAATGTTATTTGTTTGACAGTAATTGTGACAAGTACAGTGCAAGAGATGGATTTTTACAAAAATGAAGAGGAAGGATAATAGTTTCTCATTATGCTTTTTTTCTGCAGAGGGAAAGCAGTTTCTCAGGTTCATTTGTCCTCATTTTTGTAGTAAGCCTCAGAAGGGCTCAGTCACTTTCACCCTTCAAGACCTCTTCATAACATTGTGAGCTGTATTTCCCTTGTGTCTTTGCAAACTGCATGAAAACACCAGACTCACTGGACCATTGTGACTAGAATATACATGCATGGAGTATAATGCCATGCTGTCTTTGTTTTTGTATTTGGATGTCACAATGAGGAGTCGCTGGGCCGCTATATGCTTTGTGTGTGTGTGCGCATGGTGTTGCATGCATACATGAGGAAAAGCACTTGGACATACATGTCCATGTGTCCGCATGTCCTCCCTGTCATCTCCCTCAGGTGGACAGTGAGGAGATGGTGGACCTTTGAGACGAGATGCTGCAGATCTCCATGTTGGTGAAGGAACTCCCTCCCTCGCTGCTGCAATCAGGGACAGAGGAGGAGGAGGAGATGATGTTCTTCAGTCTATGAAGGGAGATGATGAGCAGCGTCAGCAGGAACACCAGCAGGCCGAGAAAGAGCCACACGTAAACATATACGTTGCCCGGACGTCCTGGTGATGAGGCAGCTGCTGACGTGGAAGCAGAGGTTGGAGAGAAGCGAAGGAAGGTCCCATTGTCTATTGGAGAGATTATGGTCTCATTCTGGCTCACCAATGGGACGTCCATCCCTGACATCCTTGCTGATGTTCAGCATAGTTTGCATGAGAGAAAAAGGAAGATGGGTGAGATTTATTGTGAAACTGAAAAACACCAAACTTCATCATTCATAATTTAAACGACCTGCAGGGAGAAATTCTCTTATTCTCTGACGAAGCTGCCAAAGTTTTGGTTTCTCCCTCCAGGACTCTTCAGCATTTCAGATGTGTGCTGACACAAGAGCTTTCATCCAGAGCCTCAGCTTTGGCTGAGATTAAGAGGAAGACAGAGAGCACTTCTGCACTTCTTATTCAGGCCCCACAATTTACTTCAAGTGCCCCACATGCAGAACAGACTTCTATTAATTAACAAACATCTTTCTTGCAGTTTCAGAACACCAGACAGAGAGTGCAGGAAAATTAGGAACCACCAACTTGACTTACAAATTTTTTTTTAATGCATTGCCCTTTACATCATTTAACTGCAGAATAGATGTGTGGAGTTTAAAAACTGTAGATAAATAACTTAGGAAAGGAAATAATGTATGACATCTGCATGAAATACCTCAAATCATGTAATAGTACAAATTACACCATAAACAGAATATGATTCTTGCAGAATAGTAACATGATCTTATTTAAATATGATTTTTTGTTAATCACAAATAAGACAGTCAGGGAGCAGGTTGAAGGGGGAGCTACTCTGACAAGACTGTAATGAGAAGAAACAGCAGGGGGAGTGCTTGTCTCATTGAATACCTGTCAGGCCTGGTGCCTGGAGTGGCGTATTCTCATAAATGAAGGCATCCTTATCTGATGAAATTAAACTCCTCATAATCAGCTTTCACAAAGACAGCTGAGAGCCAGCCCTTCTCCGCTGCATATTAAAACTGCTAATAATGTTCCACTGCAAATTACTGCATGGCACCAAACTGACTGGAAGATGTGACTGAGCATTGTCAAGTAGGAACGTTCACCATCTTGGATAGACAGAGGGGGGCTGTTTTGTATTTGGGTTAGGCCATCTTTGTGTCTTGACTTGATCTATGACAGCAGAGAAAGACACTTCAAAGGGAGGAATAATAGACCATAACCAGAATGAAAGCAAGAGGTCAGCGTGCAGTCTTTGCCTCACAGTGGTGTGTGCTCATTTCTCCCTTATCTGCCAGTTCTCCCCCACTTCCTCTCCATTTTATGGTTATGCATTTTGCCATGGAACCTGGCCACATTATAGTCAAGGGACTGAGGTAAACTACAGGCTATTCATTGTACGTTCTCCTGCAAGGCCCCAAAGGAGTTAACGGAACAGTTACAGCACAGTGCGAGGACGGGTTTAGAAAGAATATTAGACCATATTAGCACACTAGAGCCCCCTGTTTGGTTTAAATTAGTAGTTTTATCAAATTCGTTGTGCTAGTGGCAGCAGAGTTCAGCAGTTTGTTTGGGATGGAAAGCACGTTGTAAATTTGAGTTCACATGCGGTGCTGTACATGCTGTATGTGTTTGTACTGGAAGCATTAGTCATTTGAAGTCCATAAAGTCTGTTAAAGTGTTAAGTTAAAGTAGCCTAACTCCACTGGTTTGTTGGGTATTACTTTATAGCTTTTTACTGTGATGTATAAACAAAGTTTTGTATATTTATAGTTTGTTATATTTAAGAACATTGCTAGCTGACATTGAGTTTGCAAGCAGAGTTAAACCTCTCAGCCTGTAGAGAACTGCTCAGGTAAGCTGAAGAGCAAAGTATAATAGCAATCCTGGTTTGGACCCAGCTTTTCATTGGGAGCCTGTAACAAACATCAATGTTGGTACAAAACTTTTCTTAATATAATATTGAGTGAGGTCGCTTTTGATGTTCAAGCAAACCTCTCTGTCCCCAAACTCTTTTCTTCTTTACTTCTTCGTGCCCTTTCATTCTCTTTCCCTTTCTCTCCATTTGCCACTCTCTGGTACAGTTGACAAGAACTCTGCTCTCTTTAATTTACGGCCCACTGTACCTTCAGGGAGATACACAGCATAATGAGGCGGGATGAGTTAGGCTGCTCTCTTTTTCTGTGATTGCTCTCTTGCCCCAACTCTGTTTTCTTTATCAAAGGCTCTCAGTGGTCTGCCCGGCTGAATGAAAAACTGTCTTGCCACGTTTGTTGACTTATATTGTGTCTTTCTCTGCAGAGACTTGTTGAGTTGAAGTATTGATATTCACTGCACACACATCGGCCTTACAGCTTTCTGCTGTCATCTGGCGATTTGTCTTTTCTGTTTTTGTTTTTGCCATCTTCACTCCATTATTTAATTCTTGAAATGATGTGACCCTTTGGATCTCAGGTATATCAACAACATTTGCCAGAAAAAAACTCCATGTTAATTTCTATAAATCCAAATTCAACCTCAGTTTTACTCTCGAATTTCAGCTCAAAATGAAACAATCACGAGTCAGAAGTGCCAATGAACATGATACTGAACCCCTGCCTGCTCACTCTTTGTCTCTCTGCTCTTATTTCTTCCACTCTGCCGCTGTTTCTTCATCCTATCCACTGTCCTTCTCTTGTCGCTCCCTCCTACTCTTTCCTCCTCTGTATAGGTTGCTGTCGTTAATGATATGTTGTTTTGAAATCTGTGATGAAGCTTGTTCATTGTGAGCTGAAGTGGCTGATAATTGGGCTTAATGATGCTTTTTGTATCCAGGCAACAAGGTACGTTCAGTTCTTTTTCAAGCTAATCTACTTTAAGAGGGCAGGCCACGCAGTCCCACTGAGGCTGAAGAGGTCAGACATACACATGCACACACACACATCCACCTACGTATAATAAACACCAGTAGTTATTTTCCTTGGGAATAGCTACAAGTATAATACAGAGAACATCAAGGGCTAATTGGGAAAATGATGTGTCTTTATTGGGGAAAATTACATAAATGTTGAAAATGTCTTGGCTTTTCTATGTGGTTCATTTTGTAACACATGCAGTTTGTTCTTCATGCCAGTAATCTTCTGCATCATGTGTTTCCTGCTGAGCAGCACAGCCACGTGTCCGTGCTCTCACACTTCTATATTAAAGCGTGACCTAACACCAGAGATGAGGAAAAACTGTGCATCACTTCCCTGATTTGATGAAAGCTTCACGCCTTTTTTTTTTTCAAACTTATAACCACACCCATCATTAGTGGTGTGGGAGCGGTCTGAAGTTGTCTTTATTGCACTTGTAACCACTACCCACAGTGATGTCACAGTGTGCTGACCACACCCTGCATGTCTGGATCACTGCAGCAAGGTGAGAAGCTAAACAGCTGGAGGACTGTTGATTTTCAGGTAATGCTAAGTTACCTTTGAATTATCATCATCGTATCTTCATTTTTCCTCTGAATGTAATGGGTACGTTTTTGTTTTTTTTCCAAGACATGTCTGCAGGCACTAGCTGATCCACAAACATCCTAGAGACCAGCCTCACTTTGGTCATTTTTCTTTGGTCAGCTGAGCTGGAGCCTCCCCACTTTTCTTTTCTTTTCTTTTCTTTTCTTTTCTTTTCTTTTCTTTTCTTTTCTTTTCTTTTCTTTTCTTTTCTAAGACAGAGAAAATAAATTGCTGGCTCTTGGAGATGAACTTGTTTTTTAGTCCACTTTGTGCCTCCCTCTTTATCACTCGCTCTGAGCTGTAAGATCATTTGTTCTTGAGTCTCTGTAACAAGAGCCTGACTTAACTTCAGCTGTTGCTGAACCCCAGTGTTATGTTTTGGTGTTCTGGATCTTGGCTCCTCTTTAATGGTATATTCAACATTGTTTGAAACACTTGATGTTTTCTAACTTGTCCTCAATTTATAGAGATTGCTTTTAAGGATGAACTTATATAAAATGTGTGCATCCAATTTGTCGCAAATAGAAGGATTACCACCTCATTATTTCAAGACTGCCATATTGCTTTTTATTGAGGTTGGAAAAAAGCAAGTTAATTTTGTTTTTACCTCAAGGAGCCAAAGATCCTGAGCAATACAAGTTGAGGTCTGACATATAGGTCCTGATTTTTAGACATCAGCCGATACTATATGTAGGCTCAAACTCATTCAGGTGGGATGCTGCTTGGACACTTCCCTCTGAGCATATATGGCTTTTGAAAGCCAGAATGGTCTCTCTGTTGGGCAGGATGATGGAAGCTGATGGTGCCTGCTCCTCTTGGAGGCAAAGGGCCATGACCTGACTGATCTTCCGGAGACACTCATTACCATTCCTTGTGACTGGACACCGCCAGACCCTGAGGTTATTTGGCTTGCATTTACTTGACTTACATCTCTGTCCTTCTTTAATAACTTAACACAGGAGACGTCTCCTCCCCTCACTCCTAGTCAGGGCCATGTGGAGTTCAGACACTTTTACACTGTTTTGCCTTTCAGCCTCCTTATTCTCCAGTTTCCTCCTGGGTCTCTGAGCCTAGAGCTCATCAATGGGTCCCTGAATTTTCACTCAGCTATGACTTCTCTCTGATTATGTATTTCAGCTTTTTCAATGTCAGCATTGCCCTCTCAGCTATGTCAAGAGCTTTTAATATATTCTGCGTATCCTGGCCTATCTCTGCTGCACACTCTCTCAAACCGGTTTGCCTTGAGCAAATTTCTCTCCATGAGTTGCTTCTCTCTCTGCTCCACCTTTGCTTGTGTGGTCTTGACAAGAGCATATGTTTTGCCCACCACCAGCCCGTATCCATAAACACTGAACCTTGACTCCGAAAGCTCCCTTTCGTCCTAATCAAACTTCTTCCTGAGCGGCAAAATCTCTGCAAGTCAGTGCTCAAACAATCTCATCCTCTGCTGGTGGAGAACGTTCAACAAAACTCCCCCCGACACATTGTGCCGTGAAGCTTCCTCTGCTCCACTTTCTCAATCTGTTCCTCACCCTCCACCCTCCCTCATTTTCTCATCATCTCTTTATAATCTTCCCCTCTGTCAGTGCTGTTAATGAATATTCTGTACCATTTTTCTCTTCTGATGTGTTCTGTTCACTTCAATATTCTGTGCTGTTGTTGTCCCAAGTTTACTCTTAAGTGGTTTATAGCCAAATGTGTCTTGGCTGTACACAGTTTTAGACTCTAAAGATGTTTCAGGTGTTAGAAAGTGACCTCTAGCTTTAATGATATGAAAATAAAAACACGACATATAGCAAGTTTTTTATAGTTTGAGACTTTTAATGACTTGTTATTAGGTCAAACTAAAACACATTTAATCTATCCATACATTTATCTATTTAGTCTAAAGTCGGGCCAAACATAGACAGACCTGGACTATTTACTGTTTCTATCTTACGAATGCTTTCTGTGACAGAAAATTACCGTGGTCATTACTGAAATATGTGAATACAGTCCATGCATGCAACAAATGCAAATATTTACTTAAACCATAACATTGTAGAGACACATTCTGTTGTCTCTTCAGTTATGGTATTAGCTCTTCACTTCATGAATAATGGACAACATCCACATGTGGCAAAATGTCATGGCATTTGGGCCATATTCTTTTGTGTGTGTGTGTGTGTGTGTGTGTGTGTGTGTGTGTGCTTACTTTGTCACACTGTATTCACACCACATGCCTGAATAGACAAAGGCAAGCTGAGCCAGTGGCAGAAATTTCAGCAGAAATATCATTCACATGCATGCACACATGTGAAAATACAAAAGATTTTCACATACAGTTTCAGCTCAGATGACAGATTGCCAGGAGATAAAAGTAGCCTGAATTTCAAATATATTAAATATCTCATATTCTGAGCCAGATCAGCTGAAAACAGACCTGCAGCTCAACCGCATGAATTCCAAATTGCCTCTGCAACCCCAAATACCACAGATAACCCATGAAGGGGTCAGAGATATGCAGGAATGATGAAAGTATGAAGAAAGACAAGTTTCAACTCAGAAGCTCTCCTCCATTTTCCCACTATTTTTTTTAAGCAAAACATGAAACAGTCTCTCCACTTTGGATTGTTTCAGTATTTACTTTGAATTTAGGACCCTTAAATCACAAATATAAATATACATAAATGGCAGACAAGACTCCAAATGTAGAGAAAGGTGTGGAATTTGAATGAGTCCACAAAACAATAAACTAATGTTTTTATTCATTGCCTTTACATTTGAATGACAAAATCTCACGGCACACCTGAGTGCACTCAAAGCCCCACCAGGGGTCGAGCACCGCTGTTCACCTGTTATCTGAATCTCTCAGATATTCAGCACATGGAAACTAAGAATTTCAAAAAGATTAATGGGAATGAGCTCTCAAAGGTGCAGCAAGGGGCATATAATAACTGAGGGAAAGGTGACATGAGCTAAAACCTCAGAAACTATTATAATTATGAACAGGAAGTATTGGAAGGCTTTTGGTCAGCGGCCAGTGTAGATAATGAGCTCTTTTGCTTTGATGTCTGAGTGTGTGTGCATGTGAATGTGTCTGTGCCTATTAGTTCATCCCTGTAGTGAAGTGTATTTTTACACTTTGCTCCTATGACTGTTAATTACTATTGATATGTCTAAATGCAGCTGCCAATAAATATGATACCAGCTCATGTTCACTACATGTTTATTATGATGCGCAGGGTGAGTCATACATTCATTTTAAAATCACAAACAAACGCTTATCTTCTTCTCATTGCCCTGAAAGGACGGTTTTTCTGCCCTCCCCTTTTTCTCTCATTCTGGTGGCACAATTGCTTCACTCATCACTTACTCCTTCTCTCTTTTTCTCAACTGCCACACAGGAAGCCCGCCAATTTCCCAAGTTGGTGAATGACATGAATTCTGTCCCCCTTCCCACACACACACACACAAACACACACACCTTTATCCTTTCCTGCAAGTCTCAGTTCTTTTCCTTCATTTTACTATTTCATCTACCCCTTATGTCTTCTTTGTAACAGTGTTTGTTCTCACACTGCTGCTCTGCAGGCAGTGATAAGGCACTGAATAAAGTTGCTGGCAACTAAAAAGAGGCAGGTGCATTTTAGGTGAAAAATGGCTCTTTTTATCCAGCAGGAATCCCCTCTTCCAGATCAGATTAACACCGTCCTTGCTCTGTCTCCCTCTTAAAAACAATTTGGAGGCATTTTAATATAAAGGCAGCGTGAAGCGGCACACATGAAGAAGAAGAAAAGAAAGGCATAGTTACAGACCTTTTTGGGTTTGAGGCAGCTGCTCCTCGCTCACGCTCACGTCGTGCAGAAATCCATCCCGATGTGTTTGGTCTTTCAGCCGAGCACACCAGATCTGTTGCCCCTGAGATCTTCCCTGTGAGCCTATTCGCTCTTGCTCTCTCTCTCTCTCTCCCTCTCTCTCTCTCCTTTTCTCTCCCTCTGTGTGTCATTCAGTGTGAGACACACACTCAGACACATACAACACAGGCACTACAGCTGGAGTAGACCCTGTCAGATGGGGATCCTCGGTATGAATGGGTTCACATTCAGTAGGGAACACACACATGCACAAGGTCTGTAAGTGAGAAGCTGCAACTAATGAATGATGCTGATGTTTTGTTTTTGCTTACTTGAGAATTGGTGAAGAGGAAAGACGAGAGAGTGTAGAGGCAATGTTTGCTCTAATCCCATCCCCATCCTCTATCTCTGCCCTCCCACTTTTCTCCCAGCTGTTCATCACCTTTCAATTATAATTACATTAACACTTTAATTTATTCTGTGCCTTTTTTATGCTCATTTTCTTTCAGCATTGGATCAATCCTCCATAGTTAACAAGCTGTTCAATACTCAGTTTGGGCAAGTAAACAAATTGTTAGATCAATACAGTCAAGATAAATGGTTTTAAAGCTGACCAATCAATCACCATGTACAAGCATGTCCTCCTGCATGCAATCAACGCTTTGTTTTGGTTCTCATCTCTCTAGTGTTTATGTGAGAGACACAGCCTTTCTCAGCAAACTGCGTCAGTAGACAGTACCCAGTGGTGAGCAATATCCAATAACCCGGCTGCTGTTTGTGCCGGCAGAGCCAACTGCTCAGATGAGACCCCAGACCAGCAAATGAACGTGAAAAGGTGGCCTTAGAAGAGAGAAGCAGCATTTAACACCTCTCAATTTCTGAGTGCAGCTCTCCTTGCCTCTCTTCATCTTGAAGCAGGTATTTTCACCTCCCTCTTTTTCTCTCGCTCTGAACCTCCCTTCAAACAGTATGTCTGTTAACAGCAGCTAACTAAGCACATCTGCTGCACAAATCAAAAAATGAACATATGCTGAAATAAGTTTGACATGAAACAAAAGCTTATCTCCAAAATGCTGCTCAATGGTTTTGGGGAGGATAAAATATGTGTTGATTGGTAGACTCGTGAACAAAAATGACAAATCAACATAATGGAGTCTTAATTAAGGGTCATTTCGCTGGAAATATTTTCTCACTCTGCTCTATGGGATTATAGCAATGTTTTGGATTTGTTCGGCCAGGTTTTGGCATTTGCCTTTGGTTTCTGCCAGTACTCCAGACTAGTGACTGTGTGAGCGTGTACTTTGGCTCAGTAGCGCTGACAAAGTTGATGCAACCATCTTAGTTTTAACATGTTTACATATATCCAGGGGTAAATGTAAAGTACAGCCAAATCTAATGGGAATGTGATTAGTTTTGCATGTATTTGGTTATTTACAAAATATTACACAAAATTATAACTTGACCTGCTGATGGCACAAGGTGAAAGCATTACCAGTGTTTTTTAAAAAAACACATACTACACAATCCATCGCCTTGCATCGCATAACCTTCTTGAATGATCTTTCAAACGGCGACAAAATTTCTTTGGTAGAAAGTAATTCAAGCTGAAAAAACATGTTTTCATATTTTTGCTGAACAAAGCCTTTTTATGTGTCTTGATTGCAGACATTAATGCAAGATGAAACACTCCAAATAAGATTTAGTCCCTTTTGATGGAAATTATATTTTGCCCATGACCCTGAATCTCATATATGAGCTTGTTAGCACCTTAATGGTATTCATGAAGATATTAATTGTGAAGCAGATGACACCTGTCCCTGCTCTGTGAAGGGGAAGAGGCGCCTCCTCTTCCACAGATGCTGCCATCTGCCCACTGACACAGGCACCAGAGGGGAATAGAAGCAATAGAGAACAGAGAGAGAAGAGATGAGAGGAAGATGACTTTATTTTGCATCCAAATCCAGCTTTCACTAACATCACATGGCTAGTATGCATGTGTACTTCAGACAGAAATGTGACAGCTATGTGAAGAGGTCTGGGATTCATCAGATGAGTAAATATCTGTTTGTGAATATTTTCTTAATCTGAGCCATCTGACAGAAAAAAAAAATGTTGATAAATATTTTTTATGAGACGCTCCGGGCAGTTTCACGGGTGTTGACAGTGTTGAGGGATAAAGCCAAGGACAGAGAAAAGGAACATTGCACATCATTTAATTAATCCAATAATTATTTCCCCTGACCTCTTCTCTGCTAATCACACTCTGCAAGACCATTTCTAAACCAATCACAGAAAATCGTTACACTCACGCAATTCCTTATTTTCCTAAAGAGGAAATGTGTTTGGCAAAGCTAATTATGTATGTGTGTGGACATGTGCTTGTCTCTGTGCAAACTCGAGTATTTTTGTTTGCGTTTGTATTGCTTGTGCATGTTTGTGTGTGTGTGTGAGAGAGACAGAGAGAGGACTGAAGGATGGAGATAAGAGCTTTGGCCTCAGCTGGCTTTTGTCACTAATCCCGGAAGGCGTGGCCGCCAATTCCGTGTCATTCCCTGATATTCCAGTCCGTTCTGACTCTTTGCCATCCCAGCGCTGCCCTTGTGAGGACACCAGTCTCTGCACTGCATGATAATGAGGGGGAGACATGCAGCAAGGAGGGGGTTGTAACTGCCTTTGGAGACTATTTCGGGATGGTGTGTGTGTGTGTGTGTGTTTGGGGATTTGACAAGCCCATTCTGCTTAACTCATGGGAACAACTTTAAACTCTTAGATAACAGACAGGAAAGTGTCAAGATATTAGTTACAGATATGTTCGAAGTTCAGTGTATTTTAACTGAACTACCAGATATGCTTTACATCTCTCTGGTAATCTCAACCAATTTGCAAAGCACCCTGCTGAGAGAGAGGCTCACGAAGGCGAAATACAAGAGTTGAGCACAGGAAAGCTTCACTTGTCTTCTCCTTTTTGCAGGAGAAAGTCTCTTTGCATCCCTAATCTTGGAGAAGCAGTAAAAATATAATATATTTTGTCCATGTCTCCGAGATGGGATATTCAGTTTAGTTTTCAAAGATTTAGAAGATCAGACACCAGCCAATAAATATGCACTGACTAGTCTCCAGCTTTTGGTCTCATGGCAGTGTCATGCCAATCAAAATGAGCTGCACAGATCTGAGGCCATGGAGCAGAAAAAACATACTGAGGCATAACAGTGACACACTCGCACATACACACACACACACACACACACACACACAGGACAGCAGCCTGACAGGCGAGTACTTGTCCAGAATAACAATGAGAGGAGATGGAAACAGGATATCGGCACTGTATCAAAAACATCCCCTCTCAAATGGGGACACAGGCCACAACACCCATGTACACACACATGTTTGACCAAGTGGACTGAAGCCTTTTGAAAATGCTGCACTGCTAAAACCTTAACCAGTAATAGTCTTTGCAATTTTGCTCAAACCCTCTGAAGGGTGCACTCTAAATTCATGGAAGAGGAGAAGAAAGGAAAAAAAATGTCCTCAAAGTCAGATTCATTTGAATATATGAATAATTTAGTGCACCCAAAGATTTGGGGGCCCTTAAATTGCAAATAAAAAAAATGCCCTTACTCTTCAGACATTCATAATTCATACATACCACAGCTTCGGCATGGAGAGAGGGGGAGATATTTGATGTAAAAGTTAGCCATAGAAGGTATCGGGAATGCAAGGACAAAAGCTACAGCGCGACACTTTGTCTGGCAGTGTAATTACCGAGCCAGTTTAAATGTTTCTTCATTTCAGTCTGCCAGTGAAGATTACTGCAAATGTCCTCCTCTCAGATTCACTCAGTAGTTAATGAATCGTCAAAAACGGCAGGAGATCCCAAAAAATACACAATTAAACTTTCATCAAAGGTTTTAGCGTCATTTTGGTTTATTACCGCATGCTGTGATTTTCTATGTGTTGTCTGTTGGTTATAGATTGGTTAAACAGTGTGTGTGTGTGTGTGTGTGTGTGCATGTACACGTGTTGTGGTATCCTGGTTTAAGCAGCATAATTATTCCACCAACATAAGAAACAGACAGTAAGAGCTCTCAGTTTTGACATAACACCCCCCCCCTCCTTTCTCAGAGCTCATTTTCTTTTCATGCCCCTGGCTCATTACAGTGATGGGCCTTTTAATGGAGAAGATTGGCATCAAATTTCCACATCATGTTCCTCGACAAAAGGTCCTTTGATCCAGATGAGGATCATTCAATAAAGCATTACTATGACACAGAAACTGGGTGACAAATTTGACCTTCAGCTAGATAGCTAGCTAGCTAGCTAGCTAGATAGCTAGATAGATAGATAGATAGCTAGATAGATAGCTAGATAGATAGATAGATAGATAGATAGATAGATAGCTAGATAGATAGATAGATAGATTATTTTATGTAGCTTGTTGGTGTTTTGCTGGTTGATTTTTCAGACTCTTCCCCTCCACATATTAAATTTTTTTGTAGTTTTCTTCAGTGATTCCCCTGCAGTGTTTGGCACGGATGATTTAGCCTCTTTGGTGTTCTCTTAGTTGTCTCATGTTGCTTCGAAGACTTGCAGATCTGAGTACTGACTGCCAGCCAACCAATGCAGCTAAAATGGCCCTCAACTCATCATGACCCATCTTTGCAGCAGTATTTCTAACTGCAACAACATAGCTGCAGAGTTTAGGATATTTTCCATGGGACATTTGTATTATTTTGCCTAACAATGTCAAATAATCGGCTGCAAAGGTCTCCTCATGAGAACAGGCAATTTCTGAAAACAATAAATAATGGCAACCACATATCACAAATTTAGAAGACACTTATGACGTTTATTTGACTGTTATTTTTAATTTTTAGTTTTAATTTAGGATGAGTTAACAAGCTTCTTCTCCTGCAAAAGATGATGGGAATATCCCAGTTTAGCTTTTCATCTCTTTATCTGAGTTTCCCCCCTTTTTGTTCTGTTCTTGAACTAACACTGACAACATTTTCTGTGCTCAGGGTGACAGACAATCTCAGCTGTGATCCCTCCCAACAGGGGTAACACCACTGGATGAGGGTGCAGCTGAGAGATGAGATGCGTCCATCCTCGGCTGGCAGGATTCTCCCGGATGGCGCAGTATTTTAGAGGTGATGCTCAAACCCCCAGCCCATCTGGCCCAAGGCTGTCACCAGCAATACATCACGCTAATGAAATGGCAGCAGCCCAATGCTATCTGTCATAAACAATCTGCATCTGCTTAGGGACTGAACGGAAATGAGGAAGAGGGATAAAAAGACAGAGGAAGACAGAGAGACTTTGCGTCCCCTGAGCAGGTGCTGTGTTTGTGTATTTGTGTGTCTGAATTCATGCATGCGTGTGTGTGTGTGTGTGTGCGCATGTGTGCTTCTTCCCCTCTGTGAACAGCTATCGATTCTATTTTGAGAGGAGAAAATAGCCACAGCAGGCCACCTTATCTCACATCTCTGGGTGAGGATATTTTATTGGTTCTGTGGCAGAACAAAGTTCCAATGCATCTTATCTGTCAGAGAGACAATTACTCACCATACCCAGTCTTGTTCTTCCTTTTTGGTATTTGTTGCAACTGGTATTGATATCTATTTCAGCCCCACAAACTGTAAAATTTTATTTAAAAACAAAAACTATGCATGGTTGTGAAAATGTGCTCTAAATGGTTAACTTTCAGTACTACTCAATAACGTTCAGTAGTACTGAGAAAAATGACTAAATTGCCTTTGATTTTATGATGTCCTATCCAGAATACAGCACATGTAATCTAAAAATTAAGTTTAGTTCAAATTAAATATGCCATTTAGTCACAGTGTTTGCCTTAAAAATGCCAAAACTAATTCCAAGCATTTAGAAAAAAAAGGCTATGCATGCTACTAAAAAATACATAATTGTAGTGTAGGTTTGGTATTGTCTTTTGTCATTCTCTGTAGTCTTTAGTGCACTTTTACATTGTTTAATAACATCAGGTCTATTTTGATATAAAATCATACTCTTAGAATTTAAGAGATGGAATAACCATCAGCAGTGTATTGTGCAATTCAAATTTTTAGTTGTAACAAAGTAATTGTCTAACTGTCTGACTGTTTACTCTGCTGTGGCCCAGCAGTTGTGTTTACATACATTTGGCCTTAAAAACTTCATCTAATAAAATCATCAAGCATAAAGTTTTGGAAGATGTTAGCGTTTGGCACATAAAAGTTTTATTCAGCCAACACTTTTCTGGCTGTAACTCAAAATAGCGTTTGATGATAAACTCTTTGGGGGGAAATATGCATTCTTATGTAGACAGTCTTAATATTTGTTTCATATGGTTTTTGACCAGGGATATTTTCTCAAGGGTGAGTTAAAACACAGCATATCTGGCAAGAATTAAGATGCAACTAAAGTCCAACTGAATTCTATAAAAATTGAAACAATTTTAACTTGATTATACAGTAATTTTGATTGCATAATGATGAATACACCAATAACAATCATACACAAAAAGTGAGTCCCTATTTGTGAGTCCTCTATCAAAATCAGCGTCAGGAAAGTGTAGGAGTGATGGTTGGCTGAAGGTTCAAGAAGCACTCCTGTGACCAAAAGGTTGCAAATTGGAATCTTTAATCCCCTGTTGCTCCACTGGAGCCACTCAGCAGCAGCAGCAGCAGCAGCCGCAGCATGACACTCCTGTGGTTAATGCTCCACGGTTCTCCCATGTTCCAATACCTGACTCTTTACTGCCATTAGCTCTTGCTGTGACTGAGACACAGTAAAAGTACTTGTCATGATAACAACAATAGTAATTTCAGGCAATTCTGCAACTAAACATCCAGGCAAAGAACGCATGCATACATGCATACCACCGCTGCTAAGAGTCACTTTGTCATTTTAATCAGCTGAATATTTCACTGCTTTGCACCATCTCCATCCCTGAGGAGTTTGAGCGAGTGAACAATAGCTCTGTGGTAATTTGTAAAACCAGATAAAACAAGGTCATAATGCCATGGGGTCGGTTAAGAATCTATTGTGATTTAGCCACTGCCTCTATTTTGTTCCATAATCTGACAGTTTATTTGACATATGTCTAAAGCTGACTTGATTTACTGCAAATGACAAAAAAAAAATCTCAGACCTTTATTACTGAAGAGAAATCCTGCCATCTGATGGACAGTGAAGAACTTGCAGGCTGTCCCAAATGAATCTTTTTATTGTCTACAAATTTCTTGACTATTGTAGATTGTGGTCTTTTTATTTTTATCTAGCACGATTAATATCTCACGCTTCATGTAGTGGGCCATGAGGGGCAAACAACTGCTTTTTATAATACTGTTCAACAAATGATGGACTAGTTGGGGCTATATATTTTCTCTCAAAGGGAATTTTTTCCCCCTTCTAACATACATACAAGAACCTTAGAAACATTGGACATGCTCCAATGTCATTTACACTTCTATATAATCAGGTTCTGTATTGTGGATGTCATCATATTTTCTGCTGTCAGTCTTTGTTTTCTACTGCCTTCATATCTGTACCCGTCCTAACAACCAATTCCTGTTTTTGCTAAAAAACAGGTGGGGTATCTTCACTCAAGCGCAAGTTACAACTTCAAAGAGAAAACCCACATCTGTGCGGATGAACAAATCCCAGTGAAATTAATGATAAAATGTTTTGTAATGACACTAAGTATGAGTTAGGGTACAAATCTTGGAGCAGCTCCCAGTGATGGAGACTTGGACTGACACAAGACGTTCTCTAGATTTCTGATACAGATCGGTCACAAATACACAGAACACTCTCCTGAAACAGGCAACAACTGTTTTGCTGCTTGATTTCATACAGTTTTTAGTTCTGGAGGTAAGAGGCATCTTTTTCATCATGTTTGTGAGTTTCTCTATACTCACTGTATTCCATACAGTAAGAGTTGATTCTTTACTGTCACCACTGTCATTAGCAACACTGGATCATCCCATGGCTTTATACTCAGCCCTTCCACTCTTTATCCTTTAAACTAAATCTCATCCTGCCAGCGCCTTCTCTTAGTGTGATGCTGACATTTCTGTCCATCAAACAGTTTGTACATCATTTCATGACATGGTGACAAAAGATGTCTTCAGCTTAGTGTGTCTAAAGAGACTCACTACCACCACACCCAAGAATTTCTGTACAAACATGTGGCTTCTTCGAGCACAGCAGAGTGAAAGGTAATGAATAAGAGATTACATTACAAAAGCAACATTACTTTCCCACAGGATTATTTGGAGAAGTGTTTATTGCAGGTGTGCATAACAGTAAAGAGGCTGTATTGATAAATTGTTCAAGTTGTGCCAGTCGACATTATGGTGAAGTGCATTTAAATTAAAATGAAATAAAACGTAATACTTGTTAATTTAAATCGGATGTTATTTAATTTTAGTTCAGGTAAATCCAGTTATGGATTCTTGACGCACGACGTTGACGGCCGTCAGGTACTGTTGCGTTCGGGCACGTGATTGGACAGAGACCCTATCAGAGGACACAGCTGGTTTATTTACGAGGCAACTTGAAGAAAGTAGCCAACACTGGACATCCGGGAAGCTGCCTCAGGTCGCTGGAACGTAGCGAGAGGCCGCTGTTTGCCACCAAATAAGTGTTAAATCAGATAGTTACTGGTAATTACCCCGTTAGTGGAGCTTGACGTAACCTAACGTTACACTGGTAACTACGCTGATCCTGACGGTGAGTGTGATGTTAGGAGCAGATGATGGCCGCGTTTACATTTGAAACTGACAGGAGACCTCGCTGGGTTGTGCTCTGTGATAAACCCAAGCTGAGCAGTTAGTTAGTCTTGTTTTTGTTACTTGTCTGTGATCTATCTGTGGACACAGATAAATTCTCGTAACCATGGCAATGGTATTTTTGCCACCTGACTATAGATTCACTCTTGACTAAAATCTATGAGATGTTCTCTGTTTGACTGAGCAGAGTACAATTTCTTATAAATTTCAGTTAACCCGAGAAGTTTATTTTCTTTTCTGTTTCTTTATCTGTTTTAGACCTTTTGCCAGGAGAGCTGAAACTTTTTATCAAGTAATCAAAAAATGAATCACTAACTGTTAAAACTTAATAATCAAAGAATTGCCAAATAATGCCTGGTCTCAGCTTGAGGTGGTAAAATTATTGGTGTATATTATTATGAATAAAATTGAATTCAGTATCTTAGGTCCTGAAATAAAAAATAAAAAAATGTCACCTTGGACCCAAGGCCACAAAAAAAACATCATTTCTCACTATTTTGTGACATTTTATGAACATACTGGTAAATTATTAAAAAGAAAAAAATAAAATACATATGAAGATAACAATTGTGGCCCAATAGATGCTGTTTTCAGCTGTTTTGTCTCGTGAAAGCAATGCCTTAGTAGTAATTGCTTTCTGTACATTGCATAGGTCTGAGCAATACCAATAAAAGTGCTGTCTTTTCCTGTATTTTAACTTTCTGGTCTCCCTACAGTTTTGCTGCAATATCAATATTACCTTCTTTAGTCAGATATCTTTGATATTGTCTATATCTCATAGCCCTGATTGCATTCTGTTCATCTAGGAGTTGCTATGGGTAATGTTTCTTTTTCAGGTTGTGTCATTTGAATAGTTTTAAAACTAAAACATTTAGTATCCTTACTAACTAGCATCTGGGTGATGCTTTGTTACATTGAACCATGTGGGAAGTCCTCCTTGGAAACTAATCAGACACTCTTGTTTTTCAGTTAAGAAAATCTTTAATCAGCATATTCATCTTTCAATGAACAAACAAATATGATATAACTGATGTGCTAGCACCATCTATGCTTTAAGCTTTAGCAGCCACTAACAAATGCAACATAATATCCCCTGTGTTTCAGATGGATATGAATGATTTTTAAGTAGCTTTTAAAGAATTTTTTCATTGTGTGTTTCTGTTATTTTGCTTTTCTTTATACCATGAGGGCCATCCTTTTTAACTTTGTCTTTCTTTACCCATCTCTTTGTTTAAAGATGAACCTCAGCACAAATGCCCATTGTGGCAGTCACACTAGCAAAGAAAACGTTCAAGCTTCAAGCAAAACAGATATACTGCAGGTTCAGCGGCCCAAGCAGCGGACCGTGCTTGGTGTTTTGTCGGAGAATGAGCAGCATGGTCGATCCCTCAGCCAGGTGAGTGATGTGGGCACTGGAGAGAATTAAATATTATATTTTCTAGTTCAGTTTCCTCTCAAAGAACATGCACATTTCATGTTAATGTGGCAATCATATTGGCTCAATTTTCTCCACAGGGAAGCCAATTTTGCAAATACAGTTCGATCTCAGACAGCTCCCAGCACACCTTCCTTGGCTTTACCTCCAGTTCCAGCCATGATGTGTATGTCGAAGAAGCTTGTGAAGTTGTTCTTGCTGCTTCTGGTCAAGAAGTGGTATCAGGCAGCTATGACCTAGATGCCGAAACCACTGCCCTGCAAAACGAGGATATGAGACTCCTGCTGGAACTGAGTTCAAGTATGTTTGGCAAATACGAAAACTTCAGCAATGTGAGACTGTTCTCTTGTTCTTTACCCAACTCCACCTTTCTCTTGTAGGTTCATGCCAGGATGGTTCTATGCAGTCTGAACCAGATGAATCCCTGATGTCAGAGGAGGTGCTCTGTGTTTCAGAATATGCAGAGGACATTCACATGCATTTGAGAGAGAGTGAAGTATGAAAATATCTGAAAATTGAATCACTACTTTATATTTATGGGTATGGGTAGAATTATATGTGTTGCAGTTAATGAGGTGTTTTTCATCTGTTCACGGGAAACTATTGTATGACAACTAGCTGTTGTTTCTGATGCCAGATGAGGTTCAGGCCAAGACCTAGCTACTTGGGAAAGCATCCAGAGATCACTAATGGCATGCGGGTTGTCCTGGTGGACTGGCTGATGGAAGTCGTCCAGGAATACAAGCTTCGATCTGAAACTCTGCACCTTGCTGTTAACTATTTGGACCGCTTTCTCTCCTGCACAGCAAATGTGAAACGGGGCAAATTGCAGCTGGTTGGCACAGCTGCATTACTGATTGCTGCGTAAGCACGTTTGCATTCCCAAAGATTTGACACTTTTCCTGTTCAGTTGTTGATTTGTCCAAAACGTCAAAAAGCATGATGTCGCCTGAACTGTCACCTTGTAGGAAGTATGAAGAAATCTTCCCTCCTGAGCTGAGTGAGTTTGTGTACACCACAGATAGCACCTACACTCTGAAGCAGTTGGTTCGCATGGAACATGTTTTCCTGAGGGTGTTGGCTTTCAAGATGGCAGCACCCACCACAAACCAGTTCCTTCACCTCTTCATGTCCATTCACTCTGTCTGTGCCATCACAGAGAACCTTGCCCTGGTGAGCAAAATCAATAATTCATATGCCAGCCAGACTATGCCCACTGCCTTTGAACTTTGAGTTTGATCTTGTTTTGATTTGGTGATCCCCCCCTGTTTTTCTCCTAATTCTAGTATGTAGCAGAGTTAAGCCTGCTGGAGATTGATCCATTCCTACAGTACACCCCATCTGTACTAGCAGCTGGAGCCTACTGCCTAGCCACCTACACTGTTAACAAATTACTTTGGGTAAGTTTGTCCAGAGTGTTAAGAGTCCCATTTATGGGAATTTCTCAAGGCATTAGCCAAAATGTGACTCCATATGGCTCAATTCTTTTCATATTTTAGCCTGAATCCTTACATGCCTTTACTGGTTATACCATGGCTGATATTGTGCCCTGCCTCAATGACCTCCACAAGCTATACATCAGTGCAGAGACTCGCCCACAACAGGCTGTCAGGGAAAAGTATAAGAGCTCAAAGTAAGGCTTGGTTTGTGTGTCAACTTATGTAAAGTCCAGACCATTGGGAATCTCTCGTGCAGTTTGTCTGGGTTGTTAATGCATCCACAACTCACAGGAATTACATTTCTGAATAGATGTCTTTTATCTCTCCATTTACAGGCATTGTCGTGTTTCGTTGATCACTCCACCCAATGTTCTGCCTCACCTATGAATCACTCCGCCCTTCCTCTCAGGCTTCTGCTCAAACATAACTAGATTGAGAACAAAACCAACACCCTTACACATAATACCCGTCTGGACGCTTTTTTTTTTTACCTTGACTTTTTTTTAAATAGTTTTTTTTTAAAATACAATAAATTATTTAAAAAACATGCTCCATGACTTAAGAATTTAATACTTACAAGTTTTTAAAGATGGTAAATTATTGGTTGTTATATATGCTTATGAATGGTTGAGAATTACTGTCTTTAATCATGAATTACGTCTTCCATACGTTTCAAAGTGATTTTTCAAAATAAGGTCAAGCTTTGTTTCCCTACTCTCATGTGTCTCTGTAATCCTACATGTAATATCCCTGAGTGAATAGGTTATAGTAGGAAATCAAAGTACTGCAACTGAAGGGAGTGCATTTTATTTTCTCAGATTTCTTCTAAATAAAGATTTTTTTAAACTATTATTATTACAACTCGAAGCCTATTTGCTTTATTTTGAAAGTCTAAACCAGGAGTTGTAATGGTACAGCTTGTAGGTTTGACGCTCGTCTTCAGCCGCTGGGGGCGCGGCGCGGCAGATTAAACCAGTGATACAAGTGAGCACGTTTCAATGTGAGTCGAATATTCCTCTGTATTTATAGAAATACAGAAAAAGTGTTTAAAACTGGATAAAGGACTCTGTGAAACCACTTTTTTTTTTTTAAATTATCGGGCGTTTTCTCTCTCGCGAAAAGTTTGACTGTCAAGGTAAGACGGATTTAAATGAAAACTTTATCGTGTATTGCCCATTGGTTGCTCAGTGGTGTCTGAACAGGTAGGAGGTGTTTGTTTGTTTGATACCTTAGATGCTGTGGAGAAGAATACACGTGTAAGTTGGAGTAGTTTTTAAAGTAGCCTTACAAAGCTGACTTCTTCAGAAGACTCGTAGGCTTGTCATTCAGGTAAAACCTGATGTGTTTGCCAGCTCAAGTAATTTTCAACCTCTGCCGTCAACAACAATTACATTACAAACATTTTTCTCATATTACTTCACCTACACTGTCGTAAGGCCCACACTTTTTTGTTTCCCTTTCACACCTGGTTTATCTCAGTGACAGGCACATAGTCTCCACCCTGTTTTACTGCTCTCTTCATGCTTAAATCTTGATCTTTTTAAAATGCATAATCCCAATTATTTTCCAACCATATAACGGAAGTCTTAATTCTAAACAACAAAGTGTAATTTACTAATAACTCCATTTTTATTTTTTGATTATTGTAGAAAACAAAAAAAAAACAGTGACTAATGTCAGTTATTTATGTATTTTATAGGCTTTGTTGAAAATACTGTGAAACATTTATGTCACTTTGGAGAAGTCACTCTTGAGTCTTCATTCTTTCCTGTCTAGTCTCTGTCCTCTGTCCTCAGTATGGCTGAGCCTGCTGAGCTGCTGCTCATTAAGGACCAGTATGAGTTGGCGTTTCATTCTCTGAGCCGTGGGCTAACTGCTGAAGAGGCCGGGAAAAGAGCGGAGGCCCTGGAGTACTACAGGAAAGGTCAACAGCACCTTACCCAAGGAATGGAAATCCCCACTATGGGGGGGAGACAGCAGAGAGCAGCCTGGGACACAGCCAGGCTTCTTCAGCAGAGAATGAGAGACACTTTAAGGACTGTCAACTCCCACGTGTCTGACCTGGAGACCTCTCAGCTGACCACAAGATGCCAAAGAGACCGCCTGTTGGTGGATCTTCCACCCAGTCTTTACCCAGATCTGGCACCAAACAGTCAGCCTCCGCGAAGCTTCCTCCACCATCTTTACCCCTCCATACCTGCTGCTGCTGCCCAGAACAAAACCCCCACCCCTAAAACACCCCGTGTTAGGCCTCCTTCCCCTGCTGCTCTGCACACACACACATTCCCTGCAGCAGGAACTATAGCTATGGCTAACCCAGGGGACCAGCCTCCAGCGTACACACCACAGCCAACAGACGGCCATCGCAGCCTGGGTTATGGTCCTGCCAGAGGCTGTCTGGGGTCAAGAAAGCAGACTGGAGCAGCTGCAGCAGGACGAGATGGAAAAGAGTTGCTTTTCATCCCCTCTGGGGTTCAGATGTTTTTCGTGGCACAAAATGGGCAGGTCAGCTCCCTGTCTTCCCCTGGATACCTTCGTATCATAATATTTGATAGTCAGCACAAGGATCCCACTGCTGAGAGACCCTCTGCATATCTACATGTAAGTATACAGTATGTTTTAAGTGGGTGTGAGTATGGGTATGATAGCATTTTCTTTGGGTGTGTGTCCTTTAGGTTAGTAGGTGTTAACAGCAAACTGCGTCAGGTGAAACCACTAGACCAGTTTCACAGCTGACTGTGAGTTATGTTGATGTATAGATTGAATACTGTCCCCCAAAAAACTCTCTGCTTACACATGATGAGCCAGCTTATTATTCATGTGACAGTTTGGATCCCAACTATCTTTTCTAGTTTTGTCAATCATTTTTGTCCTGTAAAACTCAGTCCAAAACACAAACATATTCCATTCACAATGATATATAAAAGATAAGAGTAGCAAGGCCTCACATTTAAAGAGCAAGAACCAGTGAAGTTTTGGCATTTTTGTTTTAAACAGATTTATCAATCATCATAACAGTTGCAGCCGAAATAATTATTTCAGTTCTAGTTACAGTGTCCTCATTGCTTTTACATGTAATATTGTTGAGCATATGTTTAAACACTACAAATTAGTTGTATCAAAATATATTTAAATGATGTTTCACTTAATTTATTTACGGTTTGAACTGATGATTTGAAATTTCGTGTTGCAAATTTGGTGTATCTGTTTTTTCAACACTATTGCTCTCCACTCTATGCCAAGAAACTGATCTCAGTTAATGAATCTCAATTAAGCTCTATTTATTTTATTCATGCTATGCTAACGACTTTTTGTAATAGGTGTTAAATTACGTTTATGGCACACACTCCCATCCAAACATATGACTGTGTGTGTCTGTCCTATTCCTGTGGACCCTTCTAACAACCTGCTGCTCCTGTGTGATGATTTTTGTATTGAGTCAAATATAAAACGTATGAAATAACAATAATCTATTCTGGCATTCATACACAAAGTGTGTATTGTGCTGTGTTGGATACTGCAGTGCAACCCATGACTTGCTGCTCTCCCGTATTCTGGCCCTGCTTTGTTTCACAGCAAGACAATGGCCTTATTAACAGATGACTCTGCGCTTCTGTTGTGCTGCCGGTCAGTGTCCTGCGCCCTCACAGGGGTCATCCTGTCAGGCGGCATACCAGTGGCACGATGCAGCAGCAAGTTTGTATCTGTATTATGGATGACTGACAAAAGTCCTGATGGGGCTATAATGTTGTAAAGTGTCTTTTGAGAGGGGAAAGCGGTGGGTCAAAAGCCTGCTTTATCCCTGTGGGCCTTTACAAGAAACTCCTCTTACATAACAAGGTGATTGGATATCTAGTATAGTGTGTGGAATGAATTTTAGTTTATATTTGGCCTGAAAGAGAAATAAATTAGAACTCAAAAGCCACTTTGTCCTGCTTTTCTGTCTAATTTCAAACAGCTTATTGCAAAAATATTGGACATTAAGGGTATGGTTCAAGTTCTAATGAAAACAATCACTGACCAGTTAAAATGAATGGAGGTAATGAGGACACAGAGGCTATTACCTAGAGGCCTTCATCATTCCCAACCTGCTTATTCTTGTGTTTTGTTGTGTTTTCTAGGTGTGTGACTGGCTGTACCCACTGACAACAGACACTCCAGTGCTATTGGCTAACTCTGGGATCTTCATGTTCCCTGACACCCTGGCAGAGACGCCAGGGTCCTATGTGGGCATTGTGTTGTCATCTGAGCTGCCTGCTGTTGACCGAGAGACATTTAAGGACCTTCTAACACAGCTTGCTGATCTCAGGATCCAGGTCAGACTTTCCTGTCTGTATGCAGTCGTTTTTGATGTGATCAAGCCTGTAAACCAATAGCATTAATGCCTTTTGACATCCAATACATCGCCTTTCTCTCTTGACACTTCAGGAAGAACAAAATAGTTCTTATGCTCTGGGTAAAAACATTCTTTGCCAGCTTAGTCATGGCTTACAGGAATGTATGCTACCTGTTTGGGTGTAAACACATTTTAAAAGCATCATACTGCGCGTCCTTGTGCGATAACTGTAGTTTATTTATATGATTTAATGGACTCACTGACAGGATCCAGATGGGGCAGGTTCAGAGGTCATCAACTTGAGTGAGAAAATCCCTCTTAGTCCCCCAAAAGAGAAAACAACACTGACAGTGCCAACAGGCGAGAAGGAAAAACCACCACTTCCTGGATGGAGTGAGAAGATGGCACAAGGAATCTTGTCAGGTTTGTTGTGTGTGGAGTCCTGGCAAAGGAATAAAGGAATATAACAATATTACAACACCAAGTTGTTTACAGATTGTATAAACAGTAGATGTTCCTCATATGACCTCTAGAGGACATTGTTTACCATTACATAGTTTTCCAACCAACTTTTCATTTTTCATTATAATCAATATTATGACAGGACAACTTTGATTTTTTTCAAGTAAATTCATCACCCAACATATTCCTGTCTTTAGGAGCCACAAAGCTGAGTGTAGAGTTTGCAAAAGGCGCAGAGGCCACTGGTAGGGCCATTCATAAAGGGGCAGCCAAGATCCGGGACCGCATCACACCTGAGGAGACCCCTTCAGAGGTCAGTCCCCGTGTCACCAAAGGTCTGCAGGTGGCTAAACAGGCCACTGGAGGAGCTGTGAAGGTCAGCCAGTTTTTGGGTAAGTAGTCAACAACAGCAACAAAAAAAACATTTGACATTAGATATAATCATGCATTTTCAATACAAGGCCCAGAATTCAGTTTCAGGTCACTTGGCTACAGTGATAAAAATGCATTTGGGTGGCTAACAAACTTTGCAGCAGAAAACTTACATAAACATTTGATTTTCTTTCATTTTTCTTTCTGTTCATGCTCTTAGTCACTATGGATATGTACTTACATGTATGAATCAACTGTATAATTGTGTATATTTACAGTTAATGGCGTGAGTACGGTGGCAGGACATGTGGCAGACAAAATGGCGCCCCATGTGAAGAAACATGGTGCGAAGCTGGTACCAGAGTCTTTGAAGAAGAGCAAAGATGGCCGTGCTTCCAACTTGGATGGAGCCAAGTTTGTGGCAGCCAGTAGTGTACAAGGTATGGGTTAGTAAAATGGACACAATTGTCTTACATGGATCATTAGCTGTATAATGTATTTTTAATACTTGCTCAAAGATATTTGATCCAAATATTTTTAGACTACTAACAATTTTTTAATTTACACCCCAACCAGGTTTCTCTACAGTTTGGTCTAGTCTGGAGACTGGAGCAAAGCTTATTGGCAAAAGTGTTGCAGCAGAGACTGTCATGACTGTGAAGTACAAGTAGGTTTTTCCGCTTTTCATTTCAGCTTCTTTATTTTATGATAATTTATAAAGTTTTTTAGGTCGTGTTTCACTCCTATTCCTATTTCGGAATATATTTGGAACTGTTTTGGATCAGAAACCAGCTCTACAGTTATCTTCTCAGTTGCTTTTTTCTTGGTATGTTGGAAAACCGACTGCTTTCACACCTATTTCTATCTATTTCAGATTTAAGGGCTTAGAAAATCTAATAAACATGTCCAACAACATATGACTGCACGGGGGAGTAAAGGCAAAGACTTGTGAACTAACAACTGACCCTGCTCAACCCTTCTCCCTTTGTACACCCTTTCATTAACCCAGATCAAGTCAGAAAATAACCCTCAGTGAGACAAATTCAAAATCTAATGCTAACTGCTAACACAGACTTGCCTTTAAAACCCAACTGGCTTTGATTCACCTATACCTAGGCATATAGAGATTGTGTGTCGGGTTCTTTTTTGACTTGGTTTAGCATAAGCTTCTGTTATGTGTGGCTTTCTGGGCTTGTTCACATGTATGTTAACTCCAGCTCATTGTCTTGTGTTGGGTGGTGCTGCACTTGCTGTTCACTGTAACCTCTCTTCCTGGTTCGTTACTAATAAAACTGCTACAAATTCAACTATGACTGTTTTCCTTGACCTTTGCTGTTTTGACATGCATGACAGCAGTACCAATATCAAACATTATACTGGTCCAGTATTTCAGTTCTATATACACCTGCATTTAACCTCTTACACCAAACAACTCTTCCCTAACTCCACCATATTGTTTGTGGTGAAGGTATGGTGATGATGCAAGCCAAGCCACAGACACTGCCCTCAAGTCAATTGCCAATGTAGGTGTGACTGCATACAACATTGACAATCTGGGCATCAAAGCCATCCTGAAGACTGCAGGCAAACAGACAGCGAAGACCATGGCCAAAAACCCGAGTGGACAGCCAGCAGGAAGCGCAGAAATACAAACCTCAAGCAGAGACAAATGGGAAGGGAATTCAGAAGAAAGAGGAGGAAGAGAAGAAAGAATAGGACCTGTTGTTACTTCAAGGTCACTGTCAGACTGATTGAGCCTTGAATTCACCTAAAGCAAAGTGCAATTTGACTTAAGTTATTTATATTGTTACCTACATTTTTACAAAACAGGACAGATTTTTTCTGATGGCACTTTTGACACTTAATTATATACATCTAGATGTTTTTGTAAATTTAAATTTAAAGATTCACAACACGTAGACTTTATTGAGACCTGTAAGAATGTGGCGATAACAACGTGAAACAGATACAGGTTTCACATTTTAAGTATAATTACTGTAGAACATGGGATGTTTGTTTAAAGGTTGTATGGAAACAGAATATACATTTGCGCTTTCAAATGGAAATGCTGAGCTCTGCTTCGCCGATTGAGTGTTGTTTTCCCAATTATAATCACATACTCTGAAAGATAAATCAACTGGCGTTTATAGGCCATTAATGTTGGCCATTGAATTAAGAGGTCGGTGTTAAAAGGAAGTCAATTTTCAGGCCCAATTAAGCGCGAAATGAGTTGTAAAATGTCTGCTTGCAAAAAGAAATTTACTGTGTGTTAAGAAAATATGATTTATGGGTTATTTATTCCTAAACTGTCGTATCAAACCGATAAGAAGGTTTTATTTTCACGCCTCCCGCTCATCTGCGCCATTACCGAAGACGCTTTAAAAAACCCGGAAGCAGGGGTCTCCATGGAAACCCGAGTAGCAAACTTTCTTCAGTAGTGAGTTTTTCAGTAACATGACTGGAGAAAGCGATTACAGCAAGTACGATGTGGCACGGCTGCAGGCAGAACTTGAGCAAGAGAGGGAAATAAAGTAAGTCAGTTTAAAGTAAATCTATTAAGTTATCAAGGATGTTACTTTCCACCGCATAACAGAATCGAGAATGGCTCTTGCTTACAGAGACATGCTGGAAGAGTCAGTGTCTGATCTGCAGAGTACAATGTGTGAACTGCAAGAAAGACTGCACAGTGTTGACGGGGAAGGTGAGTTTATTTATTACAATACATAAGTAACCTAAATTATTGCATTTATTTGAGTTATTAAATAAAGTGCCACATTATCCTGTCTGTAATGTGTCCTGCTAAATCACCACAATTTGACCGCTCCCTGCGTTTATTCTGATGTGCCAGGAAATGAATGGAAGACGAGGTATGAGACACAGATAGAGCTGAATGGACAGTTGGAAAGACAGATGTCACTCATTCATGAAAGACTGGAGGACCTACGAGGTAACCCCATAGGTAAGTTCACAGTGCCAGCTTTGAAGGAGTTTCATGCTGGAAGTACATTTTAGGCTTTGAATCTGTGAAGATAAATCTAGCTTTGCAATCAAGGACAAACTAGTTTTCCAGGCAGCCACCGTACTTTATCATTTTTTAAATCTATCATAGGGTGGTGTGTTGTTGCCATATCACTGGAAATATAGAAATACTCCATCAGAGTCACATGTAGCATTGCATATTATGCCAAGACATTATATGAAATTTGTGTTATTGCACATATTTGTATGGCTGTTGTTTGGCTGCCATTTTTACACTTAATTATGGGATGTGAGAGTTTACTGACATCCCCACAGGCCCTGAGGAATGTTTGAGTTAATCTTCATTTTCAATTAATGCATACACCAACTTAAACAATTTAAAAAAGGCAAAATGCTCCCCGTGATGCATTCAACTCTCTCAAACAAATTTGTATTTTAATGAACGCATACATAATGCTCACACACTTGTGCATGCCTTTTTTTCACAGATCGATTGGCCTCCATACGCTCCTATGATGACATGCCAGTGGTTAGTGTAAACATGCTAATAATCACATTTTTCCTGATCCTTTTCATTGCACTGATGTTATTTAGTGGGTTCTTTCTACCAGCAGAGAGAGCCAGAGACACAGAATGAGGTGAGAAGGCAAACATGCAGGACAGAGAGGATTGTAATGCCAGCTGCTCTACATCCTCCGGTAGATGCAGGCTGAACAAACCAGAGTTTAATCACAGCACTGTAATCACGGGATTACAAACCATGGGAGAGTAATGCACACTAATTACAATGCTTTAACACACATACACACACATGAAAGCACACTATACACTATAAAAGATTGCACAATGTAATGTGAAAGTGTGTGTGCGCCTTAAGGCAGAACAGATGCTCATTAGCGTATCCAAGGAGTGACAGAAAGATTGTGGAGTGAGTATATGTAGACAAACTCTGAGCGTGACAGCAAGAAGACTGTGAGAAGAATATAGATTATTTTTTTTATTTTGTGCATTGAATAAATATTTGGGCCACAGTGGTGTGAGCATGTCAGATTGTAAGCAGCTCCAAAGAAATCAGGTTAACCTGGTCTCTATTACATTTTGTAAGCGTCTATCCTTATAATAATATAAATATAGATAATAAAGATAATTTAAACATATTCATTATGTAAACTATACAGGATTATGGTGCGCATGTATGTATTTACCCAAATTTAAAGTCACATGTGCACTGTTGTGCTTCATGTACATATAATGTACAAACACTGTACAGTTTTGGGACAAATGAAGAAGACTGAAACAAAAATAGATATAACAAGTCTTATGTAGCCTTACCATGTAAGTTCAGCTCTAATGTGTTTACATATGTACTGAATAATGTATGAGCCTAATCTATATGCTCATGTTATTTGCATTAATTATTCTCTAATTGTTTCATCTTCATAGATAGCACAGTGTAGCTCTAGTACAAATTGATTTGTAATTAGACATCACATGTACAACACCTTTATACTTTGTGGCCTCTTTTATTATGAATGTTGCTAATTAACGGAAATACTTTGTGGCAGGAAACGCTGAAACAGCGCCTGAAGCTCCTGACTGAGGAGAAGTCTGACCTCCAGAGTCAGCTGATGGACTGTCATCTCAGGATTGAACAGGAGGGAAAGGTGTGGATCTCAGCTGTTGACAAGCCCAATTAGAAGGATTTTGCCCAAAGGGTCACAATGTCTGCTAGTCTAGTTTTATTTTTTCTCAGACAAGCAGCTTTACATTTTTCTCCAGGCGATAAATATTCAGCTACAAATGAGCGTCATTAACAAAGGATTGAAAAAGATTTGCTTGATATTTTTGTTTTGCATTCTTTATTTTTTAGCAACCATTGATGCAAAATTAAACCCTAACCTTTGTACTGCACTGTTGCGACGAGGCCACTATGCTCTTAGTTTAGCAAGTTAGTTCGTTGTTTATTGTTCTGCCTCCACAAACAGCAAAATATTGGTTGAATAAAGGTTTAACACGCAGCACGTGCAGCCAGTAATCCACGTGCTAATCTGTTGCTCATTAACACTGGAGACCTCCTGAAATACACTGTAACACACACAGGCAGAGTATTATTGACGGTTCAAAATGTGACAGTAAGGCCTTCTGTTTCTTTCAAATATCAGGCTTTTCATAAAACCAATGATGAGAGGCGGGCATACCTATCAGAAATTTCCAAGGTAAGCATTCCCCTTCATCTGTGTCAACATTAGTGCCCAGAACTACTGATGAGTCAAGCAAGTAGCTCTCAAATCAAACCTACTAATTGTTCAATGTTAAAGTAATGTATGCAGCACTGAAGAACTGTTGTGGTTAAGTGTTACAAAAGGACAATACAGTGCAGAGAGCACACTGATGTACTCTCTAGCTCTTCTCTTTCAGGCCTAGTTATGATTTCTCATTCATCCTCTAGTGCTGTTCTCTTTTGTTATATAACAGGTGAGTGGCTGTGCAACCAAAAAAAGTGAGTCAAGGTCTTTCTGCCTTATGGTGCAACAAAACTGGTTCCTGCAGGGCTGAACTGCAAGGAAACATCTCTCTCTCAGCATTTTGGAAACAAATCTTGAGGGATGAGAAAAGTATCAAGATTTATTTACTTAAGTGAACGTATCAATAACAATAATGAAAATGAAATGGAAAAGCCTTAAGTAAACGTATGTAAGCAAAATGTACTTGAAGTTTAAGAACTCATTAGAGTAAAATGTTCCCTGTCATTGTTTTACTATTATATAAGGTGTTGTTGGATTTATTTTACTGCTGTATTCGTGGGTATGCTGCATTTTATTGCTATATGTGTTCTAAGATTTAGCTGATTCTAACCACTTTATGCTGCTGAGTTGTTTAATCTACAGCAATGCATCAAAATCACATGTCCTGTGAGGACGACGTCCTTTTTAAAAAGCAGAGCCATGTTTCCTTTTCTCAGCCTTTCATATTTTTGTATTTTTCAGCTAATCCAAGAAGGGTTTTAAAGTATTTTTTGTCTTGCAGCATAGGATAATTTTCTCAACCCACAAAAGAGCATTTAATCAATCGTCTAATCAGAAACACATTAAAATTCAAATCAACAATTTTAGAGATACATGGTTTCCATTGGACATGAATAGAGTGTAAAATTGTAATCTGAAAAGCAGTAAAAACAATAAGTATAAAAAATAAAAGAATTGCATAAATGCAAACAATTAAGTAAAGTAACTTAAATATGTACTTAAGTACAGCACTTGTGTAAATGTACTGTACATTCCACTACTATGAACATTTACATTGAGTAGTAGCAGTCGTCAGTAGCACGTGACAACTTGTGAGTGGCTCATGCCTGCCATGAACACAGTAGCACACATACACATACATACAGCTAAACATAATGTTAATGTGTCTGGAGAGCACCTTCTGTACATACTCATGTTCAGATTGTCCACTGCCACAGCTGTCCTCCACTCTTGAAGGCCAAAGAAGACATTACTCCACCCAGCCACAGAGGGCACCGGAGAGCAAACAGAGGAGGTGAGGAAAGTACTACAAACAACTGCATACTGAACAGGTTACAGCCTCAAGAATAACTGTAGAGTGGGATGAATTAAAACAAAACATCATAGGCTTCACTAAGGTAACACGTTTTGATAATATCTGTATTGATATATATAATTTAATACCAATGTGACAATAAGTAAATTTCTCCTTTGCGGGATGATCAAAGGAATATCTAATATCTGTAATACCATGTTAGAATATCTGTGTAAATTGATTTGTTTTGGCACCAGGCTTAATTTTGAGGTTAGTGTTCAGATTTTTAACCATTAATGTACACATGTTGGAAAATTTAACTCAAATAATAAATGAATACATTCTAAGATAGTAGTAGTAGATCTCAGTTGTATATAATTGTTTCTTTTGGGGGTTGAATTGAGAAATCTGGTTCCCTGAAGCACCTTCTTAGAAAAAACAGTGTATCTGCTACATGTGTCTGCTAAAACTAACTATATTTTCTGATTACACAGAGGGAAGCAGTCCAACAGGAAAGCGGAGGCTGACTCTAAGAAAGGCAAAGAGAGAGAAGAAGATAGAGTAGGAGTGCGTGTGAAAGGAGGAGGTGGAGGTGGTGGAGCAATAGAGGAGAGAAAAGAAGAGAAGAAATCTCAAAGGGGAAGCAGGTTACCCACCCTCAAGTACTACTTGAAACACAACCCCTAACCCAGACCTGGTGTTATGGCCCTTAATTTTAAATGGATGGTGCCCTGTCTTGGTGTGCTGGAGTAAGCGCAGCAGGATATGATGATTTTTTATTTTTTTTTTATTTTATTTTTTACAATTTTCAGTGCAAGAATGTACTTATATCCTTCAGCTTTTTGTAGCTTGGCTCTCAGTTCTTAAAGCCTTGAAACAATGCAGTATCAATGTACATTATATCCCCATGTGCCGCAGTCAGTGTTTCAGAGTGCTTCAGTTCTGATCTGTTCTGAGCACTGATCTCATTGTATAAAATGTTACATTTATAAAGAAGTCTGGCATTATCATTTCCTTACATGTTTCTTTGTTTTAATGAGAGGAGTAGCTAATGTTTTAGAGGGAGGAATATAACAGGCTCTGAGTGCTCTGAGGTCATCTGCCAATGTGCCAAAATGCTTGCTGAGTCTGACATTTCTGGTGTCACTGCAATTTCTTTCTTTCAAAGCACCTCCTACGACTTGCATTACGTAAGCAGCACCACATCCACCACTCTCTCCGTATGTGGTTCATCCACAGAGCGACCAGTCACCTCCATTCCACCCACTGACCGCCTTTTAAATGAAGGTGCAAGAAAACTGCATCCATATGAGAAGCAGTAGTGAACAGGAAAATTGCCAGAAGCTCTTTCACTTGTGTTTGTGGACAAATGTGTGGAGGATGGGCTCAGTTGATGCCTGTCTGAAAACAGTGAATTGAAACAATATCCTATAACGCGGGAGGCAGTCTTACAGCATGAATTTACCATTTTGTCTGCTCCTTTTAGCTTTGCCTTCCTTTTTCACTGATTTGTACGTCGTGTTAATGAACTCATGGATTGTGACCTATAATTAGGTTTTGAAACAAAGGGGCCAATTCATTTAGGGATATTGTGCGTTACTTATCTACAATAATTATGTTCAAGACAGTGCAGTGTGTTACAGTTACAAGGGAACTGGCCCTTTAACTACAAGGCAAAAGGTCAAGCCCAGGTGTCAACCAGCATCAGACCAGCTGAACTGTGCTTTAGCTTGACATTGAATGCTCAACCATCTTCAGCTTGCTGTGAAGGGAATTTCCTCACATGAGGTGTGACATTTAGTGACAAATATGGGTTTGAAAATAACTGATATCAGTAGTCCATCTAAAAAATGTAATTCTTTAATATTTTACTATTCATTTAAATGTGATGGCTTAAACGAGACAATGAATGATGGATGTGAGGCTGTTTATTGATTCAGATCTTTTACCTCTGTATTTTAATATATCTTAAATATTCTATGATTTCACAGAGTCAGTCTCTAATATAACAATCCATTCATTCAGTAAACTATCTCCAAAACACATCACCTGATGGCATCATTAATCCGAATCCTAATGCTCAAGTTTCCAGCTTCAGGAGACATTTATTTTGGTTTACTGGTATTGACTTTACTGTCTGACATCATTGTTACAGCACAGTGTGAAATCTGTTTTAGGGTGTATTTTTCCGTATAGGTCCATTCATATTTCTATCATGGTTGGCTGACTTAGTGTAAAATCCTAACTGTGCAGCAGTGACAGGTTGCTTGTCTTAGATTAATGACTTAATTTAAAGATAGCCAGTCCATGCTGGCTTTTTGAAAGAGTGAACACTTTCACGGTGCACCACTCTCTTATTACTTCTCCTGTGTTTTTCTTTCTGTTTCATGCACAAGCTTGTTTTGGTACGACTCACTGCATCAAACCCATGAATTACACAGGACACAGAGAAAGCACCTATATGTGTTAGGGACAGGTGAAACATGGTGACAGATCACTACAGTTTCTGTCAAAACACCATGGGTGCACAACTGCAAACTCAGCTACCTCCTCTCTGTACTCGCTCTGAATATGCTGCAAACAATGTAGTGAACTGCATACATATGTGTGTGCATTAGAGACTCATTTGCAAGTGTGCATGTGTGCATTCATATGACTTTGAATTCTCTAAAAAACCTGTCACATATATACCAGAGTGACAATCTCTCACGGACATCCCTAAGTTCACACATCATACTGTGTTTTGTGAAATCGTAAAGATGTTACTGTAGCATAAAGATGCAGTGATTACTGACAGAATGTAAGGAGCATCTTTGTACAGTAGCATCTGTCAACACTCTGAGTGGGTGGGTTTTTAAATGGGCTGTGAAATTAAGATGGATTTAATTTTCAGAATTATTCCAGATGGGATTCACCACAATATGAATCACTGGTCTAACTCTACACATCTTAATGAGCTCTAACTTTGTGTTTATTATCATTCACCTCAGAAACTCCAACTAAGATGAAGTCTTAGCCCCTATATTGGCTTTTTTATGTCGGATAGAAGATCATAAAACTGTCCTATCCACATAAAATGTGCTCTGTATACTTTCCTTTACAAATCAAATAATATGCGCCTACAAAGACACTTTGATAGCCTCAGTCACAAATGCCAAAATTCTCCATCTCTTATACAAGTCAATTGAATCTCAGGAAATTGCCCAGTCATGCTTCAGGAGCAAAGATGACCTCTATGAAGAATTGCACCAATTTTATTGTACAGCAGCAATATACCTAAAGCAAACATTTTCTCGTATTATTTTGGTAGTAATTAGTTAGATCCAAAGCTGATACATATGTGGATGCAAAATAAACTGTGACATTCTGTCTGCTTGATCACTTTGAAATTTGCACTCTCTTCAAAGCATATGTCATCTGGTGCCAAACAGAGTTCCATACATTCATTTTTCAATGTACGTTTCCCTTTCTTACAAATTTTAATGCATGTAGACTCTCACAAATATCAGATGTGACTTGCAAATTCTTAGCCATTAAGAAAGGAAATTAGACCATGTAGCTGCATTTAAGTCGTACATCGTGTCCTCCATCATTCTTGTGCAGGTCCAAAGACACCCCCCCCAGCATGTGCCCTGTTTTTAGATTAATTTAGACGAGAACACCTTGTCAGGGCCTGAGTTTGTGACGCTCACTAGGTCCTTGTGTTCATGTTTGTGTGTGCGTGTGTCCCCAAAATAGAAACATCTGTGTTGGGAATATTCTTTTTCTTTCTGTCACTGTCTCACATTCTGATGCATTTGTGTGTCTATAGTCAAATGGGCAGGTCTGTGCATAGAAGCAGCTGTTAAATATGTGGTCACTTTATTTAGAATGTATATATACTGCATTTAACCATGGAAATGTCTGATATTCATCTACCTCCTGGATTGGATGATTGGCACACTATTATATGTGACCCTTAAACAACTATCACAATCACTACATAATTGCACACAATACAGCAGCATAATCAACCTGTTAAACTGCTGATAGAATGACTGGGGCAGCTACTTTCACTACCACTGGCACACTTAAATGATGAAAAACACACACATATGGCTCATCGGGGAGTGGTGATGGAGCGGAATTGGGTGGTCTCTGGAGGCCAGGATGTAGGTCAGTGGTCTTTATCTCTTCCATTGCTCGGAGAGACTATTTCCTGCCTTCACATACAAATAAACTTCAGGGCTTATTGGAGGAAACAAGCTTATGATAATGAGACAGCAACATCCTCTCCCACACATTTCTGTTGGTTGTATATCAAAATGACTTGGACGTGTAATCCCAACTGAGTCTTCATACAACAAATGTATACGTGGACCTGAGTAAAAACCATACTTGTCCCACTGGAATTGGATCACTGTGAAAGCTGCTCTGCATAGTTGCAGTCTTATAGTTTAGGTTTTAACTGGCTTCCATCCCCTGGTGTATACACTGGAATAAGTGTGTTACTTAACATCTCACGTGCAAATACTCCGAGTGGGTCTCAAGGTTTGACGTTTTTAGCCTTTACACACCTTTACACAGCCCATATGCCCTGTTTGTTTTGTGAAAATGTATTCACAAATGCAAACATCTACAGTGTAGTATGTATTTGAAATGAAATTAACTGTATACATACATCAGTTAATATCTGAATGAAGAATCTGGAGATCTGAATTTTTAAAAAAGGTTCAAAAAATTATCTTTGTTTAAAATGTTGCCTCTCTTATTTAAGTGTCGCTGTGATGTTTGTTTAAAGGAAAAACTCTTAAATTTTCAATAAAATAAGAAGGATTGGCTCCCTCACCCACCCACCCACCCCCGCGTGTCTTTAGGACCGGGGTGGGCGTGCTGGACCAGCAGCATCCCCCAGGAACGGGTGGGAAGCGTGGGTTTGCATCCTAATAAGGGGTGGGGGGCGCTGAATGAAAATCACGACAGAGTGACGTGGAGGAGGAGAGAGGAGGTGGATGAAAAGAGAGAATGGGAGGGGAAGCAGCTGCTACCTAGTCCATTTCCAGTCCAGCCTCAGCTCCTTTGCTTGCACACACACACACATACACACACACACACACTGGTGTTTGCTTGGTGGTGGGGCACATCAACCGGACAACAAAGGGACGCACAGCGGGGAGGGGGAGGCTCACTGCAGCCAGGACAGGATCGCACGCTACCAGCATCCACTGTCAGCGACCAACTGACTTTTTTTCCACATCTACTAGGTCAAAAAGCATCAGTCAGTCTGGAGGTGACCGTGACAGAAGCGTTAAGTGCTCGCGTAGGTAAGTCTGTCAGTCAACAGCTGATAACTTAACTGATCAATTCTTCAATTTGTCATGTGCGCCATTGTCTTAAAACACACATCTCGGCGTTTATTTTTACAATTAAAAGTAAAAAAAGATATAAAAATATCTGTACCCTATTTAAATCATTGTTAAAGTGGTATTATAATTATTTTGAGGTCGCAGTTTTGTGTTGCGCAACTCCCCGTAAAGGCTGCTGTGCGTGCAGGTTCTGAATATTTATAAAGAGGGAAATTAATCGGCTATTATCGATTCGTGACTGCTGCTCTGGCTCCATCCATCTGCGCGTCAGAGCAACTCTGACAGACAGTGTTGGGTCGTCATGAAGCATGCTGTCCACTGCTCGGCTTAACAGCACTTAATCTGTCATTAGGGGGTTATTTTGAGACAGTACACCAGCGACGGACACCGGCTGGCTACTTTATCTGCCTTCCAAACCTCTCCTCGGTCCGTTTCCTCCCTTCCTTTGCCTTTGCATCTTGTTTTTGTTTACTTGTTCAGGGGTGAAAACTTTTCCCATTTTTGTGGTCTCCCCCTCCTCAGACAGCACAGCCGTACTTGTGAGTCTCGGCAGCGAGATGGAGATGGAGCATTTCGACGAGCGAGACAAAGGTCAGAGAAACAGCCGCTCCAGCGCGAAGATGAACGGGGTTCCGAGCCCAACGCACAGCGCCCACTGCAGCCTGTACCGAACCCGGACCCTGAAAACTCTGACCGCGGAGAAGAGAGCCAAGAAGGTCCGCTTCTACCGCAACGGAGACCGGTACTTCAATGGGATAGTGTACGCTATCTCCACAGACAGGTTCCGGACCTTTGATGCCCTGCTGGCGGACCTGACGCGCTCCCTGTCCGACAACGTCAACCTGCCCCAGGGCGTCCGGACCATCTACACCCTGGATGGCTCCAAGAAGATCGCTTCTATTGACCAGCTGGTAGAAGGTGGGTATACAATATTTCCCAATTACATTTACATTTACTGTAAATGCAACTGGGTGTTAGATAGATTAGATTAGAAACGACTAATTTTAGATCTAATCCAAAATGATGATTACAGCATCTATCTAATCTAAAATTACTCGTTTCTGTCCATCTCCTCCTCTCTCTTCATCAGCCTTGTTACTTAGAATAACAAACTATCTATCTATCTATCTATCTATCTGTGTATTATGTCACCTGCTACCAGAATAATAAGGATGTTTCTTTGTTAAGCAACAAAGTACCCAGCATACTCTACTGTATCTGTTTTCTCCCTTTATGTTTTCTCTTTATTGTCTGTATTCTTTCAAATTCCTCACCATTTTTGCTCCCTGTCAAAAGATATTTTCATCTCTTTTATTATTTCTAAAGTTCATCTAGTTCCTCCCAGTGTTTTATAAGTAATTCCCCCTTGTTTCCCCACAGGTGATAGCTATGTGTGCAGCTCCATCGAGGCTTACAAAAAGTTGGATTACACAAAAAATGTGAACCCCAACTGGTCGGTGAATGTCAAGGCATCAGCCGCGTCCTCCCGTGGGCCTCCTTCACTGGGCAGCTCCAAGGCTGGGGCTGCCGAGAGCCGAGAAAACAAGGACTTCATACGTCCGAAGCTTGTGACAGTGGTTCGTAGTGGAGTGAAGCCCCGCAAAGCTGTGAGGATCCTGCTGAACAAGAAAACAGCCCATTCCTACGAACAAGTCCTGACCGACATCACTGATGCCATCAAACTTGACTCTGGAGTGGTGAAGAAGATCTACACGCTGGAAGGCAAACTGGTGAGAAATAACTGTCACACAGAAAAAACATGAGATTGCATGTTTGATTTATGGTTGCAGGAGATAAGAAGCTCATTTTATAGGCCTTGTTAGAGTTCTAAGGGGTGACACCAAGGCATTATGTGGTATTTGAGGACATCAGGTATATCTTTGACTTGTTTTTCATCATGGTTGGCAGTGCTGATTGTTAGCCTCCATTCATGGTAGTAAGATTTCTTAATGTTTCTAAATTTTTCAGTCCAAATGTCATATTTGGTAGGTCTAATGAGAGAGCTGATGTTTTATTCTGTCACACATGATGAGTGGTTCTACTGAGAGAAAGAAACCAGACACGGAAATTAAAAGGAGATTTGGTATTTTTGTTTTTATTATTTTGTATTTTATGAGCAATAGAGAGATTTAGCCACCCTGCTCTCAGGAATGTTGTTGGTTGCACTGGTGTTGTGTGAAGAGGGGGAAGTGAAGATCAACAGGCTGATACGAGGATCATCGTGGCTAAATATTTTATGACCATGCTCTCGTTTTTCTTTCTGGGGCTTTTTTATGAATGAAGCGTCCCAGTTCACAGCCAGAGCTGTGACGAAAAAAAGACACAGAGACCCAAAGAGGTTGAGAGAAGGTAAAGATGAAAGAAATCTATGAATGGAGTCGAGGTTCTCACCCACGCTGTAGTGATACACGCCAGAGCTTTGCCTCTGAACACAGAAATATATCAGAGTCACAGGCCCCCTGATAGTCCACCCACCCATTCAGCTCCCTCTCAGCTGCGGAGGGAGACGCTATAAAAAGAAACACAGTATTGCATATGCAGGTACTGTATGTGTGCTCATCTTCTCCATGTGATGGACATGGAAACTCTCTTTTTCTCTGTACTGGCACTTGTTTGGTTTGTGCGTGTTTGTGGAGAAAGACGACATTTCTGCCAGCATGTCAGGGTTTCAAGTTATATTTGTGACATGCTGCAGCTCTCTAGTCTCCTCCTGTTTGCGTTCATGTCATCCCCCTACATCATTGTCTGTCTGTCTGTCTGCTCCCCTCTCACTGTCTCTCTCTAGGTCATTTCATAGCTCTGAGTTATTGAACATAGCGCCACAGAACCACTCTTCTCCTGGCAGTAGCATTGGAATGACACTATATTTTTTGAAGCAGATTGTGTTTGACGTCAAGGGCATCCTGCCATTTTGTGTCGTACAGCAGTAATCATCCCCTAAATGGCCAATTTGTGACTCATTCTCATGAATATGCTCTTTACCCGATGGGCTTTTCATCCTTAATTGCCATTTTAGTACTCCATTTTTCACCATTTATCCCAGTTCCAAAGATGAATCTTCATGTGTTGGCACTGGCATGTTGTCCTCCTGTCTCTGAATTTAGTTTGATGATCCACTGTTAACCTAGTAGGAAGTCATTCAAGATTTCCTGATCTGACCTACTGTTAGATCCCCGCACCAGCCAATAAAATCCCAGGATCAGGGTTTCCTTGAGAAACCTCCTGCTGGGGATTAAACTCACGCTTTTGCACAATGCCCTCTAACTCTGCAGTCGCCATTGGTTATGGTTATCTTGGATATTATGCAATAAATGCTGCTCTCGCTCGTTTTTTCTGCCTCTTAGATTGAAAGTAAGACTAGTATGGTTATGCTATTTTTAGACACTGTATTGATTGGGCCTGTAGGCATGGTAACACGCTCACTGCCAAATTGGCGGGGCTGGGCTCAATGCACAACCAACTCCCTCTCATTTTTATGTGCGATTGTGAATGCACGCGTGGGTTAAAGCATGTGGGAGAATTTGTGATTGTTTTTATCTAGACAACAGAAAAAGAGGAGAGTGATAGATTCTGAAGCTAGCTGGGAAATAATGATGAAGAAACAGATTTGAAAGGATCTGGATCAGTGCACCTTTGTATAGAATTCAGTGTCCCTGTGTGTTTCATGCATAAGAGAAGTCCTGAACAGCCTGATGTTTCTGAATAACTGAAAGAAAAACACTTGATAAGCTTGTAGAAACTTTAAACCCCTTATGAAATGTGGTTAATCCATGTTTACTGTTACGCAGAGAGGGAGACAGAGAGAATGTAAAGCTTATTATAACAGAAAACAATAGTTAATACCATTAATATGAGGCAATATGACAAAATCAAATCTGTTTAGTGAAATTATAACGGATTAACAATAATAAAAACTATGTCTAGATGTTCACCTGAATGAAAAGGAATCATTGTTAAGAGTCAGTGACACTTGAATATACATTATTGAATAACAGGAGTGCGGTAAAGGTAATTACCTGAGTGCGCGCTGGGATAAGGTTACTTTAAGGGTTTGTAAAGTATTTGAGTGTGTGTCTGTGTGCATACGCTGCATGCATGTGTAAGTACTTGATTTTTTGTGTGGGGGCTGTTGCCGTCAGCTGAGCCATGTCAGTCATTGAGCCTACAGCACAAGTAGGTTTCTGGGCCTAGCTGCCAGTAACGTTGAGTCCCAGCAGAGACGCAGAGCCTAGAGAGAGCATCTGACAACCAGAGCTCAGGCTCCTTGCCTTCATTAACCTCTGTAATGAGGCCAGCGACAGTGGGGCAGGATGTATATGTTCATCCCCACTGTCCCATTCTTCTTTTTTTTTGTCTGAAATCATTTATGAAGGATGCAGCAGCTTGCACAAGTGTTTTCATGGACTCATTCTTATATAATTACAATAAATTCATGCCATTCTTTTTTTCTTTAAGACGTTTAGTTCAAAATGTTGAATCTTAAGCGCGCTTATGATTTTGATAAACGAGGTTGCACTGAAAGTCCATCTGTTTTTAACTACAGTCAGGCCTCTTTACTTATTTTTATATGCCTGCATTTGTAACAGAGGGTTTTTAGATACTACTGCCGATATGATGGCTGAATTTGCAGCACCTAGCTTTAGGGAGCATGTGTCTGCCAAATGTTTTTTTAATTTACACAGGGACCCAAAGTTCCTACAAATAAAATATTCTCTTAACACAACAACTTTCCCCAAATGATTTCGGAATATAACTGAGGTTCAATACCCATCTACAGCTAATACTCCTGCATATTTGCTTTAAAACCATTTTTTTAAGTATTGTCATTGTTACAGCATCTATTCAGCAGTATTCCGGCAGAGCCAATCATAACAAGATGGGGTCAGAGGGGAGACGACATATGACAGGCTGTGAACATCAAGTCATCAAGTATACTCACTTTGCCCACTGGGAGCTTACTCTAGTGTGATCAGTTTGGGTATCATATTTCTGTCTGTAATACGAGCAACTAAGTGAAAAAGAATATATCAAGTTCCACCCCCACTGCGATATTGGCTCTCTTACTGTCTCAGGTCTCACTGTATCTGATAGGTGGTATTTTTAGCACCATCCCCTCTCTTTTGGAGTCACCGCGACCAAGTAGTTCTCGGCAAGCTCTGCACCTTGGCCATTTTCTGTGACGATTTGATCTAGTTGCTGGGTAACCGGTGGACCTGCTGTGATGTCACAAAGTTGCACTGCGTAAGGGTGTAGCTGGACTGGTCTGATCAAGAAGATAGACGAACCGTAAGTGGCTTAGGACGTGGACATGGCTGGCCTATTAATACATCTAAGCTCTGTTTACACACACAGACACAGGCACGCACACACTCCGACACTAGGTCGAACCCCAGCTGCCGGCCTTGAGCCTCGCAAGACTCACGCATACTTAGGCACAGATAGTGACACACACTCTTTTTAATGGACTCATCCAGATTTCTGCTCATGCATCACTAGCCATTAACTGCAGGCAATTATCAACCAGTGCATGAAGTGATGCCACGAAGCCAACTCTAAGGTTTGTTGCATTCTGGTTTTGACTATCTCATTAAAAAGCTCTTTTGGTATGTTTCTCGATGGGTTCAGCAGGGGCAAGGCATGGCAGACATACACAAAACAGTGTAAACACTTTCAATTCATCCCAGTGTCAAAACATTTTCCCTCTCCCCCCACAACCACACAATAAAACCACAGCTATCAGTGCAGATAGTTGTGGTTTTATTTGCCCAGTTTTTGTTTGGAGATTACATTTAAATCAATAAAGCTTGATGACTCACAAAAGTCAGACAAAAATGGATGAAACTGAAGCAGCAGAGACTGAAATATCCTGATGTTTTTGTGCCTACTATGCTTCTAGCTTCAAAAACACTGGATCTAACATCTAACTCAATCAGTGGAGTTTTTGACCCCTTCATTCCTTTGTGCTCACAGTTTATACCAGGACATTGTTTTTTGTAAAGAGATGCTTCTGTTGTCTTGGTTGTTTTTTAGTTTTCAAGCTGTTTTTCTGATTTACTATTCAACATTGCAACAAATACTAAAACAGGGTCATTCTGACAGTAGTCATGTCCATTTGTCAGATATTGTATGCATCATATCCTGTTATGAGCGCTGAGCTCGTTTTCAGCCATATTAGCAATGTGGCTTTAGGGATGGCATTGGTGGTCTGTGAGCCAATTGGTTGGTTGGTCCATGATGTCATTGGTTATCCTTGGAGAATGAATCCTGCTGAATTTTGTGGTAAAATGATTTTTTCTTTGTTTATGACCATATACTTGCAGAACTCATGACATTCCCATCAGCCTCAACCATACTGGCTAACGCAAGCATGCTACCATGTTAAACTATGGGTTTGATTGAGGTTAACATAACAGTTTCTTGTAACATTAGCATGGTGGCATTGTATTATCCCTTATATGGCACTCATATGGCACATATTTTTAAATAGGGGTTACATGCAGCAAAACAGTGTGGACAAAGCACTTGTTCACCATCTGCAGTGCAGCTCTCACTTTTTAAACCGCAATGTTGGCCTGTTCTTTTTCTTCTTGGCAAGGCTGAAGAGCTTTTAATATCCTTTTATGTTCCTCTTCCGTGTTTCTCCGCAGCCCTTCGTCATCTCTCTGTCTCCTATTTTATTCTCTGTTTCCTTCCACCCGTTATTATTTGCGCTTCTCTACCTACCTGCATCATTTTACTTTTTTCTTACATAACTTTTAGATTTCTTAGTAACAACAAATTTGCTGATGTCATATCAATCAGCCGCTCGTGGTCTTCTTTCTCTTGTCTTCCTTTACTAATTTTTCTCTGTGTGTTTGTCTCTCGCTGTCAACATGCTATTGTTTTTACGGCTATTTAGTCCTCATTTAATTAGCACACTCTGCATGCACCCCCAAATCCAAGTGCTGCAACATATGGCATCTCTCTCTCTCCCACACTCTCTGTCTCTCCCTCTCCTCTGTCTCCCCTCTCTCTGCCACACCATCCCACTTCCATTTTTCATTTCTTTTCCTCGGTTTGTCTCTCACTTTTTCCTAGTTTTGCCCCCCCCCACCCGTCTTCTCTTTCCTTGCTGGCCTGTATCCAGCTCTGCAGAGACTGTCGAGACGCTGCTACAGCAACATCACTTAAAAAAATAATGTCTACTCCCAAGTGCATGGATTATGTTTGAAGCATTTTTAATCTTCATTTGATGGACTGTATGTTGATGATGTCACTTTTTGTTCTGCATAGGAGGATTGTGGGAAGCAAAGTCCATCTGCTCCTGCTGATCTGCTGAGTCACAGCTACTCAGCACAGCATGTGTGTGTAGGGGGAGATTGTGTGAAAGTGTGCCATGCACCTAGTACACAGTGTATTTGCAATAAATGACAATATTAATGGATGGCATTTACAGCATTCCTCAGCAGAAATATCAGCTGTTTTGTGTGTTAACAGGTTATTTTGGATGCGTTGTTTCAGGTTGTCTGCATCTCTGTTTCACTCAGTTAACTTGTGTGTCTGTTTACCACCATAGAGTGATTGTGGCAGATTGGAGGGCTGTCTGTAGTCAGAGAATCTGCTGCCAAATTAGGATCGATGGCAGACGTTTCCAGCAGTGGCAGACTGTTGACAACCTAGTCACACCACTACTTCATCTCACACACACACACACACACACACACACACACACACACACACACACACACACACACACTGTCTGACTCATGCACTTCCTGACTCACTCACTCTCTAATCTCTCTCAACTGAATCTGCATTTGAAAGACTGTGTCACAGCTTTGTGCTTTTAGCTGTTTAAAGAGTAGGACAGACGTATCTTGTCAGACTGTCAGAGGTTTTGTCCAGTCATGATTCAGTGTTTTAGGTTCTAAACTTCACAAGAAACAATCATCTCCAAGTCAAAGGAAAAGGTTTTGTGTTCTGCTAAACATTACAAACATTAGTGTTTAATATTCTCTAAATTATGCTCCAATTTGGCGGTATACATTGCAAATTATTGTTAGATTAAAGATTATCGTCACTTTGAACAAATAAAAGAGTCCTGCTTCTGTAGAGATGTGATTTGTACCTCAAATGATTAAAAAAAATCTCAAAATCAGAAGACCAGAAATCATAAGCCAATAAATAGTTTTTCCAATAATTTCTGTATTTTGTCTTTTCTGAGTTGTCATCATAGCTACACAACCATAAAGTCAGCAGTTTATCTGTCAATGTCAGCCTCAATAGCAAACTTTACTCTGCATGGTAACATTTTTAAATGTATCTATTATTATACTTTATTTCTTTTTGTCAAACAGACAAAGATGTACTGCGTGGTCAAAGCTTGATTCATATGCAATCAGGGCAGTTTGTTTCTTCCCTGTTACTGTTACTGGTCTGGAAGTCTTTGTCTAAGCAGAGCTAAACTCTGTTATAAGTTATTATTAGGGATGAAATTATTAGCCGATTATTTGATGAATCATTAAAAAATGAATCAGCAAATGTTTTAATAATCAGTGAATCATTCAAGTAATTAAAGCAATAGATCTGCCGAAGAGATTCCTCCTTCCTGCCATTCAACTGGGTTTTTGCTGTTTTTCTTTATCTTCTGTGATAGTAAGTTGAATATCTCCAGGTCTAGCACTGTTGGTTTGACAAAACAAGACATTTGAAGGTACTTGCTCACTCACTCACTCACTCACTCGACCTGCTTTCTCATGCAGCAGGCTATCCTTCTGGTAATTCCCTCTCAAGTAGCACGTGTACTTACACGTTCAAAACATTCTTATTATATTTTGATTCATACACACACACACACACAAACACACGTGCATGTATGCACTTGTCCTTAAAAATGGATTAAAGCCGACAGACAGACTCAAGGGGGGAGAGAGATCAATAAGGAAGAGATGAAAGAAACCAGTGAGGGAATGAGCTATTTGGGTTAGAGGAGGGGGGAGAAGGAGGAGGAGAGAGGATAAGAGAGTTAGATTAAAGCAAGACAGCATGCGATAACCTGACAAATCAGATGTTGAGCGCGACAAGAGAAATGAGGTTGAGATGAGGGGACCCTAAAAAGATTTGGAAGTGGTAGTTCAGGCTGATGCCATGTTGTGTCTCATTTATGCCCTTTTGGGAGCAGAAGTGCGTAATTCCTCATTTTTTATTCTTTTCATGATTGAAAAAAAAAAGTTTTGGTGTCTTTAGACACATGAGTGACAGGAAAATGCTCAGAAAAACGCAGCTCCAAAAGAAAGTTTGCTATCCCCCTGTCCCCCTGTGGAGAACAGAATGTTACATAAGTTGTTATGCAACACAGCAGCCAGCCAGTCTGCTGCGCTGGTTTGAGGTGAACGCGGTAACGCCAGGGCCGACTCAGCCTGCTGCACAGTTAATTGGCCTCATGTCACCGCTGCTCTCTTTTCCCTCTGTTTGTTTTTTAGCTCTTCCTGATTTCTCTGTCTTCCTGACTTCTCCCATTTCCATCCCTTTCAGTCATTTTCCATCCCCCGTCAGCTGTCTGATGAAATGGAGCTGTGCGCAGTGTGCTGATGGGAGCAGTGGGAGGTCGTGCAGCGTGTGTGAATTCTCCCTCGGGGTGCAGGTGGTTTTATCCTCCCCTTTTGCCTCTGTCAGATCGATTTCTGTCTACCTTTGCTCTTGTCAGCCGGCACTACTCTTTCTTTGCCTGTCTGAGTCCCTGGCCAGAGGAGATTATTTAAATTCCCCCAGAGAGTGAGGAAATGCATTTCATTCTGTTTCATTTTGAGAGTGTGGAATGAGATTTCTTTACTGTACATTTTTAATATGCTATATGTAACCCTACATCACCTCCAATAGCAACTGACAGCATATTTTAGGTTTGCTGTACTGGGGTCAGATTGGTCCCTGGAGTCTTTAGTGGCCATTATAGATATGACTGAATATGTCTTTGTCAGGAGTGGGCATGTTCCATCAATTCTACTAATCATATCACATCACAATGCAATACAAAACAGCACCATCCTATAGTGAAAATACAAGACTGTATCCAGCTGAATGATACATGTAGATACACTGAAGTTCACAGTAACTGTCATGTAAGGACAGTAAAGAATAGGTTTTCCCTCAATGTAGCGTGCCATGTTCTTTGAAAACGACTGTCAAAGCTATATAGTTTTATTGATCATGGTCCCACCCTAAGGCCACACGCTGCATGTGATTCTGAAACACCGATGACATTTGTTGCAGCGTGCTGTGTAAATATTCAAGCTTTGTCAGTCAGTTTTCATCCCTTTGTTCTTTTTCAGTCCTTTGTCTCAAAGACTCTGTGTTTGTTTTGCCTCTTCTGCTTCTGTCTCCCATTATCTTGTTATCAATACATCCATCTGTCACTCTGTTAGTCCGCCTGTCTTTCGGCTTCCATCTGTCTGTCCATCCATCCGGTTGCCTGTCTGTTTGTCCGTCTGTCTCTTCTGTCTCTCTGTGGTAAGTGTTTCAGAGCAGCACGACATGCCCTGTCGGCCAGCTGCAGTTGGTTCAGCACCACGGACAGCTCCACTAGGCTAATCTCCCCTGGCAGAGTGCAGAGACAGCTCGTCCCTCCAAAATGTGGTCTTTCTGTGGGCATAATGTTGACCTCACCATGTCCTCTGTGTAACCACTGTGAGTCTATTGTGGCGCAGGAGATTAGTGGTTGAGTCCCAAATCTCTTTTTCTGTGGTTTTTGTTTTTTTTTTTTTTGGCTATGTGGCTGTCTCAGAGAAATGCCTCTGTTTCACAGAAGTTTGTATATTGTAACTACTGTAACTAGGGCAGCAACTAATTTTTTTTTGTATTGATTACTGCCAATTGTTGTTGAAACTGTTGACAATTAATTTTCAGTTGACCACCACCATCTTTTAATTGCTTCAGCAATGAATGAAAGTAAGTCTGCATTGCTTCTTTTCTAGAGCTAAACACACTCGCGTGTGCCCTCACATATAGACACTTCAGGTAACTCCAAGTGGCTGTCAGAAACTCCCACTAAAAAGCCAGGATCTGACAGATGAGTCCTCGAGTAGACCTGAAATCTGACAGGGAGACAGAAATAGCTGATTTAAATGAGTAGAGTGAGCGGTGTTGTCACTGATCATTTGTTCCCAGCAGCTGATTCACAGGAGCTGCTGCTAAGAACCAGACAGACTATTTGAACGCAGAAAGCAAAGCACCACCGGGGTGCTCAGTAGGTGGTGCACGCATGTGTGTAGCTGCACAGACTTTTGTGCATGTCTTTACAAAATAACAAAAAAGATTATGTATGGACCTATGTGTTTGTATGTCCTAATAACATTGGTCTCTTTCCACACTTGGTGTCCCCAAGTACCCCAACTAAAACTCTGCACAGCAGCTCCTCATGACACACCACAGATTTAAAATGTCTTAATCTGTTGCTTTGGTTTGTTTGCTAAAAAGTCCCCAGTGTGTCTCATGTTGATATTTAAGCTTTTATGTTCTAGAGAGAAGTACTCAGTATATTTGAGTCAGAAGTTATGACTTTACTGTTGCATCTTTTTATATAATACTGAAAATCCAGGTGGTTAGTTTGTCAGCATCATTTCGACACTGGCTCTATCTAACATTAAAAATGTTATCATGTTAGTTATCACCCTGACTTTCTGCTGGTACTGTAGTTGAACTGCTGTTGTGTCATCATGTTGTTATTAAACAGCACCACCATGTGGAGGAAGTGAGTGTCCGTCTCAGTTGGAGATCCACCGTTGCAACAATGTTTTGCGAACTTGCAGCATCTTATCTGACCAAAACCAGCTGACTAACTAAATGTAAATCATATTTAGGCTGAGGAAAAAACAACAAGTAAAAGAAGAAGAAAGAACAGGGGAAAGAGAGATACGGGAGCGCTAGTAGATGTTTTCTGATTCTACACTAGGTGGTGTAGTGAGAACATAAATGAATTTACCGAAAACTATTCAGAGTGAGCCATCATTTGTTGCATAAGACAGTTTCAGGAAGAGATGGGGGTCACATTTATACTGGTTTGCACCTCTTTGGTCAGGTTTCATATCCTTTTGTTTAGGGAACATGACCTCCTGGTTAGGGATCTGCCAAACATATGTCCTGTTCTCCTTTTGTAATGACACAGTGATGATAACCTGTTCTGTCAGTCATGCTGTCAGTGGACAAAACAGGAAAAAGATTGGTGTCTGTCAGGCATGTGAGATGTGACACAAATAATTAGTGAACCAGTCAACCTTCTGCCGCTCCTGCAGTCCTGATTTGTTTTCCTCTAAGCAAAATAAAGCTTGAATAAATAATCACTTGTGAAAATTCAGAGATACTTTTGAATGTTAGCAAAGCCTGCATTATTGTGATCCAGTCTTAGAGCCTCATATCTTAGTATAATAAGAATGTGTGATAAGTGATGGCAGGGTTATGAAATTTGCCAATTTTCCACAGTCCTCATGCTTTTCTCTCATCATCTTATTTTAGTCCCTCTTTTCCTCTGTTTGTTTCTTCCTGTCCTTGTTTTAGCAGCACTGGATGTTGTGTAACTGCACTGGTTCTCTGTGAGAACGGAGCACCAGAGACATCAAAGCAGCTTGTTTTGTCACTGGGCTCAGAGAAGGGCTCAGAGCAGCAGTCAGGAATAGATCTCCTCCTCTAATGCTTGTTTCCCTCTGTCTGTTTGCTTCCTTTCTAACTCCAGGGATTTGGCGATCTTCTGACTGTTTTCACTTTATTTTTTCATTTATTTTCCACCTTTACCAGCTTCCTCGCCTCTTGATCCACCTGTCTTTCCAAGCATTTCAGCAGAGCTCTCCTTCTCAACGTTGTCTTTTCTAAACAGGAGTATTTCAGTGCTAACCAGGCCATGTGCCTCTTGTATGTGTTTGTGTGTGGATTTGTGTGAATGACACACTTCTGTAGAGTATTGTGCCCATAGTAGATAAAATATGAATGATGGAGCTCTCTACCACATCGTGCCGTCAGTGGGGCGCGATAGCCATGCACTGATGCCTAGAGGGCATTATCACCATGGCAACTATACTTTTTCACACCCCTCTCAGTGTACAGTATGTGTTTGTGTGTTGCTCCATATTAGTTTACCCTCAGCTTAAAGGTGCCCTCAGAGCCTGCCCTACATGAAGACTATCCCCGTTTCCCTGTTTTTTCACTTCTCTCCACATTCCTCTCTCCATCCTGATCACTCCCATTACATTCTGCATGTGTTCTTTCCTACACTGTTACACTGCATATCTGGTGTGCCACAGTTTCTGTCTGTAGGTGAGCAGCTTCAAAAGGCCGCACAGCAACCTCCCCTTGGTTGACTCCAGCAGTCTTGGCCTGAGGTTGTGGTCAGACTGATTCAGTGCACGAAAATATACAGCCAGCTGCTCCCATCCAAAAAAGAAAAGAATCCTGTCTGAAAGAAACAAAGGCTTTCAAAAGAACGTTAATATTATGAATTTTATCATTTGAACCTGAAATGTAATCTTTCACATATAATTGAGCTAGGAACAGTAACAACACAAAAAATCACAATCTTGCAATATTTTAAAAGTAAAATAACTGTGGTCATTGGACACAACAGAGAGGTATGCATCAGCAAACTATTTAAAATTGATGTAAAGATGAAATACTGTGAAAATATTAGTAGAAATGGCCATAGCTAACATTCGGCACCGACACATTGGAGAAGCTTTAACGGCAGCATCCGTACCACTGCTTTCTTGTTAGGAATTCGAGCTGCTCGCCCCTGAAATAATCACCAGCACACTATCAGGGGGTATCAGGGAACAAAGCAATATGCACTCTGTTATGAAACAAGCATATTACTCCCTCACACACACACACACACACACACACACACACACACACACACATCCGTATGTGCCTTTGTAGAAACGTGTGTTTTCATGTGATGTGTGGCTTATTCCACACACACACACACACAGACACTGAGCCTTGATTTGAAAAGTTAAATGAAAACGATCCATATTCCACAGAGAGTCTGTGTCTGAGATTAAACTTGTTTTCTTGTTTCCCTGTTGGCTTATTTAGAGTCTGTGGGGGGTGAAGGCTCCCATCTTCACTTGCACACACACACACACACACACACACACACACACACACAAAACGGCCTCTTCTCTGTTTATTGGGCGTTTTGTTGATAATGCTGTTATATCAGCTGTGACTTTTCTTTTGGGGTGCTGATCGTTGGCTAATAGGAATCTAAATGGATTCTTGGATGTTAATTGCCATGAAAATGCAATAACGGCAGCTTTGTGTTTGTGTGTTAACTCCAGGCAGTGCTCGACACGCATGCAGCCTAAATTGTAATAGCTCCTAATAGGTTTTTGGTGGGAGATTTGTCATAGCGGATGAATGAACTATTGTCTTCCTGTAAATCCCTTTCTGACTGTACCGTTGCCTATCGTGAAATATAATTTGGAATAGTGATTGCTTGGGATTGAAATGCGAAGGTTGGCCTGTGGGGTGTAATTAAAGTTGTTTGAGTAAATCATGCAGAGTTTAGATCAGATATGGAATTAGCTGTCGACTAAATCAAATAGAAAATAATGAGCAGCAGCATGTTTCTTGGCCTATTTGTCATAATAAACACCCTTGCTGAGACTTCTTGCTAGCAGAGCAAGGGTGAGTTTGCAGGGGGAAAAAACAAATACCAACTGTCTTGTGCAGACAGAATGAACATGTGAATGTGTTAATTAGGCACCCCAGACAAAATAATTAAGATTCTGCAGACCCTCTTAACAAAAACCCCTTTCTTCTTTAATGAGCCACTTCCTGGTGTGTTGCATTTAGTGACACATTTTTTTAAAATCTGCCCCTGTCACCATGTCACTGTAGGTTGGAATTAAGTCCACAGTACGGAGTCTGTCAAAGAATGATGATGACTCATCAAGGCAATGTTTTTTTTCTTCATCTGTGAGTCAGATACAAACTCTAACCTCAGCTCTGCACTTATACAGCTGCAGTCTGTTTTCAAATTCTCTCTGAAGCATACCCTCTCTCGTGAGATCTTTGTTGCCTCATATATGGACTTTCTCTCCTGTCTTGGTTTCTCACTTTACTTAGTTTGGTAGTTGCTCATTACCATTCATAAGATGCTGGCCTTCAGGGAACAGTCCCCTCATTTCTTGCTCTGGATGTCCGGTACACGTGCTGCAGGGCATCAGCAAATTAGTGAGTCAGCAAGGTCTCTTTATAGTCGCTGATAGACTGATTAACTGCAAAAATAACACAGCACTGCATCTCAGGGACAGGTCAGGCATGCGCACAGAGACACCAGAGACCATGCATGCAAAAACAATAAACAAGCAGATGCAAACAGACACCCATGGTGTTCCTTATCCGTCTGCTGGGGCTCAGTACATGTGCTTTTCTACCAAAGCACAGGAAGGGAAAGTTTGCAAAGCAGAGCAGTATGTGTGGGCGTGAGTGTGTTAGTGTCATGTGCAGTATGTGGTGTACGATGTATGTACAGACAGTGTAAGTAGCCTAGCTGTAGTGAAACTAGACATCTGTTAAGAGAGTTGTCATTTATACATCTGCAGACTAGCAGGAAAGTTGTTGTGAGAACCTTCAACAAATAGCTGAGGTGCCCTTGAACAAGACATTCAGCCCCTAAGAGTAGAAAGCTGTCAATGCTCTTGGCAGCTGCCATCTGTGTAAGTGCTGAGCATGATACAAGACAAGCTGATACAAGACTAGCTAATACAAAGTAAGCATCCTCAATTGACTTGGACAATAAAAGATAAAAATAATTACTAAACCCATCTGCATGTCTTTGCTTCCAGGTGTCATGTCTGCAAGACTTCTTTGGCGATGAGGACATTTTTGTGGCGTGTGGACCAGAGAAGTTCCGTTACCAAGACGATTTGATGTTGGACGAGAGCGGTGAGGCAACTACAGTTATTAAAAGTGTGACTCTTCACTGTCTCCTCTCTCATGTTCTTCCTTTGTTTCCCTCCTTTTCTTTTTGCCCCCAGCTGTGTTCTGTGATTGTTTACAAGTCTTTTTTGTACTTTTTCTAAAGTTGAGCACCTTTTCATTCATTGCTATCACATCATAGAATGGGCCCCTGTGATACAATTTTATTTTGTTTCATTAAATTTAAAAAATAGGGAATAATTACTTTCAAATCCCTAGTTTTTCATTGCCATGCAATGAGCAGCAATCTGATTATTTAAATTTTTCCAAACAGAGCAGAACCAGAGAAATCTGGTCTCCTCCAAAGTTTAATCTCCTGTCACTGACATAGCTATAAAATCACTAATATTGGTCCCACAAAAATTCACAAGTTGTGCTAAGCTGGTTATACATATTGTTCAGTCTACCTTCAACTGTAAGCAGAAGAGAAAATGGCATCCTTGAATTTGTTTCACTCTGGTAAAAAAATACTTATTTCCTATAAAAATATACCAGTATGCTAGCAAATCAGTGCCCTACTTTCTTTTGTTCTCCTATGGAAAGTTTTAAATGCTTAAATAAAAACAAAGTCAAGTACCAAATAAAGTGAAAACTAAAAACTAACCATTTTTGTATGCATTTAATGAGTTAATAAACATGTGTTAAAAGCACAGTTATTTAGCTTTCACTTTATTTCTTTGTTTTTTCTTTATTTAGTTATATTAAATCTTCTCTAAACCTTTAGCTGTTGAAAAAAACCCTCGTTTCTTATTTTCTGTCTGTGTTTTTCCCAATCAGCATGCCTTTTCAGTTGAACAGTAACCCCCTGTCTTCACTCTATATGACACATCTCCCTGGTTCAGGTGGTAGAGGACAGTGTAGGCTGTCCAATTCATTACGGTTGATTCTCTCACCACTCCTCCTCTCCTCTCTACACTTGGCAGGACGGGTCTGCTGCACTTAAGCCGTCCTCTAACCCACTGTGCCATTGTTCCTCTTCCCTGCCTGTCTTTCCTCCACGGTCTGTCAAGGATACGTTCTGTCCTCGCTTCATCCATCTGTGTTTTCCTCTGTCTGTCTCCCCCTCCTGCACTGGTGTCTGAAGACTCCTGCCATTTAGTGCTCATCTGTATTCTCACCCTCTCATCTCTCCTCCTGTCTCCTACATGAATGAGCGTGCACTGGCTTTTGTTCAAAGGTTTATTCATTTCATTTATTTCCCCTGTATCCCTTCATCCATTAAATAATATCCATCCCACCTGGGTCGCCAGCCTCCACCTCCTTTCCCCCACAGTCACTCTTTCTCTTTTTTCCTCCTCTTCCCGACTACTCTGGTTTCATTTGTGATATGTAATGGCAAGCTGCTTCCATTAGCCACTTTCTTTTCTGCATCATTTTCTTGTCTTGAGTAAGACCACAAAACAACCTCCTACATTCAACGAGGCATTTAAAGACCATGTTTCTAGGGCATTTTCATTAGTTACTGATGATTGTCTCCATTAGCTCTTTGAAGTCATAATCAGTGACTATGGGCAAAAAGTGAAGAACCTCTTATGTTTTGCAAGTTAATCTCAAATGATAGTTTCCCGTTTGTGTAGCCGCAGCAGTTTGTGTGTGGCATTAATTTTGTTGCCTATACATATGAGAACATGTAGTACAACTACTGTTTTCCCAGTTGTTAATATCCGTGTTTCATTGGAGTCTATAAGAGCCACTTAAAATCTTGTCATGTCAGAATGCATCATAAGTGGCCAGCAAGGCTTGTCCCAGCTCATCCTAATGTGGCTTCTTTTCTAAATTCAGAGGAGATACCCAGCGTGTCTTTAACACTCTTCAGTTCCCCATAATTGTAATTCACTGCATGCTGGTTAGTTGTTTATGGTGCACTCAAACTCTTCACCATTTCATAAGGGAAGAAAAGTATTGTGTGATTGCATCCTAATTGTTCTGTATTGGCTTCAGGCTGCAAATTCCATTTAAACTTCCAAAGAAATTATTTTTTTGAGGCTTAAGATAAGCTGCACACTTGCTTAAACATTTAAAGCACTAACAACTTCTTGAAATTGGTGGTTTAGAGGTTTCAAGATGTGGTGAGGGACTGTCATCATCCAGAGTTTGGCCATCGGTCCCGTTCCTAAGCTCAAATATTTCTCAGTGGATGATTTTGACATAAATCTTGAAGAAGAAGCTCAGATGTTTGGAGCTATGAGATGATCTACAGTTAGGGATTTCAGATATAACCCTATTCTACTGATCTCATTATAAAGGACATTCAAACCATTAATAATATATTACAAAGAAACCTGGTTGAATAGAACTGTGTGCAATCTTGGTGAAATTAGCATAACATTTGCACATCAGACTGAGCCTTTCATCTGATCTAAATTCTGTTGTAATATGCTAAATTTGCAACAATTCAAATCATCACAAAATGTTTTAAAAATAAATCTCCTATTCTCTACTAAGCTTACATATTACATTTAAGTTTTGTGTCTGTCCCAGAAGACAGAGAACACAATCGGACACCTCCTCATGCCCTGGGAGACAGAGAGCAGTAGGCAAAGGGCAGGAGGCAGAAATAGACAGATGGGAAAGCAGAGCGACAAATGAAAGAGACGCGAGAGAGAGACAGTCGGAGTCAGAGCTGCAGACAACTTCGCCTCCTCTCAGCATCACTATAATTATCGCCTCTGCCTCAGCTCTGGCACACTGTCATCATGTTAACACTCTGCATTGTACATTAATCACTGGGCCACAGCGACTGCCGTGTAAGCAAATAACACACACATACACGTAGATAGAGACGCACCCATGCTCTATTTCTCTCTCTCTCTCTCTCACACACACACACACACACACACACACACACACACACACACACACACATGCAGACGAAGACATGCACACATGGCAGACTGTGTATAATTTCCACTTCCCCCTGGTCTAAAATGGTAATGAGCTATAATGGGGCTGGGTTAATGAACAGGAGAGGAGCAAAGTTTTTGGGATGAAGGAGGCAGGATGGATGTGTGAGTACCATCACATGGCTCATTTACCAAGACTGTGAGTCTGTAAAATATCAGACCTCTGTGAGTCATAGCTGTCACTCCTGAAACGCCACAATAATTGCATTTAGAAAGCGAGCCCAGTGAAGGTCAGAACTCATTTTTGCAGGGGACCTGAAGGTAAAACCAATTACAGCTGTGTTGATACATTAGCGGTTTGGTGTTTTCTTGCATGACTAAAGGTCAAAATCAGTCAGAAACATTAACAATAGTTGGTTGGAAATCCATGAAATTTGAATGTCACTCTAACAGAGCTGACATGGTTTTCAAAATGCTCAGCTGTTATTGTGTTAAAACTTTTATTTATGTGTCACAAAACACAATTTTATGTCAGGGTTACAGTTTATATTCAGTACTTCAGAGCATCATTTTGTGTGTGCCAGCAGTAAGAGTGCAGCAGCTTTCTGTTCCTTAATGTGTAGCAGGTCAGTTGCTACCTTGTATGAACTTGAAACATTACAGAGTCTTGATTTATCCCCTGTGTGGTCTCTTTTTAAAAAAACCTATTAAGTTTTGAGTGTATGAATAAATTAATGTGAAGGAATCTGTGGTTTTTCAGATTGTACCTGAACACCTCTGTCTTTGTCTTTGTGCTTGCAGAGTGTCGTATGGTGAAGTCTGTAAACTATGGAAAGATGTCTGGCTCTCTGAGCCGAGGGTCCCCCAAGACTGTCGTCCAATCACGACGCAGCAAGTCCCCTGCATCTGGTGAGATAGTACAATAAGTACAATAAGTTTCCTCTTCTTCTAATAGCTACTTGGCATATTGTCTATGTCCTTTAACATATAGCTGAGTGTGCATGTGTCTGTGCATGAAGAGTGTGTGCAGTGTTTCAGACCTGATGGACACAGCTGGAAGTTGTTTGTATCCTAATACTTCCTCATGTGATTGCTTAGTATTTTCTAGCTCATTACTTAATCAGAGTCACAGCAAATGAAAACAGTATGAATAAACACTGCAATGAAATCAGGGCTCTGCGGCGTGTCTGGCAGTGTTTACTGTGTGTGTGTGTGTGTGTGTCAGAGAGAGATGTGTCTTGTTGCATGCAGAATATGAATTCAAATGAGAATGATTTCACAAGGGAGTGGAGAAAAAGGCAAACCGGAATGAGAGAGGTAAAAGAAAAAAGAAGAGGGGGAGCGGGAGTGAAGATGAGAGTGAAAGAAGAGGGTTGGTGACTCAATCTTGCAGCTCCCCACAAGCCGTTCTTCACCTGACATACTAATGAAATGTAATAAAATGGTGAGAGCTTGCACTGGTACTGCTGCATTGTTTGTGGCTGATAACGATGCTTTTATGAACGTCTCAAAACAAAATCCCCTTTTTACGAAACAGGGAAGTACAAAAATGCTCTACAATAAAACAGTATTAATCTAACAACTGGATGAAGCTTCTTTTAATGCATTAGTGTGTGAGTGTGTATTCAGTCTGGCTCAAAGCAGCTGAGGATTTTAGTTAGAACTTTAACAAAGATCAAGTCATTCTTTTCTTGCCTACACAGTTTGAGCTTTGGCTGTGTGTAAAACACCTAGTTATGCAACAGCACACTTGACTTTTCATCCTTACTGTTTTTTTGCTTTGTTTTTCTATTTTCTAATTTATGTGATTGCACGGATGCTCAGAGACCTACTGGGTTGGGGATGATTTGATGGGTGATGCAACATGGAGAAACTCCCCAGAAAGAAGTCATTCCACCTGCTCTTGAAGCACACAAGCATACACAAACACGTACATGGCAATGTGCTTTTCTTTAGTACTACAGCCATGTATTAGAGTGAGGATGAAAACCAGCAGTTATTAATATGTTCTCTGTTGAGCTGCAGAGGAAAAAGGTGAGGTAGAGGGAAATGAAGGGGGAGGGAGAAACAGCTGGGGTGAACAGAGAAAGTTCTGGATGCTGATGGCTTGAAAACTTTGGGAAAAAGGTTATGAGAGTGAGTCATACTCTATCTGATCTCATTGGCTGAGGCAAGTCTGGAATGAAGGTGTATACTAATGTGTGTGTGTGTGTGTGTGTGTGTGTGTGTGTGTGTGTGTGTAAGACACAGAGAGAGAAAACAAGAGACTGAGACGAAGGGGAGAGAAAAAATAAAAAGACTGACTCGTCTTGGTTGCCATGGAAACATAGCACAGTAGGAGCATGTAGCTACAGACACAATAGCCTGTGACAGCCATATATGGCAGTGGCTTCCTGTGAAATGGCCCGCAGTAGAGAAACGGAGGTGACTGACGCTCGGTCCTCGCTGGAACCCTGAGTCAGACCGTCCCCGACGTTTTTCACTTCTGAGAAATGTTCCCCTTCTGGCGCTGCTTCCGATGTTTAACATCATCACAATGTTCCTCCTTACTGCTTTGGACTGCTTTGTAGCACACTGTATTTGGTCCCTAAAACATCATCAGTTTGCACCAGAGGAGCTCAGTGTGGAGCAACAGGAGGAAATAAAAACTAATTGATTGATCTGCTGTTTGACCCTGACTGTTGCTTTTTAACTCTAATCTGCACAGTCAATATTATCATAGGAGTTGTTCGGTGTTTTTTTCACTTTGATAGCACAACATGCCCCCTTCCCTTGAGGATAATTTGTCCACGAATTATGCTAATAATCAACAACAGCTGATACCGTGTGCTGTAGCACAGAGCTTATAGAGGTGCCCATTCTGTCGCTATTCCACGTGTCTACTTGTACCGTCTAACGACGGTGAGACAGGGAATCAAAGTGGTATCATGTGCAGAGTACAATAGATAGATAGATCGATAGATAGATAGATAGATAAACTGTCATGGCATGGTTTTATCAGACTTTTACTAATCATTTGCAGTTATTGTCAAGTCTACAATTTTGTTTTGCCATAATTTGTATTTTTTATAACTGTATCAAATGAAGTTACTGCAGCAATGATTCAGCATTTTTATAATTGATTACTCATTTGTTACTCATTTATAACTGATCAGTCAGCATAAATGATTGTCAGTTGGATCACTAAAGCAAACTAAATACTTTAGATGTAATGAAAAAACAACACAATCAAAGGATTCTGTCTAAATACTTTGAAAAAATGGAAATGTTTTCATTATGTCATGGTTTTGAGTTGAGTTTGTTTTGTTGTTTCCTGTTTTATTTTGAAAAGTTTTTCCCTTGTGTGTTTCTGTCTGCTTGTTTCCCGTCTTGATTAATTGATTGGTCTCACCTGTGTCTGGTTTGCTGCCCTCCAAGTCTATTTAAGTTGTGTCATTGCCTTTGTTCTCCGTTGGTTCATTTGTTGTGTTAGTCTCCATGTTCCTGCCTCGATTGTGTTTCCCTGCGTGTGCTTTGAGATTTTGGTTTTCTGGTTTTTGGATTTTTGCTTTTCGTGTCACGTTTGGACTGATTACCTGGTTTTCGACCCTGCCTGCCTTGACCACTCGTAAGCCCAAATCCTGAAATAAACTGTTAAAGTATCTTTTGCCCCTAGTCCATGTCTGCATTTGGGTCCTGCCCTCTCCTGTAACCCAGCCTTGACACATTAAGGGGTGGTCTCCTGCTGTTTCTGTATTTATAGCCTCATCAGCAGCATGTGTGTGACTTGCAGATCTTTATCAAGCATTTTTGATATTTTTGTTGATGTCCAGTAGTGTTAAACTTTGTGTTGTTGGTTCCTTTTGAGCATGCACACTTTTCTCTCATGAACTGTATTCAGGAATGAGTGTCATTTTAATATTATCTAATCGATGTTTGGCCCCATAGCACAGTGACAACAAGTTAGTCTTCACCTTAATTGATAACACTCCACTCTAATCTCAAGCTAAAACAGTACTGTCTCAATTTCATCTCTCTATTAGTTGCATTAAATATGATAATGCAGGGCTTTGAACCCATTAACTCTGCAGAATAATACATTCAGATGAAAGCCAATTAATTATTCAAAGTGTTATCTTATCGCAGCATTTGTCTATAGTTTAATTGCAGCTACACTCGAAAGCTTTTAATCTGAAACATTTGCAATGAAATTAAAAGTATAGACACCAGACAGTCTATTTATTGATATTTTGCATCCAGGATATTATTAATTCTGATCCACACTTGGAGGAAGCACAACAAAGAAACTGCATTAATTTAAAACCTTGCTGCAGGTCCTCAGGTGTTCTGAAAGCAGCCTTGAAGTCCCATATTCATTTTCCATTCAGCCAACCCAGGCATTAATAATACTGCTTATCATATCTAATAATCTGGATGGAAAGAGCTGCACAGAGAAGATGTGAAGCGTGAATTATGTCTGAGATAGAAGAGAGAGAGAGAGAGAGAGAGAGAGAGAGAGACAGAGAGAGACAGAGAGAGACAGAGAGAGACAGGGAGCACAACACATGTGCTGTCACACACCACCTGGTGTCCCTCTGTGTGTCTGGCTGCTCCTCTGCTCCTAGACCCTGACACCACTGAGGAGCAGAGGTGTGTCTTAGGGACAGACAAACAGGCTGGTGAGACAGACAGTGAGATAATCGCATATAAACACCCGAAGAAGTAAAACATGAAGTTCTTGTACTGTAAAATTTAATGTTAAATCATAACCTATTTAATTAATTACAAATATTTAATGTGTTGTCTTGTCTTGTTTTGTATTCACAAGGTGTAAAATAAAGGAAAACATTTCTATTGCGGAATGTCGGTAACGCAGTTGGAACAGATTGAATGAAAAGTCTCTTTAGTATCTTAAGTATTGTTTTGTCAGACTAGATGAATGCGTTGTCTCGTCTGTTTCAAGAACAAGAGCCTTCTGAGAAATATGATGAGTCAGTTTAGAGTCGCAGAAGAAATAAACAACTTATCAGACTGTTCACCGGCACACAGTAAATATAACAGTTGTTTTAATTGAAAATCATCAAAGCTTAGGGACATGTTCTTGGTATGTTTATGTAAATCATACATGATGCTCTGAAGTACTGAATATAAACTGTAAATCATACTGTAGGTCTCAGTCTGAGTCAGTGAATTATTTTTCTTAATCTAATGTCTGAGTCTCACTTTTCAGTACTTATAATAATCAATAATAATCTTAATATAAATCAAGGGTGCACTTTTGTGAATTTCATCTGATTAATTGTTAAATTACAAATCAAATCCTGCCTTTTCTGATTCTCAATTAATAAAACAACATTATGCGCAATTTCAGCCACCATGCAATTTCAAGCTAATCCTCGCCTTGTTGAGAGAAATGCCAGGTGTCCTTATGCATATTGTGGAGGGTCTGATGTGTCGCTACGTCCTCTCAGTTTTGTGTGTGTGTGTGTGTGTGGGCAGGTTGTTGCGTGTCAGCCTGACATTGTCATCACTCGAGCCTCACTTCACTGTGATGATCTCACAACCCCAGCTGAGTGCCTATACACACACATGCACCCAAAATAATGTGAGAAAACAATTTGCACTCAGACATAGTTTCTCTCCCCGTCTTGCCATCTGTCTCTCTGCTCTCCTCTGATGCCTCATGTCAGCTAAAATTAACAGAGAACTGTAGATGGTGTCAGCAAGCATCACTCCTGATACTTCAGAGTCTCACCTTTCTGTTGCTGTCATGAGCAACACTGCATGACGGGAGAGACTTTGGTGGCGACGTCTGCAGGTCAGCTGACCCACAGATAAATCCAGTGTCTCTCCAGAGGATCAGCTGTTGCCTGTGACACTGAACTGTGATTGTGTGAAGTCTGCGGCCTTCACCGCTGCTCTTGTCTCATAAAACCTACTCATGAAGGGCTAAAATGTACTTTCTGAACACGGATAAGCACAGGGAGAGTAACAACAGCACAAGTATGGAAAAATATGATTTGCAGACATTAAGACCCATTTAGCAAGAGGGAGAAGAAAAACAAAACATCAGCATAGAAATTTTGCATTTGTTAGTCTGTTATTATTAAGTCCGAATGCTTCGATGTTAGCCTTGACCTGTATAGCTTGCCATAGTTATAGCTTTTATTAGATGATTGTGATTGTGTCAACAGCAGTATTTTCCTTTTTCTCATGAAAAGATGCATTGCTGCCATGTAACAGAGCAGTGCTGGTACCGCTTATGCCTTATTTTTATCATGCTCGTGTTTCATATGTGTGAGGACTCTATGGTTGGCCGGTTGGTCTGTCCTTCACATCGGTCTGAACTGAAATATCTCAAAACCTATCAGAGGAATTGCCAAGAAAATTGTGTACAGACATTCATGTTCTCCTGAGGATTCACATTAACTTCGGTGATGCATTCACTTTTGTGTCACTTTTGACATGTTCAATACTTTGATAACCTTCACACATTGTTTGTGTTTAGTGCTAATTAGCACCTCTGTGGCTGGTACAGCTTTAGACACCTGCTAAAATATTAAGACTCCTCTTAGGCTGTGAGTTGTTCGGTTTCAGTTGCAGAGTGTCTGTACTCAGGATATTCCACAATCACTGTTCAGCTGTGTTTTGGTTTTTTGCGTCACAATATGTGACCTATGTATCATCACACAGCTGGAACAGCATGAGGTGCTTTTCTGCATTTAATCCTTGCACAGTTTCCATGTGAAGTTTTGAGCAACCATAGTGTTTAAGTCAGAAGGTGTGAAAGAAGCTGAAACACACCATCGCTTTCAGCCGCATTGCATTCTGGTTTCTTACTGTCATACAGAGTTCTCTGTGTGTCAGTGTGAGATGAATGTAGAAGAAAGCCATTTCTCTGCATTCATCTGGCAGACCCATTTGTCCAGAGCAACTTCTATCCCGTATACACATACTAGGAGTGTGATGGGATTCAATGTCTTGCTCAAGGAGAAGCTGTGCATCTAACCACCAACCCTCCAATTAATTAATGGCTTAGTGGCTTGACCACTGTACACTGCTCCACTCTTGTTGAATAACCATCTCCCACTGATGTTTCAGATTAGTGCACATCTGTCTGCATTTGGTCAACATGAGGGATTAAAGAAAAGCTATGCAATGCAGAGCGAGCTGCTACTGTAGCTGTTGCTGCGAGTGAAATATCAGTTCAAAAATAGCAGCATATGTTACTTGAGGATGTTTGGACAAAGAACAAGAGAGACCTCTGAACCCATGCAGGACAGGCTGGGTCCCCCTCTCTCACCAGTTCAAGTTTTAAATCTCAGTATCGTTCTCTTAAAAAGCCATTCCAAAATATCAAAACTATGGGCATATATTTTTATTTCCCTCTATCTCTCCTCTCTCGTCTCTCTCTCCCTCCCCGTTCCCGGCGCGCGTCAGAGTTTGCGCAAGCAGCGTCTCCGCCCCTCGGTGTAGTACAGCGCGGCTCCGTCTCTCCCATTCACCACAGTTTACTATCACACTCGGACGGAGCGCATACAGAGGTGCTGTTCTCTTTCTTCTCTTTACTCCGCTTTGGATTATCACTGTGTTTTTCATCATGCTGGAAGTGGAAGGTAGGAACACCAAATGACATTATATGCAAACGATATTTGTCTTATTTCTCCGACAAGCGTGAACTTTAATGGTTCCTGCTCCCATCTGATAGGCTCATATCTCGATCCGCCGGTCTCCACGGATGTGACAATATCAGTGACTTTGTCACATAATTAAGAGCCATGCTACGATTTTAATGGAACTGAGTCACTGAGAGATGTCTTTAAACGTTCATGCTCATCCGTTGTGTAACAGGGAGGAGTGTCTGTCTGTGTGCGTAACGCTGATGCCGAATTTCATCAATGAAAATGTCCAGGAATCGCTCAAACAAAAGCTCCTTTCTGTATGACATATTTTCCATGGCGCGTTAAGAAAATTGAAGATGCTTGTGTAATACGGTGTCAGCCGGTGTTATTTCAGCCTGCGTTGGGCTTTATCTCATTTATCTTAAATAATGCAGAAAGTTCTTTGATCTCGGCGGGGGAATAAACATTATACAGTGAAGGTCTGGACCACTTCGCTCCCACAGGTTTCACTTCTGTGCTGCATCGAGAAGGATTGTCTCTGAAAATATAATGAGGGTTCAAATGAAATAGTGTTAAAATGAGAAATACATACCAAAACGTCTCGGAAATCCCATTAATTGATATTAATATACTTTTTTTTTTTTTTTAAAAAGCGCGAAAATGGCAGAAAATAATGAATATAATGTGGTGGGTTTTTGTCGGTGAAAACTAAGGTCGTATTATTTCCTATATCTCAGTTACTTTCAATACCTCCTATAACCCAACAAGTTAAAATTCAACCATCCAGACCATCAAAGCTGCTCTAGGGTCTCCTGAAAGCATCAGGAACCAAACCCTCCCTTCCCCCAAAGAGCAACACATATACCTGCTGTTGAACTCATGATGAATGAGGTATTGTTTTGTTTCTATATTTTCCAATTACTGCAGTATCATAGACCTGTGGGTCAGTCGGGGCAACCTTGAGTTGACTTCAGGTGAAGCAGTGTCTCGTATCTAAGAGACAATAACCCGTGTTTTCAGCAGAAATGAAAAACAGGCTGTTTTGTGTGCAGGTTAATGATGCCGTTAGGCTGTTTTCAAATCAGCCTTTTGCTTGACCACACACAGGATCCAGGAGCAGCGTTGATTAATCCAATGTTCTTGTTTAATGAGGTGATGCCGCTGGGTTTCTGTGCTGTGCTGCAGCTGGAAAAGTAGACCGCGCTGAGGTCACAAGTGCATTGAGTAGAGGATCTGGTTGAAAATGAGGACAGCCTGGTGTTGTATGTTGACTTCCAGCCATGCACTTGAAGCCTAGAACATGCTGTAATTATTTGGTGCACATTATCAAGTATGAGTGGCTTGTTTCAGGGAGATTTGGAGCAACAGGATTTATATTTTGGCTGTTAAAAAAAGAGCAGTGTGGACTTCAGTGCTCCTTTCCTTTCTCTCCTACTCCCCCTCCTTTCCTCCACCTCCTCTGCCTCATTCATGTGAATGGATAGATGCTGAGGGCGGAAGTGTGGGCTGCTGCTAGACACTCAGAAATATCACAGTTCTAGAAAACATGCATTCAGATTTATAGGACCATCTATTTCAATATTCCTCTCTGTCTCGGTCTCACCCTTCTCATCCACCATGCTCCATTTTCTCTCTCCTTTTCTCCCTCCAGTGAACGGGACGCCGGCCAGTCAGCTCTCCACTCCTCATTCGGGAAAATCTCCCAGCCCCTCCCCGACCAGCCCAGGCAGCCTCAGCCGACGCCGGGTAAGATAAGAATATGCTGGCAAACACGTGCACACACACAAAAAAAAATAGTGTGTCAATACATTTAGTGACTATCGCTCTATAATGCATTCCTTCTATGTTCTCAGGAAAAGGACAAAGCCATGACTGAGCATAGGCCGACTACTTCTTAGAGTCTCTAGAACATGAAGAAACCACAGCATCCCAACATGTTTAGTGTCTCAGAAGTGGGTGGGGCATTGATCTTTGACCTCATACAGTGCTGCTCTGCTATTCCAAGAATGGCAGGCTCATGTTAGGGTCCTTAAATGTTGCAACTCTTATCCAGTGTTAATAGTTTTCTAGGGCAGTTTCGTCCCGTCATAATGATTTTCCTTCCCATACCGACGTTTGCTGACCCATAGCTCTTTGGTCCCCATGATAAACTCTATCTGCCTTTGGTAGCTAAACAATACACAAGGCTATCACTGACTTTTAGAGATTATTGAGTCAGTAATTTGTGCAATATCTGATTGGAAGATGAGACCAATGATTGGCTTTGTCACCGGCCCGCTATAATCTTCAGACCCCGTAATTAATTTTTTTTTATTAAGTCATGTCATTTTGTACATGTCATTTTGTCAGAAGAATTTAGAAACACATTTTATACTAGTAAATCAGATTATTTCAGCCATTGTCTCTTTTTACCATGTTTTTTGTCATTGGCCTGGGTCATAAATATTCCCAAACATATGAAAACTTATTATCATAATACGTTTTTGTGGCTAAGAGGAGAGAAAGAGGCTCTGAAATACAAACACACTGTGTAAACTGTAAAGCTGGTAGAGAAAATACTACTGTGCAGAGATGAGCATGCAATTCAAATGGAAAAAAAAAACCCTTGAAATTCACATTTGAGAGTTCATGTACAGGGTGGTGTGTAAGTACATGTATGTGTGTGTGAGTGTATGTGTTTAAGATCAAAGTATTTGTTAATCCAGCCCTTGACAGTTGATGATGGTGAGCTTTTAATATCAGCCTCAGTCCTAATCAGACCCTGTTTTCTCACAGCAGCGCTTTAATTTGCAGGACTCCTAAGCCTGCTGCCGATTTTGCTCCTTCCCCCTCGTAAACAAACATGCACACGCTCAGTTCACCTCAGCCCCTCACATTCATATAGTTTATGGTCACGCACTGGTATCAGCTTCCCACCTGACCATGTTGTTTGTGCTTCTTTTGAGAAACCTTTGAGAAGCCTGTGTGTGTACTACTTTTCGACCTGACAGCAGTGGTGTAGCTGTGATTTATTTTGTAATTATTCAGCCATTTATCGGCAGCTGGTGCAAAGCTTTGTTTAGGGAAGAAAAGCCAGGATTGTTGGTTGGGGTCAATACCTTTTTAATAGGACACAAGGAAAAAGGTTTGTGTATTATTTCTACACAACTGTATGTATGACTGACTCTATACGCTAAAATTAGTATAGCATAAAGAATTCATTTCTTGGGCTCAGTGGCTTAAATCTCGTGCTATATTTGTTGTGCCAGGAGGAATTAATGGATGGTGGAGAGTCTGGCCCTTAGGCTTCTGAATCCATCAGCGATTAAGTTATATTGATGCAACACGAAGGTCAGCCAGGGCAAAAGGAACAGATCAGATTTGGGTTGGCGCTGCTGAGAACAGAACAAGGTGCACTGGAGCTTCCACAGTCATCAGTATAAAGGAAGTGGGTCAGCATAGATTTCAGTGTTGAAAGGGAAAGGGGTTGGCGAGTGCACACATATATAAACTCTCTCTTCCTTTCTGCCTACTACTCTGTGAATGAATACATGCCAGGGTGGTTAATGCAGACAATTACAGTGCTCAGTTAGTGCTGCTCTGTTCTTTCCTCCCAGATAATATCCACAGTGTCAGAGAGAGGGATCTTGAAGAAGTCAGGGGTTAAGGAGGTGAAGGAGGGTTAACCTGATGTAATGAGGAAAAGGAAGAAAAAAAAATCAGCCCCAACACAACACATATTTTTTTTTGCCTCCGTCCACTTTTCTCGTCAAACATTAGCCTTCACAAATTAGCTTTGTAGTGTCATTGTGACCTCAGTTAAATTCCAATTCTGCAGAGTTTCAGAATTTAAGTTCACAGGAGATTATTTCAGTCTTTGACACTCTATAAGCCTGCAATGGCTTGGCTGGGTGGAAGGGAGGAAGCCTCACAGCCCATTATCTCGGCTCGCCACTCTGCAGCTTCACACTCTTCAGCTACATGACGATGTAATTCTCTCCTCCACTTCTTTCTCTACCCGCCCTGTTAGTGATTCTCCCCCTGTCCCTTCTCTCCCTGACAGTTTCTAATTTCTCCTTCACTCTGTCTCCCTCTGATTCTCGCTCACCCCCACCCAGCTAGCTCCCCCCACCCCCCACTTCCCAATATGAAAGGGTATTAACTTCACAGGGAGTAAATTATATTTCATCGTTTCCCTCATAGATGAAGCTTCTCTGAAAAGTAGGCGCCAAGTTTTTGACACTGTTTTTTGCATTTTCTCTCCTTACATGTCACTTCTGTGTATACATGCATGAATAATCCTAAATGCAGGGTACACGTACACAAATACTTACATTTTTATGCTCACAATGGCAAGCGAGTACCTTATGCCTCAAATGCAAGATATAATTTAACCTCCGCATGACTAAGAAATGACCTTTTCCTTGAAATTAAACCTGATTTTTAGCATTTGTGTCCTTTAAAAGAACACCCATGGCTAAAAAAATAACTAAAATCTTTTTAGAATTTCAGCTAAGAAGCATTGAAAGCTACCATAAAACCATTTCCTAAGCAGCACAGAGCCTCACTGACCTACTACGAGTACTGCATTTAAATAGTTCACCTCACTGGACCCTGCATTTAAACACTTAGAGGCACTTTGCTGCCTGATGCAGGTTGCTCGCACGGCTCAGACCATCACAGCCTATTTCCCCAAGCAGAATATACAGACATGGCATTGCACAGCGGCTTTTTCCTTTCTCTTTCACACATGCGTTGCTACAAGCACTCATCTTCATTGAAATTGCATGCAGAGTCACTTACATGGTCATGTATGCTTCAGAAAAAAAACACTTTTATACATGAAATTGCCATTTGTGCACAAACAGTAGACAATTAGCTTGATGCACACTTGTGCATGTTGTTTATACATTGGATGCACGCTAGTATGACCTATTTTTACCAGTCAGCAACAGAGGCATGAAAGAATGGTCCACATTTATGGAGTCATCCATCCCCCTCTACTCCTTCTCCTTTGTACTTCTAATGGTCCTTTCAGGGCCGATTGCTTCACTAGAAGAGCACCCTAGCTTGCCATATTTATATTATTTTAATATTTCATATTAAAACTATACAGATGTACATATTCATGCAGACACACACAATGAATAATGTGTTTTCTGTCAATATGCACTCTGTAGCGCATACAGATGAATCGAACAAGCTGCCGAGTTCACAGCTTTTGTCTCTGTCTGTGTGTGAAAAACCAAAACAGGGAAATCGACACGAAAAAAAAAACCAGTAATCAGAGTGAAGTGATTGGAGACAAGACAAACAGAGGGCCAAAACAGCAGCTGTGATGCAGTCAGGTAGCCGATTGTGCGAGTATACAAGAAAAAGAAAGTGCTAATTGTCAACCGTACTATGTCACCTACATCCTCCTCTCACCGTTGAGTCATTCATGTTCATAATCCATTGAATTGCATGCTCCATCTCTTATTATTGCCGTCCACATTTTGTGTTGGGTGATTCATAATTAAATTATGCGTGCGAGTGTGTGTGTTTGTGAGAGAGTGAGCAGACCGAACGAGAATGTGTGTATTATGAACTTGTTAATTATTGTCTCATCTCATCCACGTGAGTGTGTCATTGATTGTTTGTTATTTTGGCTGTATTATATTTCTTATTTTGCGTTTGTGTTGATGTCATTAGACGGCTCGTCCAGTTTTTGTTCCTATACCTGCCATTAAGACCGGCCGTAGCACATGATGAAAGTTCTAAGCTTAAACATATTTTATCCCTTCTAATTATTTCCAAATGATTTGAATCATATTTTCATATCTTAATGCATCTAAAAAACATTGTTGCACTGCTATTTACATACATGTGAGACATGTGTCACATTAGATTTGAGAACCTGGTCCATCATCTACTTCTTGGGATTTTGTCATGTAAGGCTGCCAGCTCTTCTTGGCTCATTTGTTTTTGTTTGTATTTTCTTTGCTCAGTGTATTAATTTCCATTTGTCGATGTCATCATTAAATTCATTGTCATTTCATTTTCATTTTGTGTGCTTGTTTTTTGTTCTTCCTTCTCCTGCTCCTCATTTGTGTTGATTAGCATCATGCTCATTACTTACAAAAACAAATATTTTCAGTAGATAGAGGCTTATTATGGTGATTTCCCTCATTTACACGTTTATCAGCAGTTCTCCTTTGTTAAACTTGTGTCTGTATTCAGCAGAGCAGAGAAGAGATTACAACACAAAACGCAGCCCCAGAGGTGCATTCATCTCCCCTGTCCCACTGCTTCTCTTCTTTTTTTTCCCCTGGGTGTATTTTTTTCCTGTGTGAGACAGCTCAAGTCTCCCTCCCATTTTTAATTTTCCCTGAAGCATTTAATCGCATTCCTGTGATTCCCCGGGATTTGCCGTCCATAGGGATCGTGATTAGAAAACTTCCCTGTGTCCAATTGGCAGAGCGGAGACGGAATCCTCAAATGGCGTTGATCTCTTCAGATGAGAGTCAAATAGATTATGTTTCCTGCCTGTCTAGACACCAAAATAGGAGCCAAGAAATATTATCTCCTGCACCTTGTGTTCTTTTGAGAGGCAGAGTAGGAACTTGGGACAAAACAAAGTACCCTGTTTCTATCGAATCTTATTAGATTTTTTCTACCGAAGCAAACACCAATAAATCCAGCTTGTGCTGGATATTGCGTGACAGTGAAAGTGACAAGAAATGGTGCTCAGAGAGGCGGTTTGGCTCTCTCAGCCTGAGGGACAGACAGTAAGAAGGCTTTCAGATGTATTTCGTAATCAGATTCAGACAGTTGCATCGAGGACAAGGCTAGCATCACACTTAAGTTGTTTTTTTTAATGTGCGGTGGCATTTTTTTTTTTTTTACTGCTGAACTCTACAGTCAAGACTTCTGTTTCCACCACAGAATAAATCACCATTTCTGCTCTAACACATTTGCTTCAGAGACGACGCTACACGTTTAAGGTCAATCATGGCCATCCTGTTTAATTCACATTTATGCACTGATCAGTATTCAGTCGGTGAGTGTTGCCCTTGCGGGTTTGAAGAGCAGTGGCTGCAGCTATGATGTAAAAGGTTTGTGAGCGTGTTTTTTAGAACTGTGAGTCATAGCCAGAGCAAAAGAGTAGAGATGTAGAGCTAGGAATAGTGTATGTTGTATTGTGCAACAAGGGCGGGGATGGACTGTCTAACAATAACAAGATAGCTCCTGCCAAATCTAATGATCAATATCAACCTGACCAGACTCCATCTTTCTTTCTGTCTCTTCATCTCTTTCTCTGTTTCTCAGTGTCTTTCCCACTCTGTCTGTCACTCCATCTGTCTCGTAGTTTTTCGCACAGGAAAGAGAGACACAATGTTCATAGAAGGTTTGAATCCTCCTCCCGGCCCGCAGACAGGAAATGGCCATATATAGGCTGCTGTCTCCACACTGGAAGTCTCATAAGCTGCCTCTCTCTCCTCTCTGTGAGCAGTTTCCATAGCAACAGTATTTTGTTTCCCTCGGTGGCAGGAAGAGAGAGATAGGAGTTCAAAATGAGAAAGCGAGAGGGGGGACAGGGCTGGATGTGAGATAAGGGCACAAGAGAGGTAAATATACGAGTCGGGATGAGAAAATAAAAGAGCGGAAGAAGGATGTTTTGTTGATAAAGCACAGGAGGGTCATCAGCTTTACGGGCATTAAGTGGGTTTTCTTGTTCCGGGATGAGTGCCCGACTGAAAACAACATTACATAAACCAAATTCAGCCTGACTCACAGCTACATGCACCTGGGTGGCTCTTAGGTCACAGCTGTAGAGATGAGTAAAAGAGCTGACAGCTTCTCGGGCAGGGATACAGGGCAGCTCCGCTCTGTAAATAGTTTTTAGATCCAAGTCATTATGATGGGTTGCCTTTTCCTCTCCCTGCCATAATGGCGAGCTCTCCAGGCTACATCTCAGTCTGACTGGACACCAAAAGAAATAAGAGGTCCACATGAGGCAGGGGTAAAAGAACTGAAAGCAAATGAAAAACTACTTTTATTTGATTTTGCACAAACATTTTCTTTCATATTAAGATTAGTTCCTACAAACATCATTTGCATTTACATTGACGAGACAGTGCATTGTGTGTGAAAACCCACTTGGTAAAATCAGAAGCATGATGAGACAGTTTCTAAAGTTTAAGGAAATTATGTTAAATAATGCATTCCTAAAATACTTTGATGCCAAACAATGATTTATGAGCTGTCAGAACAATGAAAAGTATTTAAATATTCAGCAACATATGTATTGAACTCATCTCCTCCACAGAGTCAGTACTGATTGATGTGTAAATTATACGATGGGGTGTGAATTCGTCAAGTGAGGTTGTCAAAAATACTATGCCTGCACTGAAATGAGAAAGATAAAAATGCATCATGTGATAGACAACAGCATAGACAGCATTAGTCAGAGGCAGTCAGCACTGCTCTCTTTGGGTCCTGCATTTCAGGCACGTGGAGATTGGCTCATGCATCACACACAGTGCAGACCATTTACAGCTCAAACTGCACTTGTTAATAATTCACATTGGCCTGGGGGCTCCACCTATTTTTTTTATAGAAATTGCAATGGTGTCCACTTCCCTAACTGGCCGGGTTGCATGTACCAGCTACACCTGTAAGACCTGGACCCCCCTCCTATATCACCCCTGGAGGTGATATAGGAGAAAGGATTTGAGCAGGGAGGGGATAAGGGAATCGATGAAAGGCGTCCACTGAAAATAAATATTCACCCAACAAATGAAGAGACGAACCATTCTGACATGTGCCTGCAAAGACAAATGAAGCAGAATCAAATTGCCCAAATGTAGCAGAAGAAATTAAAGCCAAGGAGGAGGAGAGGAGAACAGAAAGACTGACAGGATTGGGGGAAAAAAGACAGAAATAAGGTTCAGATTCTCATTTACAGTCCTGACTAGATCCTCGCTCCCCACCCTGGTTGCTTCCATGACAACCAGACAGAAGGTTAGGAGGTGGAGGGCGTAATGAGTTTTTGTCTTTAGATAGATGCAGATGCGGCATCTCAGCCACTCTCTTTCACGTTAATGACCTCCCACTTACTAACCAGATGAAAGGCAATATTCATCTGCCTATTAGTGTCACCAAAACCTGCGTTTTTATGCTTTATTAAAGGTAGTAATGAAGAGTGAAGGGAATCTGCAATTAGATGGGACTCACTGAAAGTTCTGTGATTAGAGAGGAGCTTATTGGGATGCAATAGTCTGTCCCAGCATGGACACACACAGGTGCTTTGCTGAATGACTAACCGGTTTATATTCAGCTCAGTAGCTTAAGTAAATCTGTTCTGGCTCTTTTTGTGAGAACAGTGTACACACAACACAGGGCAGCACAATACAACAGACAGACCTGCAAACACAAAGACAGACTTAAGGATGTTCTGAGGATGAGACAAGCTGCACAATGTCCTCTTGTCTATTTTTGGACATGCATATTTGTTTCAGCTGGGGTTGTCGCAGAAAGGACTATTTCATCGTGTGTTCTCGAGTGTGGAGTGGATTACAAATGCAATCAGATTAAAATAATTGTTTCCTCCCTCTTTTCTCTTGCTGTCTTGCTCCCTCTGTCTACCCCTGTCTCTCTCTGCAGGGGTCCCAGGGCTCTTCCACCTCTCTGTCTTCCACTAAAGTTTCCAGCTCAGTGGAAGATGGGGAAGGACTTGTTACTGAAGGTGAGGAAAATAAACATTACAAGCATGGCCCATCTGTCCATCAGTGGGCAAAGGCGATGTATTTGCAAATATCATGCATGTCTGAATCACATTCATGACCTTTGAGGCATCTCTCTCACTCATCTCTCCTGTGTTCCTGTTTCTCTTCTCATTTGTACGTCCTGTTCTCATCACCTTCCTTCCCTCCTCTGGTGTCTTTATTGATCTTTCTGAGGCCACAAATCTCTCTAACACACACAATGATACACTAATGTGCCAGTCCTCTCTTTTAACTGGATTTGTGAACTCTATTTATTTAAAGGAGAAAGAGACCCTTATTAAGGTTACAAATTAATTAGTTAATATTGAACTGCACCTTGTTTGCATGTATTTATATTTTAATTTACCAGTTGGTTCCATATTTACTTAATTACCATTTACCGAATATTATTTATAACTAACTATATGTATATCTAAGAATCTCTAATCTTGTATACTCTTATGTTTCCTTCCTGCAGCTGAGGTTCGAGTCGATGAGGTTCCAGCTGTGCCATCCTACATATCAGACCGCTACAAGGTTGGACGCATGTTGGGCGATGGGAACTTTGCCGTCGTCCGGGAATGTGTGGAGCACTCCACGGGACGGGAGTACGCTCTGAAGATCATCAACAAGGGCAAATGCAGAGGCAAAGTAAGCTACAAATTGTGATTCAAAATCCAGAACAGTACAGCACAAGATTACACAAGTAGAAATAAAAACAAAAAATAAATCTATGTACAAAATTTGTTCTTTTCAAGAAAACTCTGATTACATTTAGGCAAAAGCATAACTACTACTACTACTAACTCTAGTCTCTTAATCAGTGTCATTTAACAACATCTGAAAACTTTCTCACCCTGCTGCAATGATGTAGAAGTGTGCCGCAGGCAGAGTTGGTACACTGTGACATCACTGCTGGTTGTGGCTCATTTTTGAACACACCCCTCACACAGACAGCGCTTTCAACTTTCAACCAGAGAGGGCAGAGAGACTCTGCTTTTCAACTAGGTAATGATTTTTTTCTCACGTGTACATAAAATCCATTTCAAATCTTCTTCCAGGAGCACATGATCCAGAACGAGGTGGCAATCCTCCGCAGGGTCAAACATCCAAACATCGTCCTGCTTATAGAGGAGGTGGACACTTACAACGAACTCTATCTGGTCATGGAGCTGGTCAAGGTGTGTGGCCATGTTGTTATTCTGCGCCTATTTATTTAATAATTTCTATTCAAGAGATGCATGAGTGCGTCGTCTGCTCTGGCTATGGACAAGCTGTGATATTTGGCCAAACAAAGATAATGAATAGACATATTCTTGATATACTGTCTGTATGTTGGAGATTATTCCAATCTTAACCCCAATCTGAGAGTGGCAGAGATAAGCAGAGAGGCAGAAATGGTGTCAGAGACAGAACAGCAACATTCAACCAGTGAAGCAAATGATGAATTTCAACCAGTCACACGGTGTGGGATCGAGAGAATCGGTCTATAGCCCTGAGCGCTCGTGTGTTCACATTCTTTATTCCCTCCCGCTCTCTGAGTCAAGAAATGTTTGTGCATAATTCAGGAGCCAGGAATGTGATCCATCTGTTCATGTTGTGGTGTAGCGTACTACAGAATATAGATGAGAGGCAATCTGTGGAAGAAATGTGTCTACGCGTGAGTGTGTCCAAAGGAGGAGGATCGAGTGGAGGCAGTGGATGAATGAGGTGGAAAGAGTCACTTCAAGAGTGACAGGGATGGAGAGAGGGAGAGAGACAGATGGGTGCTTTAAAAGGGAGGCAAAGGTAAGAGAGGGACAAAGATGAGATGTTATATAGTTTATGACATATGGCACATTTTAGGTCCCATTCAGCGAAAACAAAGCAGAAAAGAAAACGAAAACAAGACTCATTAAAAAAATTTATTTTTGAAGATGGTGTTGAGGAACTTAACTGGCTCACACAAAAGCCTCAACACCATCAACAGCTTTTGGATGCCAACTGTGAGCCAGGCTTCATCACTCAACAACACTAATGCTCTTGTAGCTGAACGGGAGAAAGCTCCCTGTAGCCAGGTTGCACAATCTCCTGGAAAAAAGCCTCCAAATGAGTGTGAGGGATGTTGTAGCAGCATATTAATGCCTGTGCTTATGGAATGAGCAGTTCAACAAACGCATACAAATAGAGATTCCACATACTTTTGGCCACATAGTGGAGGTAAAGAAGTGCAAATGCACTAGTTACAGGCTGTGGCATTTGACAGCTCTCATGTTTAAATAACTGTTGCTGTGCAGGTCGGATGCTGACAGTGTGTCTGAGTCTGTGGTAGGCGAGAGAGAGAGAGAGAGAGAGAGCGAGAGAGAGAGATTCAGCCCTATTTTAGGCCTCTGTTCCACTTAGTCCACTCAGGGAGAGGGATACTGAAAGGATGAGAGAGAGAGAGAAAGAGAGAGAGGTAAGAGGAGAGTGAGATTTATACAGAGTGAAAAATATGAGAAATTGAAACAAACAAAGAAAAACCTTGAGGGAAAAAAGGCCAATTAAAGAGAAAAAATTAAAATGAAAGGGAAATATTAAAGAACTGGGGAGGAGATGTTTCAGCCAAGGTGAGGAAAGAGAACACAGCTTATCCACCCAACTGCTGAGCAAACAAACCAACTTTGTTGCAGAAAAGTCTTCTCAGCAGAAAAGATGAGCAACTGTGAGAAGCTTCAGAGTCAACATGTCAGGTTCTGTGTGTGCAAATGTCAAACAAAAACTCCTGTGACATTGTTCCTAATCCTAACAAACCCACCCACCCATCATGATTTGTCCACAGGGGGGAGATCTGTTCGATGCCATCACCTCTGCCAACAGATACACAGAGAGAGATGCCAGTGGCATGCTCTACAATCTGGCCAACGCCATTAAATACCTCCACAGCCTAAACATTGTGCACAGAGACATCAAGCCGGAAAACCTGCTGGTGAGTTCATACAGATTGGGTCCGCAACTGTTTGTGCTGTTTACATGGTCGTGTAACTTGCCGCAGTATGGCCTCTCTCTTTTTCGCTCTTTTCCTCCCTCCTTCTCAATGAAGAGCGAAGTAATATCACTCACTCTGGACTCTCACTGAGGAGAGAGATGACTCATCCCTGCTGCCCTCACACCTCCTGCACACTCCTTCTCCAGCCTCCCTCGTTTGTGCCTTCCCTTCTTCCTTCTACCTTCTGCCGACCTCTTTGTCGTCTTCTCCTCCTTTTCCTTTGACTGCTGTGCTTCACCCCTCCTTTGCCCCTTTCTGCCACTCTGAGTCACCTATTACTTGTTATAATCGAGGCCAGACTCAGACTATAGAAATGTTCCCCTCTAAAGCTTGTAGAGTGGCCTCTCACCCCTTCTGATCTAAGATAGGGGCATGGCTTCTATCTCTGTGTCTCCTCTACACTGTCTCTACACTGTCTTCCCTTCTGTTTCAATTAAATAAGAACTACTGAGGTTTGGTGCGCTGCCAAAAGAGAGATCTATACTATACTATTTAGTTCTGGCTCTTTGGCAGTTAGCTTTGCAAATGTGTCCTTTTTCTTAATCTTTAAAGGTCCCGACACAGAAATTAACACTTAAATCCATGTAACAGGCGGGCAAAAAAGCTAGAACACCTGACACACATTTTGAAATTATTTAAAGTTTGCATTTTTAAACCAGCATTAATTCATTTTTAACCACTTGGGGTTACCACCACAGCAAACAGTTTCATTTACACAGTCTATCACACAGATATGGAACAACACATTTACTTGGAGTCATGTTTCTGGCCAACTGGTGAATGTTTTCTCTCTCCTTTTTGCTTTGTTTTTGGTCTCCACCAGTTCCTGGGGCAAATCATCTATTTATTTGTCATCTATACATATAGACATCAGACTGCATTTTATCTCTTGAAGGGAAAATTTATATGCAATCTTAATGTAAATGAATGCAGATGCAGAAAGAAGTTTTGATTGGCCTCACACTCTACATCATGCTCACCCAACTGCTGCCATTTAAGATCCTACTATGTTTAACTTCATGTGCTTTATGTGTTCAGGTGTATGAGCATGCAGATGGAAGCAAAAGCCTGAAACTGGGAGACTTTGGTTTGGCAACTGTGGTGGACGGACCCCTCTACACTGTCTGCGGGACCCCGACATATGTAGCACCTGAAATCATTGCAGAAACAGGGTAAGAGCATTAGAGATAGATAGATAGATAGATAGATAGATAGATAGATAGATAGATAGATAGATACTTTATTAATCCCGAGGGAAATTTAGGATTTATTAGCGTTATTAGCAGAGCAAACGTGAAACAAGAAGGACATACAGTCCAGTGTTTGTGTCATGCTGAAATGCACAGTATGGCTGCATTTAGAAGAGGAAAAATCATTTGTATTTGTAAAACGTAGTCTTCACAGGAAAGATGTGCCCTGCTTCTTCTTGAAATCATCAAATTTCTTTGTCTTTATGCAGGTATGGCCTTAAGGTGGACATCTGGGCAGCCGGAGTCATCACCTACATCCTACTGTGTGGTTTCCCACCCTTTCGAGGGTAAGAACTACTCTATCAAGAGAAATGTTCACTATTAGTTTTGCTGCTTTTAAGTTGTATCTGCATTTTCACCCCACAACCATTGTTAATCTGAATGGTGTTTTTTGGCAGGAGCACTGACGATCAAGAAGTGCTTTTTGATCAGATACTAATGGGACAGCTTGAATTCCCTCTACCATACTGGGACAATGTGTCAGAGACAGCCAAGGTGAATATTCACATCTGTACAAACATCATCTGTTATGCTGGAGCAAAGTCAGGGAATAAATACACCAATTTTTGTTTGCTGCTGAAGGAGCTGATTCGATCCATGTTGGAGGTGGAGGTGGATCAAAGATACACTGCCCTCCAGGTGCTAGAGCACCCATGGGTCACTGTAAGTACAGTTTTGATTGAGCCCACACATCTATTAAGTTGCAGCATTTTCCCATAAGCTCTGAACTTTTTCCCTCTTTCCTCTTGCTCCATACAGGATGAGGGTCTATGCGAGAATGACCATCAGTTGTCTGTAGCAGGGAAGATAAAGAAGCACTTCAACACCAGTCCAAAGGCCAACGACACTACTGCGGGAGTGTCAGTCATTTCTGTAAGTTGTTACAAACTACAGCTCCCATAAACTACCTGGCCTGACTGATCGTGAGGTTCATTTAAAGTTGTAGCTATCACTCTAAGTATGCAGAAGTCTGCAGCTGTTATTTTGTTTTGCCTCCAAAGACGGATCCAACTTTCTTTTTTGAAGTTACTATCTTGTGGTACTGCTGTTTTCAAATGAACTAGTGTTTCGATTGATCGTGCTGGTTTCTCTTTGTGTTCAGCTGGATGACAGCTTTTCTATGCAGAGATCCGGGTCGTTGGATTTCTACCAGCACCCGGCCATGTATTGGATAAGGTACGCCAGGTTTCCATAGAGACACAAGCACTTAGATGGTCAAAAAAAAAAAAAAAAAAAAAGCGAGAAAACATAACAAAACCAAAATAGTGTCTCTGAAATTGATGTCCCCCTCCTCCCTGCGTGCAGTCCTGCTGACTGGCTGCTGCTGTGCTGCTTTGACAGCTTTGTGTTGTCCCTGCTTTGTGGTCTCTGTGCCTGGCTTTACGCTCTTTTCCTCTCATCCCTTGCTCGCTGTTAACTCACATGCATCGATGTCGTCTGTCTTTTGCCAAAGCCTTGTTCTCTATGTTGTGTCACTGTGTATCAGTATCTCAGTGGACTAAGGAAGAGAGAGCTACCAGTAAAATGACCGCTTGTGAATGCTTCTCCTAAATGTTGAACGTATACCACTAAACCAATTGCTTTCATAACAAAGTAAACAAACTGATGTTGCTGAGGTTCTCAGTCACTTTTTGTTTACATGGTTTCTTGTGAATGCTGCCCTCCAAAGAAACAACCCTGTTCCTTTGCTTGTGTTTGATTGATGTGCTGTTCCCTACCTGGCTGCATCCGACTAACACCCGTGCTTTTCAGCTTCCATTGCCCAACTCCTGTTGTGTAACTTTATCCAGCATTGATTTATGAAGGACCTGGAGGCTCATGCTTATAAATGATTATAGTTATGCTGCTTGCTGTGCTATGCCTGCAGTAACTTTAACAACACGGACAAGAGGAATTAATAGATTAATTGAATTTATTTATTACAAATAAATACACTAATAAAGACAACAACTATAATAGTTAAGGATTAAAAAGATATCTTAAATAACAAAATGGAGCAATTGATATATAGATTAATATATAACATTGAAATGAACTCATTCAGAAATAAAGTAAAATGGAATACAATGGATTTTTAAAATTTATGATGATGATTTGTTTTCCGTTTGGTTTTCTACTGAAGCTCCTCAACGGCCAAAATAATAAAAGTTTATTAAAAATATTTTAGAAACTGTGATGATGTTGAATTGATTGATTGATCCCACCTTTTATTGATGTATTACTTTAGTATTTTAGCTTTTGTTAATCCCTCTTCTCACTGTCCAATTAACAATAGTGACTAACTTAATGAACATGTGCAAAGCTTTCCTGGTCCTCCATACCGAATGAGCCATCATATTAGATCCCTGCATTGGATTATCTAAACATAATGTTTTCCTGTTTCTCCCTCATTCAGGCCACCCCTTTTGATAAGGAGGGGCAGGTTCTCAGACGAGGACGCCACCCGGATGTGAAGCCACTGCAGCCTTTGCAGGTGATGCCGACAACAGTAACAACATCGGCGACAAAAATACCACGGGCAGAGCCTCCCAGTTGCCTCCCTGGCCTGCCCATGGCCCCTCCCTCTCTGACCCCTGACACCTGCTCTGACCCTTCCCCGAACCCCAGCCTCCCATCTGACTCTGATGACATCTCCATCAGCTCAGCCAGTATCGCCTGCTCCCCCAACTCGCCCTTCTAGAAAGGAAGCAGAGGGGGAGGGGGAGGAGGAAGCGAGGAAGGAAAATCCTCATCCAGCTCCTCCCTCCTTATGGAGGAGGAGGAGGAGGAAGAGGAGACATCAGCTTCCCCACAGCCTCTCATTAAAGACTGGGGGTGAATGGGGGAAAAACTGTGGAGGGAAAAACAAAAAGAAAAATCTGTGAGATCTTTTAGCTTTCCTGAATCCATCTTTCCAAACCCCAGAGGAGACATTGGTCAAAGGTTGGATAGAGGAAAAAGAGGGTGGAAAGACTAAAGAGGCAACAAGAAGCAGAGATCACAAGAAGAAAGGAAATGGTGAAATGAGGTGAAAGACTTTTCATTTCTTTCTTTTTTTAACGTTCTCTCATTTGAGCACGTGACCAGAGCTCGAGGAGCGAGAAAGGACGACAGCATTGTTGTTTCCTTCAGTGATGATCTGGGCTCGACGTGGAAACTTCATTATGGTGGAGAAGCTCTACGAGGCAATATGAGAATATGGACCAACGTTCATGTTTTATTGAACCTTATTTATTCATTCTTATTCACTGCATTTCTTTTGATATATATTGCCCTTTTTCATAAAGGATAACTTTTTGTTGACTTGCCCTAAGAGCTTAGCTGAGAGACAACGAATGGAAAAGTGTGTAGAAGTAGAGCTCAGGCATTTTGAAGTAGGTTACCGTAGACTTGATGAACGGTGTATTTGTGGGAAAATGAGAACTACAGTGTGTAGAGACAGAAGTTTTTTCTTACAAATGTGTTCAGTGAAAAAGAAAAATGACAGATCAAAGACAGCACTTGTGCTATATTTCTGTGCTCCACACAGTATTGGCGTTGCCTTCCTGTAATGTTGGATTGCAGTATTACAGTTTACATTTTACACAGACTGCTATTAAGATAACAATGGTGCATTTGATTCCTCCTTGTGATTTTCTTAATTGCTTCATTCATAACATCTTGACACATAAATTTCAGCAGCATTTGGGTGCTTGTGTAGCAAACTCAACATTTGAACATTTTTTCCTCATTGCACACATTTCCACCACCATTTTCAACTGATACCATATTATTCTTGATATTTTGTAATGCTCATGTACACATAGAAAGCCTTGTTTACATTTTTTCAAAACTAAAGACATATTTCACCCACACATTCCAGCACTTAAGAAAGGCATAATTGTTGCAGCTCATGTGTACCACTTGTATGGGCTCAGTGAAATGTTTTAGGTGGTAAACATATACATTTAATAGTTTATGAGGGCTGCCTATTTGCACAAAGTACTGTAGTCTAGGTGCAGTCAAACACGTCTGCGAGAAGACAGCATGGATGCCGGAGAACCAGCAGCACTCTTAGAAAGCAGTACAGTTAAAAGCGTGGTGGAGGATTGATTTCAGCTCTGTACAACCTCATTCATGGCTTCATTTATTCAGATGAAAGCATGACAGACATACAGTAGCCTATTCTTATAATAAAAAATGGTTTCGTGATGAAGTATTGTTTATATGTTATGTAAATAACATAATTTTATTTATTTTGATAGTTCACAATACAGTATATTTCTTTACTAGTAGTAAATCTATGACAACTGTAAAAAAACAAAACAATCAGTCATACATGTGTATCAGTCAACAAAGAAAAAAAAAACAATCTAGAGGAGATCATTAGGTCAAAATGAAAACGTTTCGACCTGTTGTTGTACTACCTGGTTGAATGCTGAGAAGAAAAACAGACCGACATCTTTGCTTCAGATACTGGGAATGATGTCACTTCCTTTGCAAAAGCAACCGGTAAAGGGATTTCCAGTAACTGACAGGAGTGAGAGAAATGCAGAGCGATTTCAGACTTTTTTTTTCTTTTTACAAATGATCTCCCTGCAGTCGTCGCACTTGTCTGTAAGTTTCTGTATTTATTCTCATCACCACAACACACAGACAGTAATGTGCCGGCATACTGACCAGATCAGTATGACTTTTGTTGTGCTGTTGAAATCCACACTCTCCAGCACATGGGCACATGCGGTTTACCAAAGTGCTCTCACAGCTGCACCACAGTATTACAATCTGTTGCAATACCGATACCTGTACCTCTGTTCAACAATGGTCTATCAATAATAATAGTAATAATTAAAATACGTTTCAAAAATGAATTGTCTGTGTGTTTTGTAGACCTTTAATTTAATTTTATGGGTTTAATTTGTGATTTTAAATCTTCAGTGGCTTTGTCCGCTGACAGGACATTTTTACACACACATTATCCCACTGAGGCTTTTTTTGTTGCTCTTGTTAACTGTGATCTGCTGGGGCGGCACTTCACTAAAAGGGTACTTCATATATTGTTATGAATCCCACAATAGTTGTGGCCAGAGACGTGGGATCAAAATTTTTCTGTACTTGATAGGGCAGGTGCTCAGCGCACAGGTGGTATGAAAAAGTACTGTGAAATTGTTTAGGTCCATTTATCTATGGAAAATTATTTTGGCCACAAATAAAAAAAAACAAAACATCTTATTAGATAACCAGTGAGGAAAAAAAACTCATGCACAACAGTTATTACAGGTGTGCAGGTGATACTGGAAGTTGCATTTCATATTAAAAACTAAAAAAATCATAAAAATGTATGATATTCCCTTCCAGGGAATAGTTCAAAATGTAAAAGAATATACGGACCGGTGTGCTTCACATTTTTCTGCCTGTTACAGAGTGAATACTGGCTCTCAGACAGCTGCCTCGGTGCTTTCTCTATGATCTTGCCAGCCGTGTTCCAAGACCATGACAGTATATTTCTATTCTTACCTGCAGGAACACTAAACCAAGTGAAGACATTGTAAGTCTGCATACTTTCTGTGACACTTTGGTAACTATGAAGAACCTCTGCCTCCAGAAAACCTGTCCACCCTCCTATACTTTCAGATGTTGCACTTCTCCATTCAGCCATCCTTGTGTCCACCTTTAAGTAGTGAGTGGTGGCAGTGGGGTGAGTCTGAAGAACATAGTGTCCCTGTAACCACTGCCTAAATAACCAATTACTGAATTAATTTGGGTTATAATGGGAGTAACTAAAATTATTTAAAATAATATAATGTGTTACACTTTTTAACATATTAATTACTCTTCTCAGACTGGAAAATAAAGAACATGCATTTGGTTTGGCCACCAGGGGTCACTGTAGCACACGGAACAAATCCAGCGAAGAAGAAGTTGCTGAACTGCAGCTTGAGCAGTGACAGGCTACACTAAAAAAGGTATTATGGTAGCCGGCTAAATATCATAAGATTTATCAACTAAATCATGTTGTGTTCATGACAACCACCTTCACCAAGCAGCTAAACGCATACCAATTATAGAAAACTGTCTGGACACATGTGAACTCAGAGCTCGGCTTATCTGTTCAACGTGAAATACCTGAAGTGATGGTAGTTAGCTAGCTAGCTAACTGCGGCTACAGCGTTCACCGCAATCATGAGCGAAGATGACAATTCAGCATCAGCAAATAAAGACAAAGACTCGACGCTTTTGCTAACCAAGGACGGACAAAGGTACTACGTGAGCAAGAGCGGAGTCGTTGACAGCAGAAATGTGACCACGCCGCACGAACCGGAGAACAACGTCTCCTACGACATGGACGATCCGGACGAGGAAAGCGACGTCCTGGACACCTCGGATCCCAGAGACAGCGCCGCCAGCCCGGAGGAGCTCAACGACGAGGAGACCTCTGAGGGCGACAATGCTCCTAAACAGTGCACCTATGAGGGGTGCACGGAGACCACGACGCAGGTGGCCAAGCAGAGGAAACCGTGGATGTGCAAAAAACACCGCAACAAGATGTACAAAGACAAATACAAGAAGAAGAAGAGCGACCAGGCCATGTCCAGTGGCAAACTGGATGTAAGATTTATAAGTCTTATAGACACTTTCATACCCAGATGCATAAATATGAATCTGCATTGTTGTAGTGGAGACATTCCCTATAAGCCATTATCTTTTATTACAACCAGTGTCTACACTCATGTAGATGAATAGGTAGGCAGATGTAACAACACCAGAGCTTGCTTACACTTGTGGTTCCTTGACCTTGTTTTTCCAGACTTTACTTAACCACGAAACAAAATAAACTGCCCCAGTTATTTTGACTGTTTTGACTTCTTTGTGTGTTAATCAGGAAAACTCAGAAGATAGGCCTGTGTCTGTGAACAAACAGCGCCTGGGTGCTATGGGGGACCGTCCAGCCAGACCCTCCCTGATAGAGCAGGTCCTCAACCAGAAGAGACTGGTAAGGCATGGCTGCTCAGATTTACTGATGGTGCCATGATGTGTCTACAGATGGGTGACACACAGGCTTTGTTTTGCCATATAGTTTTTATCATTTTCCTACCTCAGACCTCACTTTTCCCTGCAAGGAAAGTGGAGGATATTGCACAATGCCAAAAACATGCCCCTGATTTTTAAAGAAGTGTTTGCATTTGTTGCTTTTCCCCTTTTTTCTCCATTGTCGTCCATCTTTTTTTTGTTGTATGGGAATCTTCAGTGTTGCCTGTGTTGAAGAGCATAGATGGATACTTTATCTAATTACTTAAATGCATCTATTGAGTATCAGTAAGTGGTTTTGACAGACATTTGTGGTTCTTGTAGGCATTCAGTATTTGTTGTTTCATGCTCTGATATGTGAATGTGTGTATGTGTGTCCTTCAGTCACTTCTCAGGAGTCCGGAGGTGATCAACTTCCTGCAGCAGCAGCAGCAGCTCCTGGCCACGCAGGGCCGCAGCCAATCACAGCAGCAGTTCCAGGGCTGCTGACGCTGGCAGGTCAATGCATTTGTGACGAACAGAGAACGCTGAAGAAATGCTGGTGCTTCATGCATAATTGGATAGTAACTGTACACTGTAAACATGAATTTCCCCAACCAGACAGCCATGCCCGCACAAAGAATAACATGGTAATCAAGGGATGTTTCAAAAGTGCGGTGAGACTGGCGGGCTAAACAAGGTTGGATTGATATAAATCCCTCAAAATGTGCAGATTCCTGAAGTAGCAGACTGTCTATGAAGTCCAACTATGCCTGGTGCTATTTAGGAAATATCATTTCTTAAAATTAAGCCAACATTTCTCTTCATGTCCACTCATTGTGTATTTAATTTTATAATTATTCTGTCATATCCCAGTCCGTTTGTTAGTTATCTTCCCTCATGTAGCAATAATAAGGAAGGAACTGGATTATAATTGTGCTGTAATGTTGTTCATCCTGTTAACTCTCTTTGAAACCTTCTGTCTTTTCCATTGCTCATCTCTATCACTTGCATAATACTTTTTGGTCTGTTTTATCTTTAACAAAATATTGATATTTTCTGTGTTTTTAATATTTTTTCTTGAACACGTATTGCTCCATGTGACAATCAGTTGTGTAACGCGTGTGTAGCCTCCCCTCTGTCAAGTCGGACCTGAGGGAACTTGTGTTTGCTGGGATGAGTAGCAGTCATGCCTCCTCTGTTGGCTTTGGAAGTCGTGTGCTGTCTGTTGTTGCTGTTTTTAAGTCTATGTGTGTATCTCCTGCTGTGAATACCAGAGTAAAATTATAACACTGTCATTAAGAAAGCTCTCATTCTGTTTTTATGTTGCAATGTGATACTTTGTTTCACAACGCAAGAAAAAGTCTTGTTAATTAAAGAAAAGCAACTTTAATGAAACAAGTAGAAAGCAACCAGTACACAAAGATAAACACGAGGCAACACATGGAAATACAGTACACATACTACCATCATAACATTTACAATACATAATACTTTTTGAGTACCTATAAATATATCCCAATTTTTCTTGTCTTGGAGTGCAGTTAAAGTCCCAATTTAGATGGAGAGAGGATAAAATCATTTAACTACATGAGTTGTAAAGTATCCACGTGGTTCATCTGTTTCAGGTATGTAGCATGATGTGATAAAGCTATGGGTAACAAATGTTTTTAAAATTTAGTTTGAGATGTCAAGGATGTAACAACAGGACAAAAACTCGGACATTGCAGACCTTACAGAATCTACGACTACCTGTGTAAAGGAACAAGAGCACACACTAAGAAGTGTGTGTGTTCATGTTATGACACTGAAGAAATAGGATTGTGTGGGGAGCCCATCTGTGTAAGGACCTTGTCCAGCCACTGCAGTGGCCCGTGCAGATGTACCTCAATCCAGCAGGGGGTGCTGGTCACATCTTGTCGGTGGTATTCAGCACCCCAACCCTGAGGAGAGGACACAGACTCTTGAGTATTTCAGTCAAGTAGTAAAATAAATAGGTCCATAGTAAACAAGTATAATCTCAATGTATCAAGGTAAAAAAAAGAACAGTATATTAAAACGGATAGTTTGGGTTTTCTGAGTAGGGTTGGTCAGTGTACTAACTACAGTAGATGGCAGTCGGCACACCCTGAGTTTGGCGAAGCAGCAGGAGCACTGGTCTAGGGAGAACAAGTAATGGCTTTAGATTCACAACAGAAAAGACTGTCTGACGCCAAGATAAAGCAGTAAAAATACTCTAAATATAGCTTACACTTTAGCTGATATTGATCTTTGTAGGTGGCTGCTGAACCCATCCACAGCAGTACATTGCTCTGCTTCCTATGCCAGTGCTGCTGCTGCTGCTTCTTCAAACTAAAGGTGTGTTGACTGCCAAATACTGCAGGCAGTTCACTGACCATGGGTAACCATCTGATATAACTACTCCGTTAAGTTATGATGAGAAACTTTGAGTAGATATCCAACTGTACTTACACATATATGTTCTGTTGCTGCATGTCACATATCCCCAAATGTCTGATTTTACAAGAAAGCTCAGTACCTTAACAAAGCTCATGCGGATGGTGCACATCTTAGTAAGCTCGTACACGACCTCAAAGCCGTGGTTAACAGACTGGGCGAGGAGTTGGGCAAACAGCTGGTTGTTAAAGATCTTGAGGCTGCAGCCGCTGGGGATCTTGCACACGGTGGTGGCGTGGAAGCCATGCTGGAAGTTACAGTTACGGCTTTGGACGAAGATGCTGCTGTCGCTCAGACATTCGGCGTACACCTCGCCTCCGACGTAGTACAGGTGTAATCCTGAGGAGAAAATCAAATAGTAAATTTGAGGAAGTCAAGACCAAGTGAGTTAATAACACAAGTGTTTATATAAAAAAAAAAATAACTAAACGAACCCTATTACTTTTACTGTGGTGCAAATTCTTACAATGTCACAACACGTCAAAAGAGCATAAATGGCTCTTTCATCTGAGAAAACATATATGGCAAACATGTAATCAAATATATACATATTCAATTACTTCATTGTATGCACACTGAAAAAACTGTTTTCCTTATTTTCTGCCAGAGGAAAACCACAAGGGCATTTTTGCTTGTAAATGAGGAATGTCTGAGTCGTGTCAGTGGTGTGTGTGAACTGGGGACCAACTGCCCTCAACCCTTTCTGTCACCCCTATCATTCAAAACCGCACACGTCCCCGCAGTGCACAGTTTACTGTAACCCAGAAGCGCTTGATGTCTGTCCAACAAAGGCAGGCTTTTCTAGACTCCTGTGCCATGAGAAAAAACAATGATTGGTCTGAAGGGTACAGCAAAAAGAGACGAGTGTAAAACACACGTGGGCATCTATCTATTGCAAATTTCTTATTCTTACTTTCCCCACACCAATGTTGGACAGTCCATATAAAATCCACTAAGAAATGACTGTGTGCTCTGATATGAATTAACTTCACAAGTCGTCCAACCTACCTTTGCCTATGTGCCTGCGCGTGTGTTCGATGGTGGAGTTGCGGTTGACATTGGAAAGCAAGCCGAGGCAGAAGCGGTTCTTGTTGTTGGATGGGTCTGTGAAGCCGTCCACCAGGACACTGCGGGATGATGCATGGAAAGTCTCTCCAACCCGGTTGTTGAGCTCATAGTAAGCTACTGAACACCAGTACTCTGGTTCCTCGTAGCACACGGGCCGCAAATCTAAACAGGTGGGCATCATGGGTAAAATGTTCTACCTACAGTATATTTATTTTTTTAATTCTCTAATAAAACCAGAGAAATAACGAAAACAGGTCCCTGATTATATACTGTTTACCAACATCTCTAATAGCTATAAGGTAATATAATGGTCTACAGTGCTAGTTCCTTCATATGCATACATGCTACTAATATATGCTTTTATACTTTCTGTGATCTCTAGTTGCGTGAGCTCACCTCTGTGTGGAGCTGAAAATGTGAGTTTGATGGTTTCTGTGGAGTTGCTCGGCTTCACATCCTCTGGAGGGCTGCTCTCCATCATACTGTACGGAGGTGGGGGGGTCTCAGCTGGAGAAGCAAAGTCGCATGTGACAGGAAGAGGATAAATGGAATAAAGTAATTGATGTGCATTCATCCAAAACAGAGGTCAGTGATAAAACTGCAACCCAAATGCATGACAGGTGTAACACTTAAAGTATCAGATGGCTTTGTTTTTATTCCTACCTGTGATGTGATACGGACTGCCGGGCTCTGCAGAGCTGTTGGGGGAGTTTGGGAAACTCTGCGAGGTGGGGGACTGGGCGAGGGAGGAGGAGGGGGATGAGGAGAAAGAGGAGCAGGGCAACGGAGGGAAGGAGTCTGGGTAAGTGGCGTTCTGAGGCATCAGAGGCTCGTTGTGCAGGGAAGCGTTCCTGAACTTTGCCAGCAAGCTGTGTTGAGGGCTGAACTCGCTGTGGCGTGGGACAAGAACTGGTGGTAGCACTGAGACGGGGAAGAAAAGGGTAGTGAAGAGGGAGTGAACAGAGACAAGATCACATTACCGCAAAGCCTTTTGGCTTTGGAACACTGTATTAGATCACTGTCATAGAAGCCATTAAAGCTTCAGCAGTGAGTTTGTTTGTCTTTCAGCAAATTTAGAAGATGTTCTCTGATAATTTGCGTACCTGGGGTTTCCACACGCCTGTAATGGTAAGGGTTGACACAGATGTCCTTCTGCTTGGAGCCGAAGGGGAACTCGCAGCACTCGAGGGCTTTCAGCTCGTGGTGGGACTGCAGGTCAGGCCAGCGCCACACCCTGCAGTAAATGACGTGGGGCAGACCTTTCCGGTGGGACACCTGCAGCCTCCCGTCTAGCGACCGAGGAATCGTCACACACTTGCCTGTATCAAATTAAGCAGAGAGGGTTTTTAAGTCAGCTTTACAAAATGGGCAGACAGGTTTGCATATTTAAACCTTTGTTGATTAACGCCTTTATGTGATACAATGATTAAGAGACAAATTAGTACTTGACATTCTGTGTTTTATTCTCTAGAGAATGAAAGGTATTTCTGAGTCACTGGCTCCTATGCATTTTTAAAATGGAAATCTGCAAGCTGTAGATCATCTGAAGTTTCTGAGTCAAACAAAAAACTGCTGAATGTGAATATAAAAACAAATACTGAGAAGTAATACTGAGAGTATGAGTCACTCTAAGATTAGATTTTTTTTAATCATGTTTTCAACATAACTGATGATCAGACTAGCATATTTTCACATTTCAGGCTTGTAGTAACAGGAGTTCTTTCGGAGCATGTCAATAATAGCGGTAGTGCAGGTTTCTGAGCCTCATGCTAGAACACAATGACAAACCAGATCTGTTGTAATCAAGGCTGTGACCTTGCAGGTATCCTCTGTACTGACTTAACCGGTAGTTCACACTTTTTACATTTATATTGTTTTCCATGATAAAGCATTCATTTTGCACCCTCGTCACATATTGCATTAAATGTCGATTAGTTGGGAGTTTGTCAAAAAGTGTTTTTTTTTCCCTCTCAAACTGTTTCATTTGAATCATATTTATGAGGCCCAGAGAGTTAAAAAGATAGAGGAAACATTAGACATAAAGACGTTACAGTCAGAAAAATGACATTATTTTATGCAGAGGAAACATGTTTGACTTCTTTCTTATCCTGTAAACCATCTCAAGACTCCTCGGGTGCCCTGTGACCCCCTGAACGGACTCTGACCTCCGGATAGGGAGCTACTGGACTTAACTTCCATTGAATGTGATAGTGTGATACTCACTGGGCTGCCCAGGGCAGCTGAGAGCTCTCTCCAGCTCCTCCATTGCTCCCTTTTTCTTCTTTAGTTTCTTCACTAGAGAGTCCACAGCCTTTTCCGCCCACTTCTCCTCCTCATCCCCTTGTTTCCAGCCAAGCAGGCGCTTCACCGCTGGGCTGGTGAAGGAGAATAGGGACGTAATGGAGGCAGAGGAGTTCATTATGGGATGGGTAAATGGGTGGCAAGATGAGCTGATGCGCACTGTAGAAGGGATTTAAAGCTCCCTTGAGGACAGGAGTGAGGAGGCAAATAATGAGAAGCCAGGACAGAGGTAAGGATAAAAGAGGTAGTGCGATGAGTCTGTGTAAACAGAGGCTGGTTTTCGTATTCCGCCGTGGCTTCCGAGCAGCACTGGTAGAGGAGTTGAACTCCAGCCAGTGCAGCACAAACACCTAAATCCCCTCTCTGTGTTGGCACAGAAGGGATTCAGCAGCTCTGGATTCGAAGTCTCCTGCAGGGAAGGTTATTCCTCACACAGTCAGAAGTCCAGGTCAAGTTTCAATCATCTGGCAAGAGAAGTGAGAGATAGCATTAACTGCTAATTTAAATGAAACAGATGGATGGCTGGAGAAAAAGTTCAGAGGTTAGGTAAAAAAAAAAAACAACCTCAGGATTTAATGGTGAGGGGAATTCAGCCACATTCACTATGGTGCTATGGTGATAAGCTGGTCTGGAGTGAAATCAAACACTGAACACCACATAACCAAAACCTACTCATATTTAATGATCTGGGCATTAGAGGTGGATTTCCATGATAATGAGCCTGTATCAGCAGGGCACTGATATAGAGACTGTGCCTGTGTCAAGCTGATCTCCCACAAGCTGAACAACAAGCCTGTTATTCTCTATGGAGAAAATGAAACACGTACCAAAACAGTTTTCAGAATGAGCTGCACAACATGGCCAAGCTCATTTCTAGATTCACCAACAATGAGGAATGTCCTCTCTGGCCTCTGTTTCTATGATCATGCCACTGACGCCCAGGAGCCATACTGTCTGGCCAGAACACATCACAGGACAGGAGGGGGAGAGGGAGAGAGAGAGGCAGACAGACAGAAAGAAAGAGAGAGGGAGAGAGCTCTCCCTGTTCTTGTGTTTGTCTTTTTCTGTCCATATAAAAACTAGGTGGTATAGAAGAAATAAACTACAGAAGTATTTCATCTATCCCACTATATTTATGTATCCTACTTAAGTCCTAAATCATAATCATGGAACCCTTTAGTACTCATCACTCCAAAAGCATCTTACTGATGAATCACTTGAACTTTTCTCAATTATTCATACAGTAAAGTATGTCTGAGACTAGTAAGTTCATTTGATGATCTACTTATTTTAATCGACCTGTATCAAGTTTGACCCATGTAGACAAGATATGAGCAGGTTTGGGGCTTGGTGTATAATTCTAAAATACACAATAAAACTTCATTTTGTTCTTAAATTTAAGACTTTGCAAGATCTCAGTAAACACACACAGGTAATAAGTAGCAGTGAGAATCAACATGCCCACATCGTGTCCCGTGCCGACACTGGTTTCCCGCAGACAGACAGCTGGGGTTTACAATGACAGCGAAAGCGCACGAGCTCAATGCGGCATCAGTCTGCCGCTGCTGCTTTATGGAGCCTGGCGTCACTCAGTCTGCAGGCTCAGATAGGCTAATTACCTAATGCTTTATCACCAGGACACCCCTTCCCAAAAAAGTAAACACACCAGCTTCCTTTTACTACTACTACAGCGGGTCATGTTGCTGCTACAGAGTCCATATTGTCCTCTAATTTCGAAAACGCGCACCTTGACGGCACAATATCAGATCAGTAGCTTTGCATCAATAATGATTATAGTAATAGTGAGGTAACTTGTCACTGTCAACTCCAATTTTATCAAGTCTATGAAAATGAACCCTGTTACTTTTTACTGACTATTCTTACACGTGTTTTCGAAATAGTAGACTTATCGGTTACCGATCTATACTCACAGATAACATTATATTTGTCTAAACTCAATTACGCCAATATATGACAATAACTATAATATTTAATACAAAAAAAGTTGCCAAACAACTAATACTACAACTAATAAACAACAACTGTCTTGAATATATTAACTGGGCAACAAATCAATATACAGTCAACAAACAAGATGGAATATGAAAAAAACCCTTTATAATAATGTCTGTAAATACGCAGTATTTGTTTATTTACTCACCTCTCTAGTGAAGGCAAGTGCATCGCAGACAGTCTCGTGGAGGCTTTCCTGTCTGTAGAAGTTCAGGCCAGCACACTGGGACAGCGAAGGTGTGTGACTGTGTGTGTGTGTGTGTTGACACCGAAGAGTCAAGTCAGCCTTAACAAATCATGCATCCAGTTGCACGTTTCAAAATAAAAGAGTTACTCGGGAAAAAAAGAAAAACAACAGAACAAATATACTGGTGTCATTAAGGAAATATCATATTCAAAAGGAGGGAAACTATTATACCATGGAAATATTTATGGCTTTGTGAAAGGCTGCAGTTAATATGGAGTATAAGATGAAATAATATAATACTTTATTGATCCTACAGTGGCGAAATTTACTAGCTGCAGCAGCTTAAGACTGTGTTAAAGCATAGAGAAAAAAACCTTTAGATACGCAACATAAACATACGGGAGAAACAGTTCATTTATTTATTTATAGAATAAATAAACTCTCACCAGTAGCCCTAGATAACTGTAACCAAATAATAAATTATGAAAACTAACGTTTTTCTAACCATCTGTGTTTTAAGAAATTAATGATTAATGTAGACTTTTATTGTGAAAAGACAGCCGTGTTATCTTCCGGCATTGTCCTGGCATTTGTGCGGCTGTTTTGACGCAGGTTTGAAGAGCCCGGAGTCTCCGCTCCTCCAGCAGCCCCAGCTGAGCGCCACACAGCCTCGGCGGCGTCAGCCTGGCTGGAACCGCAGCGCCTGCATGTAAGATCCCTCCGCCTTCCCCCCCACTGGAACTTTCCCAGGATTTCAGGGATTTCAGATTCAGGCCCCGCAGCGGCTTGCGTGTATGCGCGTGCACGTGTGTGCGTCCCACCTGAGCCATTCCCAGACTCCCTATCAAGAAGAGTTGGCTCTACCTAACGAAGATCAGGAATAAAAACAATCACACCTGTTCTTTTATCCTTTTACCATACGATTTCCAATAAATCGATTGAAACCCTAAAAAGATACTATCGTATAATGTCCTTATGGAGTTTTACTGTCTGCTATTATTCATGAGGTCAAATGTCTTTGGGGATTATTTGGAATAATCTCTACATCCCATTTTTCTTTTAAATATATAACCTTACCCGTTTGCCCATGCACACTCTCTTATATAGTAGCAATAGGGATTAAGGTGATGAATCCAAGAGCAAGGATAATAGAGGCGCCATACACATTTAATGAATATCCTTCGCTTTGACATCATGTTGCATCCGTCTGTCACTGATCTGCATCCTGGATTCTGGATGCCGTAAGCCTATGATTCAACTGATTTTAAATCAATAGCTGTTTTCGCACTAGCATGTACAGTTATATAACAATTCAAAGTAGGACATTGTAAAATCTGTCATTAAATAATTACTTTAGCTGTTTTTACTTTCAAGTGCACGTGCGCACAAGCACGCACAACGCACCTGTAGCCCTAAAAATGTAACCGTAGAAATCCGCCTAGAGGAGGGACTATCTCATCTTCTACCACGATTTCAGCCACATTGTGTAATTATGCCTCGCGTTTTCCCCTCTTGGGATCGACGTTGTTTCATTATCTATTGTTAAGAACCACACTGAGATCTTTCTCATTGCGGATGGACACGATCCTTCATTGGGAGTGCCGTGACTGGTCCAGTTAATGACGCAAGCCCGGCTGGCGACAGTGAGTCTACAAGTTTGACATTTTCAGTTTACAGCAACTGCTGCGGAACGGAACAATACTTACAGCACCAAGTCAAACCACTCGGGGGATTCCTGTCAAAAGCCTTATGATTTTTATCCCCTGCAGCCACCAGGTGGATCTACATGCACCACCGGCAGCTTCGGCCGCAATTAGGTGGTGGTCTATCAAAGCAAGTGATTTCCAAAGTATGGTCCGGGGACCCCCCAGACAAGCCGCGAGTAGTTATCAGGGTAAAACGAAGAACACTATTACCAAAATGAATGAACAACCTTTGGATCTGAGCACAAGAAAACAGCCAAAATAACCAATAATAATGTAACACTCATGCAGTTCACTCTTTTATCAACTCCACCTGTATAAAATTACGTTGGGATTGGATTAAACACCTTCTTCAGGTAACTCTTTTTACTTGTCACATTTTCACTAAAGGCTTGAGTGCTCAGGCACAAAACTAGAAATGAGCAGCCACATTATGATGCATCAGTCTTCTGGGTCTTGTCTAGTTTCAGAAGGGAGACAGACAGACAGGCAGGGCACAAACAGGATACGCTCCCCGGGGTTCAGGGAGGCCCCAGAGACATCCGCATCAGCGCTAACCGTAGACCTCAGGCTTGCATAAGAAAACAGCGCTATGAAGAACTTCATTTACCCAGACCGCAAAAACGCTTGCTGTGCTCTTTCCAAGATGTCCACAGGAGATTGCAGAGGGATGACTTTAGCGATAAACAACAAAATGTTTTTCCCCCCCATTCTCTTTCATGTCAAAAAAATAGACTCATGATAATGCAACAATCTACCCACTATAAAATGTCACATAACTGATCTTTGAGTCAAATCTAACTTCACACCGATTTACATAAAATTTAAGTGAAATCCGAATGTGTGGGTTTTCAAGTAATAATGAAGTTACCTGATGGAGACTGTGGTTTTTGATTACTGAATTCGTGACTTAAGATGAAAGTTGTTAGTCACACTTTGCATCCTGTGTCAAAGTTGAGTATCTTTTAAGTTTGGCTGTAAGATATCAAGCACAAAATAATAATAATAATACTGACGTCAGCAGGGTGAGGCTTTGTGTGAGAAGAGACAGGAAGCTTACTGACGTCTGTGGAGGTTCTCATTGTTTCTGAAGAAGCCTCTTGGATGAGAGGTGAAACATCTTCATTCACACCCTTTGGAGAAGCTGACAGATAGATCAGAAGACAACCTACCAACGTTTCAAATGTTATAATTTTGAAAGTCTCTTGGGATTATGGATGCTTGATCCAGATTCCACATTCTCAATGATAAATCACTGGTTTAGTCCCATTTTTTCCTGCAAACAAGAAAGATTACATACCTTTCTTTTGGATGAAAGATGTGTGAAAAGACATCAGAACCTCCAGTTGAGTTCTTACAGATCAACAATTTGGCAGCAATTTGAAAATGTAAATCACGCATTACATTCATTTAAGATCTTTCCTTTTAGCCTTGTTTCACATTATGATTAAATCCAAAACTGACATATGTGGCATTACAAAAAGTCATCGTCTACGCTCGAGTTGTTGTAGAGACATAGAGACGGCTGGTAGTGGCTTCAGATTTTTTAATGCAGGCATGTGACTGTTCCCTGATCAGGCTGTTGTTGCTCCTCCGCTCTCAAACAGCTTCTGCTTTGCTTTGAAAAGTGTTATGTCAAGTTTGTTGTTTTTATTCTATATAGGAGCGCAGCAAAATGAATGTAATTATTTTATAAATAAATGGTCTTGCAATACATTTCCCAATCAATGGATTGACCATTTCGTCAATAAAACAGCTGCAGCTGTAAGCAGTAGATTAATAATGATTATCAAATCATAAAATTATTGACATTTTTTTTTTTATTTTGGTTCAAGTCATCCAGCCCATCAACCCACAGCCAGTTTCCCTCAAATACACAGTCCCTCCCTTTTGAAAGTCTCATATAATAACATTCATTCTGCCTGTCTCATCATGACAGATCCTCCACATTTCACTACAAGTCGTTCTCACTTCCAACCGATTGGCCTCAAAATAAACATTAAGTAACTTCAGTCGTACAGACGTTCGGCAAACCGTTGCAACAGAAGGCGCGTGTAACGGTGGCCATCACAAGCCAATATCCGAATTTAAAAAGAAGGCAGGATCATGAAAAAACTCCAGCTGTGCCGTTGCTTCACATCCAGTGACATCTGGAGAGGAAAAGGATGTGATATACTGTACTTTTTTCTTTGTTGTTGATTACAGTGACTGATGGACACAGTTGTCAATCCCACCTCATCCAAAGGTTTGACGGCCCTATCATAGGCTGTCTCTATGATACCAGGGTTTGTCTGATTGGCTAGTCAGTCTTTTGTGGTGATTGCAGCTTCCAGGCCCCGGTGATGTAACGTAAACGAATGAAAATCAGGTCTATTCCCATCTGCAGCCAGCTCCAAAATGGGATCAGTTTGGATCCTGGAAGAGCAAATGCACAAGCACTTAATTCTCAAGTGATACTTTTCAATAGGACAAATAATGGAAGTATGCTAGTTTGCTGACATTTACTGCTGATTCATGCTAAAATTCATGATTTAATCACAGCAGTACTAAGTGGGATGAGGTAAATGTTTTATAAATTGCATAATGTACAGAAGGAAGAAATAAAAAAAATCAATCACAGTCAATCAAAGTCAATCACAGATTTGCAAACACATCCAACAGAGATAATTATAGAACTACAGATAAGTGGCACAGTGGGAGGACCCACGTCCACATATTCCATGAAAAACGTACCTTCTATTTCGGTCCAGTTGACTGCCACCTCCGCTATGGGGATTTTAAAACACTGGGCAATATACAGGAGCTCCACATCAAAAGCCCTGTGAGAGGAAACAACAGATGCTCAACAGCTGCATTAAAACTCTGGTCTTGTCACTGCTTCTGGATGTGGAACAGCAATGACATAAATGAGCCTATAGCACCGAGCATTTAAAACTGTCAGGACATTAGCTGAAGCAGTCTTGCTGTCAGATATGTAGCGTTATTTTCTCATTTCCTGATAAAATGGTTCCTGACTTAAGTTGAAATGTTGAAATGTTAAATCTGTGACAGAAGTGTTGTAAATATGCAGCCTTTCCAGTCACAACAACATTCGTCAGACAATGTCAAAGAGCCTATGCACACACAGCCCACATCCATATTAATGGCTAATAAACACCTGTGTGAGGTTGCTGGTTTGTCTGATTGCCTCCTCACTTTGTTTTTCAGTGTATCAATCATTCTTTGGCAGAACACAACACAGCATCTGCCAACTGCTTAATTACACTTAGTGATCATGTGTCCGTGGTGGTGTGTGAGCCCTTACCATCGCTCTACATGGAGAGAAGAGAAGGTCTTCAGTGCAGCCTCACGCGTGAAAAGCTTGAAGCCGCACTGCGTGTCCCTGATCCCTCTCACACAAAAGAACCACACCAGGAAGTGAAAGCCATACATGAGGAATGTGCGAAACATAGAACGCTGTGGCAAAGACATAACAGTGGTTACTTAATGGTTAGACATACATAGTATACAGTATTCCAGTTTTGAGACAGACAGTTACCTGAGCTACTGACTCTTTCTCCAGATGAGCTCTGGAACCACAGGAAATTGCCATGTTCTCCTAAACGTACAGAGAGGCATTTTTGGGTTGACCACACACTAACTGTTTTCTAATTTGTGACTCAAAACAAAAAATGAACAACACCACCACACCGGCTTAGGGTTGAGGTCATTAAGTCCAGCCTCCACTTTGTCAATGTCAGAAAACTTTGTTGCTCCATCAGCATCTGCCATCAGGATAAGTTTCCCTCTGCAGCTCATAGTGCCCTTTAAGTGTGACACAAAGAAACACCTGTAAAAGCACTGAAAAGAACAGAACGTACTGGTGCTGCATTGAGACACACTGTGGTTTAACATCTACACTCTCACCATCCGCACAGCTCCTCCTTTCCCCTTGTTCTTCACCAGCGTCAGGACCCGCACTTTGTCTGCACCGTACTTCCTGGTGTACCGCAAAGCAACCTGGCAGGACATCACAACAAGGTACTGGCGTTGCTTTTTTTGCTAAGCAAAGTTGAGCTGAAGAAAGATTGAAATCTTGGTAATGAATTTTCCTCAAAAAGATTAAAAATGATCACCTCTGTGGTTTTGTCTTTGCTGCCATCGTCAACCACAACGACCTCGTAGGTAAAAGAGGGGTGCTGTTTCTGCAGTAAGGAAATGTGAGCATCCTCATGAGCAAATTGTATGGACATTGGCACTTCTTAAAGTTGAATGCTGCCACCTACTGGCAAAATAGAGAATGACTGATCCAGTAGATTCAGATAGATAAAGCTATTTCAATTGTGACACTTCTGTCAAACTACAACAAAGTTAAGATTAGGTTTTTATTTGGGACTGCCCATGTCGGGCCAAGCACTTACCTGTCTGTTTTCCAAGTACTCCATAGCTTCATCCAGCATCACAGGCACTGTAATAACACACACATTGATATGAAGGCTGAAAGAACTGGATTTAGGGATTTGAATAATTTATTTTTCAACACTAAGTAAATTTTGCATTTACTGGCTTCGAGCTGGAGGAATTTTGAAGCTGCAAATAAATATTAATTCCAGAAAACGCTGCCTTGCAATGGGTCCTTTAAACATTTGGATTGTAGATTATTTCTACAGTCAGCTGCGTCTGCATTCAAACACAGGTGAAGTCGCTCAGTGGACAAGTTACTGTGCAGAGGTTCCTGACAGAAACCTGGGCGAACACCTCCCATCACTCACTTCGGAGCTCCTCGTTGTAGGCCGGGATCACCACAGAGAGCTCCCTGGAATGGGGATCATGCAAGCTGGGAAAAAGCTCCTTCTCTCCTGCGGCTGTCAGGAAGTATTTCTCCTTCTCGTGGCGTGTCAGGTTCACCATCCCGGCAGTGACGTGTGCTATGATGAGCGCCTGAAAAGAGAAAAATGAGATGACATATGAGAAATACCTTGTTACTCTAGCTACTTATGTCATAGTTTAAACCACACACTGTTAATATAATGTCCTACAATAACTAAATCTGCATGATATAACGTCCTGTAATGTCTGTAATGTAGCTGAAGCACAGGAGTCCTTCATGTTATCAGGATTTGATGAAGGCCAAGCTATCAGTGTTTACTGTTTTTATCCTTTGGTATGCTTCAGTGATACTGCTTAAGCCCTTTTGTTACAAGCCATTTAGAGTCTGTTTTGCTTAAATGGGATCATTAGTAGCTTTCTTTGTATGTCCATAACATGCGGGATGAATCTGTGTTCTTTGTCTTTTCATTATGTAGAATGTATTAGGTTTCACTACTTTTGAGAGTTTGGTCGACTACTTTCAAGGCAGCTTTGGATCATTGAAGTCATGACTTCTTTTGGAATGACAACCGCACTTTATAGCTTACAAACAAACACTAAAAGGAAACTATACATCGTTAAGTCGGGGGAATGTTCAGAAGGAATAAGACTTTAAAAGTTCACAGCTGGCCTGAGCATAATGCGTTGCTCAATGACCACTTGCATGGAAAAACTATACAGAAAAGGAAATCTAGATTGTCACTGATACTGTCAATGGCGGGGGGACAAAAATCGAGAAACAGCTTTTACTTCACATTGCAGACATCAGACACTTGCAACGACAGGTCACTTCTGAGACTACGTTAACCTAACAGTATAACTACTTACCACAATCAAACCTAGAGCTGCCAAAGCGGCCAAGGCTTGGACAATTTCACACAGGAATTCCATCTAAGTTAGCCTGCAGCCGTTGTCACACCACCAGTCAGAGGGGCTAGCTTCCCAGCTAGCTCAATCTCTTCTTGCTTTGCCTCGTATCTTGCAGAAGGTTCTCTGATTCCCCGAGATACACAAGAAAAGACAAGCTTACGAGATAGTTTAGAGGGTGGAAGCACTAAATAAAAGACCTTTCCATTAACTTCCAATCACAACTGAACACAACGCCGACGCGGAAGTGACAGCTTTTTTTTCGACACATCATCAGTTTGAGGCAAGAGAACACCGAGCGGCCGTGTGACAGGCTGCGGGACACACACTGCCCTCTAGTGGACAGGGGTGGGAACAACTGCAAGAACGCAATGATCAGCTAATGTAAACAATACAAGAGGAGTTTAAAATCATTGCGCAAAGTCTCCTTCAATTACAGGCTATCTAAGAATATAAATAATAATAATAAAAATGCAGGATAAGGAGTCCACAACACCACTGCCAACTCTCTTCTGGTCCCGAATAACAATTCAAATACATGTGACATCGATCACTAGTATCAAAGGTATACTTTCATGAAATAAACATTAACATGTCTAATTTTGGTAGCTTATGTATTCATATATTCTTAATTATTTACAAATGTAAACTATTGGGATGCCAAGGAAATTCTGAGGAAATTTATAATTTTATTTTGTGCGATTGTAGTTTTATTCTTATACCTAATGGGAGAAATTCCACAGAAACAACTCAACCGTATGACATAAACTACCAAAATAGTCGTATGGAAATCGCATTTCGGCTACCGTAGTACGTCCGCCTAACCCACGTGGTTAATCAAAACATCATGGCGGCTGGTTTCAAGTAAGTCTGATAAGACTGTTGCTGTTATGCCAAAAATGTCACTTTAAATCGTTTTATTCTCAGCTGCGAAAATAGATTTTTGAAACACCTTTTTCAGAACTGATAATCGTCTGATTTTTGAAAAAGTAAATTATCCCCACTGCGAATCTTAAACAGCGCGCTTCATTCAGACTTTTCAGAAAGATTTGCCTTGTGGTTAATATATTGAACCTACACGTCTCTGTTGGATAGTTAGCTAATACACAACAGAAGCATAAAGCAGCCAGTTTAATGGCACTTTGTCATTCTCGCATCACCCGACTCTGACTTAATACGAATAAGCAAATCTGTCTGTCGCTATATGATAAATGTATTGATTATTCCCTGTAAGCCACTCACCTCTTTCTTCCTCCCTTCCTTCCTTATAAATCTGTACACTTCCAGGACTGCTGAGCCTCTGGAGTACCACAGGAGCTTTCTGGTCAGTGTCTGCATTCAGCCCAGCTTTGTTTTACTGAGTGACTACTAATAATTTCCCATTTATTAATCGTGTAATGTTTTGTCCAATTCAGAAAGAAAACTGTCGACCTGATGGACGGGAGCTGACAGAATTCAGAACCACGACACTGAACATAGGTGAGCTACAGTGCCGGTCCTCATCCACAGTGTAGATAATGCATTACTGCATTTCTAATGATTTTCCTCTGTTCAGGGTCCATAACCACAGCGGATGGCTCAGCCCTGGTGAAGGTTGGAAACACCACGGTCATCTGTGGGATCAAAGCGGTAAATAAACATGAACAGCACAACATTAAATACTTATTACTAATACTAATCATTAATAATTACATTTCATTGAATCTGAACGTGGTAAATAAATGTCCACAGATAACGTGCTTCTTCATCTGCAGGAGCTGGCAAACCCCACAGTGGAGGCACCTGGGAAAGGTTACATTGGTAAGAAGAAATGCAAAGGTGTCATGCATTGATATTAAGCACAGTACAACATTGGATACTTTATTTTTTACCTTTTCTTGTTCTCATGACATACTCATGACATTTGAACTGTCAAATTAGAAGTAATTATCGTAATTGCTATAAATTGAAAAGATGTGAAAATCAGCAAAATCCCGGCATTCACTCTGTGAAGCTCAAGCTGTGTAGATATTGAAACTAGTAATATTGTTAATGCCTCTGTAACATGTCAGTAAAATACATGTATGTGATAAAACTGGAGAAACATTCCATCTGACCCATTGTCATATATTGAGCAATATATATTAATGTAATTTAGCACTACTTATTTTATTGGAGCATGCTTGTTTCATTCTATGTGTGTCTAAAGAATATCATGTCACCCCAGTCTCTATGAAAGTCCAGGTGTTGTATTATTTAATATTTCTTAAATGTGTGTATGTGATGTTACCTTTTATTATCCCCATGTATATTTTGTATGATGATGTTCATAGTTTATAGACCAACAGTGACTGCAGTGCTGTAGTTTCCATCCTTCTTTAGTGCCCAACGTGGACCTGCCGCCTCTGTGTTCCTCTCGGTTTCGGCCGGGCCCACCAGGAGAGCAGGCGCAGGCTGCCAGTCAGTTCATCGCAGATGTAATCGAGAGGTGTGACAGACTTTGATACAACATCAGGTGTATGTCACTAAATGTCTACTGCTTTAAAGAATTTCTTTTTTATGTGGGTTTTGCAGTTCTGAAGTGATACAAGCAGAGGACTTGTGCATTGACAGAGGAAAGGTAAATCCAGATTAATGCACACAGACCAGTCCTATCGGACTGAGATTGTTGTCCATGTTGTTGTCATTGGTCCTGATTCTGCTGAGTCTTGCTGTAGCTCTGCTGGGTGCTCTACTGTGATTTGATGTGTCTCGACTATGACGGGAACGTGTTGGATGCTTGCATCATCGCCCTGATGGCTGCACTGAAGAACAGTATGTATTCTTACAATGAATTATTAATACGTTTGACTGTATATATGTAGTATTGTATTGTATTCTTTATCGCAGTATTGTTCCATGCTACATACAGCATTCTGTCCATTATTCTCTCTAGATATCTATCAGCTGCTTTTTAGTGGTTTATTAACTTCAAAGTTACCCTGACACATAGCACAACTGCCAGAAGTCACCATCAACACAGAGACATGTGCACCAGAGGTGAATTTAGAGAAGAGACATGGGCTGCATATTCACAAGCATCCTGTTGGTGCCTCGTTTGGTATCTTTGATAAGTAAGTCATTTGTTTTCACTTTGTTGTTGTTTTGTGGATAAAAACTATACTCTGGGTTAAGTGTGACGCGCAGCTTTTGTAATCCCGGTCTTGCTCTCTGTGCAGCTCCATATTGATAGTTGACCCCACTGATGAGGAGGAGAGTCTGTCGACTGCTCAGCTTACAGTGGTGATTGATGAGGAAGATCGACTTTGCGTTGTGCACAAACCAGGTCAGAAGCACAGTTTGTAATGATTTGCCTCTCCCCGTGTGGCTTATACTCTGTGAATCCAGTTTCTTACACAAAGGAAAACATGTTATGAACTCACCATTATCAAATACACAGGGCTGTAAAGAGCTACACTCTAGCTTTTGTTCAAAAATACAAAAGGTGTATTTCAATTTCTAAAATTGGTCCAATTTATCTTGGGCTAAGTTTAGCTGCAGTTCAGAAGCAACTCAAGCTTTTCACCAGTATGAGCTGTTTAACGTCTGATTTACTTGTCTTTTTTATATTGAGTCTTTAAAAAGGATGCCTCTTTATATAAATTTACAGGGAATGTGTTGTCTACTTTTAATAACAAGTATCATCTTAAAGGGTATAAAACTATAACATTTTATTCCCATGTTTTCCTGTAGAGCTTTTTCTTTTAGGAAAAAATGGCATTTACAAACTTAAGAATCAATATTTTTTTGTTGTTTTTGCTCATTTAAAGAGTGTGATGTATGTATGTAATGAAATTAATCATTCTGGGTTTTTTATATCACTGTTGTTAGCCATGTTCAATTAACAACTGACAAACAGCACATGAGCAGCTCTTGCTGTATGTGGAAACCAAACCAAAACATTAGACGGTGAGGTTAATGGTCTATGAGGTTAAATGGAAAGAAATAAAGCAAGAAAAAAAACATTTTTTGTTTTTAACAACAAATCTTTTCCCCAGGTGGGACATCACTGTCAGGAGAGAAGCTGCAGGAGTGTATCAGCAGGGCGACGGCGCGGCAGAGAGAGATCCAGAAGCTTATTGACAAAGTTATACATAGTGTGAAGACCGCACAATAAAGAGCCTCAGACAACGCTTTTTTATCTAAAAGCTGTATTTTCCACTGTCAATATATATTCTTTTTTTAATAACAATAAAACTGCTGACAAAGACTGCTTAAAAAATTATTTCTCAGTGTCCAGAAATGTCTCACACACACACTCTGCTGACGTCTTGTAAGAATACGCTCATGGCTCCTGAACTCATTGAAAGGAAATTCCTTTTCAAAATGTGCTGTACAAAAGCAGGTACACCGTCTTGCATGTTGATCTTGAGTCCCCCGGTTGAGCCCTGTGCCGAGACGGCGAACAGAAAAAAAAAGACTTCCGACAGACTGAGAGGTAGAGAGCTGCCCCCAGGCACTACTCCAAGATCAGATTTGCATTTTCACATGTAATGGTTATGTGGAGGATTTGGTGTCAATAAGCTCAGCTGGGATCCGTGCTTAAAGGGCAGTTTCTACCAGGGTCAACCAAGCAGAGGCAGGCTCATGAGGAATCCTCTGAGAATGTGCATTCATGATCCTCTCGATCCACGAGGGCCCCCCATAGAGAAAAGTCTTCCTGAAGGGGCGACGCATTACTGTGAGAGCCAGCTACCTACGAGAACCGTCTGTTTCTTGTATCATCTCAAAAAAATATCACTAAGGTTCTTTAAGTGTAGGGCTCTCTGTTCTAAAAACCCCATCCTCTATGGTGGACACAGTTTTGGTTTTTCAAAACCTCTGACAACCATTACATACAAATTTGTCAGCTAGAAAAAGACACAAAGAAAGGACAAAAACATTTTTTGTCTGCAGTCTCCACTGTGAGGCAGACAGAGCACAGTATGGATCATTCATGTCCTCGTGTAGCTGGGGGAAGGGTTCATAGTGGGATTTTAGTCTGTCATGACTTAGGGAGGGGCTGTGGCATGCTCCTCTTCCTCTTACTTCTTGGTTGGCTGGCGGTATGTTGCCGTGGTGCTCCCCCCTGTGGAGCTGCTGCTCCCATAGCCATTTGCTGCTGCTGCATTTGGTGCTGCAAGAATTGCAACTGTCCAGTGCAGAAGAAAGATGAGAAACAAAACATATGAGAGAGGGATTTCCACAGTGGGCATGTTTTCTCAGTATTTATGGTCTGTAAGCAACTGCAGCGTGGTTAAAAAATCTGGCTCAAGTGCTGAGCAGACTCTCTCTGAAACTGAAACTGGAATCTAATTAAATCCTTGTTTACCAGCAAACTGTTTTGTGTTATAAGACGTCTGTAAGTGGCGTGGGTTAGTGAAGCTGAACTACAGCCTTGCCTGACATACAAAAGGAGTGTGCAGAGAAACACAGAAGAGTGGTTAATGGGTTGCAGAAGGGAGGGAGAGGAAGGAAGAGATACAGATTGGGGGCAGGTTGGGGGTGTGTTGGGGAGTGAGGCAGGATACAGTCAAGCAGCACCAGTGGCGTTCTACAGACAAATTATTGGCTGTGATCCTGGCAAAAAAAGACATGCAGCTCAACAACCGTGCTTTCTGCTCAGAGTAAGTCAGCAACTTCAACTGGGCTTAAAAAACCAAATCTTTTAACACCTTATGATTCATGCGTACCACCTCTAACCTGCCTTAATGTAGTCAGCAACATTTCAACAGTATGTACGCCATGACAATACTTCAGGTCCTGTCACTATGTGCTTTGTGAGAACATGCCTCCCAGTTCAGCACGCTGTTTGTTAGTCGCTGCCATTGGAAGTGCCACAAGCTCTGGTGTGTGGTTTGCTTGGAGTACTGGGACTGCTGGGATCTTTGTCAAACAACATGTTAACCAAACATACAACACAAGATGAAGTGAATGGTGTGGATCTACAACAGAAAAAAAAGAAATCCACAGAGGCTTTGATGAAAATCAGACCTGGGGGTGATACAGATTAACAACACCTTCCCATTAGAAATAAAAATATATACATACATTCACAGTTAAGATTTTTACTGTATAATGTAAATTCAGACTAAAACATGATTTTATCAGTCTGACATTGCTGATTACACCAAATGTTTTAAAACATTCATTTGCAAGAAGCAAAGAAGCACAATAATCCACTAAATTTGACCCAGGTCTGATGAAAATACAAAATTAATGTGTAAAGAAAAATAAATAAACATTTTTGAGACTCTAAAACAGAGCATAAGAAACCTAATTCCCTGGCCATTTATAGGGTAGCACAACATACACCTGCCTGCTAAATAAAGGCATGGAGAGTTGGCGGGTGAATCTAGTCTCTGTGTCCTACAAACATGTAAATGTGTATATAGATGTTAAAGTTGCTGTATTACTTGGATCTGTGGCTGGTGCTGCTGCTGAAGCCTTGGAGAAGGCAGCGGGGGCCCAGACCCGTCCAGCCCACAGCCCAACTGGGACAGCACTAAGGGGGTAGGAGGGAGAGAGGGAGCCCCAAAGGGAAGGATATACGGCAGGAGGGAGAGAAGCAGAAGGAATCGAGTGACGTATGAAGAGAGAAAATGCGGGCTTGGCTTTTTGAGAGGAGAATGGGGGTTGTGGTTTCAGTGATGTGTAACAAGACACATGGAGAGAAGTCCCGTGACAGGAAGAAAAGACAAAAAAGAGGGAATATTGCAGAGACCCAAAAGCAGGTACGGAACCATGTGTGGGACATTTTCAAGAGGATTATGCGCAAACAGCATGAATGGGGTTGAAAGGTGTGGATGAGTAGGGGGAGTTGAAAGGGAGGACAGCAAGACAGTGCATGGGGGAAAGAAATAGGGGTGGGGGCAAAAAACAACAACAACAGAGGGAAAATAAAGAAAGAGGATGCAGCAGAGAAGAAGGGGAAGTTGAGTCTCTCCTGTCAGTTGTTACACGCTCCACTGAAAGGAACAAAGGCTCACTACAGTAAAATGATCATGTTCAGTAACAGATTGAGACTGAGATCCTAATGTACAGTCATTACAGTAATGTATACATTAGTAAATCTAATCTTATTAGTACTAGTTAGTGGCATGGTGTCATTTTGGTTTGGAACAGGTTAATGAACCGAACACAGAGAAATGTTTGAGAGAAATCTGGGTGAGTTTCATGTGAAATTGTGTGTGTGTGTGTGTGTGTATGTGTGCGTGTGTATGTGTGCGTGTGAGGGTCATACCTGCTGCCTGCGGGGACATGAAGCCTCCAACTCCCAGGTTGATGACCGCTGTTTGCTGGTTTCCTAAACTCTGATCCGACCCCTGGTCACCCTGCAAAGAAAGACAACGGTAACTCAAAGCGGTGAGCTCATCAAACGCTTGCTTGCTGCCATCCACAAAACTCTTGAAAAGTAAAGACCTGCAGTATCGTGTACAGCGCAAAATTTATAAAATCTACAAAAAAAGAAAAAATTAGGCATGTTTAAAAGTTATGAAAATGGTTTTCTTAAAAGTAAAAAGTTAGCAAAACCCTACTTCAACACTGCTCCTGGTCCTAAGAGAGAGACATGAGGTAAAACAAAAAGATGATTCTAAAAACAAAGTTCTCAAAATGTGGCGTTAAAAGATGATTCTGGTTTTTGCTCATTCTCATCTGAGGGTTCAGTGATGAGCTGGTTATGAGGTGCTTTGGCAGTAGCTCCAGCATTTTCATAAATATGTCAGTATCACTTCAGTGCTGCTGGGCTTTTTTCTCACTATCCCTCACAGATTTGTTCAATCTTGCTCTTGGTATGAAGAAGACACAGCTGCAATGAAGTCATTCTACAGATTTCCAGAAGTCTGACACTCAACATGATCAACAGAGCAAATGTAAATCCTTTAAATCTGTTTTAAAGTCATATGTTAATAAACTGAACTCCATTCCCAGATTTAACACAATCTGCACTACCCCATTGTTGCAGTACCAATGAATGAATGAATGAAGGAAACATCAAGTAATATTAATTTGGTACTCTGGACTGTATGTGTAGATGTGTGTCTCACCGTCTCCCCCTGCTGCTGAGGGCTGGATGTGGCTGACTGGCTCTGCTGTGGGGAGAACTGAGACAGCTGCTGCTGCTGCAGAGAGTTAAAGATGAGAGGACCAGTGGGGATCTGGAGATATGAAACACACACACAGACAAAGCAGGGAGTAACAGACAGGGAGTTCAGGGTTCGGGATGGAAATAGGAAAGACGGAGGGACGGGAGAATTAACAAAGCAGTCAAACAACACGAGGTAACAAGACCATCAACACCATGAGAATATATCAGAGCAATCTGAACAACTCGATACGGAGTGTTCACTAACAAAGGCAGTGAAGTGCAGGAAAAGGAGGTGTGAGGAGACTGAGCTGTGTTGTTGATACACCCACAGCTCATCACAACTGCAGGTGTGGCAACACAGGTGCAGGATCAGGACAAGTCACTATGTCAAACAAACACCCTGTGCATGCTATAACAGTGTTACGGGCTAAGTCTGAGTCATACCTGCAGTAGGTTCAGTGGTCTCAACCCAGTGCTGCTGTTCAGACCAAATGGACTCCCTGCAACACAAATCTGAGTTACAGTCACCACACAGCACAGAGGGCAGAAAATAAGATCTCTGGACTTTTTCATTAGACCCACTGGACCTCTTTAGATGGATTTAACACACATTAGTATTGGATTTTACTAAAACCACACTTTTACTGTACATTATGATCCTCTTGTATTTCCATTTACTATTATGACTTCCTGTTCATTTTCTGTTCTTTTTACACCTATAACCCAGCCAGTCAAAGAAGGTGGATCTTTCTTGCTTCTGCCAGGTTTCTTCCAATTGGTCCCTTTACATAACATGTTTTTTTGGGAGACTTGGAGAGCTTGGGCTTGGTCAGAAAATATTGTTGCTGAGGGCCTGTTAATCATTCTTATACACTGTACATTATTCAGGCAAAAAAAGGAATAAAGATATAACAACCCTCTTTATTCCTGGAACTGTCGATGTGTGTTCAACCCCCTAAAATGTCCTTGAGCAATACAGTGAATCCTGATTTCTGACTGTGCAGTGGGATCCTTGTGTTTTTACAGAGAGGCCAGAGATCACGGTCAACATCTGTGTAGCTGGAATTCATTTTACTCAAGGACATGTCAGTGGGTCAGGTGTGGAAAAAGAACCCAGGGAGTTCATTTGGACGGTTTTCCTCACACTGCTAATAACCACTGATAGTAGATACACACGAAGGGATATGCCATTGAAATCTCTTACCAGTCTGTGCTGCTGACTGCATTGTGGGCATCAGCCCTCCAGGTGGCAGGATTCCACTCAGGTTAAGGCCTGGACCCAGCATGGGGTTGGAGCCACTCATCAAGGTCTGAGGACTGCTACACAAATAGTACAAGACTGTCATAGAGAGTGGCAGCGACAAACAAGAAACAGTGTGGCATTGCAGACGACTGATTCTCTTACCAGACGGAGCTGACCACGTTGATGAAATTAAGCCCTGCCGGGTTGGCCATGACCTGGGACGAAGTTGTTCCCGTGGTGATGGACGTTCCCATGGTGGGCAGGGGAATGGTCATGACAGGCAGGGGTTGGCTTAGGGCCAGTTGCTGCTGGGCGAAGGGTGTGAGGAGGGCAGGCTGCGACTGGCCCTGGACCATGGGAGGGTCTGACGGGGTTGGGGTCACTGACAGAGGAGCGGAGAGGGCGTCGCTGGGATGTGGGGTTGAGCATGGCGTGTTGGTGGGCGTGGGGGTGGATGGCTTTGGGGTTCCAGATCCTAAAGTCAGAAAGTGGATCAAAACCAACAGAACCATTAAGCCTCCTGTTTCGTCAAAACTTCACCCACTTTTTCTGACAATGTGCCCAGCAGCCTTGCGTCTGCGCCCCGGTTTTAGTCAGAACACGTAGTGCAATAAGTAAATGTACTTGTGTGGATGCAATATTCCATGTGCTTAACACATTTTGGATATGTCCTTGTAATTTTATGTTTTTTGTGCTCTTCCCTATTCCTTAAGACCTGGAACCATGTCAAATTCATTTTTCATCATTTGTCAAAAAACAGGGGAAAAAAAAAAAAAATCAGATCTGGAAAACCTGATGCTTAATAGCTGATGTAAGACGTTCCAGTGCGACTCACTCTCACAACTGGGACTGATGAAAGCAAGCCCAACAGTTAGTCAGACTCTGCTGTACTCACTCTGTGTGGAGCCCATAGGAGACAGGGAGGCAGGCGATAGCAGGCCCACCTGGCCCAGCTCCATGGAGTGCTTTCTGTTCAGAGACTGGCTTTTGGCTGGAGGGGGCGTAGGACACTTGACTAGACCACTGGTGGTTTGTGAACTATATGGATTACCTGTTGAAAAAAAGAGGGGTTTACTTTCTGAATTATTTTCATAATCAGAAACAGGAGAGAGAGCTGAGGAGATCTGGATCCACCCTGGTTAGGAGGAAATTTTACACTGAGCCTGCCACGTGGAGTATCATTTAATAATCTCATGTGATCCACATCCCACTGAAACAATTATTAAAGGTTAAAAATACAGTTTGCCCTTATGTTTGACTGACAGAGAGAAAGGACTGACCCTGTAATTCCTGACTTCTGTATCACCCAACAGTCTTAATGCGAGCCAAGAAAGGAAAAACCCACGTCTGTGCTGCTAGAGTTAATCAAACTAGGATGTTAGATGCAGTCCAGAAGTTTTCATGTTGCCATTTAAGGTTTGGTTTCAGCATTTTTCCACCAACCTGTCCTGTCTACTTTCGTTCAAGATTTTCTACAACGTCCAGAATTCCTTTCAACTGACCCCACGAGGAAGGGTGTGATTTTGGTTCTTTCCATAGAGGTTAAAAGTACAATAAAACACAATAGATGTGCAACAGGGGGGATTTTTTTAAACACAAATGAGGCTTTTTAACTTAATTTTCCTTTCTTCCTGCATCTATTTCCAACCACACTGCTCTGGCCACCCCACGTTAGCTCTTTGTCTCTGTCAAATGTACCTGAGGAGCTGCTGCCTGATCCTGAAGGCAGTTTGATGGGAGGCGGTCGGTGCTTCACCCCCTTTCCCAAAACGGACGTCTGGACCAGTGGAGAAATACCATCTCCCTGTAAATGATATTTGAGTCAGTCTGTAAGCTACAGTTCATTGAAAGAGTAATATAACATTGATTTTTGTTAAATCAGAACAGCACAGTCCTTAACTAAAAGTGATTATTAGGCTCAATGTAACTGGCGCTTAGCTTCAGTGATAAATTCAAATGTTTGCTCTATCATTAAACAAAGACATATAAGGTGAAGTAAGATACAGGCCCCCAAGTCAGTTCAGTCAGTTGCAACACAATTGTCATTTCAGCTTTTCCTAAACCAAAGCAAATCTGTAATTACCTCGTCTTTGCTGGGGGAGGGAGGCCCCTGTCCCACGCTGCCTGAGTTATGGGACATCTTGACCTGACACTTGACATCTCTCTCATACACCCCTTTGTACTGAGTAAGAAACCTATGAAACAGCCATTACAAAATTCATACGCCGCTACAACAGCATAACCTGAAAAAAATATACATTTGACAGGGTTAGTTTCTTCAAGAAAGCAAACACAGCAACTCACCTGTCTGCATCGATCTTTGAGCCTATGAGGAAGCTGTGGAAAAAACAAAAAAGCCAAAGGCGTATAAATTCAGAGCGGGATTTCAAATTTGGTCGTCTGCACTGTAATTGTCTCTCAGTATGTCCTTACGGGGGATGTATGAGCTTCAGGTCTGTGCTCTCCTCCTCTGCCTTTGGTTCCTTTGCACAGTAGATCTTCCCATACACTAGCGGGTCGCCCATCGACTGGAAGATAGACACCTTTGTCCTCTGGGCTTGGCCCCCCACCTCACACTCAAACGTGTAGTCATCTACGACTTCCTGTGTAAACGAAGTGGACAAAAAAACAACTGATCCTGCACCTGTGTTGTATAATGCAGACTAAAGCACAGTTATTCTACTCTGGAAGCTTGGTATATATGTTCAGCTTTTCCTTGAGCTTATTAAGCAGCTTTTTTATTTATCAAGTTTCACTTATTTCGTTTTGCAAAATCTTTTGTGTGGTAAGAGAAATGTCGTAGAGCATTTGAGAGCCATACAGCGATAAAGCACATCAAAGATGTCAAGAACAGTATTGCTGACTTGGATTCAATGAGTATTTTTGACTCAATCTAACAGTAAAGAAAAGAAATGACCCGGTGACATAAGGGAGATCAAGGACGGAAAAAGAGAAGCAGCGATAAATTATAACTGCACAGTAAAAGCTAGTAACCTTCATTTAATGTATAGTCACAAACATTAATGTTCACTTTAGCAGGTGGCCTTGCCTTGTGACCTTGCCTGTGCAAAGCTCCACCTGTTTTACAGCCCAGCACCCAGACAATATTTCCCTTCGTCTCACCAACGTTCAAAAGGGATGAGGTATGTTGGAAATATGTGAAAGAGAGTCCAGCACCATTTATGGACAGACACGATGGCCCTGAGACCATCTATGCTCCGTCCAGTATGGTCGGATTTTCTCCAGAATAGTACAGGCATGTGTGAAATTCAGAAATGTTCCACATTTAGCAGTTTTGTGGCTCGCCAAAAAGAAGTCTGCTTAAGATTATTCACCCACTAGGGAGACATATTTTCTGAGTTTCAGAACCGGGAGGGGGGGGTTAAATTTTGCACAATGCAGGGGAGCAACAAAGTCCCATTTTACTTTGTTTTCTACGAAGCATTACACAGTCATATGAAACTACCCCCTGCTCGCTGCTAATAGCAAACAGCCTTTATTGATCAGTACCCTCGGAGAGTGTTAATGCTCCTGTCACACTTACCTCAGCAGGCCAGATCACAGTGGTGGGCTGAGAGTCCTCCAACTGCAGAGATTTCTCAACCACTGCATACTTTTCCACCTACAGCACACAAACAAATCCATTTGGTGTGTTATGCCACACATTACAACTGCCAGACTATGAGTTGAGTGGGTTTTAAGTGGTTTTGGCTCAAGTGTTTAAGTGACACTGTTACAGAGATGCATTGAGCTACTTACATCAATTTCCTTCGGTACAGTTAGTTGGCAGTTGCTTTGCTTCCACATGTCAACACACTGCCAGTGATGACAGCCAAGAAGCCAGGATGACAGCGGCAGAGAAACACAAAAAGACATATGAGCAAAAACAAGCGAGCAGGCACAGTGGCAGGGTGTGCTGACCAATGCTAAGGTTGTTTTTTTTGACAGTGGTAGGTAAAATTGTGAAACATCAGCAAGTTTTGCCTCTTACTTTAAAGAATCCCTTAGGGAAATCAACACATTTTAATATGGCTGAGCACAATCGTGGGAAGCAAATATTTCCTCAAGTTTCATTTCAATGTGATTAGTGTTGTGATAGACAGGTGGGCAAACACACAGGTAAACAATTTTCATCATGTGGGAGAACATCTACAAAGTCCACTTGAAAGTCCACTTTATCTTATCTATGTATGTATACAGTGTACACATGCTTGTCAAATCGTGGGTATCTTGACTACGTACATTCCCGATCTTTGAGATCTTCAGGTCTATGACGGGAGCAGGTTTCCTCTCCTTCCTCCTCTGCAGGTAGTCGTAAAGTCGTAGCTGTGGTGGCATGGGTAGATGGGAGAGCTCCTGCTGCCTGTTCAGTGAAGCTCGAGAGTGCCTCTTGAAACACCTGAGATTCAAAGAAACAAAATTTGCATCTTAAAAAATGATCAATGCTTTTGCTTCAATCTCTGACTTTTTTTTCCCCACAATCAGAACTTTTATTTTCACTTCTTGCATCAAAAAAATAAACAGAAAAATGCATGACTAAATTCAAAGTGAGAGACTGTAACCCCGGAGTATGTTAGAGCAGATTTAGTACCGTTTCATGGAGCGAGTGTTCATTTTCTGTTTGTTGTAGAGCAGGCGGTTGGCTGTGCAGGTGACAGAAATAGAGGGGTCCAGGCACAGAGGTTCAGCTGTGGCCAAAATCAACTGACTCTCCAGCTGTAATTTGTCATCCTAAAGCAGAGGAACACAGATGCTACTGAAAACACCTGTGCAACGTGCTAAAACTCAAAACACACAGAGAAGGATTGCCTACAATTATGATCGAATTAGTTAGCCTTAGCTAAAGCAGTGTAGATGTATTTTATGTTAATAAAAATAATCTTTACTAAAATCATTCAATATCATTTGACTGTTCTTCAAGAAACCATAACTTCATATGCCATACATGAATATTTATAAAAATGTTTCACACTGTGTTGAATGAGAATGTGTGAACTAATGGGACCAAGAAAAGCAGAGAGGTGTCAGGTGAGGCAGGATTGAACTTTCATTTCTCACTAACACGGTTATCATGACACTTTACCTGTGTCCACTTGTGGTGGTCACTGGTCATGGCATGGACATCACAGATCAGAGTCTGCAAAGCAAAAAGACCTTTCAGCTTGTTTCATAATAAAGACCAACTTTTAAGTTGATACTCTGTCAGTCACTCCAGCATAAAATCATATTTGCTGAGTATCTGTTTTACCCATTTACCTATTCCATTGGTTTACCTGCATAGTTGGCCGCAGCAGGATGTGTCTGCTCTGATAGGTGGGTATCTTGGTATTACCGGACTGCCTGTAGTCTCTAACCTCTACTATTACACAGCCGCAGTGGAAGATGTTCACCTGATGGGTGTGAACCAACAGATGGCACAAAAGGGTAAACTTCAAGCAAAATCAATAAGACACTATTCAATTTTCAACATTGAAGACATTAATAGGTAGCATATCTGAAGCTTGCATTACAGTAAGATCATATTTAAGTCATTTATTAGTTTAATTGACTGCTGATACAGCAAAAAATACTTCAAATTTTAAAAAACACATGTATACATTTGTATCTGTGCATATACACACCTGTGATTTCTCCAACAGATCCACCAGAATAGGAGGCAACTCCTCAGCATCTAGGTACTCCAGCAGTTCTCCTTCCTCATATGGCAGACGGATGGTTTCAGAATCTAGAAAGCAACAAAAGCAACACAAACAAAAATGTTGCAGATGAGACAACATTGGTACACAGGTCAGAAAAGCACAACTAAATAGGCTGGGTGGTATTTGCTTGTCCTCTCTCTCACCAGATCCATTTTTGCCCCTGAGCATCAAAGAGTAGCCTTCATTCCCAGGGTACAGGTTCACTACCAGACATGATACAGACTCCTGAGACACCAGCTTCTCCAGTAGATTCACATTTCTCCTCAAATTCTACAGAAAGACAACAAACAAAAAACACATATAAGACAAATCCTATAGAGACAAATCCCCCATAGTAACACAAATTTTACAATACCAACTCTTTGTGTTTTGTTTTCTAAAATTAAAAATTTGAAATGTATTTGCTAATATACAAATATGCTGGCCTACATTAATATTTTGTAATAAAGTATTAAATAACATACCTGATTAAAAAAAGACTTTAGTGGATGTATATTCCTGATGTTGATGCACAGTATTTAAAATGAATCATTTTGCTAAGTCTAGGTATGATTTAACCCTCAATGTGACAGCATTACTTAACAAGTAAATACATTCAACCATTTCAGCCGCCTATTGCACGTAAGTAACAGTAAACAAAACAGAAGATAACTGGCTACACTTAAACCATGTGATGCAACTGACAGATAGCCTGTGCATGTGTGTATAGAACTCATAATACACAAACAAACCCCATAAAAACAAAAACAACAAAAAACTCCAAAACAAACAAAAACAAAAACCACATTTTTCCACTCCTTCTCTACAGATTGGAATGAAAAGGGCTTTATTGCAAACCCATGATAACTTCATCATATTTGAAGGTGAAGTGGCATAAGACAAACCTTTAACTCCGGCTCTTTCTCACATTCCTCCATGTAAAGCTCATAGAGCTTCTGATACAAACTCTTCCTTCCGCCCGATGAAAGTCTTCTTTTGGCTGGTCGTTGTCGAGCACTTTCAACAATGTACTGGAATCAGAGACAAACACACTGTATTAATAAATGGGACAGATAAACATGGTGGGCATGGTGCAGGTAAGGGTTGCAAAAGCTATTAACTTGTCTGTCTACAAACACATAGGAATGATAAGAACAGTTCGTACCTCGGCTCGATCCAATGCATATTCCAAAACTTGTTGCTTTTGGGGATAAGATGAAAAGGAAACAGTAGTTAGTCACAATGAGAACCCTCAGACAGGGTGAGAACAGAATAGGCGGTGCAAGTCCTGGTGCAAGTTTCTGGTGCATGTTTCTGGCAGGATGCATTATCTGGTGTATAACTTCATCCTGAAGGTCTGCTGATTATGTAGAGATAAACGACCTAACGGATGTGAAATGACTTACCATTGTGGTCCACCGCCAGCTGCAAGGCGAGTGACGGTAGACGATGCTGTCCTTTCTGCCCCACACTGTCACCTTCCTAGAGTGACCATTCACACCCTGCACAGCAACACAGCAGATATAATGGTAATACAAGTAGCGCGGCCAAACACACGCAGATGATTGACAAATAAACACAAACACAGTCGGTGTGGCTGGCAGGTTATTATGATAGTACCGATGCCAAATAGCCTGGCTGGCACTCAATCAGTTGCCACACACAAATAGCTAATTAGAAAGACTGACGAGCGAAACTGTTTCATCTAAGTTGTTTCATCCTTTGCTTACATTTGAAATGCTCCAGCAAAGTAAATAAATGAACTGAATGTCTCAGAGTCAGCTAAACAGGGCAGCTCAGGTTAGTGAACTCTGGTGACTAAGAGCCCAGTCAAGAGAGTCGCTCAATAGCAACAAGCTCGTTGATGCCTGACCGTTGAGGCTAACATGGCTAACGTTAGCATGCTAGCCCGTTCCTAGTGGGCAAGATGCAAGTTAGTAGCTACGCTAACGATGTTACGTCGTCGGAGACGCAAACCGATAAACAGGCGTCAATCTCACCGAGCAGGATGGACTTGCCTTCTAGGTTGCATAGCGGCCGACTGTAGCTCCAATGCGAGAAAACAAAATGAAATTGAAATATCAGTGTCTTCATTGAAAAAAAGTCGGAGCAGCAGCCATTTTCTTCCAGTGTGACAACAACAGCTAAACTTCCGGTTTGGGTAGCGGTGGGCGGAGCCACACTGAGAGCCTACTTTACAACGGATGCTTGATGCAAATGGAAAACTTCGTCCACGCTGTCTCTGACATACACGGTGGTCCGTTTTGAGAGGGAATTTATATTTTATATTTTGTGTTCAGGTATTTCTCATGCTAATGATTAAACTGACCCCATAAACAAACAAACAAAAACCGATCATTAGCAAACTTTACTCTGTGGACAACTAATTTGTGCCAAGGTAATTTAAAAAAGTCTGTTCAAGAATGTGCACCACTAAAACATTAGCTCACAAGAGAAGGTTAAATCCTGCTTTATTACACTGTCTTGTGGACCTGTATTCAATAGGGTCTGTGTGGCAAAATAGTTTCACGGTTTTTATAAGATTATATGGTGTTCATAGTCATAGTCCATATTCCTAAAATAATGTCTTTCATCTGGGAACGGCATGGGGAACTAACTGCTGACACTACACAGAGAGAAATGGTGGTGAAAGGAAGGGGCTGAAAGGAAAGGAAGACAGTTTGTTTGTTTATTTATTTATTTATTTATTTATTTTTACCCAGGTCCACTGCAGAATCATCTAGTCAGTCTTGAATTTATTGATTAAAAAAAGGAATTCTGAAACAAAAAGTAAACATACAGAAAAATAAACTTTAAACCAAACAGAATATGAGCAAGCATCAAATATGGACTGATTAAAATGGGTTTTGTTTATATAATGTAATACATGTTTTGTCACAACCACTTTGATGTTTCTCTGCGTTCTGTGCTCTGTTCTCCCTGGTTCAGTTTGGAAGCTCTTTTTTTGGTGTTTTTGACATACAGCCTGGCTTTAGCATAAACAGAATGCCAAAGATAATGAACAGAAATTATAGCCTTGTTATCAGAGTATAAATAAAGATTAATAGGCAAATAATTAGAGGTTAATTGGACTGCTGCCCCTGAAACAAAGTAGCCAAGTCAGCAACATGGATATTACGGCCTAATAACAAAATCTAAGACCAATCATCTGTGTTGTAACTGCTGCCATCTGCTAACACCTCCGATTTATTTTTTTTATATTTATTTTATATATTTTTTTATATTTTAGAGCAAGATGTTCTGCCACACACTGTTATATAAATACTTTTGGGTCTGGTTTTGACTTGAAGTTAACCATCAGAAGAGAGCTGATTAATAAAATCAGTTCTGCAAGATCAAATTTAAGAAAGTCAGAAGGAAGGTAACAAAAGAGTGGAAGAGGGAAGAAAAAAATGCATGCTCAGCCTATAGCATATACAATGCATACATGATGGTAGCCTGAAATCCCATAATTGTACAGTAGGGGGAAGAGCAGGATAGCAGATTCATTAGGCAGGATGCCACAGCCCAATAGTCCAACAACAGCCACAATTCAGTAAATTGAATAAATTTGTAAGAATTTTAAATTGAGATTCCAAAATATAGAGCAATTTGTGCATGTAATATGTATAACAGACATTTACAACATTGTATGAAAACATTATAAAATAATTAATTAATCCCATAAATGTGTTTGGAGAATATCCAGAGAGCAGAGAGCAAATCCAATTTACAGGTTTAGAAGATACTCGGAAACATTATTTTATCTGTCCTGAGACCACAAACAGATCAATGACCAATATGCTGCAGAGAAATGTGTGAAAAAGAGAAAACAAATCACAAAGGCCTTTTTACAAGGTTAACAACGGCTATGAAACTTGCCAAGAACAATGTTTTTGAATAAAAAAAAAACCAGAAAGGGAGCATGATGAGCATGATTTAAGCACGTGGATTCCACAGAAAAGTTACATAAATGCATTGCAGCCATTATTGGTTTAAGCATCAGTGTGCAGTTTTGTTTTTTCTTCTGGCGGTCTTGCAAAAAGTGTTCTTTCAACATCAATGTCTCACCAGTGCAAGTCATTCCTTTATGAGGTTCTGGGTGGAGCTCACTTAGGACCAGTTCTCACCTGCTGTGCACACACACACACACACACACACACACACACAGACATCCTTTCTTCCAAGAGTTAAAAGTCCACATACATGACCGGGCTTGCTAGGGGTCAGTCACGTTTCAGAACACAAGCTTCTGAGAGTCTTTCTTCTTAACACAAAGAACAGGATTTCATATTTGCTTTGAATACACATGTTGCTAATTAAAGGGGCTCATATTGCACCAAAATTGTTTCTCAGTTGACTCAAATCCCAGCATACGCTTTATTAAGTGACTAATTGACCAGAAATGAGGCATCACTGGTTTTAATCAGAGCTGATCACATCCACACCACTTGTTGGACAGTGCCTGACTCTTCATTTGTGTAAATGAACAGACAAACACAAAGATGGTGAAGTCACAATCCCCTTGCCAGATGAGCACCATCTCTGCAGTATCCTGACTTGTCTTTATCCAGAACATTACCACAGAGCCTGGCTATGGTGTTGAACTCACATACATCCCCACAATATTTTATTCTTTGTCTCCCCATCAGTGATGACTGTGGTTGGTTGGAGCTTGGAACAAATAACCATATAATGCCGAACAGCTGGAGAGTTGGACATCGTATTAAAAGGAAACCATAATGGGGAGAAAACAAAAGTATATGTGAGACCGAAGTGCATGGCAACACTCCTGAAACATAGTGTCCAGATCCAGAAATGGAGATAAGTCTTCCATACTGGATTTGAACCATGTGGTGGTCTTTTAGCTTCATAGTTTGTACAATAAACTGAGTCAAATAAATCAGCCAAAGTTACTGCAGGCATGTTTATTATGAGGACAGGATTACAAGTGAGGTTCCATTTGATAATGATGATGACAATGAGTATCATAACTCAAGGTCACTCTGTGTGAAACCTGAATCTTCTGTGGATGAAAATGTTTGGCAGGCTGTCAGGGGTGCAGTCAGTACGTGTGACGCATCTTCTTCTGGCTGAGGAGGTAGAGGCAGTTGTCCACCAATCACAGGGTTCAGTTCAATCCTAAGGTCCACATGTTCAAATGTCCAAAAACTGTCGCCAGTGATCAATATCTTTTGCTGCAGTTTGTTGCTACTGAATGACTGAATGAGAAGCAAATTGTAAAGCATTCTGGACAAATGCTTTTACTGAATGTCATTCCTTGACGGCAAGTAAGAAAAATCTGTCTGCATCAGTTTGTGGCAACATCTTCTTCATAACATACTTAGTAACATACTGATGAAGACATCATCAATATTGTTACAGTTAAAAAATTTCTTAATTGTTTCTGCTGTTCTTAAATGCAGCATGGCCCACTAACAATCATGCATCAGCTGCTGCCTGTAACTGTTGTAAGCTAGTGTATTGAATTTTGATCCAGGACTGGAGTAACATGTTATTATGTGACCATTTGCAATGGCTCATCTGTGATTTTCTGCCCATCTACATTTAGTCATTGTCATCATGGACCTCAAACTTCATCAGAGAGCAAACATTAAAGTGAGTGTCACAGGGCATGACCAGGCAACAATCAGCAGTCTAAGCAGTGGAAAAGTGTGCTGGTTGTTTTTGTGGGGTTGTGCACCGTGGATTTGTCCCCCTGACTTTGTCATAATGTCAGTAGAGAGCTCTACTGCTTCATCCTAAAGTATCTGAATCAGGAAATACTGCACAAATGAACTGTCCACAATGTGCTTTGGTTCTCCATCACAGTACAACCAGCAATGGTGGAGGTCAAGAGGACATTTAACACGCATCATAGACAGCTTTCTACATCATTTCAAAACAGGACTTCCACGGAGTGATCCAAGCGTCGCAGGAGCACCTATAGTGGTGTGTTGCTCCACAAAGAGACAACTTTGATGGATGGGTTGTGACCAAATTTGAATCTAAAATGCTTCAAAATGATTTAAATGCTTTATTCATTGTCACAGTTCAAAAACAATGTGATGGTGCCTATGAATCATGGAGCTAGAATAAGGACTTTCCATGCGTAGGGAATTTTTTCATAAAAGTGCCGCTGTCCTGACAAATTAAAAATGATGGCCCAATTGTTACAAACCCTTAACATAATTCCTGCGTTGCAGCCATGTGGAGAAATATACAAGATTTGGGGATTTTAAAGTGGGCTTTTCTCCAAATTAGAACCTGCAATCAATTATTCAGCTCATCCAAGGTGCATCGTGGCAAGGTAGAGGTCACAGTGTGCCAGTGCTGATGATTTACTGTCTGAGACATGTAAACAGAATTATGATTGCAGCATAAATAGCTCTTGGTTTTAACAATTGCACCCATAGTTATAACCTGAGAGGAAAAAGAATTGTCTGTTTTAGTTTGTATGGGCATGTGCGCTTAGAAAATACAATAAACGTGTCCAGGGAATATTTAAGTCGAATTTTCCATATTTTTTCATTGCATCCTAATACCATCTGTGGCCATTATTTCAAGCAAATTTACTTCTGTTTTTAACATTTTGCTAATTATGTGCTCGCCACTTAAGTTGCTAAAACAGAATATAGCAATGGTCACATTATAAGTCACATTATAAGTACATAACTATGATCTTGCTTGGAAAATAACCATTATTGATCATAAAAAATACACAAAACAGAAATGTTGCTCTGGATCTGTCCATAAGCTCTAACTATCACCTTTACGTCCCTTCTCTACATTTGCATTTTCAATACACATGTATGGGTCCATTCCTATTATTCCAATACTAATTTTGTAACCTACTCTCACTATTTTTCTATTTAACTGCTGTTCCTATAATCATTTTACAAGACTGGTAACTGGAGATTTTGAGGTGGTCCCTTATCCTTCTGCACCTGCCAACATTTGCTTCTGAAGAATCAAAACATCTGCAAACAAAAAGTTTAAGAGGGAAAAAAAAAGAAATAGCTAATATCATAGATTATTAATGAGGAGCAAACCTGCAGAGGGAAAGGAGAATCAGATGACTTCCTGTCATGTGGCGGGTTTTTAAGCCTAAGCTGTTGGAAGCTTTCAAATCCAAAAAATGTTGAAACGTGATAGATCACTCACCATGAAAAAAACCTTTAACAAGAAGAGGCATAAGAGACATGTTGTTTTGTTTACAGAGATGCTGTCATTACTTTGCTGTGCCATGAGGTCCAGTCACGATTTTCCAGTCCAGCATGAGCTGCGAGTGAAACACCACCGCACACACTGTGCAGTTGGAAGAAGGCATAATGAGGCTTTAGGATCATGAACTACAGCAGAATGTTTGTTTGTGCATCTGAAAAGCTTTCATCTGCACTGGGAATGTCCGAACCACACTGTTGACTAGCAGTTGGCTTATTCACAAATATGTTGCACCTTCATCTGCTCTTACTCCCCTTCCCACCACTCTTCAGTCTCACTTTCAGACCTGTCTCACCTTGATGGACATGGGACCTGGAAACTGTGGGAGAGAAGACTTTTCCATCTCAGTCTGTTTTTTCTCTTGAGCAAGGGAGATGAAGACTGCAGCTGTGTGAGAATTTACAACATCAGCCTTGGTCCAAGTGAGGAGATGTCATCATTTTCCAAATTCAAAACTTTCAAAAGCAGGTTGTCAGATAAAACAGTTCTCTGGAGGATGTCACATTTCAAAGTATATGGTGCAAAAGTAGAGGAACTAAAAATTTACGATATGTCACTAACGTTTTTTAAAATAACACACATATGCTCTCAAGTTATTGTAAAAAATATTGGAAGTTAAGGAGATGGAAAGGTAGAAAATAAAACTGAAACAAGTTAAATGTGAAATTAATAATAAAAATGAAAAACATTAGTCTATCTAAACAAATGGTATCATGCCACCTGAACAGTTCGCACAATGCATATGAACCAACAGAGTCATTGCTAAAGATAATTCACACAGTTCAACAAGGGTCCTGACTCAGTGAGTTATCGGATGCTTTAATGCATGATTTAAATTTTAGCTGTTCACTCCTCATCGTATGAAATGTAACATGAAAAGATTAAGATTTGTATGACAAAAACTAAGCAAAAACAAAATATGACATGCATAATGTCACTTTATGAATGGTGGGAAAAGCTTGCATGGTGGTGTTGAGGGCCACCGCTCACTCATTTATAGGGTCCAGTTGTGGTCCTGAGGGGATTATAGCTGCATATCTGGACTCAGCACACTGTGAGCTTGTGACTCAGCTATTGTTCCAAACAATGAGCTATTCTGTTGTGTTGTATAGGATTACAGTGCTGAAGAAAAATCTCATGATTTCACATGGGAGAGGAGCAAAAGACCCACAGAGAGTTGGCCGGTAGCTGCAGTGAGACAAATGGCTTTCTCTTTTTGAGTGTATATTTTTTCTTTGTGGTCAGAAAAAATAAAACAGAAGCGGCTTTGTTTTAGTTCATTGTCCAACTTAATTTGACATCCAATTATATATTTATTGTCCGAAGCAGTTTTTATGGGAATATTGAAGATCATATGTGCATTCCAGCAGGGTTTTTTGACAGCTCTGCTTGAATAGTAGTGTGTTGGTAAGTTATAATTATGCACCATATGGTGAAACAGAGGCGAAAAGGAGGGTTTCTAAAGGCTGTCTTCAATTATGCAACAGATCTTCAGTTCAAAGGCCTCAGGTCCTGTGCCATTCTCTAAACATACAGAAATTAATTCAGTTTTTCTTCAACAGCAGCAGCAGTCTTTCTCTCTGTGGGGTCTAAGCCAACCTCATCCATCACAAACAGCAGGCAGGGCTGAGAGGGAGAGAGAGAAAAGGCACAAGGTCAGAAATTTTTCTGGTAATTTGCTCAAGTTCAGCCTTACACTTCCCCAAAGGATCACAAGAATTCCAAGCTCATCATTATGCCTTTTTTCTCGGGTTAAAATCTGGAGATTTGGAGAAGGAACCGTCCGTCACAGTCCGGTTTAAGTCCAGCTGAGGTCATAGCTGGATGTGTCTTGTGACCTGTGTGCATCCAATCTTCCATGTTTTTGGCCACTGTGCCAGGATAATGAAAGACCTTGAGCATAAAAATATGTTGTTTTGAAGCTGTTGCTGAAATGACTGATGCCGCTTTTTTTCAGCCTCATTAGTTTTGTAGTTTTGGCCATCAAACCTGTCAATAATGAGAAGATTGGGCTCACTAATTGCTGAGATCTGGATATTCTGTGTTAACATGAGCAGTCAAACAATCATACGGGTCTAAAAAAAGTCAGGTTAGCCAATTTTTCTGGAAGAGTAAAGTCAGGTAAATGTTAGAACTATGACCATAAACCTGTTCTGTAAACATCCATCACTTTTAAAGACTAAGTTCCTGATTCGGGTTTGACCTATCATACCAATCGCACACAGCTGTGCAGTGCAGTTAGGGAAAATAAGTAACCTTTCAGATGAGCTTAAATTATTTTTGCTCCAGATTAATTTGACTGACCTGTTCTCTTCATGTTTCTTCTTCTGCCAGACTTATTCTGTTCCCAGATCTTAGGAATTGGTTTGGTGATGACAAATGTTGTCACTGATGATATAAAAGATGGCCATAGCTATAAAAATAGCACCCAAGTTTTACTAGATTGGATTTATCCTTCAAATAGTTTTGTTAGTGTTATTTATGTGTGTATATTCAAGGCACAGGGAGGGTTAGGGTCGTGTACTGGTGCTGGAGGATGAGTGGGAGCTGAGGGCTTCCCCTATGAATGTTTGGGAATGATAAGAACAACCATATGGAGTTTCACTGAGAAACCCTTTAAATCATAAAGAGAAGGAAACTTGAGTTTAAGACCTAAAGCTCTGGCAGCGGCCCTTCTTCCCTTGTAATAGCCTGGTAGCAGACCTCATGTCTACATTTCACTAATGTGACCTTTTGCAACTTGTTGGCTTCCCTTGTGGTTAATGGCAGCTCCATAGTCCAACAGTTTGTGTGCCAAAAAATGGGGTGATTCACTCTCAGAGAAGCTGCACAAGAGCTGCCGGATGAGTGAGAGTGGACGTCAATCATGGACATGATCCCGACACAGCAGGAGGAACTTAGGGATATATGGGGAAGGGGATGGGGGGGTGAGGGGTTTGGGGCAGAACACAGTGAAAACGGATAGTGCTCAATATCAGCTTGTTTGCAAGGTGTGGTTATTAGTGTTGGATGTATTTCTCCTGTGGAGCCTTAATAAACAACAGCCTTGATTGATTTACTGTGTAATGAGGTCTTCACTGGCTGAAGGTGCAAGTGTTTGTTTCCTTAGGTTTCTTTTATTTTCTATGCTTTTCTTGTATTTAAAAGACGTAAACAACATTTATCATTCCAATGGCTTTCATTTCTCATGGAGTCCCTGATCAGCAATTAGAGAGAAACGGCAGGGAGTTAGAAATGCCTGAGCACATAAAACAGGCTATTAATACTCAAGCTTATGGCATTATATAAAGAAAAGAGAGAAGAAAGAGGAACTATATGGCTGAAATCTTCTAACCTGGCACATCTGACTATGTCTTCATTGTGCCAATTATCAAATTAACAAGTTGAAACTAGTCTGTGCTATGAAGGGAGTTCCTCTCCCCTTCATCTAAAATTTAGCTCATTTGAAATGTGCGAACTTCCAGAGGAAAAAAATGGCCCACAGAGAGATTTTTTAGGAAATGATCAGATTGTTTTTTATTCCTCCACTTTCATTTTTTGTTATTACAGAACTGTGGGAAGCAGCAACGTGTTGTCTGACACATGGACAAGTGAATGCACTTACAGGAAGAGCAGCTGTTTTACTCTAACTACACGACATGTTCTTTATCTCTTTTTTTGGGCTACATTTGAAAGTCAAAAGGACAAAAGGGCAGACACAACACACACACAGACAACTCCTGTTTTTTCTTGCAGATAAGCAGCTGGATGGGTGTTTGGATTGGAGCAGGGATTAACTGGCCTCTAACTTTGCCAACAGTTGACTGGAAACCCACCACAGGGCTTATAGTCACATGCATGCATAAATGTCCAACTATGGTGGGAATACATGCACACACTCACTGGCAAACATGAAAGCAGGCCTTTCTATGCTATAAATGAAAGATGGATGTTACTGCAAAGTGACTGACACGCTGCTGACAGATGACTTTGGCCACTGACACATTGAAAAATGTCATACTCCAAATTACAGTCAAAAATAGAAATAGAAATGGTCAATGATGGGTGAAGTTGGTGATAGCAGCTCAGTTAGAGGACAATAAATTAGCTTCTTCATGTATTCTGCCAGCTAACACGGGATGCAACAAAGTGACACTGAAATTTATGATCTGCACTCACAGAGTTGAGCAGTGCAGAACCTGACACAACCTCTCCAGAAACTGATGCACGCATGAATTTGACCAATTTTGTTTTGTTTTGTTTCAGCATGTAACTCAGAAAAAACATTTTTCATGGACACATCACTTTAACTGAGACTGACGCAAGGGACTGAGAAAGAGAAAAAAAGAAATGTAAAAGGGTCACTCCACTCACTGCAGTTACACTGTTGTTTAGTTACTGCTCCATTATTACTGTACTTTTTGAGTAAATGAAAAAAATCTAAAAATGATGATCCTTCCACCCTAAGCAAACACGCACATACAAGCAAAAACAGATGTGCACACAAACAGCAACAGCTGCTTTGATGTGCTGCAAAGTTCTGGTGAACACAAGGTTTTGGAGAAAAGCTGATGTTTGCTCTGAATAATTTTCACTTACAGAACTATCTCTATTTGCTTCAGTAGTGTCATGGACACACAAAATAACAACATCAGTTAATGGAAGTGGTGAGTCTGCAAGAAAAGAGCAAAAAAAAGAAACCATTGCTCATCATTGCCTTTCTTATGGATGGTTTGAAAGATGTGTCTGATTTCCATAACCTCATTGTAGTAATACCCTGAATGGGGAGAATGAGTTCTTCCAATCATCACTCTGATGAGTCATTTACAGTACAATACCTGCTGTGGAAGGCTCAGAGGAAAGCAGTGATTCATGAGACAACAACATCCTTTTGACAAGGAAAAATGGTATAAAAGCTGGAAATTCATGTCTAGGCGAAGAGGATCACTGATAACCTCGGGGGAAGAAAATTAATCTTGTCATCTGTGAGGCAGCGGTGATATTTCAGTCTCGGAAGATTGAACTTTGATATAGAAGAAAGAAGGTGTTTGGTCATGAAGGTTTCAGGTGCAGATAACTTGAATTTTGACAAATGGCAGCAAAACAGGTGTGCAAGCTTTTGTCCTTCAAGGTACACATTTGGGAACGCTGAACTCAGCAAGTTATCAGTGAGTCACACTGAAAGCGCTGACTCTCATTTTATGGCGCTGCTCTGGAGATGACTCAGGAATGGTTTTTGTTTTTCTCTGATTAAAACCTAGAGAGACAGATCTCTCCATACATCCCCTGTTCTTGCTGAGACTTTTGTGTGGAATCTAATTTATACTTATCTATACTGAACTGTAGACTTTATGTCAGCACATTGCAGCATTTCACACACATGAAGCTGGAAACAGACCCATGCTGTGGGAGTGTGTGTGTTCGAGAGAGAGAGAGAGGAGGCCAGGAATCATTTTAGACAGGAATGGCCTGATGGGATAACACAGCATGAGGTCTTGGCCAAGGGAAACACACAGTGAGCCAGTGAGTGAGCACATGTCCTCTATTTTCCAATGCAGTGACAAGTTTACTCCATTACCACTCTGCCTACTTTCCTACTACAATTGTCTGAGCAGATTAACTGGACATCAGGGCACGCGCATGTAGAACAACTTCCTTGAATTCAACAAATGGAAAGTGCTGTCATGTAACTGAAATGGCCACAAGTGCTGGATGATTATACTCACAGAAAGTCTTGTAATAAGGCCCAGAAAACTCAGGTCATCATCAGTTCTTTTCAAAGTTGGGTGGAAATCATCAGGCTTGGAGCTGTACATGAAAACTACAGAGTTGTATATTTAAGTGTGACTCTATGAAGTGAAAACGTCATGATTATACGAAGCAATTTAGTTAAGGAGCAATCGTTGGCAGACATTGCCGATCCCCGTGCATAACATGGACCTTACATTTCTGCATGACTATATCATGGCACAAATTGCTTTTCTAAATGTCTTTTACAATTCAATCCCTACTGGCAAAATGATGTGAATTTGGCCAAAAAACAGACACAGACTGAATGGCACCATGGAGTTAAAGCAATTGACATTCATTCAGCCTGTTGGCTTTAGTCATTCAGACTTATTTTAGCTTATATTTCAACATTTGGCAGGGAAGAATTATTTAGACTCCTTTGATTTAGTTGTTTCAGGTTGAAGAGTTGAAGAGTTTATTGAAATGCCCGCTGAGTTCATGGCAGATGATGTTAGTTGAGTTTGACTTAATTCCACCTTCTGATGATCCTACAGTGAACATTGCTTTTGGATGAATTTCAAAACAACTAGAAAAAATGCTATGGGGAACTCTTTGATTAGTAATGTTTCTGAGAATCAAACCATGCATTGTGTGTTAAAATTGTAAGAAAGAGCAAAATCCACAAATTTACTTTTTGAATTTCTTTTATTTACATGGGAAAGTGATTCACAACCTAAAATCTTTATTTCCTTCTGCTTTTTGTCAGTTTGCAAATCACCGTTAGATCCCTTTCAGTACTTTCAAATTTCCATGACCCTCTTTGTATTTGATCCTTTCTGTTCTTTATTATCTTATTGAATGCTCCCATTTCCAAAGAAGTGCAGTGTCAAGGGGGTTGACAAAGTCTTACAGTAAGTGAGTCACAGTAACATCAACTTTAAATATCCTGTTTGAGCATGCTTAAATCCAAAACTCAACTCACTTTGTCTGCATCTTTTTCTGGCCTGCAAAGTCATGCAAAGTTCAGGTAACATATAATCAGGCAGAGAAAACATCTGCTGAATTCAGTGTAGTGATGATATAGCATTAAATCCCTTTTTATGCACAGATTTTCATACCCCAATTAAGCAAGTGAAGGTCTTTTTTTACAGGTCTTTCTTCCTCCAGTAACTGTGTCCTCAAAGTAAAACCTACCAGTTCTACCTGTTTCAGTACAATTTTGTTCAGATTTCAGTACACAGTGGTTGTGAACACCACTGGGATTATCTAAGATGAAACCCAATCAAATGAACACTGAAAAACTAAAGCCCCCAAATGGTCCACTGTCTTTAAAGTAGCTATTGTTTGCAAAATGTTCACAGCTTGTTTCCGTTGCCCCCAGGGACCAAAAAAATCAGTTGCTGGTTTAGACTTGCACACATCAGCCTGTGTCAACATTTTAGTGTAGTTATTTCAGAAACCTCTGTCCAACAACAAACGAAAACTGCCCCCATTAGAAACATTTACAAATACATTGCCAACGCATAAAAAATATTTATAAACCAGAGAAGATTTTTATTAAAACATAATTGGCAGAATTATAACAAAAACATCAACAGCAGCAGCATAAATCTGTTTATTAATCAAAATTTGCATGCAAAGCTTAGCGAAAAACACATAATAGCTGCAGTTTTTGTATATCTGGTTTTTCAATTTAGTTCAATTATACCATCACTCAGGCAACAATGACCAATGAAACTTCATATTCTACTGCAGCTTTTTGGCTTTTGTGTGATGCAGAATGAGGTGGAAGGTTATATCAGGAGAACTCCACTACGATAAAGCTGGTAGGAACTTCGGTGCCTGTCAAAGATCCAAGCAGCTGGAGGTTTTAATGTTTCCTCTGTCTGTCTGTGTGAGACATGTAGGTCATATCTTGTTGTGAGACTGATCTACAGCTGCCTGCGGCTGCTGGAAGCTCAGCCTCTCCTCCCACCCAAACCTCATAACTCTCTGCTCTGTGAACTCACTGCTTTGACCCCCCCTCATCATTAGAGTGTTGCTTTTATGTTGTGTCCAAGAAAACTGCTTACCTGCTGATTTACTGCTCCGTGATGGGCTTAGCCTGACAATGTAAAGGAGGTTTAAACAGCATTTTATTGACTTACAGTCAATGTGGTATGTGCGTGTATTATTATGATATCTTCTGACCCAATATGACAATTTTATTTAGTGGGGAGAATTGATTTAAACTATTAAAGCAGGACACATGTTGTCTGAGTCTGTATTTTAATCCTTCCATATGGCTTTGGCTACATTTTAACATTAAGCCTAATAACTGTAATCAAGGCAAATCAAAAGGTCACACTACCAATGCCCTGAGAGAAAATGTGGGTAAAAGCACAGTCAATCCTGGAAGCATCAAAACCAGACTGAGCCAAGTCTTACATGAATCCATAAATCAATAACACTCTCATTTTGTTTTATGGTTTGATTTTATTTTTAATCATTTACGTCACAAATGTTCTCTGTTAGCCTTGGCTGTGCCTGCACAAGACAATGTGGAGGCCAAATTTCTGTGGCGTGTGATTTGGCATTACTCTCAGACCCCTTTCATCACAATAATGAAGTCCCCCTCAGACAAAAGTGTTAAAATGATGTGAGGATTCTCATGCATGAATGCATCCCAATGGCCTGTCCACACACGCATAGTCAGTCACACTCACAAACACAGATATCAAACACACAGAGCCCGAGACATTGATTGTCTGCCACCCTGCATGGAAATAGTGCTTCGTTATTTGGAAATTGAGTGATTTTACTGGAGTAAACAATGAATTACCTTTAATCACTTGTGGGAAAGAAACACAGAAACTGGAGAATGGAAAGAGCTTGCAGTGAAATCTCCAAGATTATGTCTGAGTTTAAAGTATAAATGAGCCGGTTAAAGCTTTAACCTCTAACCACAGTGTAACATGTAAGAGCCACATGTAGTTTGAATGACCTCACGATGTCACATTTGTTCAAGCATTGGCACCCTCCTGAGATGATGAAAACAAAGAAATGTCTCATTGCAGTGTGTCCAGCATGGTATGACAGCTTTCTATCAGAATTGTAACTTTAGTCCTTTCCTTAGATAACCAAAACCTTATTCAGGCTCGGAAAAAACTAAATAGAAAATGATAAAACCATTGTCACATTTTTCTAAGTTCTGTTTTACTTTATCATATTTTAGAGGCAAATACTGAACATTTACTCTCCATTCAAACTTTCATTCAAAATACAAAATAAAGTAAAAATAATATACAATAATATAAAATAGGCCAAACAAACCACCTCCTCACCCTTTACATAACTGCGACTGGAATAAGAGATAAGATACATGGATCGAGGTAAAGCTGTGGCAGTAAAACCTGAGCTGCCGATGCATGACGTGCTGTAAATGATAAGTGGAAACAGATCAATTCACAAAGACACTGACAAATGAGCTAGTGTGTCAGAGCTGATTCCTGATCCACTGATGGTAATGATTCAGATGGGGATCATTAGATCGATGCATCCTTAATAAGGACGTGATAGATAAAGAGGGAATAAAAGCATGTGAATGGACTGAGGCAATGCGAACAAGATGACAGAGAAATGACTTATGGTTCCCTCCCTTCTGTTTCATCTTAAAAAGCCTGTGAGTAATAGCATCAAGAGGACTCAGCAGACTCTCAGTTGGCCTACTCTGCCCCGGCCTGGTTCTCAGGGGCTGACATGTTTATATTGCTCCCTTGTCTTGCATAACCTTGTGCAGTGGGATGCAGTGGGACAAGTGCCATAGAGAGGAGGAGAGTGACACCAGGGATGAAAAAGCCCAATGCACCCACTGGGATGAAGAAGAAAAATGATATAAAGCTTTTTCAAATTGAAACTGAAACGCAGGATGCTTTGGCGGTGTTTGTTGCTTAAGCTTAGTTTTTTGCGGTGTTCCACTAATCCCCCCAAAGGAGAGATTTGTCATTTTCTCCACAGAGATCAGGTTCAGATAGAGAACTGTGCTGGAAAGAGCTGCTATCTTGTTTAAGGAGGCTTTGGCAGCATGGATATAGGTTCTGCAGGGTTCACATAGCCACACACACACCAGAGGTCTAGAGAAAATCTTTGGTGTAGAAAGTGGAATAGGATATTCATGCAGAGCCCAAGGCAGCGTCAATTGGTTGGCTCTAAACTTCAATTGGGAGCAATATTCACAGTTGAGATATGAATTATCCTTATGCGAAGCATAAGAGAGTAATGATAATTTGGCGAGAAAGCCATTATTGGCTCTGTCTGTCCTGATGTATTGTGTTTAATTTTCTCCAAAGCTCTGGTGTTTCAGCATCTCCAGATTACAATGAGCTGAAGTCAGGGCTTTGTGGACCGCTAACACTCAGCACCTCATCCTGCTTCTGTTCTAGTTTGAGTCTTAATTGTTTCTCATCTGGTTCATATTGGTTTACAGTTTGCAAACGGTTTGGCACACTGCAGAGTGCAGGCAGTGAGACATCCCATGTAGCGCTTGATGTTGCTCTCGAGGGGTGTTAAAATGAATTATAACGAGCGATGGTGGTACTGCTGATAGTGCTGTTGTTTGCCATTCGCATAATAAGACACAGCTTTGACTGGAGAGGGACACGCTACCACATGCATAAACACACGCACACACATACACACACTTGGATAGGGAAAGATCCTAGGTTCTCAGAGATGATAGATTCCCCTCACTATCTTTCACTTTTTGCACTTCGTCTTTGCACTCAGTGACACTCCATTAGCACTGTTGCCAAACATAAATCTTCCCAGGTTTGTGTTGGGCGGCGGTGGGGGGGGTGGCGGGCTCAGACATGAACGTAACCTGCAGGCGTCTGCATTTGTGTGTGTGTGTTGTGTGTGTATGTGTGTATTCAGGTCTATGACAGCAAGCCTATTGCTCTGACTCAACAGTCACACTTGGATAGGTTTGGTTGACCTGTGCGAGGACCCCGGCTAACTTTGCACAGGGTGCTTTTACATATTCGTTTCGTAACAGGTTTCATAAGAGCGATGGCATTTTGATTAAGGAAAGAAATGAAAGAAACATTCATGGGCACAGAAGGAGAAGAGTAATCAACCCCAGCTCTAAGCAATAAACAACCAAACAAAAACAAAATAAAGAATTCAGGAGAGCAATAAAATCAATACGCTGATCAATTAAGACAAAACAGAAGAGTTACTGTGTCGTGTGCATGTGTGTCTGTGCATCTGACATCTGTTTACTTTCTGTGTGGCACTGCGCTCACTACATCAAACAGCGAAAACATGCTGTAATAATGAGAAAGCTCTGTTTGCATAGTAAATAAACCTTGAACCCCTCACAAACCCTTTACCTCTGCTGCCACATGACCTCACTGACCAAAAATGTCATGACTGCAGCCGCACTACCTGCAACAAAAACTGGTGTGACAGGGATGGAGTATGATTCCTGGCTTGTGTGTATTTGCTTGTAAAGTTCATAAATGGGCAGTCATTTTCACTTTGTTAAGAGGTGGTACGATGTCAGAGCTGAAACGGCGCTGATATAACTTTGTACTGTACTGGTATTAAAGAGGATGAACATGCTGAATGTGGACTGTGATGTAATTTTGTGTCTTAACATGAATTAACAATCAATCCATATTCAGGAGAAGAATTTCCCTTCACTCAATACTGAAGTCTTTTTTTACTCGTACCTCTTCTGGTCTTTATACATGTCTTTAGTTACATTACATTTGGGAAAAAAACATCATCAAAGTGTGTTTCTACAAACTGGAAACACGTAATTTTTCAGTGCTCTTCAATTTCCATTTCCATACGATCTGTTGATCTGTTGAAATCTCATATTCTTTAATAAACCAAAGTTGTCTTGCTAGACATTGGCTGCACTAAGTGAGAAAATGTGTTATGCTTTTCTTTGTTGATACAGGGAAATTACCCATTTTTAATTAACATTTAATACTCCCTCTCAGCTTTACATGTTTTGCACAGTATTACATTTTTACTTAATCAGTCTGTAAAAAGGCTTCTTTATGACTCATTTAAAAGTAATTTGTCAGCACAGTTTAGCCAGAACCAATGTTTTGGTGCATAGTGTACCTCATTTAGATTTAAGTGTTTAGTCATAGAAACATTACCTTTCACTAAATCACCAAACTGTGTAAAGCTCAAGATATGAATCACTTAAAAGTCATTTGTCACATTTCCCACTGCAGAAATTTTTACATGGATCAGTGTATAACTGTGCTTTCAGAGTGAATACTTGAAGGTGAAAAGTGAGAATATAACATTGACCTGGCCACATGCTTTGGCTGTTCTCCAGATGTATGCTTATGCCTCCCACTTCTACTTCATCATTCAGGGTGACTGAGTAATGATGCAGAGGGAGCCCAGCAGCTGAAGTCTGGTCTGAGCCAGTCTGTTCTGGCCCTGTGTGCTGTGGCCCTCTTGCCTTACATAACCATCCACAACTGCATCCAATGGAGTCAATCGTCAAATAAACAATGAGCCATACACTCATTACCATAGACAACAGGACAAGGCATGTTGAGCAAAAAGTGTTTGGCCACCAGAAGAACTGAGAAGAAAAAATCCCGAAAGGTCAAAAAGTGTGTTTTAGGATATCAGGGGGCCTCCACAATGGGGTTTTTAATCAGAAATGATGCTTGCATGCTGCTCGATCTGAGTTATTATTCAGTAGAGAGGCCACAATTGAAGCCACAAGTTTTGTGGAATGTGTTTTTCTCATCATTACTTCACTTGGATGTCTGACCTGTGCAGACTGATGTATGTGCAGAGTTTGGCTCTTTTCACGCTCATACGCTGAAGGGGGCAAGTATTTCTGTGCTCACCTTAAATCTGAGTTTAACATGTGCATGTACCCATATGGGTTTGTGACATCACAACTTGTTTTGATGCCAGTCATGGCCCAATATAAAACTAAGTATGTGTGATGTGGTAAACTTGAAGCCTCCAGCACACAAACTCTGGGGATAAAGATGTAGGAGAGCTCTTGCACCTGGCAGTTAAAATTTTGAAATTAACAATATTTGCGCATTGTGTGTGTAAGAATTGTTTTCCATTGTTAAACAAATGCTTCAAAATAATTGCATTTATTTGTAGAAAAACACAAAAGTAAAATTTACCCTAGCTGATCTGATCAGTTTAAGAGTTTAAACCACATCTGAATACATAGTATTTTACATGTTTACATGTATGTGCAGCATGTACTCATTTATCAAAAAATACCTTTAAAACATGGTGACTCTTGGCTGTTGGGTGGTGTATTCTGCAATTCAGCAGCACCTAATTTTAAATAATTGTGTTTTTACTGATTACCACTATTGATCGCACTAACTGGTTGTGTAATGTCTAGAATCCTCTTTGAAAATGCACAGCGCACTAGGCATTCACACATGTGAATTTGTCTATCTAGACAGATGAAAACAAGAATTATGGTCCCTTTTTTGCTCTGAAGTGTATAACATATACAATACCTGCAGCTTGTTGTGTTGCGTGTCCAATCAGAGACAAATCGGATCTGCTTTGCTCCTGCTTTAAAAGATTTAGTGTGGAGTTACTCTTTAAATCAACATTTTTTTTTTACATGTAATATATTCTGCAAAATATTGTAAAGAATACACTGCATCGATACAGATGTTTTCAATGTGCACTCAGCTTGATACAAGATTCAGTATCATATTATTTCTCCATCTGTTTTTTCTGTATGTGATGCCTGTTTGTCACGCTGGGAAGTTGCTCTGCTGCACAAGACAGTATCCAGCACTGACATAAAAGAAAAGCATTTTGCCTGTGAGATGGAAGCTATGAGTCATCACGTGCTGTGTTTCCAATCTGTTATGGAGACATCATCCCTCAATCTGTCTGTCAACACAAACTTATTTTAGGCATGACGATACACAAGCCAAATATACATACATTTACTAATAATACTGCTAATGTGTTAAGTGAAGTTAAGTATAATATGTTTACACGAAAACATTTGATGATGATGCCTTGTCATTTTATGTACTATATTGATAGGTTTATTACAGGAAGGATTACAGACTAATTGATTACATGTGAGGCACTTTGATAAACCTGTTAATTACACGCTGATGTGAGTTTATCCAAGTTATATTTCTACCAGATTAAGGCACTGTGACATCTTAATAAAATAAAATAAAATAAAAAAATGTAGCACAATCATGTTCGATGTTAAGTGAATTATGCATTTATTTTATTATTTAAATCAATAGATGAACCAAAACATGAACAGCATCAAAAACAAAAATTATTGTTGCTATCCTGTAAGAATGATATATAAACTGTATATACTACATTTGTTACGATTATAATGGTTAAAGTAATAATGCTCAGAAAATGCCTAATATGTTATCAGCATTATGACGATGCCTTTTTCAGATAATACCATATGCAAATAATTTAATTAGGTGACAAAGTTAGTTTACTTCAATTAGTTTAAGCTCAACCAGTAAAGGAACACTTAATCTTTTAGTTTAATTGAAGTTTGAAAAAAACAACAACAAGGAAAATCAAACACAAAAACAACTACTTAACCTATCAACAAACATATGAATTTAAATATACTTATTAATTTTTCTTTTAATTTGATCTTCATATTTTTCTACTTTGACTGTAACTTTGTATCTCGGTAAATGTGCAGCTTATGATCTGATTTCAGCAAACATAGATTATATAGCATGTCAGTTATATAATAGTTTATACATAAGTTATAATTAATTAACATGAGCTTTGAGAGCCACAATCTGTGCATCAACAGTTTGAAAAAATAAAAGATCTGATTCATGGGGAGAAATTACATTTTTGGAGAACATCACCATATTACACAAGCTGCACGTGCAGTCTGTCAGCCTGGTGTGACTCATGACAAATGCGTGGCATTTGTGGCTCATATGTGTTACATTATCACAATCACTGGCCTTACACTGCCAGGGTCAGTGACAGAGCTGGTGGCTTGCATCAGGGTTTAGTGATGTAATGTACATTAGATGGGAAGAGTGAAATGGTTAAATACACACTTTGTGGTCTGCAAAAGAATCCTAAACGGTATGAAAGAATGAAGGATTTAACAAATAATAAAAACACTGCTGGTCATCCGTCATGTGCCCCATGTCTGCAACGGTTGCTTTGATTTATGCTGCATCACAGCTATCCGCCCTCCATAGGAAAAATGAGCTCGCACACTCTGTCAGTGCTTCTCTAAACACAGACTTGGAAATACAAACGTGTCTGTCATCACAGGTGGGATGTGCAGTGTGTTGGCCAGCTGCCAGTTGGCACCTCACCACAGTTAGAGTGACAGCTACATGGTGCAGTGATGAAAAAGGTGAAGTTGGTGTGTTTAAGAACAGCACTGTGTACATTATGCTCCTGTATCCATAAGGCTGAGCATAAGGACATGAATACCACTCATTTTGGATAAGGCCAAAGTACAACTTTGGTTAAGGTTTTGGGGGAAAAATGGATTATGTAAAACAAGGCTAGGCTGCTCTTCCAGTGAACAGAACATGATGCAAGGCATTTATGGCTGCCCTCAAAATTGGAAAAGTGTGATAGAAATTAACTCTACAGTGCCCTTCCAGTGGAGATGAAGTGCCACATGGACTGCATTATGTGCCAGGAAAGTATTTCGAAGTGTTTCAGCACAAATGCATTACCACCCCTGAGTCCATCCCTGTACTTCCTGACATTATGTGCAATCAGTTGTCACACAATATAGGTAATTACTGCAACTACAGAGCTTTTCGCTAGATTTCTGTAAATTACAAAGCATGAGATAAGGGTGGACGAGGACACATGTGCCCTTGTTGTTTCAGTGCCAGGCTTGGATGTTCAACGTGTGTCAGATGATTCAAATGAACTCTGTGGAGAAATCTCCAGAGCTGTCATCCCTGTATCCCTCACTTTTATCACAATCCCAGCACTGATGAGGGGGATTAATGCTGAATTCCTTACCTTTAAACCACTCAGCAAGACTGTCAGTTCGATGGGATGCTGGAAAAACACTGACAGAGGACAAGTCACAAAAGACAGAACAAGGGGAGGGTTGCACATTATCATGTGAATGCATTTGTTCGGTGACATCACTGGCGATGCCTGTTCAAGTGGAGTGGAGTCTGTCTGCAGACCAAAATAATACTAGGCAGATCAGAGGGATTTCATGCTTTTTTCAGTCTGCTGGCTGCATGTTCAGACTGACTGACCACATAAACTGGCTTTGGTAATTTGATAAATACCCATAAACCTCCAAAGGTTCACACTCTGATAGGAGACAGTATATAAGAACCATGGAACTGTCAGTTGTCTGGCTCCCATTCTTAGGGGAGCAGGAGAAAATATTGGTGTTATTAAAGGCAAATGATAAATAGCGACAAGTTGGTGATGAGAAAGAGCCACAGGTTAAATCAGCTTCTGAGATACTGTCAGAGCCTTGAGTTTGGTGTGGGTGTGTGGGTGTGTGTGTGAAAGAGAAGACATTTACTGACAGCAGAAAAAGAAGAGTGCTGCGAGGACAGGAAAAACTGCACTCTCTCATTAGTACTGTAATGTTGATGCATGTTGTTTCAAGTAGGAGAGGCTGAACTTACTGTAGATTAGATAAAGTGGCAGCTCCACAGTCTGGTCTGTGTCAAAGAAAGGTCCATTGTGTCATTCAGTCATTCAGCTCCTTTGTTTGTAAGACTGACCTGCTGTACACTGAATCCCACAATTATCACATATGATGTATGATTAGGGATACATTACAGTATGTGTATTTCTACATTTTTAAATGTTCATTACAAAAGCAGAATATAACTGTTTCTATTAGCTGTGGGCCACTTATGTAACAACCTTTTTTTCAGTTTTTCCCGAACTGTGTGGTGGGTTTCAAAAAACAAACTGTGAGTGAAAAAAGGAAAGAAATGAGAAATAAGAGTCAGCTGTATGAGACCCACTGAGGATTTTATTGACTATGAATGGAAGCAGACATGATTGTAGATCAGACCTTTCTTTTTTTCCTTAAGTTGCTGACTTGCAGTAAAATAATGGTCACGCATTGGGCCGTGTGAGGTTAAGATAAACATTGGCATGAATGACAACTGACAACTGAAACTTGTCTATTTTTTTTTTTAACAAACACAGAAGACTCGAGTGTGATTTTAAAACAAAAAAACAAGATAAAAAAACAGAAATGTATATAGGAGGCTGCATGGAGTGTCTGGAAAATAATATGGAAGTGAATAAATTGATATATTTTTGCACATTCCATGTGAGGTATGGGGTTAGTGATTACGGGGGAGTTAAGAAAGGAGTTGAGACGCTGTTTGAGTGGGAGACAGATATTTGGCTCTGGTTTTGGACTGGAAAGTTAAAAGAGTTTGGAGTGGTGTCCAGGCTAGGATCAAGTATGGACGACACTAGGGTGGGAGGAACAGGTCTGAGTCTGGGGCTTTGGGACGTAATTACAGCTAAAAGTGATCCCGTGTGGGATTTCAAGGTGGGCGAGCACAGAACACATAATGAAGTTTATGTTTCTCAGGCTGGCTCTGTGGTCTCTGTTTAACAGTTTATCTGTCCAACATTTGGAGTGTCTCTGCTGAGGCAGGGGGGTTACACATAAACTCTTTTTCTAACCTTATTGTCATAAAGTTCCTCTATACTTCACGATGAAGAAAGACATTTAGACAATACAAATGTCCACATGAACAGAAAACTAACCACCCTTGTATTACAACAAAGTTGAGAGTCTACAGCTATGCTAGCAGCACTATGGATCTGTGATGTGGGCTAAATGCTATGCTGTCCATAACTTAAGCAAAGGTAACAATAGAACACAACTGCAGTGAATTGTTGCTTAAAACAAGGTCTAGTGTTAAATAATAGCAGAGGTTATGATACAGTGACACCTCTCTGTTGAATTACCGTCTCTCTATACCACAGTTATGACTCTTATGAAAAGTCACTTTGGTCTTTTACTAATTTTATTTATTAGCTCCCTTGAAAGCTAACGGATTTTGCAAAATCCAACATTATTTCCAGTGATAATGGGTTTTGAATATTCACTTACATGGTCTTTGGTTGTCATACAATGTCAACTGCAGTATGTTTAAAGTATAGTTAAGGCAAAACAAGGGAAAGTTTGTGGTCACCATCCCTCTCTAACTGATCCATTTCACTTAGTCACTACTTAAATAAATTGACATATTTGAATAAAGCATTTGTTTCTTTTACCTTTTTAAAGCTCTACAAGGCTTTTTCTAAATAGTGTGGGGTAATGGTGGTGGTGGTGGTTTTGGTTTGTGTGTGGTACTGGTGGCAGCATTATGAGTTGATTTCTCCACTGATTACATCACACTGTGGCCTTAACCTTTTCACTGTTTATGGATATTTGCAATAGACTCTCCAGTGTAAATGGTAAGCCGCAGGAAGTTACAGAGATCTTTGAACTAGGTGTGACTGAAGTATTCTGTGTTCTGTACGAGGTCCTTGTGCCTAAACACAGGCCTGTTTCACATATAACACTTTTGTCCATAACTTCAGATTCTGTAAACCGACTGGACCCTCTTAAAAACAACCTCATACAAAACATACATGATTTCAGCCTGTGCTTAGTTAATGTGTTGTACAGACTCCCATAATACACTCATATGGGTAACGGTATTGTTTGGATTTTGTCTAAAACCTTTTTATGGGGCCATTAATCTCTCTCTCTGTATCTTACATACAGAAAATAAAATACAATCAGTCTGTGTTCAGACTGTAAGGACAGGAAATGGATACCAGGTATCCCTATTTGCAAGTGTGCATGCCCTCTCACATTCTTTCCAAACTCTGAACAGTCCAAAATCTGTCATGTCATAAGAAACACACTCATGCAGTGCATTCAAAGAATAGAATATTAGGGGTATGAGGAGAACTTCATGAAGATCCTCATCCTCAAACACTTAAAAGAACAGCTTGCAAAGCAATCAGTGCAGGTATAATAATCCACTCATCTTACTGTTGTGTGCAGTGTATAAGGCAAATTTTATAGTTTGATCAGCTTTGGCAGCTGGAGAGCTGCAAGGTTTTAAATTTGGTCTCTAGTAGTTTCTAAAAGGATACATATAATTGATTAAAGAATTTCAACAAAGTGGAGTTTTACCAGTAAAAGCAAAAGTTATTCCCATGTGGAATGACGCACGGCAGACATGCCCTTTTCCTCTTCCCATGCATGCTCTTTGTTAGCCAGCAAGTGTTGGCCACAAAATTCAGTGTTGTCTGTGAAGATTATGGTACCATATAACCTGCACAGCTTGCTGCCTTTGATTTGGATCATGAGGCCTGTTTGTCTGATCCACTTTCATGTTTTTGTTGCTTTACAATGAACTTTACTGTTTTCTAAAAATGAACATGTGATTCCTACCACACCTAGAAACATTTTGTCCTTGAATGAACTCTTTTAAGTGTTAATCCAGTGTTAATCAAGACACATTATTAAGACACGCAGTATTTTCTAAATAATACATATTTTTTGTTACCATATTTTAATTTGTAACTGGTGTCTGTGTACTAATGAGAGCAAGTGTTCTTTTGCCAGACATGTTGTGTAATACTTCCAGTGTGTTCTGGGCCTACTGCTGTGACTGGATAGGCCAACACGAGGTTTAAACACAAATTACTATCTCACAGCCTGTGGTAACTCTGTGAACACTATTCTTACATTGTTGCTTCACACTTTACTCAAATAAGATACCTTCTCTGCACAACGCTAACATCAACAGCTTGCTAGAAGAACTGCTGACCAACATAACCTCTGAATAAAAACAAAGAAATCACACATAAGAATGTGTTCACTCATTAATCATCCCAGTCATTAAAGCCATCATCATCACCATGTGTATGTGTGCATTGCATTTGAATGTGTGTGCACACGTGCCCATGTGTATTCAGAAGCTTTCTCCAGAGAGCTGTCAGAGCTACAGTGACGTTCTCCATGTCCAGAATGGAAGTCAGATTGAACATTATGGATGGAAAAATAATCACTGCGTTCACACGTGTGTGCAACTTTGCATGTGCGCACACGTGCAGGGGTCAGTGAGGGGCCCAGAGATGAGGATGGTGAAATCAAATTAAATCATAAACCTTGAGCAGTTTTTGATTCCTCACACATGACTGAACTGACTTCACGTTGCTGAAAGTAAAGCAGATAATTAAGTTAATGTTGTTAAAAGCTGCTACACTTTGGACCTTGTTGAAAATAAAGTGAAGCATTTGAAGCCGTTGCTAATACCTTTTGTGTGGGTTTTTCCATTTCTGTAAATACAACTTTCTGACTAATCAGTCTGTCAGTCAGTGAGCCAAAAGCAACAGAGATGCATAGCAGTTCAGACTTTCGGATCTATATCTAACTATAGACTGTAAACAATACAACTGGCTCCATACTGTGTGGGGTCTTTGTGTAAACAGTCCAAAAGGCCATACTGTTTACAGTTGTTTATGTGAAGTACTTTATGGTGGATTACACCATAGGATGTTGCCTGTTTGTTCTTCAATCACTGTTCAGTTGATGAACAGGGCAGGAAATCTGAGTTTCTGGCAGCAATTTGTGTTAGTAAAGATATATAGATGAACTTGAGTAGCTTATTTGATCACATCTGTTTTTCACATCAATGGCGAAGTTAAGGATGTTTTGGATGTTTTTTCATGCAATTTACTTTGTTCTCTTCAGTGGATCCATTATCCTTATGACAAATAATAAAGAATAAAAAAAGGTCATCAGAAGATTCTATGGTAAGAAGTGGTAAATATAAGAGAAGAAGAAGATTATTAAGTTTATTTTGTGCTGAAAGCCTTGTCTGACATTAGAGAACAGATAATTGAGGCGTAGCAATTTTTTTCATGTTTTACTGTACAAGAACTGGCACATACCATAGTTTACTAACAGCATTTTTCTGCAATTGTACAGAATTTCTTTTGTATTTAATACTGAAATAGTTTGCAATGAGCTTGGTGACACATTTAGTTGCTGTTATTAGTTTTTTTAAACTATATTCTTCTTCTTCTTCTTCTTCTTCTTCTTCTTATTATTATTATGCTTTTAATTCTTTGCCTATGTATTTTTACTTTTCGGGTGTAAAGTATGAATAATATTAGCAAATTAACCTTAGCATTTGGAAAATGGTTTTTGACCTATTGAATTTTGAATCTTGGCTTCACCTGGGAGCAGTCGTTCCCCTTGCTGTCCACTTCATTGTAAAAAAAAAAAAAAAAAATCACGACATTTTCTAAAGTGTCTGTTTATATGTACATAGAGACGGATGTCATTTTGATCTTGTGGTGAGCTGGGATAATCCCATGTGCCTCTATATTAAAACAGGCTCTTCAGTTGTGTCTATGAAGTTTGCCTGCAAAGTGTAATTGACATAAGCACCCAAAACAAAGAAAGGATGAATCAAAGGCATTTGGCAAAGAAGAAACCTGTAATCAGCTTTATATTTTGTCTCCAAGAGTGTACCTGTCCTGTAATTCCCATTGTGAGCTGGGAAAATTAAAGGTCATTTTCTGCTTGTGTATGCATTTGCATGAACACATATGGCTTACAAACTAAGGCCTTATATATGAGTAAGCCCACCTCCTGAAGAGAGTTTCTGTTCACAAAGGATTTAGCATTCTTACAGAGAAACTAGCCGTCACTAAAACACTGAGGCTGCCTGTGCAGGACGTTTCCTCCTTGAGCAGGTTGGCACATGAGAGAGAAACTTCATCAGGGGAGTGTATTTTGCACTTGTGTTTGTTTTTTAAGGTTTTCATCTGTCAGCTGCAGGATCCTGCTATAACGCAATGAGATCATCATCATCTCCACCCCAAGGAAACTTGAACGGCTCTCCTCCAAACACACACACACACACACACGCACACAGACAGAATGTCACCATAATGGGAGAGTCATTTGGCAAGTGTATACCTGCTCTCTCTTCATCTGGAAATGGAAAAAAGTAAACAGAGGAATGTGTGAGAGCTTGTTCAACAGAGGTGTCATTGACCCAGGTTCCACTTGTCTGACCTGATTGATGTGCCCACACTGGACACTTTAAAGAGGCCCGAAGTGATTTTTCAGCGTAGTTCCCTCAAAGGTTTCCTTCCTCACTCTTACAGACAACTGACAATAGTCCAGCGTGATAAGTTTGGTTGAACATTTTTCATTTGGTTTGTGATCTTTTCAACATAAGTATAGAATGGGATTGACTATATTAATCTCAAAGTTCAAAGTGGTTTACACCCACAATCAATGCCACCAAGCAGAGTTATTGAAAGGAAGTACAGAGTTCTGTTGTAACCACAGTAAGTCAGTAAAAACCATTACCCTAAAAGTATGTGATACTAATAGGTGAGGTCAAAAAAACAATAACGACAACAAAAAACAACACAAAAAGCATGCGGAAAGGCAGCCATGTAAACAGCGTAAATAAGTAAATTCTACATGCAATAAATAAATAAAAATTAGAAGAGACAATTAATATATGTTGTTGGACATTGTTTTAAAAACTACTGGAGGAGTGAAAGACCTCCTGAACCTTTCATTGCATTTTGGCAATAAGAGTTGCTGGTTGCTTCTGATTCTTTGCAACGGATGAGCATCCCGTGACAGAACGCTCCTAAGCCTCCCTCTGTGATAGTCTTCAGAGAATCTGGAGTCAGGCCAGTGAGAGATTCTGTTGGCTTCAGCTTGAACTTAGTGATCCTATCCTTGGCTGTAGTGCCTCCGCTCCAGGCAACAGCAGCATAGAAGTGAACACTTGCTATAATACTTTGACAAAAACAAAACACATGTAAAATAAAAAAAATGGAATAAATTTGTTACAAAGGCCTTTGTCAATTTTCAGAGCTTTCCATCTCAAAAATACCTAACATGTATTAAACCTCGCTTGCTTCAAGTTTTTTCTTCATCATGTCAAATGGCCACCAGAGTGATCCCTGATCCTCCATTCTTAGGCCACTATACCTGGCAGCACTGGACTCAATGCAAAAAAAGACTTACATTAGACTAAGTGTTAATGTGACCCAGCCACATTGTAAAGTCTTCAGTGTTATGTCATGTGCAGCTAGTACCCCATATTTGAGCTTTTAGAGATGATCCTCTTAAAATAATGCTTTATTGGTTTGATTCAAATTGATTTATTCTGTGTTTACAATGTTTTTCTTACAGAATCAACAAAACCAAATATATATATTTTAAGCCAAGTAATAGTCATAGATTAGGCTGACATTTTTGGCAAGTATTGAATACTGCCTGTGTTTCTATTAGCTTTGCCTTTAGCTATGGGACTTGACAAATGTACAGCGTTAATTGATAGGTGAAAAACACAGCTTAATATTTGTTGAAGGTGCGCATATTTTCCACTTGTCATTGCCAGTAAGTTTCCTCCTTCTCATACCTCACACCTCAAAATGTCTGTGTGCTTTTGCTCTTTTCAGATGGGTTAAAAATGTCGCACCTTCATTCTTTAAATTAACTACCAGTTTTTCAGATGCATCATCATCTTTTGTTCGTCCTTTATATATGATGATATTCATTATGATTATTCAATCAAATTTTAGATTTGTGACATTTCAAAAATTTTAAAGTCCTTGTCAAGGCTCCATTCATGTAAATATGATCATTTATACCATTTAAGTGATTTTAAATACTGATTACAACCAAATACAAATTTTGTAATATTTATTTTTTTTATTTAGTGTTTAGTAGATTGTAGATATAGATATAAGTAGTATGATTTACATTTACATTTATGTAACGACCTGCCCCTGGAGACATCAGTGCCTCCATCTCCCCAGATCTCAGGGCCATTACACTAGCTTACCCATCAAAGAATCAACTACAATATCTTTACATTTATTCATATTTCATTCTTCAGTTATTGTGTTTTATCCTATATTTTTCAAAACATGAGTTATTTTTGTTATATTTTCCCTTTTCTGTACATATTTAACAAATTTAGTTGTTACAAAAATATTTTATCCCAATAACTGCATATTATTATTATATTATTAATATTTGATAGTGTTTTGTTTTTGTCTGTAAAATCACTACTGTTTTATTTTTAGATCAAATAAAACCGAGAAAAAAGAAATATGTAACACAGTAATTGAGCAGAAGTTAATAAATAAACTCATTCATCACAACTTCTTCCATAACCTGAGCAGTGTGTTGCCAGTGCTTTCTAAAGCAAATCTGAAACAGGAGCTCTGAACTGAAATTCAGGCACAGTATGAATGGATGGAGGTGACCTAATAAACAAACTGCAGGTGAGAAACTTCTCCTCATTCATTTGCATCTGCTCTTATAATCTAATGTCTCCATAGTTTGAAGCAGTTTTGAAGCATGTGTCGAGCTACAGAGACCTCTCACAGATGCATGAGTCAGACATCCCTGGGTTTCCACACAGTCATTATCCTGTCTAGAGCCCTGCTGACAAATGAAAATGGCTTGTGCAGACTGTAACAAAAAAAATAACCCTTCTGATACTGTAATGGCAACTTCTATTTATTCAGACTTAAGCTGTTACATAAGATATATGACATGACATCCTTCTGTAGGCAAGGCTGAGTGGGGTTGTACTTTAATGCTATATTGATTGTTTATATTTCACTGTTAATCATTTTGCGGTGGTTTCTTCGTGAGAATTACTTGACAGAATAAAATCTGTCAAACCTACTGTGTAACAGAGTACGGTCTGGTGTGCAGGCTGCGCTTGGCTTCCTTGATAAAGCTGGGGAATGAATCGACTACCAAAATAAAGGAAACACCTGGAAAAATAAGGAACACGAGCTATAAAAGCTGATGGGGAGCAGTTTCCTGTAGTGTCTGCTCAATGCCCTCAGAGGTAAGTTAAACACCAGTGTACAAAAAATGATTCTGGGCTATGATTTTATTCTCATGAAGCTGTAATTTCTAATGACAGAGGCGTGGACTGCTATGATTTTACTGTTTAAACATCCTGTGCAGAAACATCTCTAGGAACAACAACTAAACCTTCAATCAGCTCAAGTAAAAGTAAGAAACGTTATCATGAGCATGCTAATCTAAGCCTTTTTCCTTTGCCATCTTAGTCGCAGCATTTTCATCCATTTTAGCTATTGCTTGTATGGGAGATCTTGAAGGAACGCCTGAGAAAATGTTTCCTCCAACAACAAACCACTTACTGATGGAATTTGTCATGGAAGAAATTGTCACAGGGTTTACATCCTCCTCCTGCAGACTTGCGAGCACTTCTTTGCATCATACGCTGGGGAAGCCTTTATTTTTAGTAGGCTGTATGGTGAAATTGATTTTCTACGGGGACTTAAAAAAAAAGCCTGACGTAACTGGAACGAAGCAATTGCATTTGCCAGTTACTGCATGAGGGATCAAGGATGGGAAATGAGTAATTCCATGTGTACCATTTCTCTCTCTCTGTCACTGAGTCTTAGAGACTTGCTGGATGACAAGTGTGGGTGTTTAGGTCAGTAATGTCTTCTTCACCTCCTAGCTAATGGAAGAAATCATCATTTCGTACCATCAGCGTGCAAAGAAATGTTTATTGATGAAGTACTGCTCACACCAGACAGCCATATGGACACCTACTTCACCTCATGTGCAGATATATTGTTAAAATTTGGTTTCCATCAACCAAAATGCCACAGACTAAACAGTCACAATTGTTCCATGTAGAGAGTGATGGATTTGTAACCCATTAAATATTCCTACCTTGAAACTACCTTCTTGTCAAAATACCTTAAACTACTAGAAACAGTTTTGAGGTCGGGGAAGGTCACTGGTTTTGGAGATCTTTTCCCATTTCCCTCTGCACCCTGTATTAAGTTCATAATAACAAGATACCAGAAAAGCACAGGCAATAGGACCCAGCAGAGATTTCACAATGTATGCACTGTTTGTTTTTTTCCTGGTAAGGAAAGTGCATGATTGTTTTTCTCCTGACAGTGTTCAAGGAAACCAGTTGAAGAAGCAAAGAAGCCAGAGTGAACTCAAGAAAAGAAAGAAACGGTATTATGAAAACTGACTAACGAGATTATCTTTTAACATAGCACAGTATAGAAACCTGAGCAGAACAAGGATCTGTGCTGGTGTGCTGGGGCTTTCTTATTTTTCCTTGTCACTTCCTTGACACAGAGAATGACGTGTACTATACTTCTACCTGAAACCTGAAATTAATATATACTTTAATTGAATTAGCCCCAAAATCCATGGGGACATATACGCAAACATTTTGCAATAGGAAGCAATGTACAATGACATTGGTTACATATCTATTAACCTATTGATTATGCGCTATCACTAAAGAGATTAAAATAATTTCTTTTCATATGTCTTCCACAACGAGACGTAAGCTTGACATATTGTTGTTCATGTGATGTATGAACAAGTCAATATACGTCAAACATCTGATTTATTGACAAATTGGTATTTGCCTCTTCCTTTTTTGGCCTCAGTATTTGTTTGCATTAGAAATGTTTGCTGTATATATTTCTGTGTATTTTTTCATATATATATATATTTCTTAATGGGAGTACTATGCAGCATTTTATTAGCCACTTTTATTACACAATCACGCACAGGCGTTCAGACAGAGAACACAAGGGGACTATTTTCTCTCATGTGGCAGCGCAGCGGGTGTTGCCATGACTTGCATCAACTGAAATATGAGGAATGCTCCTCATGTTTGGGCCTTAAGCGTTTGAGCCAATGCACTGTTGCCACTGTTACACAATGTCACAGTAAAACCAATTCAAAACGAAATCTTTCTGTGGCCTCTCTGCATTAAACTTATCCAAAGCAGTGGTGGAAAGTGACAAGTAAAAGTCTGAGTCCTAGTCTTCTACTCTGCCACATTTCAGAGGGAAATTCAATACTTTTTACACCACTACATTTAGCCTACAGCTTAAATCTTGCGTTACTTGAATGACTGACAGGCGTCAGAGCCTCTAAGCTTATAACACATTTACTGACACCCTGGAAGTCTAAATGGCTGCAATAAATAGTCCTTTTTTTATCTTGACTGAACTCATAAAACTTTTAACACAGTGACAGTGATAACAGTCAAATGCTAACACGTCAGTCATTCCTTTTCAATATGCAGAGCTTTTAAAATGTGGTGCATTCTACAAGAGTGCATAAAGTTAGAGCTGAAACAACCAGTCATTTAATTGAGTTAACTGATTTCATTTAAGTTCATCATCAGAAAATTACTCTGCAACTGACTGAATGGATTGATCATTTAAACGAACAGTATTGAATTTTCTGCCACTAGGGATATCTCAATTAAACAAAAACAGAAGCTGCAGTCATTTGATGATGTGAAGTAGCACGGGATCATCAAAGTCATTGTCCTCACCAAAAGTTCACCAAGCTTCTCCCGGTTAAGAATCCAAAGCAATTGAACCTGGTGACTGAAAGTTGTTTCACATTCAGAATCAGAATTTTATAATATCATTTTGTGCATCACAGAAGGCTACCGACACTTGCTTAATTTGTTTTTCTGAAATTCTTAGGAACAATTCAGAAAACGTAAGGACACAACATACTAACAAATACAACATAGGTCTTTTTGGTTTTTAGACATTGTAATGCTTTTAAATTGCTTTTTCCATGACATCACAAAGAAAAAGAGATCCTGCTTTTCTTTCTCTAAAATTGCAGTAGGTTGAATCATTTTGGGTTCTGAACAATTGTAAAAAATCAAACTGTTGCTAGATTGATGAAAACCAGATTAATGCATAATGAAATAAAATCAGTTGCAGGAAATTGTTGAAAATTAATATTGTTCAATTACAACAGTAAAATGTTTCTTTCATAGTAATACTGAATTTGGTATTACTGATGATATTTACACAGTTTAAGTAAATTCAGTAAATAACATTTTCAATTCATGAATGTAACTATGGTGGTTTATTTCTTCAGTGTGGTACTGGCACTTTTACTCAAGTAAAAACTGATAAGAGATTACATGCCTCCGGTCAAGTGAGTTCAGTTCTGACCTGCTACCTATATTCCACTCGCAGATATATTTGGCACAAATTAGCTGTAAACAAACCAAAAACGTGCAATAAATAACTGCATGATATAGATGTAAATGCATAATAACTTAAACACATACCGTGTCAACTAAACCTGTTCATATTTTCTCCAGGTATTGATTTTTCCTTTTAACAAGAAATGCAAAAACTTACACGGATCAACATGGCGCAAGCCTACTCTGATGAACTTATGAAAGGGGTCAGAGGTTCCTGTGATGCAACTATTGTTTTTGTGTGATTGAGAGAAACACATTCACAGAACGACACTGCAGGTGTACTAACAGCAGTTAGTGATGTTACTGAATAAAAGTGGTGATTGATATATAACCATAAGGGCATGAGAAAGAGGAAACATTCACTTTTTAAAGAGAACATTCATGGCAGTGCCGTAGCTCCATGTGACACGTGCCACATGTAACTCATTTACCTGTGAATGGACCAATCATCTCTGAGACTGGAGTTTGAGCTCAAATATGTAAGGAATCCTTTTGATACCCTATCAGTCTGTGCAAACGTGGGATTACTGTTGTCACTCCTTAGCATGGGTAAGTGGACTTAAGAAACAATAGCACGTTGTGGCTGGTATCACACCATGTTTTTCATATCAGTGCGTGAAATTACCTGTACCAATCCATATTAGTAGCAGAAACTGTTTCCTTGCCTTATTTAACCTGATGCAAATCCATAAACTTGTTAAACACATTTTCTCCGCATGACATGAAAACGCTGAGAAATTCTTTCATGTTGTCATTTCTCTCTCTTGCACAATAGAGACCATGCAATTGCATCGTGTGTGTGGAATATTTGTATTCTTCAATTTTTGCCTGATTTCCTTCACATCACCTTGCAATGGAGGAAACATTCTGGTATTCCCGGTAGATGGCAGTCACTGGATCAATATGAAGATCCTGCTGGAAGAACTTCATGCCAAAGGACACAGCATTACTGTGATTAGGGCCTCCACCAGCTGGTACATCGCAGAAAAGTCTTCTCTATACACCTCCATTACCATTGAAATGCCTGAAGGCTTAGACAACTTTTTTGATGAGTACCTGCAGGAGCATATGAGGGTATGTTATTCTGAAAAATGATTTAGCTAGAAATGGTCATTAAGTCACTGACATTTTAATAATTACTTTTTCGTAACTGCTTTTTTTCAGGTGCAGAGAGAGGGGGCTTCAGTACTTTCGTTCTTCAAACTCATCGCGGATTTCTTTTCTATGATTTCCCAGGCCCACACTGTGTGGTCTGATGCCCTCATTTCAATGTTTGAGGATGAAATGTTGATCAAAAGCTTAATGGAGTCCCAGTACGATCTTGTTCTCACTGACCCAGCCATAGCACCAGGGGTTGTATTAGCCAAATATCTCAAACTGCCATTGGTGCTCAATGTTCGCTGGATCACCAGTGGTGAAGGTCACTTTGCAATAGCCCCCTCGCCACTCTCTTACATCCCTGTGCCAGGATCTGGCTTAACGGACAAAATGACTTTCTTCCAGAGGGTTAAGAACATTTTTTTCCACAGCATCATAATGTTCCAGCAGATATTTATGGTGGGGCCAAGCTATGATGTCCTCTGTGATAAATATTTTGAGGGAGGATGTGACATTGTCTCACTTATTCAGGAGGCAGACATTTGGCTGTTCAGGTCAGATTTTGTGTTTGAATTTCCTCGACCCACAATGCCAAATGTCATCTACATAGGAGGCTTCCAATGCAAACCAGCTCAGCCTCTCCCAGCAGATCTGGAGGATTTTGTTCAGAGTGCTGGGGAGCATGGAGTAATCATCATGACACTGGGAACTTTGGTTGATGCTTTGCCCAGAGAGGTTGCAGATGAAATTGCCAGCGTCTTTGCCAAGATGCCCCAAAAGGTAACACATGCAAGACTGTAATATACAGACATTTAATGCAGCCATTTATCCATCACTAAATACAAAAGCCATACTATTTTTTGTACAAAGAAATTAATAAAAGACTACAAATGAACAAATCACTCATCCAAAGTATACATTGAAATAAAATGAAGGGTTCATAGCCATGTGATAGACAGAGAGGCTGCCCACGTTGTCATAATGAGTTAGTATAAAAATGGATGTTTTGATAAAGGAATTGAACATTAATGTTAACTAACGAATGTTAAATGTTTTATTTTAAGGTTCTTTTGTGCAATTTGTCATTCAACTATATTTTAGTATTTTGGAAGGGGCTCTCAGTGTAAAATATATCTTTATTACATAATTTACACACACTCCAAGCAACCATTACATTATATCTACTGGAGTTTAGATATAAAATGTAAATTTGTAATGATTCTTTCCATTTTCTCATCAGGTGATATGGAGACACAAAGGAGAGCGTCCGTCTACTTTGGGCAACAACACCTTGATAGTAGACTGGATGCCACAGAAGGACCTCCTAGGCCATCCACAGACCAAAGTCTTTGTAGCTCATGGAGGAACCAATGGAGTCCAGGAAGCAATTTACCATGGGGTCCCTGTGCTTGGCATTCCCTTGTTCTTTGACCAGTATGACAACCTTCTTCGTCTGCAGGCAAGAGGAGCTGGGAAGATCATTCAGCTCAGTGATGTTAATAGCCACAGTTTTGAGCAAGGAATCAACGAGGTACTACATCAAGACAGCTACAGACAGAACATGCAAAGACTGTCACGTTTACACAGAGATCAGCCAATGTCACCCATGGATCAGGCCATCTTCTGGGTCGAATATGTGATGCGCCACAAAGGGGCCCCGCACCTGCGTACTGAGGCCTATAAGATGCCCTGGTACTCATATTACTGCTTAGACGTACTTCTGGTATTGCTGATTGGAACAGCTGTAATGCTGCTCTCAGTTTTAGCCTTTTTCAAGTTCTTATGCCACAGATGTAGAAGAAAGACCAAAACCAAGCAACACTGATTAACATGAGATTAGTTTAGAAATATGCCACAGTGAGTTCTCTAAAAGCATTACATTTAGACATATGGTACTTTCTTTGTATTTCTTTATTATTTATCAAGTAAGTCAATTTATTTAGCCAGATTGAATGGAATTAAGCCCACCTTTCAGTTTCAAAATTAAATGCCAAATATATTTGAACAGGTTAAGATTTCAGTTCAGTACCAATAGTTATAGTCTGACAGTCTGGTCTTCTTGTCGACATGATCTTATAGTTTTACATCTACTGTAATAATAATGTATGAAGCCATTGGTTCGCTGCCCAGACACTAATCATTGTTGAGGCTGATTTGGAGTTGTGGCCAGTTTCCAGTGTACAAAATCCTGAGCACTTCTTTATTTTCAATGTTTTTTGGCCTTAAGCAACCTAGATGTGACAAAATTAAGAAAGTCAAGACAATGTGCTGAATACTGTAACTTATTTGCCCCAATTTCCTTTATTTCTTGATTTAAGCAATATTTTTATTAATAATAATAGTAATAATAATAATGATCATTTTAATTTAAAGGGAGCTGCTTTTGTTTGTCATTGCTCCTGCAATACTGAATGCACAAAAATCTTTCTAACTCCAATAAGTCTCGAGGTACACGATAATGTTACGACATTAACATCTTTCATGAACTGTACGTTGTTTTAAGTTGGCTTTTGCTGTCTGTAACTCTATCTTTACCTCACAGATGTCTTGGACCTCACATGCCGACATTCCAGTGCAAGCCCTTGTCCATATCCCACACTTGTAAAGTAAATGCCCACAACATAAGCTAGACATCACAGCTGACATGTTTTGGCATGCATATGAGGCCAAATTTCCACTGGACCAGTTGGAAGAATCATACTGTAGTTCATTATCTCTTCAGGAAAATGTCATAATGTTAAAAAACCCCCAAAACCTCAGGAAACAGATGTTGCTGGGATATATTAAATATAATGTCAGTGTATGTGTTTTCTTTTGTTATATGACTGTGTGAGATACAGCAAAGATAATCTCAATGTCAAGAACACATTTATGCATCACAACCAGGATGCTGCAGGCAATCAGGTTTTATGAAAAACCTGGACATCGATTATGTTCTGCTTGTTATTATTTGTATTTATATCAATCCCTATAAATTACATCATCTACTAAACTAAAATCGATGCCAGTGAGAAGGCAAACCTCAAACATGACTATGGAAAATCCTATCATTTCAGAAAATAGACTGTATTAAAACCATTTGCCTCTCCTAAACAGCCAAGAAACAGATGCCTTGAAACAATCAGTGCCTAAAAGCAAAAATCTCTTTGATAAAATATAAGCTCAGATGGTTTTGATTTATAAAATGAGTGAGGTTGTCTTGGTAAATCCAACTACAAGCTAAATTACATATCACTTATCATCCATCGTAACACTGCTTGGTACTCCTAAACTTACTGATGAGGAAAGCAAATCTATGAAAATATTCCAAGGTACGAAGGCAGTGAGGTGATTTATGAGGCCTGGAGCCACATTAAGTAGAACGTTCAAAAGAAACATGGATGAAGAAAGAAACAGTAAGAATGTGTGTGTGGGTTTGCATATAACAAACGTGCGTGGAGGTGTAGAGCAATGTGTGTACAGTCACCAGTGATTTTAATGTCTTGTAATCCAACAAAGGAAAATATGAAAAGTGAACCAAATAAATAGGGTGAAGCCAAGTTTTCATGCAGTTTTGTGAATATTAGACCCACATTAGAATGACCTTGATGACCAAATGCCTTACCACACTGAGTTGAATGTAAATAATCCATAAGTGAGTCAGTGTTCTTGTATAAAATACAAATACATCTACATTTGTTACCATCCAACACACTGTGATTGAAATCTGATTTAATACAATTAATTAAGCCCTGTTTGACTTTTGATTTAAACTTGGACTTGAAATAAATCTTTTTGTCTGTTTAATCCATCATTTTCACAATATTTCACCATACTGGCTACTACATTCTATCACTAATAAAATGTCGTTTTGCTTCCGTTATTATCTAAAGACAATAAAGACAATAACTAGGGTGTGTTAGGGAGTGAGTGTACTTTGAATGTTGTAAAAGCGAATATTGTTACTTGTTGCTTGCTACAGAGTCCTTGTCTTAACACCATTGTATGTTGTGCTCATTGCAGTTCTTCTGTGGAGATTATGGGTAAGAGATTAAGAGATCAGTTGTACAAGGTGGTGGTAGGTAGGAATGTAAAGTGGAAATCTACTGATGTAGTGAGAAAAAGCTCACACAACTTTTTTATTAAGCTGTGACAAAATATCACAACAGTTTGGAGCATATGAGCATATATAGACAGGTGAGATCTGGATTAAGATGCAGAGGTAGTTTTAAGAGGAGGACATTTTGATCCTTTTTTCCATTTATCACCTTTGTAATCATTATAGCCAACAGGCATAACCAGTTGGGATATTGCTGTAATGGTAAATTTGAAATGGCCACTGACCTTACACTTTAAAAAAAGGGGAGGTGGTGGTGAGTTACAATTAAAACTCAATGGAGGAGTAAAATGGAAGAATTGATGCAATTGTTTCTTGTGTGTAAATCACATTTTAATGGTGCAGTAAAAACAAGCCAAACCAATAAATGTGAATCAATCTGTTGAATTTAAACAAATACGGATCTAATTTGTGTATCAAGTAGACAATAATGGGCTTATTTTGTCGCTATTTTGAACTGCAATTGATGAATGCCTCTTGTTTATTGTGGAAAAATTTCAGTTTTCCCTTCTCAAGTCAGATCCAGCACTTTATGCTGTGTTTTGCTGCAAAATGTGTCCTAGGAGATGTACTCCATGGTCTTCATCGTCTAAGAATAAATATACTGCAAATTCGTGTAATTATGAGTTGCACAACGTTTACATATTTTTGCCCCAAAGGGAGCCTCAACTTGTCCAGACATGGGGTCAAACACCCAAACATCTGCTGCAAAAACAGCCAACATGCATACATAAAACAGGTGCTGTGCATGTCTCTGTCTCGTCACTGGTATCAGCAACTGTGACAGTGAGCACACAGCCTTCCTCCATTCATGTCCTTATATCCCTCCCTCGACGTGTTATTAACTCTGACTTTTTTCCTGTCCTTCTCCCTCCTTGACTCTTTCCCTGACTGCGCACCCCCTGTTTCCTCGGAAAATCCCTCTTGTGATACTTTCTGGTATAGGATGATGTCACTGTGCATGTTTTGTGTTAAAGACTAGTCATGGCTGTGCTGTGAATACCAGTGACCAGATGGTACACAACAAAGGCAAAATAAAGACAACTGTGAAAAAAATTGAAGGATTGAGGAAGAACAGTAATGAAAGCTAAAGGAAGGTCTGATTTCATTCTATTTGACTGAAAGAAGGCATTTCTGATGCACCATTTGAAATTGATGGCTGCTGTACACGTGGATATACTGAAACTGGAAACAATTACAGCAGATATTTGACCTCACTAGACCACCTTCAATTGCCTGGATTCTGGACTGCATCAAAGCTCAGATTTTTCAGTATAAAAACACGACCGGGCCTAAACTGACACATTTATTTATTGGCCTCGTTCTAATGAGCTCTACTGAAAATCATTTGACCAGGATGTTAAGAGACCTTATTATTTGTTTTGGCAGCCTGTGTTACTACAAGTATAGAGATCGCTTAGCAGAAACAAGAAAAAGAAAATGTTAATAAATTAGCTGATACTTTAGAGTTGAAATATGGCAAAATGAAGTCAGTTTCTTGTCCCAAAGCCCAAGTTTGTGTGTGTGCACAGTAAATGTTAATTCTACAAAGCCATATTCCAAACCTCTTCTTCAAGCAACAAGAATGCACTTGCATTTCCATGTATCCCTTTCACATCATTTGAAAGTGCACACAGACAATGTGTATTAGTTAATCAGAGGACATTACGCTGACTTTTGTTTCCTGAAGACTTGCTTTAACCCTAACCACTATTTGCCTAACCATAATCATACTATAATCAACCTTAAACCACGCTTTCACCCTAACATTTAATGATTTATGTTATAGGAACTTGCATTTTGTCTCCAAAATTCAGGTAAGTCCCCACAATGCAACAGTCCCCACAGTGTAAGTAATACATGTTTACACACACTTTAACACAAAAAGGCCTGTTTGGCTTGTGCTCCCAGAGGGTATCTGCTGCAAGGCTTGACATCATTCTCTCCACAGACGCACAGCTCACATTAACTGTTCTCTCTGTGGAGGCACTACTGGCCAGAAGCACAAATGGATCCACTGAATCCGCACAACAAATCCTGTTCTGCTTTTTCTGGGCGTTTGCACATGTTGCTGTCTGTTGACTCTTGGCTCTCTGCCAGTAAGACCACATTATTTGTTCCCCAAAATCATCAGGCTAGAAACATTATGGCACCTGCACTGTCTCTGACTATTTCATGTGTCCTAACATTAGCACTCACCCACAGACACATGACACAGTCTGATTCCGATGCTCGCGACATACAATAATTTAAAGCATCTTAACTGGTGTCACATGCAAGCATAGACTCTGATTTAGAACACCAAAGGAGTCAAGCAATAACAGAAAATGGTTGGATGGGCATATGTGTGGTCTGACAATAAAGAACGTATTTAAATATGTGTAAATGATTCTAATATATATCTTAAGGATCACTGGTGATGTCTTTGGTTAGTTATTGAGAAACTAATTTCTTTGTGAATGAAAATCCATCAGTGGTCTGCTTTGTAAATAAGATGTGGCAGCCCTACTTGACAACAAAATGTACTAAAATATAAGCATATGATAACACCTGCAAATACTATCTTTACCACTACATATATTTCTTTATATCTAAGCCACTATAACACACAAAATCCAAACACGCTGTCTGAGATCAGTGGAAGTAGCGCATTATGAGTGATTGTTGGCACTTGGATCGTCTCTGCAGAGACTACCCTCAAGCTCCATAAATTTCAAATCCATAGCCATAGCCAGCTGGTTTTAATTTAGAGTTGGAGGACAGACAACAGAGCTGTCTGGCACTGAGCTTGGAGGAGAAGAGGGTACTAAGCCTAAGCCTGACTCCTTGAAGGGGATACACTGCAGTTTTAAGACAGTAAGCAAGTAAGTAGTGGTAGTACAGGATCTATGTGTCCCCAAAAGCATGCTACAGTGTCTCAGAAGGTCACACAGAATAATGACACTGTTGAAACTGAATTTGTCTTATAAAGACAGGTTACAGGCTGACAGGTATGATTATTACAAGCAACTTACATTCACAGACCATTTCATTGCTGACTTTCATTCAATGTATGTTTACTTCTTGTACTTTAAATTTTTTATTACATAAGTCTGATGAGGACTGTAAGATCACATTTGGCCAACTGTAGTTTCTGGAAAATTATGACAAATTATATCAGATCCAAATCATATCCATAGCTCTGGATCGAATGTGTCTTTCTGTGAGATTTGAAGTGTGTCAGATTTGAACTGTGAACAGTTTTTTCAATTACTTGTGACAGAGAGAAACAATAGGACCATTCTATCAGGCCCGTTACATATTCAGGAGGGGGGATTTCAACATTTAGTGCTACACTTAGAAAGTGAGTATTGGGGAGCTGTACTGGAGATGTGGATTTATACAGCACTTTTCTTTTGTATTATAGAAAATATTTCAATATTTCCTCAAACATTTCACTAGAAGGTGTAAATATAAATAAAAATTAAGATCAAATGCTAATCATTTCAGTGATGTGTCACTCGTACCAGCTGCAGTAGAGGCATTAAAGCTTGATTGGTTTTACACCTGGTCAGCTGTTAACTTTATGTGGGCTAATGACAGATGCTTTTTTGGACTTGACAATGACAATGACAATCATCAATTGTTTTGTCATTGTTATGAACATTTAGTAATGACCACAAGTGTCATTCAAGATTTATGGTGAAATGTTCAGCATTTTCTTGACTCTGAGCAGTTGCCATGCAACGAGCGGGGACTCTTGTAAGTATCTGAAATAGTCAGATATAGGTTAACTGTTATCCATGTTTCGAGTGTTTGTGCTAAGTTAACTGGCTGATACGAGATTGTCTCAACTTTCTAATCTAACTCTCCATAAGAAAGTGGACTTCTCAAAAACATTCTATTTAGCAGACTCATTACTGCGATGGCACTCCTATAATAACTTGACAGACAGTTGACTTAGTTGACTCTAGCAATCAACAGTGCAGAAGAGTTGCAATGCACTGTGTACGTTTTTAACATTAACCTTTTGTGTTGTGGAAATGTAATATTCACAATATTTGCATCTGCAAGTCACAATGTTTCAGATTTGGTTTAACAGCAGTTTAATACTGTAAAGTAAAAAAATAAATCAGCTTTTGCTTTTGAGTTCTGCCATTGTCCAACACTAGACTTGTGTTTTTTATACTCTTTTGCAGTTGATCATTTTCTTCCTCAGTGCTGCAGGAGTAAAATTTTAGTAATCCAGCCTTCCGTATCAGTGCATTTAGTTCATGCCAAGAGGTCTGGAGAAGTTCTTAGGCTCATGTTTGGGTAATGGTGATAAATGTGGTGATGCTATGTGCTAGTGATTAATTCAGACTCCCGTTTGATTCCAATTGCACATTTTCAGTGTCTCAACCAACCAACGTTAGCTGGTTAGCAAAATAAAAGTATCAGCAAGTGACTAAAGCTGCCAAAGTAAATGAAGTGAAGTAAAATTCTGGAAAACTCTTTTGAGATCGTTATATCTCAAAAAGATGAAATGAGTGGACTTGTTTTCTTCTATTATAGCATCCTTCTGGTATTACAGAATTATTATATAATTTGAAGTGCAGTGGCATCAGGCATATTTGTAAGCTCCTATACCACATGAACACATCTAGTAAGCTAACAAACTATCATGAGCTCTTTTCCTCACCTTGTTATCAGTGCTCTGTGACGTTAAGCCTGCAGTCCCTGTGCAAACTTTAACTCCCCTTTGCTGCTGCTGTCCTGGATGAGCTGCCATGGATCATTTTAATGATGTTGCAACAGAGCTACACTACACACAGAGAACTATTTCATAGTTCACGGTCTCATGCTTGTTTTCTTCTCAGAAGTCTAATAGATGCAGACACAGTATTATTACTTGTACGTGTGCTACAGTTAAAGTAGTGCATTGTGTAACTGTTATATAATTCCTCAAATCTGGCAGGTTTTTGTGAATAATGTTTATATTCTCACCATGCAGATGTCCTTTGATCAGGGGATGTAAAAGATAAATAAGCAGCCTCTTAGGAAATTATTTAAACATTTTTGTCAGTGAAATCCTGGAAATTCATGGCAGATGAACCATGTGAGGTACACAAGTGATGGCCCAAAGCCAGTAAGAGATTTGTAAAAAAAAAACCAAAAAAAAAAAAAACTCAAGGGAAAGAATTGATTTCCGTCTGTGTCCACACCCTCATGTTGGACATACAGGAATCAGTGTCCAGGTACACTGTAAAAAAAGTTTTTGTGCTAGTAAATCAGATGACATGATGCAGAATTTGGATCTAATGTATCACTGTAAGACCCCAAAGTTGTGCAGTGTTATATTTAATTTCATGATGCTGAAATTTAATTATGCTGAAAAAAACTGAAAAAAACGTTTCCATGTCAGGAACACGAATTATTACTGGAAACACTTCCAGCTTTGAACAATAGTAAGAAAAGATTAAGTCATTCTTCTATAAATATAACATATAATAAATCCTGCCATAATATTGAAGTCAGATGAATTTCTGAAGTGCATGTCTATAGATTCTTTGTAATATTATTGAGAGAAATAGCAATATGGGAAGGTGACACTGGTGTAATGATGCCATGTTTCGACATGGAAAACAAGTTGAGGAAAATTGTTGTTCTGAAGTTACCATGAGCATTTTATTTATGAATGTCTTTGCCACTTTTTGAGGTCCAAAGAAATGTATTATATTATGAAGCCACAAGTCAGGACAACCACAAGTCAAGCTAACACGTTTAGTGCAGTAAGAACAGTAATGGAAGCTTTAAGAAAGATGGAAAACTGAGTACAAATTCAATGTATTTTTTAATTACCATGTTCTAATTTACAGAGGTACAGTACAGCATCTAATGGCAACAAACCATGGTTTGACACTGTTTCACTTGTCGTATTCAATGAAATGCATCCATTGTACAGGATGCGAGCACCATAAAAAAGCATATGAAAATCTTCCCAAGCCGCCTGTTTACAATGTGACACGATTAAAAAAGAAGCAAACCTTTTAAGAAAAATCTCTCAGTGGTAGAATATATCTCACCGTACACACCATCTACCCAAGAAGCTCATATTTCCCTTTCAAACTTATATTACTTACATATAGGGTATTCTAATTTCATTGCTATTACACATCATGCCTATCACATACAGTATGGTCCAGATGGTGTAGTTAACAAGCATACTTATTGGGGGTTTGAACAAAGAAATAGCTAGATTGATTCGATTGATGTTTCCCTATTTGTCCACAGTTTTTCAGTCCTCCAGCACTCGACCAGGAGCACTGGAGATGCATTCAGTCTCTGCGGTGAGCACGAAGGTGTTTTCTCCTTGCTTCAGTCACTCCCTTGGCTTGTGGTGGCGCCTGACCAGCCTTGCTCTCCTCCTCATTCCAGCTGTAAAACAGGAGACAATGTTAACAATGGAGGGAATCAGAGGTGTGAGTTAACCTAGTACAAAGACAAAAGAAAACATGTCAAGGAGGAAGGATATGAGACCTTTGAAGAATAGGTGGAAGCATTCAAAGGTAGACAATGGAAAAAAAAGAGTGTAAGAGTGAAAGGAAAATCCAATAATGACAAGATAGATCACTGACTTTTGCTATGCATATTTTCCAGCAGTGATTATGTGGTTTTTGGCAAACTCTTTTTAGTCTGATCCAACATTGGTGTTGATGAATGCGTCATCAACTCACTATGCTCTTACCTGGAACTTTCCTGGCAGCAGCGAATCTACCTCCCTCTGCAAAATAAAGACACAACACAGTAAATTGTTTCATTTGGGCACACACAGACAAGTATAACACCAAACCTGTGCAGATCTGCAGCTATGAGCATTCACCTTTGATAATTTTGGTGATTCTCTCTGATTCCTCGTCGATCAGATTTGGGTTGCTGTGGATGGTGGTGATCTTAGAGAAGTCAGGACCTGCATGGTCAAATCAAAGCCATTAGATCCAAAATGCAGATCGATTTGTGCCTCACATACAAAAGAATGTATGGAGTTACATCAGTTTTGAAAATGCATTGCACGTCTCTTTTCCACCTTGAAGTAACCACTTATCTTAAATGATTACAGATTTGTAAACAGGATCATTTCAAGGTGGAAAACAGCACAAACATATGAAAGAAACCCATTTATTATAAAAGTTTGTGTATGGACACCCTACCCTCAATGACATAAGGTTCGTTCGCCGTGGTGTGTCTGGCTCCACCTTCAGACGGGCAGCGGAGAAGGGTGTTGAAAGTCATTTAACGACTTAGCAACTGTACTGACTGACAGATGGACAGACTGACAGGTACATACACCCGGTAAAACACCTCCTCCGCCACCGCCAACACAAAGTCAAACATAGATGTGCAGTATTTATGAGCACACACACAAAGTTGCACACATATGCACATGGGTGCGAAGTAAAGGTGTGCAGGCTTGCGTTCAGCTCAGAAAAAGAGAGCAAATTCTTTTTCTTAGCCCAGAAACTAAGCTGCAAGACACTAATGAAGCAGTTGTAGCACCCAAACACTGCTCACACATACACATCACAGCTACATGGGCAGAGGATGGATAGTAATGGGTATTCCTGCCTGAGAGACAAGAACACTGACAGAGAGATGAAATCAGATGGATAAGTAGCGAAATGGACAGACATCCAAATCATGGTGCACCATGGGAAGTAGAGGAACATGGAAAAAATCCTAACCAGGTGACAAACTGTAAAAATAAGCTTCCTTCCTCTGCATCATTATTGAGCCCATATAAACATCATAAACTAGAAAGATATTTTGATTGGTGACTGGCCAAAGCTTGTCTAAATATACTGTGCAATCCAAAGGAAAATAGCAGTCAACAGAGGTTTGCTGTTTGAGACGTATCCGGCTGTCCATGATTGCAGCATGTTATTACGAATGATTTGTGATCCTCCCCCTGCTACATTAGAGCAGCTAGGAACCTGGCTCTTTTTTTCCTTTCACCAACGAGCTTCATGAGTCCCACAGAGATGAAGAAATTAGTAAATAGAATAAATAAATGGTGTTAAAAATTTAGAAAGAAATCATATAGAAATACTTAGGATGATTTACTCTGAACTTTTGAATATTTCTACTTGGACACATCTGGGTAAATTCAAAGTCATTGTGATTGTTTTGTTTTTTTCCCTATCAGTGGGATAATAATATCTTTTTTTATTTGCTGCAACCCAGCAAATTAAAACTTTTCAGAAAATTATTCCAGTTACATCAACCAGTTGGATGCAATAAATTCTCTGTCTTAATTGGAATGAAGTCTGAGGGACAGTTGATGCATAGAAATCATAACCCAGAACTGAATGCTGATCAAGAAGTTGAGAGAAAGGTTCAAGCTGTTTTGGAAACTCTTGACATCTAGCCAAAGGCAGCAATGCAGGACATAAACCACCTGGATTTTTGGTTGTCGAACCACCAGCTGTAAGCCAAACTGCTAAAACAAATATCTGGAAACCACAAAAACCACACAAACCACAAAAAACAAACCAAGTCACAATGCTCTAGATTTTAGTTAAACATGGGTAGGTATTTATAAAATGGTTTTGATTCCCAAACACATTTAACAATCAACAAATCACCCATAAATGACACAAAAAGTTGCCTTTCAAGCCCTAAATGGTGCACACCATGAAAATGTGTCTGAGGGACTTAGATGATGATCACCAAGGAAACATGAAATGTAATGTGAAATGAAGTTTACACACAAGACTTAACTGAGGTCAACAGGACCATGGATGGTTTTGTGAAAAGAGCTGTTAGAAGATGCATCAAAAGTACTACATATAGATTATTGCTTACTCTAAGGGATGAGAGAAACTCACCTGTAAGCGTCTTTCCATCTGCACCAAATTCTCCACCTGCATAGAAATATAATGTTGATATGTCATCAAATCCATGGCAAAACCTTTGTCAAGTCCAAGTTTTATCTTCCAACTATTCATTTTTCACTCAAAACATGAATTATTTTAACTTTCTAAAATTTCATGAACTTACCTTCAATAACTCTCGTAACCTTGGTAATGGAGGGCTGAACATCAATCGGCCTGGTTACTTTGGTAACAGAAGAATCTCCACCGATGACCCTGGTTACCTTAGTAATCACTGGCTCCCCTTCGCTGATCACCTTAGGGATTGTTCGCTCTGTCTCAATTACTCTTGTTACCTTGGTGAAGGTTGGATCCCCCTCGATGACCCTAGTACCCTCTCCATCAATGAACCTGGTCACCTTTGTTACATCAGGAACTGTAGAGATGAAGCAGTAACATGAATATTTTTATATGAATGATAGATAGAAAGGTGATCTCTTAAAAGCCTCACACAATCAAGAAAGTGGTCAAAGGAACTCGTATTATTAAATTATTCAAGCATGCAGAAGCAATAGAGCCTGACGGGTGCTGGTTTTTCTATTGCATCACTGAAAAATAAACACTTTATACACTGCTGGCCAACTCCATCGTCCAGTGAGCTACTCCCTATGGACAGATTTCTCTTTCTCTGTTACAGACATGTTAATGTTCCAACGTTTACAAGTTTTGGTATTTAAATAATCTTTTCTCATGATTAAAAATATGATACAAAAGGAGAAAATGTGACATGTCCCATAATCCTCAAACACATTATTCTGCCATCAATTAATTCCCATCAGGAACTGGATAGTTATGTAAAACCCCACAACTAGTCTCCCTAATCCACTTTAACAGAAACTTCAGCCAGGGACATTCTTTCACTTCTTTTATATTTTCTGCTCCTGAGTGATGATTTTTTTTAATGTGACAGTATTTATTTGAGCTATAAAGATATGAAAGCTGTGTGTTTACATCAGAGGGTTTCTAATCTTTGCCCTGAAGGTCTCTTGATACGTGGCCTAGTCTTATCATGAGAGCCAGGCTTATGTCTGTCTTAGGTTATTAGAAGATTTTGGTAATTTATGCTTAAAACTGACTGTCTTTCTTTGTGAGTATATACCACTGCATGGATATACATGACCTGGATGAGGTGTTATGCCATCTACATTATGAGAATACTGTAATGATGTATTCTATAATAATGTGTATGCATGTCTGGGTGTGTGTGTAAAGTGTGTTTTCCACATGGTTTTACTACAACATGTGCAATTTATTATTCATATAGTTTTTATTTATGTTGTGTAGATCACAACATCTTGGAAATAAACCAGTGCTAGTAACATTCAAGACTCTTGAAACGTTGTTTGCTTAATCAAGATGAAACAAAAGCATAAAAACTATGAGCACAATCCCAAAAATAGCAATCATGACAACAGAAGTCATAATTAGTTTTATCAAGTATAATACATTTCCATTAATTTAAAGCAACCCCTAAAAGTTAAGTCCCCTGGGGTTCCAGACACTCAGCTCTATAGTCCATGTAATGTGCCTAATTACCTTTGAAGAGTTGGACTTCATCCCTTCTATGTTACCCAATACATCAAGGCATGCTCCCATCTGTGTGTACGTGCACTGGACTCAGCCCAACTGAATGAACATATTCCAAGTGTGCTCCATGGTCTCTGACTTTGTTATGCCTTGAAAACCTAATTACATTATTCCTAAAGGAGCTGATTAAATATGCCAAGAGGTCCAAGAGGACTTAAGCAATAGTGAGAGTGGCTAATCAGAGGAGCAAAGCAAAGAAGCATGGAAGAAGCTTGAGTGGACTGATGATATGCATGTAATGATGATATGCATGAGGCTGCAGGTTGGATTTCATTTCAAGAACAGATGCAATTTTTTTTTTTAGCCAAGTTAGTTTAAAAGCATTCCTGTGTTTTAAAACCACTACTTATGATTAATATATTCCACAACCAAGACAGATATGTTTAGAAATAGCAGTCTCACCTGTTTCAATGTAATGTGTGGTTGTGATGGTTCTCTCTGTAAAGAAACAGAAGTGGTTTAAAGATATTAATGATAATAATATTCACATGTCATACAGTTATAGTGGAACTAAGGAAACTTACTGAGGAAGGTGAGTGGGATCTCAGTGTAAGAAAATCCAGAAACAAACTAATGAATAGAGACAAAATACAGAATAAAACGTTTTAGATACAAAAAATAAAATAAACTCTTTTTGTTCTGTGCATATTCAGAAATTTGTGTACTGTCTCTTTTGCTACCTTTATCTGTATGTACTTAATGAGCTTCCTCAGGAGGACCAGGAGATCCTGTCGGCCCACAGGAAGGTCTGTAAGTAATTTCCAGAATTTAACATAATGCAGATGTGCAGAGCGCACATTGCAAGAATGTATTTCAATGTATGCTGTTCTCACCCGCAGGATAGAGAATATTCTTCACCACATGGATAACGCCATTTGTTGCCATCAGGTCACTGTCTGGCACATCCACAGAGTTGACATGGATAGAGTTGTTTACCTGGGAAAGATAGGAAAAAAAACTGTCTGCATGTCTGTTTTTACTATATTTACATATTTTTGTTTTGTGTGCTTTGTTAGATTTACCATAATGAAAATATCATACATATTGTTTATAATGTAAGACATCTACACCTTTTTCTAAGTGGTTTGACATGAGAGGTTTTGAGGAGAGATGAGACTTAACAGGAATCCCGGGCAGCGTACTTTGTTGTTCAGATCTGGGAATTGCATTAATGATTCATTTCCTGCAATTTAATTGTCTCAATGGAGGCAGCTAAATGTGAACATGCTGAGTCAGTAAGAGATATGTTTCCCCTCTCCTCTGCTTCCTCTCTCACCCACTCACTTACTAAACTGAGCCATATCATTCACATTTCACCTAGTCGCACTCAGTCAGACCTGGCCTGTGCCTTTCACCCGCATACCAGTTTTAAAAAAAACTAATCATCACTTCTTTCATGAAACGCTACCCTTTTTTCATTAATTGAGGCCTGAACCAGCCACTGTCCTGTTGGTGAAATATGTCAGACAAGTTTTCCTGCATCCATTAAGGAAGTCCTGTAGGACTGACATGAAACCTTTGCTGATAACCTGATCGCTTGATAGGAGAGGGAAAGAGGGCAAAATTGAGGTAGGTGAAATGATAATAAAGTCGACATGAAGAGTGACAAGTGGGAGAGATAGAGAAAAATGGCAGGTGGAGGGCATCAGAATGAGAGGTGGGGAATGTTGGGTGAATACCGAGAGTGGGCGTTGATGGAAAGGACAGGAAGCCAAGTTTTATATCTTCTGGCTTCTCTCCAGAGATATCCAGCTTTGAAGCCGTAGATTAGCACTGGCTCTTTGACGCTATTGTTTAAATGAGAATGTGGGGAAAGACTGGGTTTGAGTCTTACAATTGAGCCTCGGAGCAATGGAAAAAAAATGTGTTCATGCTGAACAAATATGTTCTTTAACAAACATGATTAAACCATTGGATATTGCCTCATGGGCCTCTTCTTCAATTGACAATTTCCTAAATTTTCAGGAATGGCTGTTTTTAATCGAGACTAGGAATAGAAATCTGGCACCAAGCCACATTGTTTGCTTGATATTATTATAGTTACATAAACACAACACTCTTCATGTGCTGGGTTTCATGTGTAAATGCATTTGCAGAAATGGTAGAGAGATTCAGTTAAATTATAAATAAAACAAAAACACACTAAATTGATGATTGTACATACAGACATAACTTGCAGGTTGTTGCCCTGGAGGCTTTTAAGCAGATTGGTAACTCCTCCCTCCAATCCTCCATTGATGAAGATCCCATTACTGAAGTGGTACAGCAGGATGATCCTCAAAGCATTCAGGTCACCTGTCAGTGACAACACAAGGCAAGCATGATTTTCATTTTGTGTAGTAGAGCTATTATTTGTGATTTTTCCTCTTCTCATCCCTGCACTATTTGCAGTAACTTTAAATTAGCACAAACTGTCATGACAAGTCCCTGGTCTTTAAAACGAAAATGCATGAAAAGATGTGGATGTATGTACCCTTGTGTAGATTACTCACTTTTAAGCAGAGCAAAGTCCTCTTTACTGAGACCATCAAAGGCTTCATCAGTTGGTGCAAAGATGGTGTAGGAGCCTTCCTGCTTCAGCAGATCAGTAAGACCAGCTGTTTCCATCAGCGATAAGAAAATCCTACAGTCAAGGGGAGAAACAAGAAAGTCAATAGTTCACACAATCAAAATATAGTGCAGCAAAGTTTAAGAGTAATGTCCAGGTTGAGTTTGTACACTTTGGGGTTCATGGAAATGATAACATGACAGGTTTCATAGGTTCAGTGGGTTTATTGCATTTTAAATCACATACATATAAATTCTACCCTAATGCCAGTGAAATTGCATAATTGCATTGTCTCACTTTCTCCTCCTATACTTCAGAATGCATGAACTAGGAAACCAGGAAAAGAAAACCACCCAGTGTATGATGGCACTACGATTTCTTTGCTGTAAGAGGCCAGATTATACTCTATACCACATCTGGATCCGAAACTTGTCATGCATTGCTCATTTTCAGAAGGGAGGATTATGGTTTTGGCAATATGATATGACTGACTTCATGTTGGGATATGAGTGAGACTTGAGTGACTGCTTGTGTGGTCGCATTGAGTCACACATCTGTTTCCTCAGTTATTCATCATTTGCCTCTACTGGTGCCAGTATCAGTCAAAGTACCAGAAAACGTGAAATGTGTATGGTCAGACAATGCCACTAACATTTTATTTTAAGGCGGTAATATCCTACTACCACATCTCAGCTTCTCATTTTTCTTGAGTTATACCTCCTCATCCTTTTTTGTTGTATTGAAACCTTGTGTGGTCTCATCTTTCTCTCAAGTGAAGTGGGTATGGCCTTAAAAAATGAGTCAACGTGTTACTGTAGAATGAAATAGAATAGAATAGAAGTACTTTATTATTCCCGTGAGGGAAAATTTTGTAAAGCGAATTTAGTGATGTTTATAATACATACTTTAAATCCTGTCTATATTTTTTTCATGCCTCATGAACATTAACCATCATGTATAAAAATGATAAGTTACAGTAAGATAATGATTTAAAATTAATAATGTTTCAATCACCTTAATGTCAGACTGTGGAACTGCACAGAGGTCAGTGTGGTATTAAATGCTGACTACAAGAAAATGGCACATTGAATTTTCCTTAATTTTCCAAGATTCTCTTTGTCATTTGCTCTAAATACACCAATCACAGACTGAGACTGAGTTGAATACTATTTATTTTTCCTTTTTTGATAAAATCATTTAAATGTTGATATTTGTCAATGACACACCAGACACATAAACCCATAACTGCAAATGCAATGGTGTCTTTTAATGGTAATGAGTATAACCTTTCAGTTATTTTCTTTCTCAACAAGTTTCTTCAAACTTGAAAATATTGGTTCATAGACAGGAAAGCAAACACATTAAACTAACATATAAAATGATTATCTGATGTCATTGATAATTAAAATAAATAAAAGTAAAAAGTAATGTATGTATGGATGTAAAAGTAGATAGAGTACTTACTTGAATCGTCCGTCAGCGATCAGGTACTCATACATTGTTTTCTCGGCAGGTTTGATTATGGACCTCATAACATGGAGTGCACTGTTGCTTCCCTCTTTACTGCCACGTAGCATACATGCATTTTCTATGCACACAGCCTAACAAAGGAAGAAACAGTCAGAAAGCAGGGTTACAGGCCTAAAAGTCACTGCACAAATCTGGCAACTATTTAGTTTTGGGGAGTGGGGCTGTCACACGTCCTGTTTGATTTCAGTCAATCAACAAGAAGAATTTCGGTGAGAAAATCAAACCAGCTGTTTCTTATATCTCAATCAACAGACACTTTTTCTGCCAAGAGCTAAGTCCAACAGCTAATTAGTCCAAGAGCTGGACTAATTAGCTGTTTTATTGCGTTTGTTTACAGTTGAAAGACAGAAAAGTCATGTTAACACTTGGTAAGGAGCCTGGTAATGGCTTTCACATTTCCACTATGGAAACCGACACTGTCCATTGTTTTTCAGTCACTTTTTATTTATCTTCAGTTCCTGTTCTAACCGGATGCTATTTAATTATCTGATGCAGCAATCAACACACAACCACACGCATTGTTCTTACAGTGCGGTAAATGAAGACTCTGAGAAGTTTGCCAGCCAGTGTTTCCAGCTGCTGTCCATTGTAGAGCTCACTTAGTGTAACTTTCAGCTTCAAGATGTGGTTTTCCAAAATGAATCTCAGTAGGCTCTGGTCAGTTGACATCACTTTATCTGACAATCAAACACAGAGAAAAGTAGCAGATTTAAGAGATGGGTGTTAATGCCAGTCCGGATAAAATATAGTGAATAGTATGAAATGAGTTGGTAAATGTTTGACCTGAAGACAAATTATTAATCTTCTTTTACATTCTTGCTTGTCAATACACTAAGTCACTATGCTAGTCTGATTCCCCACAAGAACTTCTTTGGAGGCCAACTCACTAGTGAAGGCAGTGTTGACAGGAGCAAGGAGTGTGTACTCTGTCTTTGGACCCATGGCAGCGGCTAAGCCCAGTTCGGACACCATATCACCAAAGGTGCTCTGGGAATCTCCCAACAGCTCCATCCCTTCCTTGGCTGGTTTAAATCAAATTAACATGACATGTTGGTGACAACAAAAGAACAAAATAGTCAAATTATTTGAGTAAATGTTTTTTGGTGAAGGAGAAGAAGGATTAAAATTCGAGATGGGTTTACCTGAGTCCGGGATGAGCACTTGGTCGATAAGGTGGATCACACCATTGGTTGCAACAATGTCCTTCTTCAGTACCATCTTGATGCCATTGACGGTCAGACTGTCGCCATCACAACCGATCTCTATGGTGCTGCCCTCTGCGGTCTCATAAACCGACCCTGCCATGATTGCTTCTGAACACTGGACACTGTTCAACAGGTGGTAGTTCACAAGAGCTGAGTAGGTTTGTCAAAATGTGAAGGAGATAGAGGGGTAGAAAAAAAACATTTATCAAATATAATCTTCCTTCATAACCTTCCTGGGTTGCCTATAGTTATTTTGTGAACTGGTTCTCCAAGACAAGGTTTACATTTGCGTTCATTAGTCAATATACATGCACTCAAACATACACACACATTCTTTCAGATATTTCAAAAATATTTAGACATTTCTGTCAACATTAAGATATGGGATTACACGTCTGAGTGAGTCCAACTGTCAAACTAGGCAAGCACAAATGGCCTGCAATGGCAATGCAATGACATGAAAAACCATTCCAAACCCACAAAAATTCAAATACAATCAGTATCACACTGGGGCCAAATTACTCTGTGGCTCAAACTCTCCCTTGTAGAAACAATGCACAAGGCTCCATATCATCTTTATTTTGGAGTCTGTTCTCATGGTCGGTCAGCAAAGCCTGTTTGCCAAGCGTCTGAGAATTTATCTGAGGTTATATTGTGTTCCCAGAGGGAACCACTCACTGTGGACACCGCAAACTGGCCTCATGTTAATAAACGTTTCTGGCAGGAAAGTGGTTAAGCAAATAAGCAGATAAAATGCCACTGTGGAGACATGAATTTCCCACTTTCTATGTGTGGTGTGTAGACATGCTTGTGTGGGAGTTTGTATTTATTCTTTTATTAGACTAGAGTTAAAAGTAAAAAGTGTTTGACCTCTAGGGACCAGGGAAGCATGTACTTCCATTCTAATCCATCTAATATGTTTGAGTTTGGGACAAAGTGTTGAACTGACTAGCTAACATTGTCATTACAAGACCCATCCCATCACAAGATATTTAGAATAAGTGCTCTGAACCTCTGCACACCAAAATGAATGAAAGGATGGTCTCATAGTTGTTTTTTTCACCATTACCGTATCACGTGTTCAATGTACCTGCAATAACAGCCTTGTTTCCCATGATACGCTCCAGGTATCCTGGGCTTAATTTGTCAAAGGCTGCATTAGTAGGAGCAAACAGCGTATAGTGGCCTGGCTGGTCCAGTTTGTCCATCATCCCAGAAGCCAGTGCTGCAGCCTGGGTAACAAACCAGTTGATACCATTCTTAATTCCAGTCTATTGTTGTTTTTTGGTTTTTTTTACACGTTCCATTTAAACATACTCATCAAACACAATAACATATTTGTAAACCATTTTCAGAGATCATTTTAGTTTAGTATTTTACATACATTGAAGGAGGAGAGATCATCGTTGACATCCAGGACTTCTTTAATGGTGTTGCCCACAGCACTGATGACCCGATCAATAACGTGCACTACACCGTTCGTGGCCACCTGATTACCATGGATGATCCTGGCACAGTTCACTGTCACGATCTTCACAGAGACAACATTTTGTATGAAGTCAAGCCAAGATCATCATTTGGTTCATGGACTCTTTTAAGCTTTAAGTTTAAGTTTTGTATCGTGTGTAAACCATACCCCATTTGAGTAGTGGTTAATGTAGAGCCCCAGGTCATTGTACATGGAAGTTACAGTCATGTCGTTTTTCATGTCTTTGGTCAGTAGACGGTGGTTCACCATGTGGAAATGAAGAGAGTTGTACAGCTCGATGTTCACGTTGCTGACCAGTGCCGACCGTAAACTCTGTGGAGATTACATTAGTTAAAGGGAGTGGGTGTGTAACTCATTTTTGTGTCATTTAAAGTACTTACAGGGTCCAGCTGATCCCAGGCATCATTGCTTGGTGCAAACATAGTGAAGGAGCCTTTGCCTTCAATTTCCTCTCTCAGTTTTGACATGTCAGAATATTGCTGTGTGGTTGTTGCCTTGACGAGCCCCAGGGTCCCGTACACATGGTCAATGGGAGCCACTAGAGAGCAAATGAATGGATTGTTAAGGCTCAGAAATAGATAAGCCTAAGAGTACTAACTAAATGACATTTTTGATTGACTCTACTGTAAAGAGGATAATAATATCATGAGATCAGATCGGAGCAAGCTACCTGCAGGGCATCCTCTCATGCCCTCCAACTTCATGTATCCAGGACAGCACTCATAAAGAACCAAACTACAAAATGAAAAAAGAAAAATAAGCACAATTATGTTAGACCTGTGTTTGATTCAGTAGATTAGCTGATCATGAAAACAATGAAAACTGATATTCAGGTACAGAATGTAAAAAAGAATGACTTGTACGTTTGGGGATTGCACACAGAGACCTCTACATTAAATGACAAAAGAAAAATGAACAAAGCAAGATGCAATGTAAATGTAATGCCAGTTGAGAAAACAAAAGCAGCTTCTCAGATCAACAAAGCAAATCTGATATCTGAGAGAAAGGAAACGACTTCTGGAGCTGTAACAGGAGGGAGTGACGAGCACTTGGATTGAGAACTGGTGATGACATTTGAAACTGGAGAGCAAAGAGAGGTTCTTACTCACCAAATAACAAATCCATAATTGGGAAAAGCACATTTGAAAGTCAAAACAGAAGAAGTGACTGTAAAGCGGGCCAAAAAGTTAAGCATGTCAAGGAGAATAAAAATAGACAAGAAAAACACCATAAACATGCAAGTGCATTAAACGCTTCCACAAGAAAGCTGGCAGAGAGTGCTCCCAACAGGCCAATCACAGAGAAAAGTTGGAGTGGACTCAGAAAGAAAGACTAGCATATACAATACACTTGCTTTAAGTGAGCCAGCCAACATCATTTCCAATATCTCATGCTACAGCGACAAACCCATCAAGTAAAAAATGGAGATCAGTAAGGGAGCTTCTAGTTCATCAAATTTAGATGCGGCAACAGTATTCCTACAGGCAGTCTGATTTGTCAAATCCAACAGCATAGTCTCAGAAACTTAATGGAGACTCATGGTTGCAGACATTCCTAAGGAAATCAGAGCTTTACAGTGTATACTTTATATTCATCTAGATACTGTAAGTATGCTAACATATTAACGAGAAAGGGGTGTTTGCTGCTCCCCCTCCTGCACTATTTCTTGGCCATTCATCTTCTTCCCAAGGAAGTCTCCAACAAAAACAAAATCTTGATATACAGTCAACCTCTTGCCCATGTAATACATTCAGATTCTGGGGTGAAAGGAGCAGCTTATGAACATTTGTGAAAACAGAGCTCAAAGAAGTGGAAACATCCTGACAGGAAGCTGAGAGGTCCTGCTAACGCTGAACGCACCAACACAGCTGCTGCAGCTCAATCAGACATACAGTATAGTTTTACAGGAGATAGAATAACAAATTATTGCATTGTTATGAACGACAGAATGAAGTGCGAGAAGGTTGGCAGTGTGAGACACATCAAGGGAAGTTTGACAGAGGAATAAATTATGTTTTTGATGTTTCCTGAAAACTAACCACAGACACTTATCCAGCAGACGTTTGATTGGGAGTCATCCCAAGCAAACACAAGTCTTCCGAGATGCAAACTGACTAACAGTGAGTCAACATTGGACACTCAACAATGATCCACCACAGAAACAGCCACAGACTTCCTGAATGCTGGAATAAGTTTAATTGGTGTTTAACCCAAAACACTTCATGGGCTCCAGTTGGAGCTCTTGGTGTACTTGCTGAAGAGGTTTGCTTAGAGAGGTTTGCTCTGAGCTCATTAAACATTCACTGTGTTTGAGTTTTAAGGTTTCCTGTTTTCTGTTTTCCTATGGAGATACTATGTATCTCCCATGAACTCATGTGCTTTCTCTACAGAACCCACATCCAAAACAAACAACTGTTTGCTTTTCTTTCAGGAGTGAACAGAAGTGATAATATTATGCAAGGGCAAATCAGCCCCTTCATAGCCCACTTCAGAAACACACACGTACACAAAAGCCACATCACTCACTTCTCCCTCAACTCCCTAAAATGACTCACATATTTGGCAAACCCTCTCTAAGACACTTTAATAAGTATTAGTGTGTTTATGGAAATGAACAGGTTGATACTGAATACTGTGAATTTGCTATTTTTATGCCCATAACCATGTTGCTTATAGTCCAGTCATTCTCTGCTTTGACACTAATTGTTATAATGTAAGATACATAAATATCCATACACAGCTGGCTGTCAGGAAGCTATGAAGTCACTGCTCCCCGGCTGAGCTCTGACAGGATAATGGATGTGGCATAGAGCAGAGACAGAACTAGCAAGCACATTGCAACCAGGCCTCTGGCTGCAGTGTCACTGCATGAACCAGCTCAATGTGGCTTCCAGATGAGCAGATGTGCAAACACACATACACACACAGAATGTACTCACACAGAAACACTAGGTGGGGTTGTCTGGCTTCACATAAAAGCATTACAGCTTTCTAACCCTTTTTTTCTCTTTTGTAATAAACAATCCACAGCCCCTTTTTAATAATTTTAATGAATACTGTTAAAGTATTTTCTTTTTTTGGATTTACTGTAAAACATGAAGATGCCAGTGCTTTACTGCTTCACTGATATTATTACAGTGCACCCACAGATGAACTTGATGTTAAGAACTTTCAGCAATATCATTACAAAAAAAATCTGTGTGGAAATGAGGGCATTAAGAAATGCCCATGGCATCACTCAAGAGAAGATGATTGGGAGATCTTGGTGCAGGCTGGAATCACATCAACATAATTTGTTTTCTGTAAAAGCACTTTCATTCCAGGTATTTATGCTGCACCCTTGAAGCTTGTGTAAACACCCGCTTGTTCATATACCAGCCTGTGGTGAAATAGCCATACTGTAAACTCAAGCACTCTTCCCTAATCTCTCATCAACACCAAATCCAAGTCAGACATAACCACAGCTGCTTGGATTTCCTTCACTGCTGCTGAACAATGTCCTCACTGCGACCACAGACAGAGGGAGAGACAAAGGCAAAATTCGGCTTTGCCTGTAGTTTTTTCTTTTTTGTCTGCTACGGTGTGCCTCATGTTTTATTGTACATAATTTTAGTGAGTGTGTTATGTTTATGTAGAATTGGTTGTTTGGTATTGTCCCATAAATTTCACTAAATTTGCCGAAAATCAGAATTGTGAAATGTGGGTGCGTTTCTGTTTTCCTTACACTGAAATTTTGTGGGTTGTTTCTGAAGGCAGAAATATGTATCTTAACATAATTAATTGATTTTACTCACTTATTATATCAATTAAATCTTGTGTATTTTTATTTTAAATTAAAAATGTTACTTCAACATGTTTTAAGCATCAGAGGTCAGGAAAAAAAAAATTAAGTGAACAATTTAATTGGATTTGTAAAAGGAGATGCATTTTAATGTACTTTAGCAGTCCAAGAGAAAAAAAACAAAAAACAATTAAACTGTTTGCAACCTTAGAAACCCTTATTACCTTCCTGGTATGCACCCTTATGTTATATTATCTTGTCTTTTTTCTCGTAATTGCTGGGTGTCTCCTTGTAATTTTATCTCAGTAATCTTTCATTGTACTGTGCTGGGAGAACATGACTCACTTCTGGACTCAGTCGCTCTTTTATCCATTCTCTCTCTCTCTCATCACTTTATTTCCACGCTCATCTTCACACAGCAGCAGGTGTTACAGCTGATTGCACGACTACGAGAAGATGTGTGTGAGTATGCATGTGTGTTCTTGTATGTGCATGATAAAGGGTAAGTGAGAAAGAGTGTGCAGTTGTTTTTTCCAGGCTCCCGATATGATTTGTCGCCTTCAAGGCAGCAAACAGCTCCAGCCGAGCCTTACACTCCATCAATGCACCAGCGGTTACATTTGATATTTTTACTTTAACATCTATTCATTCTGTATCAAGTCGTAACACTATATCATACTGACTCAAATCCATCAACATTATATGTCCTGCTGGAATCCAAAAATCTAAAACAATTCATGCGTTCTACTTTTTGGGGTGGTAATCCAACATTTCTTCTTATCAGTTACTTTCAAATTAACAACAAGCAAAAATGTTTTTATTGTTAGCTACTGGATTGAAAAACAGCTATCACTCCCACTGTGAAACAGAAAACTCTCAACTGCTAAACCAGAACTATTAAACTCACCTCTGCAGCATAAAATCAAAAAACCAATCACTCACGCCAAGAGCCAAATGTGGTGAAACTCAGGCTGCAATACATCATCTGTTTTACCCAAATACACACAAACACTAAAAGCACTAAAACATTTGTCCTGCACACCTTAAATGTGTAAAAGGGTAGTGGGGCATCAATCATTCTTGTTGAAAAAAGTTTACAATAGGAGGGCCCAGCCTGCAGGATACACTGCATGCCCCAACGTGAGAGATGGGGAGGGGTGGGTGAAGATGAAGAGAGACGGTTATATTGTATATTTTAAGATTCTATGTGCAAGAAACTGAGTGCATGAAAAGGGGTAATATGAATGTATGTTGCGTTAAAGCATTATTTAAAACAGCAGTAAGGTTGGATTCAAATACTAAAAAGAGCTCAGATAGCGAAGTTAGACAGCAACGTGCTTAGGTAACTCAAGACAGGCAGAGCCTTAGGGTCCAGAAAACTGGGGTCATACAGACCTGACCTCGGCTGTTTAAACCATAATAATGGGCGGACAAGGTAAGGGAGGGGGTCAGAGCAGGGGTGAAATCTGTTCACTTCAATTACTTGGTGTTAATCTGACTTGTTCTGAAATGCCGCTGTTGGGATGTGTGGAAACTGGAGGGGTTTGTAACTCCCTTTGCGGTTGCACATTGGGCTAGACAATGTGGTTATCTTCGCTGAAACTAATAATAAAAAAGGAAAAAATCCAAATACATATTTGATCTGTACAATTTTTTACTAAAGACTTACGCCTTCTTCCCGCAGATGGAGCCTTTGTACCAGTTCCTACATGTGCTGAAGTACTTCTTTTTAGTCCCAGTGACCTGCTGCAGCGCGCACACGTTAGGTCTGTAAGAGGAGGGAGGAAAGGAGGAGGGGGTAGATGATGAGGGAGTAACAAAGAAAGTGAGAGGCAGGGGTGGGAGGAAAGGCAGGTGAGGCAAGATGTGGGGGGGTGTGAGGGTGGAAGAGGGGGATGGGAGACACATGGGTAAGGTGAAAGAGGAATCAGAATAAGAAGAGGGGAGGGTTGTAGTCCAAGGGTAAAACACAGGGAGGGGTCCATGCAGGTAAAAAAAAAACACAATTTATTTAAGTCAGGTTGTGCCTCAAGAATGAGAACATATGCTTTGTTTGATAAACTAATAACTGGAGGCTTTTGCTTTAAACCCTTATTTTGTCTTATCTTGATTTGTAAACAGAAGTTAATTTTATAAAGCAAAGCATTTTCCTGGACTTAAATGAAAAATATCAGTTGATATCAAACAGCTAATTTACAGCAGAGGAGTAAATGAAAATGAGAGACTCTATTGACTTTTCCGTTATGGCCTAAATCGATATTTTCATCAATGTGCATGACCTGCTTCTCAAATCACGAGTGCTCTGTTGTGATTTAAAAACACCCTAAAATATAGCTCGCATATAAAAAATGACATAAATCAAACTTCACATTGGTACATATCTGTCTCTTTGTTACTCATCGTGCAATTTATGTTCTAATGTTGCAAGGAAATAATCTTAACATGATTGATAATAACACCAGTTATCTGCTAAATTAAGAACAAAAAAATAGGGTTTGCAATATTGCAATATTCCTCCCCCCACTTTCCTCCACATCCCATGTCCTTACCCCTCCTTTCTGGCCCGTATGCGACTGTGGGTCACTATCTTGTCATAAGCTGAAGAATCCACGCTCCCTAGAGAGCAGAGTGCCACCAGCACTAAGGTCACCACCAGCAGCTGATGCATCCTGAAGAGTTATCAGTCCTCTGTACTGCAAGGGCACAAACACACACACACACTCCTTGTCTTGTAAATACACACACAACCACCCTCACCCCCCCAAAAAAATACACAGGAGAAATGGGAGTGCGAGTGAGAGAGGGAGCTTTTATACCAACAAGTCTCTCTCTCTCTAGCAAACACCCGTACCCACCCACTCTCTTTTTACTCCCTCACTGTCTTTTCCATACCATTACGTCCTGCTCTCACCCGCACACACCCTTCTTTTTTGTCAGAATCCAGCCTCCAGCTCAGAGTTGAACATGAGCTTACTGTCTCTCCCTCCCTCACGTTGTTTCACATGAAATTCACATGACTTTCTTCAGCACCATCACATCCCAGAACACCGAAAACACCCTGTGACTTCAACTTTTTACTTTAAAATAACAGCCTTCCCCCTTTTCTCTTTTAAAAGTCAACATCAGACTGTTTTGCATTTAAGATTGATTCAGCCTGTTTTCAGAGGGGGACACAAACTTGCAGTTTTCATCAAGGGTGCAGCATGCACAGAAAGAAACAAGTAAATTCATGTAAAGAATTAAAGAATTATGGTGATTAGTTAAAAGTCATTGTATTTCACACCTAAGCAAGCACCGCACAGGCAGCAGCCTCACCTGTAATTGGTGTCCTTAGGACATTTGGCAACAAAATATGTAAGTTAAATTGACTGAACTAATTTTAATGAGTTTGAGAATAAGGCTGTAAATCTAACTCAAAGAGCCATGGTGATGAATCTGTGTACATGATAGGTTTACACTTTGCCTGACAGAAGCCTGATTGTATTTTTATCATCCATCCCCTGGGACACCACTCTCCTCCATATTACTTTTACGACATGGATTCATCATTTCCACCCGCCGTTCCTCCGAAAACTCCCGTTTGTGCTCCAACTCCACTTTTCCCTTCATCCTCCCTGCTGTCATGTTCATCGTTCATCAGCTCCACTCTTCTGCGGTCCCAGCTTCTCCCCGCAGCTGTCTCTGTTTCCCGTGTGGAAGCCAGATCTGATACAGCTTCAAAGGGAGAATTCACCTTCAAACCTCGTCATGTACGGTCTTGACTTGTGAACAGGTATGCTTCCAGACATGCTGACTTGCATGTCTCCAGAGGTGAATAGTTAAATGTTTCTTACACAATGAATATATATCACAGATTAAATCAGATTTCCTTGAGTGTTTCTTGTTTAAAGATAATAAGGATTATGTGATCAGATGAGTAATGGCCACTTTAACATTTACTAACCTACAGTACAAAACAGATTTACTCACTTCATAGACTTGCATGACCTCTCTGATCCCAGGGAGGACATCATCATGCAGGAAGCTGAACCATCTCCAACATAGCCTCCTCCACCTGCAGTACATTAGAGCTCATTACTTGACTTTTTTTGTGAAGGAATGCTTCCCGTCCATTTGTCTCCACACCTTTAAGAGGAATATGAATCCTGTTGCTGTCCTCAGGACACCACAGTCCTCTCCATGCTGCAGGTGGTTATTTCGGACCTCAGATCATCCAGAGAGGAAACATGGAGTGGGAACTTCATCCTATAATGACATCTCCCCCTAGTGGGGAGGACCTGTCAATACACTGCCCTTCAAGTGACTGTATTGAATACAGTCACTTGAAGGGCCCCTGTAATGCAACTTGGATAACACAAAGTTTTCAAAAAGGCTATGAAGGGGAACTTTATTTGTGTTGTGGACAACAGTTTTTAAAAATAGCCCAGTAAAGAGCACAATGGTAGCAAATCACTAAGTCCCTCTGATTTCTAGTGATAGGAGACAGGGGCACAGTGAAGAGTTTGTTTTGGAGGACAGACATTGTATATTTCATCAATTATGTATTAAAGGGAAATCTGGAGGTTCAGAATCAGATCTAATCAATTCAGCTGCACCTCAATAATAAACCCAACAGTATAACATAATATCAAAATATCTCAATACAATTAAGACATTTAAAATGTGTGATTTAAATAAGCTAGTTATATAAGCTTGTTGAGTACTTTCTCTTCATGTGTTTCTGTATCTGTGACAGCTGGTTTAGTGCCGTGGAGAAACCCGTCACAAACCCAGTAGCATTTCAGCACAGCCTTTTGATCACACATGGAGCTCGGTTTCATCATCTGTTGAATATTTCATCTCTTTTTCACTTGCTTGATCACTTGTTCGCAGATAGAAATTGCAGGCCACAGAGAAGTACAAACAGGATTGTGACAGAAAGCAGTTTAGAGAAAACAAAAAAATGGCCACACTGTGGGACGGCACACAGGGCACCAGGCACAGTTTTGTGTTTGGTTCAGTCTTCTTCCTCTTCCTTTTCTTGTTCAAAAGAAGTTAATTACATATTTTCTTTCTCTATATCTTTCTCCAGTTACAAAAATGTAAACAAAACCCAAAATAAGTATTTCACTAGGTAAAGTAATCACTCCAGCGTACATTCAGTTAACAAACTCACATTGCTTATTGGACTCAAAAAGCTTTTAGTGGCTGATAAGAGTGGTTTTTGTCAAGGGATAAATGTAGAATGTGCAGATTAATGGCATTTTTCCAATTTCCTCTCATTATGTTGTTTTGCTGTACTGACTGTTGGAACAAATCGAACATTTTAACTGTTAATGGACAGATTGCTGTTAAAGCAAAAAGGAAAAAGCTACCTGAAAGGATTCAGTTATTCTGTGTGCATTCTACCTTCATTAATGTACTTGTTATATGGCACTTACTTCTGGTTAATCATTTTTCAACAATACTTCCATTACAAGACAGATGTTGAAGCTTAATCTAACAGTTATATATGAAGCATACTAAAGTGTTAAATGTAGTATCTTAAATGTTCTAGGTGGTTTAAATTGTAAAAAAAAAAAAAAAAAAAAAAGGCTAAATAACAACAACACTTAAAAATATTACTGCAGGGCCCATTGAGAATTTCTAATCTGAAAAAAAAAAAAAAAAAAAAATTCAGATAACCTTGTGCCTCCTTCTCCCAAACCACAGACTTATCTAGAAGCTCTGCACCAAACCTCATTACAAATGTATGTGTTTTTAAATTGGAGCCTTGGGAGTGGAGTGGACCTTGTGGAAATCAGTTATTTTTAAATGAGAACATGGATTGTTGGTAGTTTATCAACTAGCCCAGTGAATAAAACCATTTATGATTGTTGTGTGGATGTGTAATTGCTCCAAAGTCAAAAAGAAAAGAAAGATCATAAGAAAAAGTGAAATGAAACCCTCATATAAAACACCAGAAAAATGAAACGAATAACAATAAAAATTAAATAAATTACTTTATCAAAAAAGGAATGAATACCTTTATGAACAAACTGTAACCACTTTTAGTAGCTATCCAAATTAAAGTATTGTGTGCAAAAAGTACAACACTCAAAAGTGTTATATTTCAAAGCATAACAGTGTTAACACATCTACAGCAATGTAAGTGTTTAATTGTTGAGTTCGTGTCTGTATCTGTTGGCAGTTTAGCACTGAAAAAAAAGAAAAAAGCCAAATAAAGAGTGAATTTTTCAGTTTATTTTGGATCTATGTTTCAATCTCTATAACATCATTAATTTAAACTAACATCACATCTAAAGGTCCCAGTTAAAAACAGCAAATTAGTTCAAAATAACTAGTTTATTTTCTGTAGAAGTGATAAATCATGAATAATATGTCGCTTTAATTGTTTGAGTCCGTATTGTACATCTTCAGTTATTCTCTGATTGACAGTCAGTCATGCTCTACCTTACATAAACTGTCACAATTCAATGTACCATTATCCTCTTCAGAAAGATGAGAAGCACAATCCCAGGTTTTTGCATAGAAAAACATTGACAGAATTGTTGTTGCATGATCCGAGCTTGACACATCTTGAGATACTGTATGCCAGTGTAAAGTGTGTAAAGTGCAGAAACAGACAGAGTAAGGCAGAAAGTTGGGTCTAAAACAGAACACATCTATTGCTCTAGTGAGATAAGGATGGAGCGGGTTAAGCAGTGTGGCGATAAACAGGAAGGAAAAGAGGTAGAGAAAGATTCATGGAGGAGAGAGTATGGTAAAAGCAGAGCAGAAGGGCACATGTCAGATAACGGGAGGGGAGAGAGAAAAGGTTAAAAAAGAGAAAATTATCAGTTTCAGGAAATAATTACATTCCAATTACCTGTGGGGATGAGATAACATGAAATGACTTTATCCCAAAATCTAAATCCTTGCGATGCTCACACAGAGCTCCATTCACCTTTGCTGCTTATATAACGGCATTTAAAACACTTATACCAAACGCCTCCCTGAGTCTCTAAAGATCAAATTTGATCATCAGTTTTGTAATAACCACAAAAGTTCAACTCTGCAAAACAGATATCCCCACTCAAAGCTCATACTGATTGTCAGTCTCTCTGTCTTCAGTCCAGCATTACTTGGCCTGTGGTTATGTTCATGTATTGTCATGTATTATCTTATGCCTCTTCTCTAGATGACCCTGACAAGCATCCATCAGCTGCCGAGTCACTGCAGGGTAAACTCTCTTTGTCCTTCTCCTCTGTTTCTTTTTTTCCACCTTCATCCGAGTTGTTGTCAGCGTTCAGTGCCTCGCTATTTTCCTTTTGGGCCTCATTTGCTGTAGCTCCTTCACCCTTCTCTGTCTCCAGGAGTCCTTTCTCATCCATATCTCTTGCCCCGTGCTCTTTGCCCTGCCCCTCTGCATCTGAGCCACCAGACTCACCAGCTTCCTCTGACAAAGAGTACATCTTTCTGGAGATCTCACCTGCACCTGACGTGTCTTCATTGCCGCCCCAGTGACGTTTCTGGAACAAGCCAAAGTCAGTGATATCTTTGGGGAAATTTCTCCTCTCGCCTGACTTTTCGCTGGAGCCCTCGTCAGTGACTGGGGGCAAGAGTCCGTTAGGCAGTCCATTGGAGGCTTCAGGAGGCCTAGGTGAAGCTGTGGAACTGCCCTGCTTGAGGATGGATGTGATGATCTTGAATCGGTTGAATTTGCTTTTCACTTGGCTGCTTTGAGGGCAGGGAGGAACCTCAAGAGAGGATTTTGAGTAACTACGGCTGGAGTCCACTGAGCTGCTGCTAGCCTTTGCCCCCTGGAGGGCAGGCTTCCCTGTCTTCATCATGCCCATCACCTCATAACGAAAACTGGAGATATCTTGTTTCAGTTCCTGAGAGAGCAAAGCAATAAGTGAGCTCCCCTGGTAGATAAACGAATGCTTTTCATGAAATTAATAAACCCAGTTGTTGGTATTTGCAGAGCGCACTGCAGTGCATCGATCCAATTTAAACTCAGTCAATACAAAATGTGGATAAAGTGTAATTCTTAAAGTAATGATACAGCACTTTCTCACAAAGCATACAAGAACATGGGACATTCTTGCTTCTCTTTTTAGGCTCTCCTGTTTCTTGAAAGATCAAAATTGCAGCCAACAATTGACTGGCAATGTGTTTTAACAATTCAAGAGTATATTTTCCTACATAACCATGTCACCTGTAGTACATGATGTATTTGGCCATTATATAACACAATGCTGACATTCTATCAGTTTTAAAAGTAGATGTAGAAGTAGATACTCCATTTGGAGTAACGTGTATGAAAGTAAGTCTAATAATAATAATTTACTTTACTGTTAGCTCTGTTTTTGGCCTCAACCACCAATTCCCAAGGAGGGCATCTGGGCGTCTTGCCTTAAAATCTACGAGAGCAGTGAAAGTGATTCCAAATGGCTGAATAATGCAAACAATAAGTTTTGACTGCACAGTCTGATGACAATATGTAATTTTATACTATTCATATAGAAATATTAATTAAAGCTGCTTTAAGTCTTATTGGTCTATAGAAACTGTGTGTACCTTGAAGTTCTCTTCAGTCAGGCCCTCCTCTGTCTTGGCATCTCTGATCATGGCTGCCACATATCGCTTCACCAAGTTCCTCAGTACCTCCTATCAGTGAAAAATGCCTCTGATTATAATAAAATCTTCCAATATTGGAACAAAATGTCACTTTACAATTCAATGCAAGACTCAGTCAATCAGCTGGGAGAAAGATAGCAAAAAGATAGCTCACAAGAAAAGATGTTTCATGCTACATCTCCTTTGACAAAATACTACAAAAACCACCTGCAGATATGGACAAACTGAAAATCCTCTACACAGATTGATGATGAGCATCCCACTGAGTGTAATTGTTCCCCCTATTATATGAGACATCACAAAAGCTTTCTAGTGATGTATTGAAAAGGAAAGACAGTCAAAGAGCAGACTGTGTGATGTGTGATCTGTCACTTACTCTCTCCCTCTAACTCACGCTCACACAGGCAGAGGACAGCAGCTAATCAATTTCTTGCTTTAAAGAGACCACATTTACCTGATACTGATGGTTTATCCTCAGGTTCTCTGCTGCTCGTCTCTGCACAGATGAAAATCCAGAAAAGTTGAGTTATAGAAAAAGTGGGAAATGAGAGGAAAAAAATCTTTTTTTCACAGTGTCACAATTTTTTTATTACACTGTGGATCTCACTGCATGTGGCAGAATAAAACAGTAGAATTTTTCGCTCTAAAATTAGTTTTCAACAGTTAGAAACAAATAAATGTTACTCTTTAGGACTTGGTAAACAAACCAGGTGCTTTTCCTTTTGCCTCTGATAAAATTATGCACTGTAAATGTGTTTGTTATCCAACTTACTCCAAGAGTTCCAAATGTTTCGGGCCGCTTGGAGCTTGTCCTCTTGCAGACTTGCCTCTTGATCCAACACATGAGGTACCAGAATGATTTGGGGCTGGGGATGATGTTGAACGGGGCTGGCAGAGTGGCCCCTTCTTCAAAGTAACTCATCCACAGCTTTGTCCGGGCAAACTTCCACTCAATGTCTGCATGATCCTGAAACCAAGATTAGGGCACATGAAATGCACAGCCTTTTTCTTTACATTTGTTTTGCAGTATATTTGATCAGCGCTCACAGCAATGTGCTGATAGGAGTTGTTCATCATTGCTATTAGCATGTTGAGGAGCACCACAAGCGAAATAATGTTGTAGGTGCCGAACATGGTTGCCCCCACAAACTCTGTGAACTGATGGTCTGCATCCACATTGGTCACGTACAGGTTGATCAGACCAAATATTGACCAGAAGAGTGATTGCAGGGTCTCAAATAACCTGCAAAGTAAATACAAAAGTATTCTCAGTGATCAGTGAATTTCCTACCAATTATACGATTTAAGGGTTAAGAAAATTGGGTTGATCAAATTCAGCTAAAACATCCGTTTCTCTTAGCAATTGTGTTTGTTGTGTGAGTTTTTACACATTTTACAACCAGTTGCAGCAACAAACAGTTGCAGGACTCTGTATCCATTTCATAACCTCACACATCTTCACTACACATGCAAGCAAGTTTACATTTATGCAAACTCACGTGGAAAAAGCATTATTCTGCTCCACGCAGCGAATGCCTTTGCATTTGCCCTTCTCATCTGAAGCCTTGGTCTCATAGTAAAAGTACAGCTGGTTCAGCCCATTAGCAAAGGCCAATAAGACCTAGAGAAAGAGAGAAGAGAGTCTACAGTCTGGATGCAACTGTTAAAGCCAACAACTGTGTTTCTTGGTTTTATTTACTAAAGCTTTTATAGATTTTATACTATTGTATGAATTTTTATATTCCTGCCTGTGTGTACACAATTGTGAGTTTACCAGACAGTAGATGAAAAGGAACTTCAGGATGTCCAGCAGCATTCTTCCTAGAGAGATCTGTAGTGGCCCTAGATGAGAGTTTGCTGTAAAGAGAGAGATGAGGCGCAGCGAACTGAAAATGTTCGCGATGGCAAACACTGCCTCAGCTACTAGTGTTGGATGCCACATCTCCCACTGGTTCCTTGGTTTACTACCGCTGTACTGAACGGGACAAAGGATGGTGCACAGATTAAGTGAGAGCCCAGGAAAGTTACACTGCACTTAGTGGTTTTTCTACTGTGATTTATAAATAATGTGTTACCTTGGTGTAAGCTACAATCTTAAGAGAAATGGTGGCCAGGTATAGAGAGTTCATGACAAAGTCCATCAGGTTCCACCAGTCATGGACGTAGTCTTGGAAACCACCATCCCACATTTGTTTGATCTCTGCCCAGATGAATCCTAGGATTAAAAATATATATATTAAAAGTAAAATTCCAGTTTATTTTCTACACACAACTTCAGGTGAGCAAACATTTGAATACTGTATATATAATGTATATATATAGTACGAAGCTCCCCTTACTGAATCACCAGTGGATGAGCTCAGAAACTGCTCTGTCAGATATCTAATGGTATTTACAACTGTGACATCGTATTTAAGCAAAGTAGTGCTATGAGTTAACTTGGGCAAGTTGCTAACTTGCATACTAAAGAATGTTTGCAGCTGAGGCTGATGGGAAAGTGGACAAGTGGTGGACATACCAAACAACTGATGACAGAGCATTGATTTTTTCCCCCTAGTGGCTTTTTAAAAATAGCTTAAAAGTAGCTTAAAATCTTGTTCTGCATTCCACATTTTGGAATCTAAAGCCACTTTGTAAACACCAAGAAATATATTCAGTAACTTCAATCCATTTTGAATCTGGATGTTGAGAGTGTTCTGAATTTGCAACATCTCTTGTTTCAGTCGCTGATGTCTTCTCTATAACAACTTTAGCTGGGCTACTAGGTGGCAAATGGAGCCATCTACCAAACCAAACTAATAGAGAACGTAATGTTTTGGGAATAAAGATGGGTAAAATGACTACAAACAAACATTAAAAAATGGAGGGTCTTTTTATCCATATGAAGTAGCAATGATGTTATTTTCATACATCAAGCCAACCTCAACTACAAGCACCCTCAGTCATCACCCCTTTTACTCACCCAGTACCCAGGGAAGGATCATCCACTCCACAGTGGTTGGTGGAGGCCCCTGTCTGTCCTGTCTGTCCTGCTCTGTGGTGACAATGTGCTGGGAGGCGAGCAACAGCAAGAAAAGGAAGGTCAGGTAGGATGCTGTGTGACAGATGAACTTGATGAAGGGCTTGCGGATGAAGAGGCCATAGCGACTCTTAGGAGCGATGAGGTAGCAGAGAGCAAACACAGGATAGAGAAGGCCAATGAAGACACAGGTGAAGAACTTCCCTGCCCACTGGCGGCGTCTCCAGCCAGGGAACTCATCGTACCACCGGGATGCCAACAGCTGCTGGCAGTTTGGCTGAGCTACAAACTTAAAGAGGCAAAAGAGGGGAGGGGAAACGTAGGTTTAGTTTTCATCTGTTTGATCATCTGAGATTAAAATGACTCAGAGGAACTTTGCTAATCTGTGGTCTGATTGCAGTATGTAAGCCAGCTGGGATGCAGCATCCTCAGCCTGTAGCTATTTAGTGGTTTTACACAGAACATAATGCCCTAGTGACCACATGCCAGAATTAGCACCTGGAGCACGTTCCAGCAAACAAACGTAGGAGTAGGATTTGCTGGAGGTGTCAGAATTTGAAAGGTAATCATCAACACACATAGATATTTTATAGGTTAACGGGTGTCTTGTCACAAAAACAAAAATAAATTCAAAAAGGAGCCTTACACAGGTTGTGAGTTAAGTAAATTGCATTCTATGTGTTGTCAGGAAAGCAGAGGATCATGTATTTACTTGACTGCATTGCATTTCCTACTGATTTTTCTAAGATAATGAAGCAGCAGATATCTAAATATGATTAAACTAAAAGCAAACGACATCTTATACTGCTTATCCACGACAAGAAAATGGCTTGAACATAAATCAACATGTGGGAAATGCTTTGTCCTCATTTCTGGTTTTTTTGGCTTGTTTGATGTTTTGTGTTTCTGTAGGATCAATACCACGTGTGACTGAACAAGTGAAAAGAGTAACAAATTTTGAGTACTTTAATTTTAGGGTCCTCTTGGTAACTGAGAACAGGTTTATGATATAGATCGATGCATCAAACCTGCAACTGTGCTCTGAGTTGGACTGCAGTATCACCAGCATCTGGTGATAATCTAGAGTTATTTAGGATACTTTCTCCTTTAAGAAAATGAAACAAAACAAAGCAAGTCTACTATATTGTATATATGAGTTGAATAGGACAGCTATGCATGCACATGCAAACACACTTATGCAGGCACATTCATTGTGAAATATCACATTGAACCTCTATGTCAGAGTGTAGAGTGTAGGTACCAATTCACCAACTCTGCAGCCTCGTTACCATGGGAACCACAGATCCCTATCTGCGTCGGGGTCTTGAGCAGAATGGCTCATATTTCCATACTTCAAATACAGTATTGCCACAAAACTTGAGAAGAAATGCAGAGAAGGAATACAGATTATGAGGGAATTTATATCATGGATGAGTTCAGAAGAAGCAGAAGAAGAGGAACTCTCTTTCTTTTTCCAGAGAGAGAGAGAAAAAGAGCATAAAGATAAGAGGGATAATCAATAATAAAGCTTCAATGCTTTCTATCACCAACATACCAACATATTTAGAAGACAGAAAAATAAAGTGGAAAGGAAAAGCTAAAAAGTCTCTTTGCTCATTTCTCTTTTAATGACTCTTTGAGTATGAACCTTATTATAGACAAAATGGCTAACCTCATTAACTTGCAACCGAAAGTCTGAAGCAAACCCATGGGGGCAGGCACTGTCTTGTAATGAAGTATTTTACCCCAGAAAACAATGAAATAAAAAAAGTCTGCACCAGCAGAACTGTTCTGTCCATTCATTTTTTTTCAATTTTTTTTGTCTGCTGTTTTGTTAGCATGCATCTTTCACTGCTTGTCACAACCTTGTTCCTGATTAATGACAGTAAACAAGAGGTACTTGAGCTGCCTGATGCCTTTCCCTAATCAGCATGATATATCAAACAATGACAGTGGTGCTAATGAGGTCAGAAATTAAGCTAATTAACAATTATAATTATGAAATGTATCCATGCTAGTATTTGTCTTGGCACATGAGCTTTAATAAAAGTGTAATAACTCTCTAAAACCAAATCAATCTATTTTCTTTATAAGAATATTTTATATTACAGAGACAAAATACATATTAAACAGTTGTATTCTACTAAGTCTGACACTATTAAGGAAAGTCCTTACATCAAGCAGATGTGAACTTTCAAACTGTGTCTTGGTCTCATTGGTAACTGATACAGGACATTATGAGCTGCTCTGGTACTTTGAATCTCCAATCTTGAATCCATGCATTTAAATAGAAAACATATCTTTCAGTTCCCTTCTCCGAGAGACATCCACACACGTTACAAACTCATGTTATTGCTTTATCTGTCGATCACCTTCATAATTCAGCTGTAGTAAAGTGTCATATCAAACAGGATCCCTCCTGGTCTCATGTCCAGCTTCGAAAGTGTCCCTAAACAACTTTCCTGCCTCTCCCCACTGTTAACTGTCCAAGAGTGACAGGAAAGTGCTTATAAATGTGTGAGAGGACAAGTGAAGGTGCTTTGTAGCTCTGTGAAGACAGTTTCCCCTGCAGCATTACCAACATAAAAGGTCTGCTGAAACTCTCTTCACTTTCACAGGCACACACTGACAGGCATTCAGCTTACAGCTTGCTATGTTTTAGCTCTTTACACAGATAGATATAAAGTCCATAGTTTTTTTTACATTGCTTATTCTTAATATTTTGAAAAAAAGAGTAAGGGTCTCTCCATTTAGTTGAACCTTTTTTTCAGTGTTTATGTGGAAAATATGACACAATCATCTGCACAATCTGGATACTTGGACATGGAAAGGGTATCAGTTTTCAGTGTGTTTGTAAACTGGGAATTCATGAATTGTTTTTTATTCCCTGGAGTTATGTTCATTGCATGTTTAGTAATACACGTTTTCGTGATCATATGTTGCCAATTGATCAAAATCAACCTGCAAAGTTTAGGTCTATAAATATAGTCAAATGTCTCCACAATGTGGACAAATGACAAACAAGGACTTTTTTTATCAACCCACACACCGTTGATCATACTGTCTGTCACCTTTAATGCATCTGAAGTGATCTCACTCTCACACTCTCATAAAAACAGGGTGTGATGGACAAACATGAAAGCGGGGGCAAAAAATGTTTCCTTGCTAAATGTGACCTATGTCTGCATCTATGATATAAATCACAGTACCAAAGTAGATCACATCGCATCTGTGCAAGAGATAAAAATGATCGTTTAATATACAAATGAAAAAATCTGTCTGCAGTATGAGATTATTTCACTTGTTCTAATAACAAATAAAGGTGTGAAAGTATTTTTCAAACCACAATGGAAACAAGTGCATTTATCTCTTTCCCATGTTAATAAAAAACTATAAGGGCTAAACATTGCTCAACACATGAGACTGACTTGTTAAGACATACCTGTTGCAGTAAATTGCTGGAACAACTGAGTGCTAATGGTCCTTCACTCCATAACACACATTCCTGTTAGTGCAATTTCATTTGTATTTAATGGAGACATTGAAAACATCTTGAAACACGGAATTGCAGTTTTTATGAGATTTCACAAGGGGGCAATGTCAAACTACAGTATGTAACATTTATAGGATTCCCTTGGCGCCTCTGAGAATTTCAAATATTAAAGACACAGTTGTTTGTCTCACACTGTGATTCTTCACTGTGCTCACCTATATTTCTGCAAGTATGTCACTACAAATAAGAGTAATCCACTGTCAAAACCCTCAGGGAGGCAGAGGGGATAATCGCCACTTTAATGCTTATGTGTTACTGATCACATTTATCTGATTTGGCCTCCTGCAGCCTCAAAGCGCAGGATGCTCTGTTAGCTCAGCTCTTTAGATGGGGGGCCTGTGGAGATTTCTCTCCAGGCCATTATAAATTGCCTTTACACACCATGGGAGCACAGCAGCAGCAAAGCCGAAAAACACACACAGATGCAAGGATTAATACAAAAAAAAGTAAACGGGCAGTTATATACACACACGACACACATAAGAGGGTTAAGAGGAGAACTGTCCTTCAGTTTGTTCCGTTGAGGGTCAAAAACATGCTCCTCATGACTCACTGCAACACTCATCAACAGCCACTGCTCAACAACAGCTAGTACTATAACAACAAAATCACACATTCAGGCTGAATGTCATGCCAATTATAAGAGCTTGAGTGTTTGTCTGCAAATTGCTGAAATAAAAGAGTGGTGATCACATCGCAGACAAAATGCCCTGAACACAGTGACAAAAAAACTGAGTGTCCACTTAACCCATGATGCCTTGCAGGGGGCAGAACACTGTCTGGCTTAAAGATCATCTGTCACAGGCACAAAGCAATAACTATAAATACCTCTGCCTAAGAGCGTGTGTGTTTCTGTGCATGTGTGTGTTCGCACATTCACTCTGCACAGATGTCATCTTCCTTTCTCAGGAGACTGCAGCACAAGTCATTGTTATGTTGCCAGTTCAATGGTGAGCTACAGGATTCCCATTGCAAATTGTCCTTTGAGTACCAATTTAATGGTCAAAGTCTTTAATGCTGTGGGTTCTTCACACATTTTATGTTTCCTCAATGAACAGTTTACTCAAGTATGTCTATGAAAAAGTCCACAAAATGCTACACCTTATGCCACAGTGCTGGCACAGTATCTGCTGTTAGTGTTATTGGAATTATATAAAATCTGGTTTCACACAGGCTCATTGCAAGATAACTATATTCTCTCCCTATGCTGCTAAAGGTAAAGGAATAGCTACACAAATGCATCACTAATCTGCAAAGACCTGTTCGTTTCTGTTTAGAATTGAGTCCAAAACAAGTGGAAAATAAATCGCTAATGGTTATTGTTTTTAATATAAATCAACTTATTTAGGTCTTCTTTAAAGAGGAGGGTTTATGTTTTTACACGAGAAACATTAAGACAGATTATCGCCTCATTAAAATGAAGAAGAATTTATCTAATTTGATTTAAAAAAATACCTTAACTAAATCTGGAAACATTCAGAGATAAGGCAGGTTAAAAGTGGTTTTACTGCAATGGTAGATTTCCATTCAACTGAACAAAATAAGACTTTGCAGACCTAATCACAGAGATATAAGATGCAGACTGTCACATCAAATACGCAACAGCTCTCTATGATTTTGATGATTTCAGTGGCAATACACACACACACACACACACACACACACACACACACACACACACACACACACACTCTCTCTCTCTCTCTCTCTCACACACACACCCCGCCACAGAAAAACATTTCCAGCAGAATAACTTTACCTTGAAATGATTGCTAACCACTCTACTCAGCTGGGACATTTATTATTCGAAAAGGGCAGCTGGGTGGATTGTTACCCACATCATGAGACACCGTCCTCCATCAAAGTCCCCAGTGCGATCGAAGGGTGTTACTGATAGCATGCAGGAGAAGGGCACATTGGGACATCTCCTGGATAATTAAAACACTCATGGGGATATGAGATGCAAGGAGAAACACTTGTGGCAGAGGAAGCAGGAGATGATACGGGTTCACAGTGTATGCGATGACAGATTTACTGGCAACAATAGGGAGGTTGGGTGGGCTGATGGGGGACTGTCCATCATCATCACCTGTGCACTTCCACGATTCCCAATTGTCCTTCTGTGACTCAACATGCTCATCTGCCAACCTGCGCCTCGATGTGCAACAACTGGATGGATGATGGAGGAAACGGTGGCCTCATAAATCCTGACGCCTCCAAAAGTGCATCTGCTCTGACAGCCAGCCAGAGCTCCCAGCAAATGACAGTTGAATGAATTATAAGCCCCTCCTGGGAGTAATGTGTCTGCTTCCTCATGATTTTGCTTCACGTTTATATTCAGCAGAACAATTCTGCAGTGTAATATCTATTTAACGCCTTTCTTGTTGCCTGAGGAAACCTTCAGCCATCCCATAACCCATTACTCTATCAAAACTGGTCCTCGACAAAAACAAAGCTCAACCTTCATTACATTATTTTCTGGTAACCTTTTAACTCACGGCACTAAGCTTTTAAATGGTTAACGTAAATATTTGCAAAGTAATCACAGCTGGTAAAAAGTCACATCACATACCCATAAAATCTCTGGGGTAATAAAAACCTGAGTTTAAGTGAGAAAATGCTGTTTTTGGAAACACCCTCTCTATTAGCCATACCAGGTACTGAACATTTATATAGCAGCAGCACAAATTAAATTATATAATTAAGAGGAATTAATATACACCTTTTAATTGTTTTTTCTTGACACTAATTATTTTTGACTCTACCCACCACAAAAAACGTTCATCACACAATGGAAACAAAAGCATGAAATTAGTGGAGGGTAAAACACAATATTGCTATGGAGCTATCAGGTTTGAACCATTTCCCTCATAATTATTCATATGTGTTTAAAATGCTGTTCATGTCCGACAAAGTTCCCAAATGAAATAGCCCAATTTACTCACAAGCATTGGGAAACTAAAGCTGGACTGTGAAAGTAATCAACACTTCATTATGATCTGTATTCCAGTGCATTAAACCATGTTCTGCATTACAGACCATTACAGAGCAGGCATGTTTGAATGAATGCACTGCATGATTAAATCACAGCAGCAAGTCATTGTCTTTTCAGTGGCATCATAATAAATTTGATATACACAATTCTTTCTATGTTCTATGCTATTCTTAAGCAAGTAAATATCCTAAATTTAGAACTACAGTTACTGTTTTAATGTGAATTCAAGCATTATCCTGCTGCTGCAATGCCTTGCTAATGGAATTCAAGCTTTGCCTATCTTTCATCTGTGTGTGCTGCCAACATGAAAACAGATAAAATCCTATCCAAACCACTGGCTGGCAGCGTCCAAAAAGAACCTGATGCTAATCTAGCATCATTACACCAGTTCATATTGGCTGGCAGCGACACCTGTGGGAAGACATTGGCTTGGTGCATCAAAAACCAACCAGGCTTGGCAGATTCCTTCCAGCAGCAACAGCGAATGTTGCCTGGGGCATGCAGTATTGAAATCTAACAATAAGCAGTAGATAGTACAGTAGATATTGTAGTGAACGATACAGGACAGAAGGGAAAAAGTAGAGGAAAACCAAAGAAAGGCATGAAAAACTGGATTGATTATATTGTATAAAAAGCAAAAAGATAAATAGCAATATCACACAGTTCTGCTTATGTGTGATCATGTGTGATAGCTGACTGGATGATATCCCCTTTTTTCCCATTATTTCAGCCTCTAAAGGAAGGAATGTATTCTTGTGTTCAAACTGCAATCTATCAACCACAGATGTAATGTATTAAAATTAACTATAGATACAAAGAAGTCACACTGCCTCTCTTTTCACAGCTTTCACAGTTGGATGCACTCAGAAAGCAATGGATTCGTTTTTAATCATATGCTGAATACCTTGTATGTTCTACTGATAAAAGTAAAAGTAAAAAATTATGAACTAATATTATGAATCTAGCTTTACCTCTTTTTGGTGGTATTTGATAGCTAGTTTGAGTCTTGCCAGGTCGTTGTTGCCCTCCTCCTCCAATAAGCTGATGTCATCTCTGTAGTTGAGAATCATCTCCAGTTCTCGGGAGCTTCTTGTCTGGTCCAGCAGGTCCTTGGCAAACTGTTTACACTGCTGAGACAGCTCCTCATACTCTGATTTGAATTCGTTCTCCACCTTAAAAAGGAGTGTGCAGAGAATAAAGATTCAGCTACACATCAAGTGTCCTGCAACAACCTGGTAGCTAAAATGTGAGCCAATATATTGGGAAAATCTCAGGCTACAGGAATGTCTACAAATTAGTGTTTCAGAATCAAGCATTGCCTGTGGGTAGTTTGTGTGAAGAAGCTGTTTCAAATTTGTTTGCAGATGTAATTTACTCTATAAGCCATTTATTTTATGTTGATTGTTTCATATGCACATATTTTTTTGTGTGAAATACATATAAATGCATTTCATTAGTGTCAGATAACTACCATAGCACATAGACAAATGCAGTAGGATTTAGAGGGCATCTATGATGAAATATTTCTATCTTGACTTATTGAAAGAATATTCCTCTGCTATACTGAACATTAACTTCAGGTTATAACATTTTCATCTGGAACAATTATTAACAGTAGCAATCAAGGAGACAGTGTTTGTAATTATTTTCTTAATTTATTGTAATTATCATGGCATTCACTAATATGATTTTATATTTATATATTGCTTGGGTCATAAATGGACAGGCCATTGAATGTCACATAATGGTACCATGAAAGGTTACGCAGAGTTTAATTGGTGATCTATATATTTTAGTTCTTCAAATCACATTAAAGCTCCACAATCAACCTGCAATCCTGCCTTCACCTTGCTGAGCTCCTGCAGCTCCCAGCTGAGTCTGAATGCAGTGAGGAAAGGGTCCTCGCTGGAGAGCGCAATTAGAGAGGGACTCGACAGCGCTTTGTAGATGTTGAGGCGTGAGCGCGAGTGCCGCAGGCTGTCCACATCTGAACTGGACACACACTCCACACAGTTACAGCGCACCTGCAACATCAAACAAAGCATGGGTGCATTTTAATGAGGTTTACCCATGTTTTGTAATGGATCATGTCTTCCGTTTACTGTAGCGATGCAGTACTGTATCCATCATGTCAGCTAAGTGCTGTCATGCCTAGGTATGTTAGTCAGACGATGAAAGCACAATCAGTTTGTAATTGCAACATTTTATAACTTACAACATTTTCCTTGTTTCCGAACTGATCATCTAAAAACACAAGTTTACACACATTACTAATGTAAACAAACATTTAACAACATCAGAAAACATTTAACTTATTATTTTTGTTACCTATTATTTCACTAAATCTTAGAAAAAGATCACGTTAAATATACATTTATATTTGACTTTCATAAGCCCATACTATTATGTCAGATGTGCACTTTAATCAAGCTGTGCATAGGACTTTTGTTTGCTCTCTGAACAGTTGTTGTCATTTTGGAGATATGGGGTTATGAGATATGGGGTTTCATGCCAATAACAACAACACATTTATAACAACAAACATGCATAGTTTCCCCACCTCATGTGGTTGTGGCATAGACACGCCTTTCTGCACCAGAAGCTTGATAATTTCATAGTTGTTGGTGTGTGCAGCGAGGATGATGGGAGTGATGTCAGGGGTGAAGTCAGAGAACTGCTTGTCCAATAAGATAGGAGGAACCTTTCAGGGGAGAGGAGAGAATAAAAGCTCTAATCACAAATATATTGAATGAAGCTCACAAAGCAAAAGCAGCACATTTGGCCTCGGCCTCATGTGATCTATTGCCAATTTTTAGACCTCAGGGTTGTTTTTGCTTTGCTGTCAGGTTTAATTGACATGCTCAGTGCACAGCAGAAGTAATTGGTTTGGTCAAACACAGCCTGAAAGATCTTCTCTTCACCGCAGAGTGCAGTTCAGAGGTCTTGAGTGACGTTAAATGGAATAAGCAGGATAAAAAAGCAGTAGTTAGAGATTTATTATGCCCTTGGTCATAGTCGCAGATGCCATCCATATCAAGACCGCTGTAAAGGGTATAGGTCACAGTGTAGTAAAAAGAATCAGTATTTCACACATTTCAGAGGGAATCATTATGCTCAGAGAGAAACTCATTCCACCTATCCCTCTTATCACCCACTCCAGCTAAGCCCTTTTGCTATTCACATGTCATTCAGTGGGAATACACAGCGGTGGGGTGCAGAGAAGTAAGCTGGCCCTTTTCGCTTTTTTTAATTGAAGGCCTATTATCTGATTTCGTGGTGATGGAGAACAGGAGGAGAGAGAGAGAAGACAGTCAGGGAAAGGTTGGAGGATAAACACGTGATAGGTCAGGAACTATTTAGCAACTTGATGCAGACAGCAGACAGGTGGGAACAGGAGGCTCTGATTCTCGTGAGAGTTTTGCCAGGACTAATGTTAAAGACATATTAGAGACTAGACTAGCTTAAAACAGCAGGCTCTTTCCCTACCGTAACTACTCAACTCAAGAGTTGTGAAAAAAAGATGTAAAGCCTAAAGGCTATGGATATAGCTTCTAAGCCTTAAATAAAGGTATACAAGTTATTTAAACCTAATTTATGCCACTCTCTATTAAAACACAATGTGTTATATCAGTCATCATTGCAAAAATTAAAAACTAATTAAAATTACACAAATAATTAAATAAATCAATAAAGTAATAAATAAAGTAAAACAGTCTATGAATATAAGTATGAGATGTAAATGAAGCTTAACCACATGAAAGACAGCAGTTTGCTACACTTCTAAGCTACGCTATTCAAATTTAACAGCATTTGTTCATATAGTGTTTTTTTTTCCACATACAATCAATCAATATTTAGATTTTCTTTCAAAAGATGTAAAAAATTCATAGAGGTGAAGTCACAAGAGAGAAGAGATGTATTCTGCCATGGGCTGTTTTATAACTGTTTCAGTTTAAGGTACTCTGAGTAGAAACAGAAACAGAAACTGTACTAATAACGGAAATATTATCAGTAAAACACTCTATTCACAAGTATTCTCTGAGGAACAAAATATCTATAAATATTACATCATACACTGAAAAGTCCTTTTATTATGTGGATGCTTTACTTGTGTCTTTTACTCTTTGAGCAGTTACAATGCAGCAGCAAGTCCAAAGTGTGGCACGGAGCCATGTCTGAGAATTGTCATATTTCGCAGAGGAGGGTGATCTAATAAGCTATACACTCTCTTCTCCATGTGGGAGGAGGAGGGACATCAAATAATCTACATCAAAAAGCCTTGGCCTGTGCCCAAGCCCGGAGCAGGAGGAGTGCAGGCTGGTAGATGTGAAGTTATGATAATAGTGGAGAAAAGAAACAATATTATAGCCCACTTGTCCGCGTAATCCTTATGTGTTACTCATATTAGAGTGAAGCAAGCACCATCAGCATATTAAATAAAAATGCAACATTTGCATCAGTATGCTTTTGTTTGCACTGTGCTCCTTTTTCTCACCTCCCCACTGGTTTTCACCTGTCATCCTACAGCAGCACATTGTTCAGATAAAGCTGCTATAAAATGGGACACTGAGCAGTTTTGTATTTGAATGACACTGCAGAAAATAAGCTCAAGTCGTTGTGGATTCAAGCAACTGTGATGATGCTTATTTTACATCATGCTCTGTGTATGTAGGAGGAAGAGGGATCCCCTTATGTAACTATCTTTATCTGCATTTAGAGATTGAACAGAAGCCCCAAAAAACAACAAGCAAAATCCGGACTATGAAAAGACTGACAGAAAAAGAACAAAACAAAACACAGAGGTGCCCGAAGGCCCTTTTAATTGAGAAACACTGTGAGCTCCAGTGTTTGTGCCTCTGACAGATGCATATCTGTACTCAGAGAATAACACATGAAGCTATTTAAAACGCTGATATCCAGTGCGCATCTCAGCAGAAAACAAATAAGCCATAGCACTTGCAAGATTATTACAAACATATCATTCAGACAGCCTGGAAAATAGAAAGACAAATAGGCACAATTCCTGCAAAGCATAAAGTGAAACTCCTTGTTAATAAATTTCAGAGAAGACACTGGCAACAGATAGGATGCTCTTTTCCCAGGCAGCCTTTTAATATAATCAATGAGCTCCTCTTGGGTAAATTTGGTAGCACTCGAGTGATCTATTTCCACAACCTACTCACGTGATGGCAAGGGCCACTATCTTACAAAGGCATCATGGTAGAGAGCAAATGTGGAAGCTGATAGATATTACAGGTGAGGGGTTTTAACTAGAAATGTTGCTCTCTGTATCTCACCCCCCTCTACATCCACCTAACAAGCCCACAGACCTGAGCTATCTCTTCTACGTGCGCTCGATTTATTCCCTAATATATTCTTCCCTTTCTTTTCATTTCCCCCATTTTTCGCAATTTCACTTTATTTTATCAAAGCCTAATGAAAACGCCTCTCACAGAACAACAGGAATGGCAAAAAACATCTTCCCTTCCGTTGGTCGATGAAGCCAAAAACATCTGTTCCTTTGTGGTTTATGGTGCATTCACTGCTGATGGAAAGAAGTGAAGAAGAATGCATGGGAAGCATGTATGAGTGTGTTTGCGCTCCAGTGTTTGCAGTGAATGTGTGGCAGGAACAAGTAAATGAAAACGCTCCTTGAGTGGAGAGCAATCAGTGGTAAGGGCCAGGAATTTGAAATTAATTTGACTATTTGTTTTTGATTACAGTGATTAAATGTCTAAACTGGCAGTTCTCATCAACTAGAAGAAGGGATTTGTTTCCGATTAGCAGTGTTGGATTCTCAAACTAATCTGAATACTAAGAAAATCTGTATGAATACATTCTTACTTGGACAAAATACATCCTCTCTCAGTGAGCCTACTCATTAAATCTCTTTCCGTAAGACCTGTTCCTCTTCCAAAAGACAGAAAAAGGCTTATGAAGACAGCATTTTGAAGTGTCAGCTTTTGTTGTTGCCAACAATACTGGGTCAGTTATTTTGGATCGTATAAAAAAGCTCCAGGCAACTGCATTCAGCTTATAACCGACACAATGAGCATGAGTATTTTATTGGCTTATACCTCACTCTACCATTCATTAAGATCCAAAGTTCCCCCTGTGTTTTAGCACAAGGGACACTGTAATAGTGACTCTTGCTGTTAGAGACACTGTGGCCGGGGAATTTTTCACCCAAATTCACACCCAAGCTGTATTAATTAATTTAACAATTGTTTTTGATAAACAATACACGTGGTTAAAGTTGTGCATTCGTGCATGTCTACTATATGATAATCCTCTGGATAAAAGATAGTTATTATGCCTCTTGCAAACAAAACTGTCGCAGGTCCCTTCAAACAGAAAGAGGATCACACACAGACAGAAATCAACTGATGCTGAATGCACCAAAACACAATGATTTGGTTGCAGGAATAAAATAAATAAGCAAAACAATGCATTTCTTCTGGAGAGACAGTAAACATCAACAATCCTCGTTATTCTCCTTATCACCCCAGCCTTGTCAGCGGCTCACTGTCTGTGCACTGACGTGCTCCTTCCTCATAAATAAAGCACTCTTAATTTGAAACTCAGCTTTCACCATCAGTGCCCGTCTCACCTGCATGCCTCCACTGGGCTTCTTGTGATTTAGCAGCAGCTCCACGGCTCCCACCACTTCCTTGCGGATTGCATGCAGCAGGGCGTCACCAACATAGACGTTGAAGCTCAACAAGAGCTCAATGATTTCCAGGTTCTCGTTCTCAATGGCAATAAGCAGAGCCGTGCGGCCGAGAGGGTCGATACAGTTGATGTTGATCTTGAAGTAGATCTCTGCCTCCTGACAAAATAAGGATATGATTGAAAGTCAGGCTTTGTTTATGGTAGTGCACTTGTTGACACAAAAACACATTGATTTTTGAATTTTTGTTTGATGCACTGACTCACACCCAGTTACTGTAGCCTACCACTATTAATAGTAGTTAAAGGTGATATCTTCACACTTAAAAAAGGAGCACAACTGCACATGTCTAAAGAAGCTGCCTCATGTGATGTCACTTGAGTCAGCATCTGCTGGGATTAAGGGCTACAAGTTTAAAAATGAAAAATACTTAGTGTTACCAGACCTCTGTAGCCAGGCCAGTCAAGGCTGTCTTAGCTGCTGCTATAGTAAAACACCTGAGTCTCTAACCAAAATGTCGGCAGGTGAGCCGTGTCGTCTGTGATCTAAGTTCTCCTGCATTAATTGTGATCACTTTGGATCAAATGCCCATCAAGTCCAGCAGTGTTAAGCGAGTGTGATGCTAAATTAAGTACTTGGCTAGTACTATGCTACAGTAGCAGCAGTAGTACTCGTAGCTTTTCTTGGTTGTTTTTGGTGCTATTTTTTCTCACTTTTCCTCCACAGTGTTACACTGATATGTGACTAGCACTGTTTTTTGGGCACCCCCATGTACTGTGGGACTACCAAACAGCTGGTCTCAAGCCATATTTTTTGTCCACTAAAGGTCTGACACTTGTCAAGTTAAATAAAGGCCCCAGATGTTACTGGAAATGAGTGGAGGATAATTATGGATGCACATGTTGCCAATAAATCTTATCATCTTTTTCAAATCAGTCCAATTAGATTAAGGCTTCAATATCCATCCATTCATCCATCCATAATTTAGAGATTCAGTGGCTGTAGGCATTGATCCATTTACCAATCAAATCATCCATTCACCCATGGATTATTCAGATACAAACACACACACACCTCCAGAGCCTGTTTGACACTAGCATAGTCCCCCTTCTCCACAGCTCCAAGGTAGGCTTTCTCCAAAGGTGACAGCTCTGATTCAGCCCGCACAATTCTCAGCGGGATGCGGTCCCGGTATGAGGAGCTGTCAGTCCGCCGGTAGTATAGTTGTGACATCTCCCCGGGCTTCAACTTACCAGCACCCTGCTAACACTGCTACAGCTGCTGCCAGGCTGGGGGAGTTCACACTAGAAAGGACAGCAACAAAGGTGTTATAAGAAGAAGACATTTGCTGCTTTTGGATGCGACTTTCACAAGGAAAAATAGATGAGAATTAGAGGACGGGGACAGAGGTGAGGGGATTATTCAGAAAGAGAGAGATGGAACAGGAGGTTAATCCCCCGGCCATTCATAACATGACCTATCCAAACATAACCTATTGTTAAGTCTTTACCAACAGTTTCCAAAAATACCTGCAACTTGAGTGAAAAAGAGTCTAAAGTTTTTCAGACTTTATATATTGAATCTAATCTTTTTAATGCAGATAAATCCCCCTAACTGCAACTGGCGCAACATTTATGTCACTCGGTGTGTAATAGATATAAATATCTGAATACTTAATGTTTTTCAGAATTCTGCAGAAAAAAAGAAAAATGTTAAACTCCCATCAGGGATATCATGTGACTTCATTGCTTTCTTTATTGGCCTAGCAAGTAAAATCAAACAAAGAAAAAATACAGGAATAGTTGCCAGTGCTTCTTCCTGCTCAGTCTGTTTCAGATGTTGCAGCTGAAATGAATGGAAAGATGAGCGAGTTACTTGTGTTACTAATAGCCTTAGTTAATTTTATTAGCGATGCTTGCTAATTGATTGACAGCAGCTGACTTACCGGTTGCCTGGTGACAGTAAGGTTGCCTGGTGACTTTTAGCACTTTTGGCTGCATAGCTTCACAGAAACAAGCCTTCTAAGTGACACTGTACAGTGATTCTCAACTATCAAGGCGACGGTAAAGATCTCTAGGTTCTCTGCAGTCTGTCAGTAGCGAGACCTACAAATTCACTGCAATAGTAAAATGCTTAACACAAAAAGAGCACGAGGGAATAGTGTGTGCAGCAACAGAAAATGTAGCGTTGTTGCAGTTTCTGAGACAGTTTGATATTTGGATGTGGACCTCCTTAGAATACACCACCATAATAAAATGACCTTACTGTAAAATCAGTATAGTAAGTTGACTAAATGCACTAAATGGCTGCAGGGAGTGACAGGGAGTGGCTGTTCTTCAGGAGATTTATAACCACAGGCAACTAAGAGGACAAAAAAATAAGGGGTGCAGGAGATGAAGGTGTTAAGATTAAAACAGGTGAGAACAGGCACTAAACAAGATCAAGCGGAAAAGGTTACATGTTACTACAAGACAGCAGTTCAATTAGCTAGTGCTTAAAGCAACCCTTCACCCCCACCAGGACAACTCATTACTGCTCTAAGTGACTCTATTCAATGAATAATGAGTGGATTAGCAGACTCACAGCAGCCCAATTAGTTCATAAGAACAAGAAGAGAAGCTCATTTCAAATATAAATATGTAAGACTATATGTATTGTGCCCAAAGCTCAATATCCTATACACATTTGTATTTTGCTTTCTTGCTAAGAGTTTGATGAGATGGCTGACACCACTCTCATGTCTGAATCCTAAATATGTTAAAGCCAGGAAAGCCTGGAAATTATGGGGTGAATGCCTAACCTGTTTCCATCAAAATGTAAGCAAATCCTCCTCACCTGCACTTCTAAAACTCACTATTTAACATTTAATATGTTGTTTGTATTTGTACTGTCAAGCGAACTAACTTCCCAGAGTCTCTGTAGCCCTGCAATCTAACAGTGATGACAAGACTTCGAAGAGTTAAGATGCAGTCCTGTACATAATCCCACTTTAAACCACAACATGTGTATCTAAGTGAGGGTATGTTTTAACACTTAGTTTTTTTCTGTTGATCAAACAAACGCAGTGTAATGTGTTAATTTGTAAGCTGTACAGGTGTTGGCAGGTGAATTCTGTTACCTCTACAGAGAACAAGATGAGCTGTTTTCCTGTTTCCAGTCTCTGTGCTCGCCTAAGCTCACAGGCTCTGTTGGGGTTCACACAGCCTGATGTGCTGCAGCAGCATATTTTGAAAATGACTGAATGTAAGTTACTGACACCAAAGTGGAGGATGCTAAAGAAACAACATGTAATTCAATGTTGACTGGTGTTTCTTAGAATGCGTTTCCTCTTACAGTCAATGTGCCACTTTACTGGTATGGAAACGCTCTCAATGCTCTCTGATTTCCTTCTGTGAGAGAAAAGACCTCAAAGAATCATCATAAAAAGAAAGATTTGCTTCACTGTTTTCCTTACCTACTGAAGAGCCCTTTTTATGGCAGGTTTTCACACCTCATTTGAGATCTTAGGCATTATTCTGATATTGCTATGGCTCATTGTGGAACAATATCATTTTGAAGCAAAAATACCACTGAACTGGCCACATGGGGAACCTGCAGTCACCATCCCTGAGTAACTTCAATCTTGAGACGTTAGAGTAAAAATCATACACTATGCAGAGAAAGTGCATGCACTGCAGGAAAAGAGGAGTCAGTAAAAGATACTGGTGCCAATGCAGGAGTAGATTTCTGAACTGATACCAGACTTATCTTCTTTATTTCCTGAATATTAACATAAGCCCTTCTCAGCAACAGTTTTTAGCGTTAAAAAGCATCTAATTAACCAAAGTATGATTTAAATATATTAACCTTAATTAAACTAAATTGAAAAAGACATAACTGTATGTTTACTACTAGTAGTTTATTACACCTCCTGCCAGTTATGGTGTCAATAGTCCATTTCAGGTGGGTGAGGTATGTGAATGTGTCATATCAGGTGACATCACATGCTATATGGGTGATAGGTGTATAGGTGTATATTTTGCTATCAGTCTACACTAATTGGTCCTATCACAAACAAACAAGCAAACAAAAAACAAACTGTTACTTGATGAGCTGCTAGGAAGCAAAATTGCCAGAAAATGCAGCAGCTATGAAGTAAGGCTACCCACCAAACAGAGACACCAGCACAGTACATAATTTGTGGAGGGTCTGCTGTGTGCTATTATTGAAACACACACACACACACACACACACACACTCAGCCTTCTGTGCAGAAGGCTCTTTCTTCTAGTAATCACAGTTTCCTGAAATCAATATTCAGAAATAGAAAATCTGAGCTGCTTTATTACACAAACAGTGTCGCGCTATCAAGTGCAGGGAGCATGTTGAGCGAAATGCCTCTTATTCTTCAAGTTGTATTGATTAGAAAGCAGACACACTGCATCGATGAGCTTTCCAGCAGACCATGCAGACCATCTACAGAGGCCTGTCCTGTGTTTACAGTGACAGTAAAACAACCATAAAATTGTCAGCCATCACTAATTAACGACAACAGGTCTGTGAATATTGGCACTCTGCATGTGCCAGAATGGCGCCTGCGTACACTCACAAGTGGGATTTAGACATTTTTATTTCTGTTTGTGCGCGAGAAATGTTCCACGGATAACAAGGAAGGATAAAAATAAAAACGGTTGTGAAAATGAGAGGGGACACTTCTTTATACCTGCTGGGCTCTTTCATCAGATACAAGCTGAGGAACCCTGAAGGTGACCAGTTACATCTTTTTTATCTTTACTCCAGTTAAGCGCGAAAGGCAGCAACTATTGCCAAAACCTGAGTTTTTAAGTAGGTTGGAGAAAATCCAGTAACTAACCTGTGGGATGTTGAGCATTGGAACTTCGCTCATGGAGATCAATGTTCCTCCTTTGAAAAAATATCCCCAAGATCACATGAGGACCAATAAAACAGCGTAAAGATTCAAATTATTCGCCGCAACTTCGTGATTTTAGCATCTCCAAAATGTGAGAACTGCAGCGTGGATCTGCATGAAGACCCTTGGTGGTTAATGTGTTGGTGCCTTGTGAAGCCAGCCGGTCTTTCTCTTGTTTTTTTAGTCTAATCTGCATTCTCCCCTCTCCTGTTTGGAGACAGTATTCCCACTGTACATCCAGACTCGGTGCGTTTTGATCACGACTTCCATTCGGTCTTATTTGGGGGGGAAAACGCAGACGGGCGCACACCGCAATCACCTCACCGCGCAACAAACCCTGGAGACGAAAATAAGCAACAGCGAAGTTTTCTTGGTGAACTGAACCTGCTTCAGGAACGCGTCCAGTTTCCCCCCGGGTATGTTTTCACCGATGTTCTTGCCCACTCGACTTATCCACCTGTTGGGGGTGATTGAGCAGAAAGCAGCCCCTCCAGAAATAAACGTGGAGCAGCCAGATGCCTGGCAGGCGGTCTGCGGAGCGCTGCTGCAGACTGGTCGTGCGCACTTGGAGACGAATTGAACACTGTGGCACTGCAAGAGGGGGGAAAATCATCTAAACAAGCAACTCATCCAGACATTCAGCCTCTCTTTAGTCAAATGAAAATCACACTTCACAAAATTACATATTCCCAGTTTCCCATTCAGCTCTCCGTATCTCATAAATGACATGCAAGATTAAATAAACAATTACAGTGCAGATTATTTTTTATTTCATTGTGAACCAGTGAAATTACTTTAAAGCGATCGTCTGTCTCGGTGTTTATAATTTAAAGACGTTTTGAGACTAAAAGTATGACTCAATCAATGTGAAAGCCTAATATTTCACTTTCATGTGATGATCATCCAGTGGAAAGACAGCACAAGGCAGAAAACACAATAAATATAAGCAGAATATTCATAAGCCCTTTATTAGGAGCACTGATAAACATTTAATTTATGTAATTGTGTCAAAATAGCAATACCATAAACACAGTATAAAATATAGTAGTGCTACTAATAATGGAAACAGTAATAATTTATAAAAACAGCAGTGATTCTGTAAATACAGCATGAGTTGGACATTTTGAGAATCATTTCTCTTGCACAAAGGAAACCATTTGCCTTTATCACCATATCCATCCGCCCTAACTTATCTGTCAGTGCGCGAACACACTGCACATGCCTGGTGGTGGAGTCAAGTTATATATCACAGGTTGCCCACTAATTTCATCCAACAGCTTATGGCTCACTGATTGTGGTTCAAACACAAATGCCAACTGTCTCTCTCTCTCTCTTTCTGTCTCTCTCTTTGTCCCTCTCTCTCTCTCTGTTTGGCTCTTATGGGCCTGTTGATGTTGTAAATTCTTCCTAATAGTGTGTAATGCTGTTGAATGTTCTCTGACGTGTTTATCGTCTCCAGGCCAGACTCATTCTTTGCTCCTGTCTGCGCGCATGTTTGTGTGTGAGTGTATGCTGGCAGAATTTAAACTGTTGGTCCAGCCACAGTGAAATGTCACAGGGGACAGATTTCTGGATATGGAGAGTCTCTGATCACTTAGTGCTTGCTTCTGTCAGGATGGAGATTCAGGGACATTTGTTTACATAGTTTAGACAGAGGGTTATCCATTATCCCTCATGTTTGTCTCATCATTCAGTGATATATTCACTTGGAAAACTGACTGTGGCTGTGTTGCCTTCTTCAATTTAGTATGTGACGCATATGTTAATGTTTTGTATGAAGTATGCCGATAAACCTGTAAGAGACTTTAAACACATACCAATTTAGTCATTTTATATAAAAAAAACCCCTCTCCTTAAGTCTTTGCACTTTTGGCTGCCTCTAAAGGCATTTCTTAATTAAAAATAATTTACAGCTTCGTGTCCCTGGTGCTGCTAATTTCTTTGATGTTCTCTGTAGAGTCAAATTAAATGGCTGTACCCGTGGGATAACAGGGCACTGTGTAGCTCGGCCTGAATCCCACATGGGGACTTCTCTTGGGTAGAGCAATGCTCTGAATCAGCTCTACTGGCCGAGTGCTGTGTGTTTATACTTCTAAGGAATTTGACTCCAGTTGCGCTCAAAGTTGCATGCAGTCCTGAGAACAACTTTCTGGGAGATAAAAGTAGACACACAGCTAAAAAAAAAAAAAAAACAAGACAAAAGAATGAAAAAAGCTCAACATTTATCTATAATGCAGGTAGGTGTAAGTAGGTGAAGTGTTCTTGGATTTATATTTAATGATGATGTCTCAGCTACAGTGGACCTCTCTCACCTCTTTCTATGCACAGAAACAACAACAATGGTAATGTCAGCCTAGTTCCATCTTTAATGGGATCTTATAACAAACAAATATCCAAATTAGAAACAAATAAATAGATAATTTTAGAAAAAATTATAATAAATAGAAATATACAACACACTGAGGAGAGGAATATTAGAGAATATTGAAGGATCTGAACAATGAGCACTGTCAAAATCATCATCAGGATGAATGTGATGAGCCTCCAAAGATGATGAGAGTATGAGGAGAAAACTTATTAGGGGGGTTACCAAGAGGCCAGTAGGAATATTTAGGTTCTACAGGATTTTCATGCGTATGAAAACTATCTCCAGTATCCTGCATCGAAAAAATTTTGAATTATGCCAAAAGATACAGTCATCTACCCGCAAAAATGAAGGAAATGCACCCTGGTCTGATATAGACAAAGGCTGAGCTTTTCAGCCTTTCATCTAAAAGACGTGTTTGGTGCAAAGTCAATACAGTTCATCATTCAAGGAACACCATGCTGACTGTGAAGCATGATGGTGGTGCAGCATTATGCTTTGCTTCTCATCGACTGGGTCAGGAGCTCTTGTCAAGAAAGAAGGGATAATGAGTAGCTCCAAATATCAAGATAATTTGGCACTGAACCCTTTGGCCTCTGTCCAAAAGCTGAAGAGGAAGAGGAATTTCACACTGTAACATGACAATGACCAAAAGCACACATCCACGTAGAACAAGTCATGGGATCAGAAAAAGATAATCGAGTGGTTTAATGGTCCAGTCAGAGTGTAGACCTCAATACCAGTAAACCAAGAACAGTGGGTTACAAATCCAAAGTCTAAATATGTAAAGTTAATTGAGGCTTTTTTATAAATACTTGCTGCTGTTGTAAATGCAAAAGTGCTCCCACAATGTATTAGGCAGGGTGTGCAGACTTATGTAATCAGGGTATTGTGGTGTTTTTTATTTAAAATGTTATAATAATATAATAATTAATTCTTTGTGTTTTTCTCCAGATTTTTGCTTGTTGTAAGGTCACAAGATGGTACAAGGATGACATTTCCATTGTTGTTATATCTGACTTTACATTTCAAAAACCTGCAATTTCATGAGGGCTTTTTCTATCTGATGTATATGTTATATAAATAATAAATCGTGTATTTAAACTATTATAAGTAAAATAAATGAAATATATTTTGTTACAGGGTTACTGCACAGGGATTAAGACTGACACCATATAAGACATATATCATCATAACAAAGAACACTCACCATTTAGGATCAATAATTACAGTAGGTAATCTAATCAAACTGATTTAGTACCACACATACCCACAGACATGCAGAGCACCAATTGATTGATCATGACAGGAGAGTGGGAAATAGAATTAGATTGAAATAAATGTGACTTAATAGTAATGTCTCTAACCAGTCTTTACCGGTGAATCAAAGACATGATAATCAATAGTCAATTAGGGTAAGCTACTATGTCCATAACTCTGTGGTGGTTCTTTTCACTGTGTATGCTGACGAGCAAGTTTTCAAACAAAAGCTGAAGCAGATTCAGGAGTATATAGAGCACATTTAAATAATCTCCTTTTCACTGCAGGGGAGGGTCTGTGTGGCTGGCAGGTCAGAAATCAGAAAACATTATTGATTCTAAAAATAGGCCTGAAGCTAATTCTTCTCCCATAAAAGGGCCTTTAAAGGGATTGATTGGAACGGACATTTAAACAACATCTGATAAGATGTGGAGGGGTGAAAGTGAAACAGTAGATTCCACTCACCTCAATTACACTGATTTATTCGCTTTTTTAAAGCTGCCTCATGAAAGCATAGACCCGTTGTTGTAATGAAGGAAGCGTTATTTGCACCAATTGATAAAACTTTGCATTGAGGGGAAGGCACAGCACGACTTCTGCTGCAGCCTTTTCTTCTTGCCTGATGGTGAATTCCCCTTATCAGAAATGAAGTGTTGTTTCACTTGTTAATAAAAATGTTACAGCATATTGCAGAGTGAGCATAAAGACGGCGTTATTGCTGTGCTTGTTGATAAGGCTATATTCCGCAAACTTTTCTGCTACTGCAGCACATTTGGAGCTTTCAGGGTGTTGCTTCAGTCCTTTCAGTGCTGCATTGTTGCACAGTAACTTTTCACACTAAAGAATATTTTTGCAGATGCCCATTTATGAACAACTGGAGAGTGGCCTTGTAATTAAGGGTCGCATGAGTTTTAACAGATGGTGCTGTTCTCATCAAGGTAAGAGGAGACTCAAGAGAATGTGCAGCAGGCTGTTTCAGCAGCTACAAAGGAGACAGCCACCCTCTCTGTCTGTGAAATGTAACATGCCCGCTATTCCTGTATGAATATCCAGTTGGCAGTGACATCTCCCTTTGCAGCCTTCCCTCTGTCCGTCTGTCTCCTCTGTCTTACCCCTTTTTCTTGTTCCTATCTCACCCACACACTCTCTCACAGACAGCCGCAGGTTAAACCCACTTTTGTTGAAAGCCTGACAAAGAGTTGGACTGGTCTCTGTTACAGATGTATGTGTGTGTGTGTGTGTGTGTGTTCCCTCAAATCTAAACTTGTGCTGTAACCCAGAGTTTCTCTTTTATCTCCATGGAAACACAGCACCGTCCTCATCCTGTCCCACGCTTCTGAGAATAATCAGTCACCCTTTCATGAAGTTACACCATGCCATGTATAGAATCAGTTTTTGAAAAGGCAGCGCCCCGTCAACATCATGATTATATAAGTTGTAGGTTTTCATAACCCCTCTTTTCTCCTGGGTGCCTCCGTGGGAGTCAGGCAATATTTTGTACCTGTGGCTCTCGGGGTTCCCTGAGGTTAGTGCGGTAGTCTTAGCTGTTTAAATCTCCATTACTCTCATGCTCTCTGAAATGCTACTGGGTAATTAAAATTGATCTGTTTCTGTCCTCCCTGGAGATGCTCCAAGGCTGAGACTACCACCCAGGCTCCCTGGACAGTTCATATTTGTTACAGTAAGCAAAAAATGAGCAATAAAAGGAGGGAACTTTAAGTTAGTACCAGCAATGCACAGCGAATGGCAGTTATTTTGACTGGAGTCACCCAAAATTCCTTTTATATAAAACTAATTTGCCTTCCTTGATATCTTTGCTGCTCCTATTAAATACTTTTTTCAAATCCAGTAAGTGCAACAGTATAATGAACAGAAGTTGCAGGGAGGAAGCCAAGTGGACGGCTGGGCTTAAAAAAAGGCATGGATTTGACATAAGGGAAGGCCATTTATGTCCCAGATGTGGTGCAAAAACACTGTTTTAGGTTTGACAAAGACTGAAACTTATAATAAATAAAGTGTTAAAGTGTAAATAAAGTAATAAAGTGTTCTTGAATAAACTGTTGACCTTTTCAGTATTTTACCAAAACCACAATCAATACAAAGTTGCCTTAACACAACCACAAAAACATTAATAATTGTTTAGTTGCCAGAGGTTCTCATATAGGTAGGTAAATTTAAATTTTAAACATGTTGTTATGTTGATTGAACAAACATCTGTGCAGCAGTATGTAATTACTGACTGGCAGACAGGTTTTTTTCAGAAATGTTCTGGTCACATTTTAATGCACATAACAGTATATCCCTTGAATTCATCATAGTTCTGTTTATGTTTAACGTGAAAACCCAAATTGCTTAAGTCTGGAGCCTCCACACACATATCATGTGAATTAAGACCTTTTATTCTTTGATATAAAGAACAATACAGTGAGTATAAATTTAGTGAGTTTTGAAAGCAGTGTCTTTAAAACACTGTCTTTCAGAGGACTTCCACTACATGAGCAAAGCCAAGGATGAGTAAACAGCTATTCCTAAGAAACCATCACATGCAGCAGCAGAAACAGCTCATGCTGCTAGACTATCATTCTCCAGACCCTGGAAAGAATAAACAGATTGTCTCAGAGTACACACATGTCCTCTGTAAGTACATCCCAAAGCTCTGCTGTGCAGCAGTTTCACCAACGCTGACCCTTATGAAAGAACAGCTTTGACTCTGCTGCAGTGATCTGTCAAGGACAAGGCAGTTATCTGCAGTTATCTTTGGCTTATGTCGCAATAAATACAATGCCACATTTTTTCCTTTACTTGTATGAAAGGACAAAATGTCTACAGAGCGCTGTTAGATTTCTTTTTGGGATTTGTTTTCAGTAATGCTTTTTCAAAGACCACCACTCTTTTATTCGGGTGATTAAACTTAGATGCAGGGCATTAAGACAACTGGATCTTTAATGTTGCCCATTCAAAGACATGTTTTATGACTCAGTCCTTTAAAGGCAATAAACAATAATCTTTTTCATCCCACTTGACTGCTCTGGTTGGTTATGTGGAACATGCTATGATCATCAGGACTCAAATGAAAGTAGCTTCCTTTGTCATCTATATGTCCATTTTATCACCCTCAGCTGTGCACCTAGATTGGTCTGCTGCTAAACTGAATGTCTACAGTGTGCCTTTAAAGCTACTTTTCAACAGAAAACGGGCTGCACTTTAGCTGTGATTAAACTTGCATTTGTGAAAGGGAATCAGATTTTAAGCCTTTCCCGACTGACAGTGAAGTAACTTAAGGATTGTGAATAATAACAGAGCAGGCTTTACTCTGAAGAGATGTTTTGGCATACCTTCACACACTGAAGTGCAACAGAGTGCATCACTTTACATCTACAAGAGAGTGCTGCCAAGACAGGACTGATTTTTTTTAATCAAGTATGATTGAGTGTCATATGATAGCCTGAATGTTTATTCATTTCATCCTTGCCTTAGATTCCTCAAGGCTCCAGCACTCCAGTTGTGGTGCACCTACTTGTCAAAGACAGTGTAGGGGATAAATATTTTCTATGACTGTTTTTTGTATTAGTAAATGAATTAAAAGTAAAAATCATGTTAACAAAACAAGTATGGCATGTGTTAAGCCATACAAATGGGATTCTTAAAATGGAGGGGAACAGGGTTGTAAGTGCGACACATTTTCTTCAAAGCTGTTCCATTTTGCAGAATTAGGTTTATAGTTCCACTTTTGATAATTTCTATTTTTAATAACAAGCAAAGGCAGTTCTATGCCCTGTAGTCACTGAAAAACACTTCTAATGATACTGTGAGAGACTGTCCACACAAGAAAAACGACTGCATACGGTGTTCAAGCAAGTGCCCCAAAACAACATATGTTACACTCAAGTAACAAAGCCCTGCAGTGGCTGCAGTAAATTATGACAGCAGCAGACGGGTAAGTCAGGTGTTATTAAAGACTAACAATGTCTGTGCAGGGAGGAGGTTAGGGTGCATGGACAAATGATGCATTTTGTCATTTGATTTGGAGCACTTGCACTGTAAACACTGCCAAGCACCAATTAAAGTGCAGAGATCTACAATGTGAATCTGCTCCAGTGCATTAGCTGTCCCTCAATATCATAAGACTAGACTAAAAACGTGTTTGCTCTACCAGTTGAGTGTTTGTCCAGGACAGTTCAGGAACCAATAAATGTCCTGCCCGAGATTTTGTCAGACCCCTTTTCAGACTCATTATCTGACATGTTTGCGCAGGGCCAATTCTCCTCATAGCAAACACACTTTTTTTTTTTTACATTCATTGACATAATAGAAAACTGTCATAATTAATGACATGTACAGTATCACTGGCAAAAACTGCCACTGGAAGAGCTTTCAGACGGTGCCAATGTTTGGGTAATTGTGAGAAACAGGAATTGACAGCAAATTTATTTCCCATGTGACTCAAACCCCGCTCATGTCCTGAGCTTTTGTGTGGGTTGCTTCGATATGAGTGCTGCAGCATCAGCACTCAACCAATTCAACATGGTGGACTATGTTACCATGAGGGCAATATAGTCATCCCGACAATTTCGTTGGCATCATTCAAGCTTTTTACTTTCCTGGGTGTCTTTTAATAATTTTTGTTGCAATTCAAACTGTCTGTAATGGACATTTTTCAGTTTTTATTTTGACTTTTTAATTAGACACTGCATTGTAGATGGAATGTTTCCAACATGACGCAGTGTCAAGAAGTAAGTATTTATTATTTATGGCTTGAAAAGATGCTGCTGTTTTGTTTGCTTAGTTTTTTCAACCTGGGAGCTATTTCCCATCTCACTTTTAATTTAAAGTTTAGGTTTTTTGTCTGATACTGTAATCAATAGTCATTTGTACTAAGTGGACAGCCTGTGCAGATTCTTGCTGCCCAAGGATACTTTGAATAGATACATGGCTACTGACACACATTAGCCCCTGCTGGTATCAAATCCCCATTAGATCTAATTTACTGGGCCTCTTTACTTCATCTTTTAAGTCATCAATTTCTAGCAGTCTATTATGTATCGCCTACACAAGGGGACACCCAATGAGGAACCACCACATAACGAAAGAAATCACCAAGGGCCAGTTAATGAAGCTATGTGTATGAGGAAGCAATACAGTGCATCTTCAAACACATTTCAATCAAGCCTGTCCAATGCACTTTTAAGAGAATTTAAAAAAAGAAAATACAACTGGTGAGACACGTTGGAAGCATGAAAGTCCTTTAACAATCTGATTTATTCACTCTGTTTAATAGACTTGGGGCAATTAAAGTTCAAAATTTGGCTCAGTGATTTGATTCCCCTTTTAAATTGTATTTTCTCCCTGTCTTGATGTTGGTTTACATTCTGAAAAACATTTAGGTAAAAGGCAGATTACTGGTCTGCATACTTGCTTGTGTTCTGCATAAAATAACTGCACCAGAGTTATATATGTATTACTCCTCTTTCACGTCACGCCTTTGTTGTTATTTTGGTGAAATAACACCACCGCTGCAGGTGTGCGTTCTAATTTCATCTGCTGTTGATTTGCTCCCCAATCTCAAGCATGTGCAAATCAGTGGGAATGGAAACTTTTTAAGTGCCCATCTGTAATTATCTGTCACTGTCATCCCTTTAATTGATGGACTAGCAGTCTAAAATGTTTTACTGCAACAGAGATTTAAGGATAAAATCTGAGATGGGAGAGTCAATTTTTTTAAAAGGCATGGAATCACTTAGGGATCTGATTGGGTCTTGCCTGGGTCCTTTGTACCTGCTCACTACACTGAGTTGACTAATTCATCTGGCATCATGACATGAAACAGCAATTTCTCAATTAAAAAGAGCTGTACAGTGCTCAGGGGAACTAAAGATTGTCCAATCAGTGCTACAAATAGACTAATGATTAGCCAATCAGCAGCATGGGCAGTACTAAAGCCATTTTCAAACTATTGTCAAGCTGTGTAGAAGAGACATACCAACAACTGCAACTGCTATAGACAAGCAGGACCATGCAATTAATGCTTAGTACCAATTACCTTTAAATCCAAACAGCACTCTGCATGTTGACATGGCTGCGACTCAGTGTGAACTGCCACGTAGGCAGAACAGACATGAGTTCTATGGTGACTCTTTGTAACGTGTGTGGATAATTGTAATCAAGTACAATCCTATGATTTTCCCCTTTTTTTTTTTTTTAACACATTTCTAAAACAAATAGAGCAGCTGTGTAAAAATAGAGATGAGCGATGCCCGTGTGGGTGTGTGTGGTCAGTATTGATATTAATAGACCCACTCTGCTGTGCATGCTGCAGAAGACGTGTCATGCTGTATCTGTGACCCACGTGTTTCACCCTGTTGTCGATTTAGGTGGATACATTGGTCTCCTTTGATTGATTACCCATATGTCTAGTTGGTCAGAATGGAGGCAATATCAGCTTTTAGATGGAAACAGAGTTTGACAAGTAAACACTTCTGGCTCGCATCAGGCAGGAATGGGACTTCAAGTGACCATCACAATAAAAATGCTTCATGTATGAATGCACCAAAGCATCTCGAAAGAACGCTCTGAATTTTCAAGCTGACTATTGTGAGATATTGTAAAGTCAATATCAGTTTAAATTTGAACATTAAACTTGAAGCTGCACAAGCACAGTGAAGAAATCATGTGCAGAGTGTAAATGTGAACCATGCAAATAATAATAATAATACTAATGTTTTTTGAAAAAAATTCAAACAACATTTCAAACAATGTTTTCAGCGTCATTTGTAAACATGTGTTCAGAGAGAAATAACTGGCAATACTCCTGTTGCTAAGGCTACTGTTGTCCTTTGAGATGCAGCTTACTCAGTGTGTGTGTCTAGATGTGGCATTGCACCCGTATGTACGTTCTCTGCATCAATGTGTGTGTGTGTGTGTGTGTGTGTGTTTGATTTCATGACAGATCCTCTCACTTTGGTGAATTAATGTGTGAGCCTCTGTGCCCCAAGGGAACTGGCTGAGAACCAGGTGTTGCCCCCTGTCTGACCCCCTCTATCAACGGGGCGACCAGATGAGAAGTCAAGGCCTTTTTTTGGAAGCAATACCATTGAATGATATCCTGGAGGTGCTCAGACACCTAAACAGAGATGACAAAGTGAGGGTGTTGACATGTTTGTAGAGAGAGTGAGAAAGAAGAGGGACTCCAGGAAGATGCTCTGTGTGAGACTCACTCTTTCACTCTGTGTACACCGCCGTTTTACGAACAGTTTGATAAGAATATTTTGGCTTTTGGTGGTGTCAGACAGACATGCTTTGCGTGAGTTGCCACCTTCCCCCAACTAACATCAGAACGATTGATTTTTTTGATTGCCCTCTTCCTACCTTCCTCCCAGCTTGTCAGCTCAGATTTTAACTCAAGATGTCATTCTATTTTTTCAGTATCCTTCATTTTCCAGTCAGTGGACACTGATTTACTCAATTTTCCCTGAACACCAAACAAAGCAGGTGACTCAGGTCTGGCAAATAATTTTTTTTTTAAGATGCAGGAAAGGTCATGACTGAAAACTGGAAAACTAGAAGTGATTGTCTATCTGTCTATCTTGAAAAAAATAACAAGACTAAGAGTATGCTCACTATGTCATTACTAACAAGGTGACGTTTCACAGGTGTAATGTTCACCATGTTCACCATCTTTGTTTAGCCTGCGCTCACATTTGCTCAGCAGCATCAAATTTAACAAACTCTAATTTATATCTGTACCAAAAGCATTCTACAGACATTTCAGTCCAAACCAGATTAAAACCAAACACATAGTGGCGTTACAAGAGAAGTTACACCATCATCAAGGTCACTAAAAATATTATCTCGATAAATGTTTGTTAATGGCAGTTTATACAGTGGTAAGTTTGCTAGATAAGTGAAACCTTAACCTATCTGGGTACTAGATGAAGAGTCAGGATGTTACTAGTGTTATTAGGCTTCATCCTCTGGGGACCATGAATATCTATATAAAATGTCATGGAAATCCATTAAACAGTTGTTGAGCTACTTCCATCTGGACCAAAGAGCCAAAAGGGAAGAAAGCATTATCAGAAACAAGCTCCTTGACACACTTAGTGAAAAAAATAGAAGTCTGACAAAATGGCATTTTCCTCCCCGTTCAGTCTGGACATGTAAAAATATCTTTATACAACATTTTCCAAAACAGGTGTAGTTAAATTCTCAGGGAATACCTTCAGCGGCTCATATTTTGTTGTTTTGTTTACACCAAGTCATTACCAACGATGCTTCTGCAGCTGCAAAACAGAAGGTATCAAAGCCATTTTTATGCTGGAGTCAGCAGGCACTACCAAATTGTAGGCAAAATGTATGGAGAAAATGTGGATATAAATCAGTTCAAATTAGTACTTTAGCTGCTCTTAATAATATTTTACAACAAAAATGCAGTTGCTGTCTGACTGGCTACATACATGCTCAGGCTCTGCTTTGTTGTTGAGATATTTTTGTGCTATATTAACAAAGGCTTTAGATTGACAAACTAACAAATCCAAGAGTTGGTGCAACTCTTTGCTTTTTTTTTTGAGATGTTATGTCTTTTGTTTTCACAAACACAGTGTTCGTGCACTTGCTTCCAAAATGTTCCCATAATTGATATTGCAGAGAGCTCCTGCCTCACGCAGTTAAGAAGGAGCTTATGAAAGCTCTGTTGAAGAAGCAAAAACAGTGCCCTAGTTGCAGGCATACAGAGACAGTGCTTTGAATTCTGGTCTTTCTGATATTAGGTTCTCAACTTTCCCAAACTTTTCAGGCAGGGAGGTAATTGGACAATAGTGAAATATTCATGTTGCATCACAGTTAAAAGAAGATGATGAAGGTAACTTGATTTTATTAAATAAGATATTTTCCTGAAAGCAGAATTCTGGTGGAATACTCTTCATTTTCTTTTAATATTTCAAAAACGCTTGTGTATTTTGGAAAGGTATTTTGGATAAGTATTCCACCAGAATTCTGCTTTCCAGAAAATATCAATTAGACGACAAAGTCCATGACATTAAAACTGAAAGGAAACCATATTTCAGTCACTTGTTTGTTTTGTTTCATTCAAGATATTTCTCTTATTTTCCTGCATGTGTAGTCACTGTACCATTGCTAACTGGTCGAAATACAAATGCATCTGTCTACCTCAAGTCTTCCACTGTTAAATTATGTTTAAACATTCTGCTTCCTTCTCATTGTATCACCTCTTGTGTAAAAATGTAATACAGTAGCTATAATTTGCCAGGATATAGGTATTTTAAACATAGTAATATCAATGGACAGTGGAGAAGTGGCCCTCTTTTTGCGTCATGGAACCGTGTCTTTACTTGACACTCTGAGATTAAATAGATTAAATTTATGCTTATCTTTGCATTTGAGTCTGAGCAAGATTCCTTTAAACCTTACTTAGAAACTTATGATGCATTTGGCCCCTGTGAGTGATGTCTCTGCACACATTGCTTATTAATATGAGGCAATGATTTTTTTTTTCATTGTGCAGGTTCAACAGAGACAAATGTTGCATGGATGCTGCTAACACCTGAATTTCTCTACAAGGGATAAACAGATTGAAGGATTGACCTCACTTTATCAAATCAATTAATTTCTCAAAGCTCAGATGATAAATACCATAAGTTTAAACTGACAGTAACTCCCTTCATTGGTATTGCTGGCACAGGGTTAGTTAATAAATCAACTCACAGTCAGGTACCATCATGTATCATAAGATATTTAATCATTTTAGACAACATTATGGGAAAAACTTGAGTGAGAGTTTTTTTCTGTTCATGTGTTGACCCATTCTTCTTGTTGTTTTAGTAAAATATTGATATTCATACAAGTAGGATTTAAAAACGCGGCAGTCTCCTTGCTCTTTTTTTACACAAAAATCTTCATCTTTGTTTCTATTGCTTGAAAGTTGTGACAGGGCAAAGAATGGAGATGTCACATGCTGTGATACTGTGTAGGAAGGCTGGTAATACCATAAATTTGTCGAAAAACATCAAATTTTATGAGATCAATCAAAAGACCTACATGCAGATTAATCTCTCAGTTAAACTGTATGAGAAACTATTACTTATATTCTATTTTTCTTTTGGCAATACTCTAACTTCCCTGTCATCTTGTATTTGTGGTGTTGTCCATCATCGTTGTCTGTGTTTGTTCCCCAAGCTTTATCAGCTTTAGCTTTAACAATACATGAAGCTGTTCTGGTGCTGTGGAGTAATTTGATTGTGGTTGTGATTGTGATCTGTCCATCATGCACACACCCACATCCACCCACTCACCCACATGCATTAACTTTAAGTCATCTCCAGTCATGCTTGCATTAATGCCTTGGGGAGGCTCATGGTAATTACCCTCATCGACCTCTCCTGAGGTATCAGAGTCATGGGTTATCTGACAAGGAATCCAATCACAATGCAAATAAAGGTAAGTTGAGCAGACTGATGGAAGTCATGTTTTATTCCTTTTCCTTCTTGCCTTGGGAGAAAAAAACACAAAGAAATCCAATTATTAGCTCAAACTGCATTGATTGTGTCCTCTCCTAATAGGGTATTAGGCAAAGCCACAGGAAAAGGACAGGCAGTGTCTGCTTCAAAAATAATAGCCTATCCTGAGGAAGTGGGGAGGACTTTTGTGGAGCAACTCATCATCAGCGAGAGCTTTGTCATCTACTCAAACAGACATTCTGCATACCCCTGTGCCTCACTGAACCTGCACCTTTGATGATTGTCCAACATCGAAGCCAGCTCTGCAATTACATGTGACAAATCACATACACTATACATGGAAAATACAGTAAATCAAACGTTTTCTGTCACCCACGAGCAACAAAAAGCAAAAATGAGTCTTAAACAAGGGTTTGTGATTTCTGTTGTGGCTCGTAGGCAAAGATAACGACCCCTGCATTGACCATCCACATCAAACCCACAACCCACGGAGAAATCAAATGCACATGAATGAGAAAATCCAGCCACATGTGTGTTGGATATCAGTCATTTCATCACGACCTGCCTGCTATGTGCGTGTGGACAGAGAGCATGAGAAAGAGGATACAGTAAAGGAGTACCAACATATCCTCATACCTAATCTACAAGAGGTCATCTGCCAGTGACTGTACGACCACATTTTTGTGTGTTTTTGTTCTGTTAACCCATGTGTGACTTCACCTCCCTAGGAGATATACCTGCAAAATGATGGATGAGTACACAAAAAATGACTTAGGCTATAGTAACAAGGGTAAATGTAATTCACTTACAACCCTGCCACATATATGAGCAGATATATACTTTTGAGGAAGGAATTCTGCTGCTGGCATAGCTGCTAAGACAGATTAAACTACACAGAATGCTCTGTACTGTCGTGACACAGTAACAACTCTCTGGGTTCAAATCTTAACCCACATATTTTTTATGTTTCCTTTCTTTGCTGTCATGAAGGGTTCCTCCAAATGCTCTGATGGCATCCCACACTAAAATAAAGCCATGTTAAATATTAAGAATACACCTGCTCTGGCAGTCACCGGCATCTACAGGTCCATGGGTGCTGTAGAATGGCTGCACGCTGAAATATGTCTGAGGGGGCCAGTCCAAATGATGAATTTTCCCACTGGGAACAATAAAGTACAGCTACGTTTAGATTACAGGGTTGACACTGTGGCATTAGGATACTGACAGGAATGTATTTACTGTTAAATTTAGTGTTAGGCATTCCCCTCTTACAATAATGAATGATGCTACAAAGACTGCGTGCAGAGAGACAAGTGAGTAAAATCAGCTTTGGGTCTGCAGGTCTGCTTTAAAGGTGTGGATCTGAAAGCATGTGACAAACTAACCACTAAAATGCAATCATTAGCCATTAGCCAGTGTGTCTGGGACAGTGTCCTTCACAAGCTGTCTTCTGTCATTTCCTTTTGAAAGCAAAAAATGTTCAGTCTGTATCTTTTTTGTTGATGTTATTATTTAATGTATGTATTGTAAGGGTTCACAGCCATCGCTTCATGAGGGGAACATATCCATTTCTCACTTGTCTTCTGAGGCATGTAGTGCTTTACTGATCTCTTGAAATTTTTATAAAAAGAAAATGTCCTCAAACGCAAATACTTAACATCTTTTTCCACACTGAATAAATTGTGTGAAGAAAAGACTTGACAGGAAATGCATCAGGATACTAAAATAGCGCACTGAACCAAAAGGAAGTAGAGGTGACATAGAACCTCTGTGTAATTTATGATTTATTTATTTTTAATGGAGAACAAGTTAAAAAAAAACAACAAAAAACTGTGGTGTGGACATGTAATCTCCAAGCTATTTATGTCTACATTTTACAGACTATTATGAGATTGTTTGGATGTTAAGACAGTGGCGTGTAGCTGGAGGTGCTCCCCAGACGCTGCATAGTGGCAGCCCACAGCTCATAATACTGGGGATGGGTTTAATGTAGAGAATGAAATTCCCAGTGGGAGTCACTAAAAGATAAGTGCCTTGCTTAATAGCACTTCAACAATAATTGGTACATAGGGGATGGTATTACTCAAAAATATACCACTGATTGTTATATAACAGCAGAAGGGAAGAAAAATCTTGCAAAATATGAAATCAAAGCTGAGAACTCCACGGAAAGAGAATGCAGGAGACCTTAAGGAGTACAAACAATCCAACTTTTCTGAACTCCTAACTCATTTAAAAACATTTATCACATCTGCACCATTTCATCAGGGCGAAAATTTCCAAATACTCATTGCTGTTACAAAGACTTTCCCTCTTGAATCAAGGTTGAGGAATACAGGCTTAGAATATTAGCCTGCTCTGTTAGTTTTACTCCTTTCTCCCACGCCTCTTCCATTAAAACGGCATGCCTCACTGCTGATTTGTTGAGTGTTTAGGTACCATCAAAACAACGACGCAACTGGGTTTCCTTACTTTTCATCTTGCCTGGTTTTACTGTGTAATTACTGAAGATGGGTACGAAACAACAGCAAAATGTTCAAAAAGTGTAATCTAGCACCTTGGGAGGAGAGTGCTTTGTAAAGCCTCTCAAAGGACACCATCACCATGGAAATGACCAGTCTCTGAAAATAACAGAAATTATCAGTGCACTGTAATTATAGGTGTAGAAGCCTGAACACCATTATTTATTTGTCACTGTGTTTTCTCTTCTAAAAGGGCTATGCATGTATGAATGATGAGTCAAAGAAAATAACATGAATATGAGTTGTGGATATGTGTTTTTAAAGGATAAATCACAAAGCGCTTCACAAGAATAAATACAACATGAAAACCAGTCATAGTGTCCTATTACTTGACCTATTATTGTCCTGTTGTCTTATTATATAATCTTGCACAGCTTGCTGTAACATTAATTATACATCTATCTACTAATTAATCACAAAGTGTTGTAATACTTCTGGTTTACGTCATCTGCTTGGCTACAGGGGGCTTTCTTTTTTCTTCAGTTGCTGAGGAAATGATCACTAGACAAAAGCATGTATGGAACATCTGGAAAATACCTTATAAACTACCATCATGACCAAAGGTAACCAGCAAGGTCATCTTGAGTTTCAATTTTTGTGATCGTGGTGTTTGTAGGCAGTGGTTTTAAGAAAGCTTTTTAATTTGAGTCCTAGCTGTCAGAGCTGTAGCTGGAAGTCAGCAAATACTTTGGGTTTTCTCTCTATGCAGTAACCAGAGTAGCATTCATTTCAGTCTTTTGCCCCTCATTTCAGTAGCATAGCAAGAATCTAAATTCCCTAATCCACCAGTGTTGGGTGAAAATCATCTAGTCTGGCAGATGTGTACATATATGTGTACATATGATGAATTGACACACCTGAAACGGTTAAGAGCAGACAGGGGAAAATGTGGACTGAATACATCAAAGCTTTGTAAGCGTTTCTTCTATCTTCTATCTTCTAACAATGCAGCTTAAATGTTATAATTGCTCTCCTCTTACAGAAAGCTTCCAGGCTATACAATGGTATAGATTTAAGGGTTTTTTAAACAGTTGAAAGCCTGCGGGGGCTTGTCTCTGCACCTTGTGGTTGCTACATTCTGGCAGTGTTAAATTGTGTTGTTGCATGTCAGCCTTAAGACTGCATATATTAGATAAAAATATAGTCTATAGTATATCACTATATATGTTTATATTATGTTATATATAATATACTATATTATAATGTTATACTATATTATATAGTGTATATAGTACACAGTATAAAGAGGCCATCAGTGATGCTGTTCACGTTATTTTTCAGTGTGCATTTCTGTAGCTACTGTTAGTTCAGCTTCTGTAACTTATTCAACATCCTCCTTCCTCAGCTCAGTCCAAATCACTGTGGCTGCCTCCATGCATTAAAACAATAATTCCCCAAGCAGCAGAGGACTTACACCATGCAGAGGTAACTGCTCACTGGTTGTGGGCACATATTTAATTATTGCTGTGGGACAAATGGTATTACATTATATCACAATGTGTATGTCTTTAAAAGTAAACTGACTAAAGGGGTGTGACTCTCATTACCAACCAGAGAGATGTTCTGCACTTCAGGCAAAGTTAAAAGGTCAGTCCGATACATCTCCTTATCATTTAATACCTGATATATACCAGATACTTTTAGCACCAGACATAAATTGCCCGACAGTGTTTAGAGAGAATAACCATGTTAACCATTGTTAACCTGTTCTAACAGAAATTCTGACCATAATTGACCACTAATGTGAATTAAATGATGTTAATGGCAAAAATGGGTAGCTAAGATTCAACAGTGATCTGATTGTTGCTCACAGAAGCTGAACTGGAATTTGCCGCAGTGTCACTCCAAACTGCTACTAACAGCAGGTTAATGGACTTGCCTGCAAGAAATGAGGGAATGGGTGAATAGGGGACAAATGAAAGCGACTGTGAAAAGACAGCAGCTGAGTGAGGTCAGGCTAAATGTCTACAAGGCTTTTAATTCTTCAGCTTTAAGAGGAAAAGAGAACTTTTAAGCCTGCGGGGGCTTAGCCAGTGAATGTCATAGCATTTAGTTACACATCCACACACATACTATTGTTACTGTTCAGCCTGCATCCACTGTTTTTTTTTTATATATTGTCTGTGAAGAGTCTCTAAAGGGCAAGGTACAGTATAAATATCAGTCACAGAAACAATAAAGAGGAAACAAATTTGAGTGAATTTGAGTAATGTAATGTGCTGATACAATATCTCTTTCTCATAGTGATATTGTTTGAGATCACACGTTTATTTTAATTTCTCTTCACATGCATCATTTCACTTCGTTTCACATAACCATGTGGTGCTGTTCCTGTTGTCTCAGTGAACTGAAGGTGTTAAGAGTGCTTGCTGTGGTCACTGAACCATATGGGACCCGGTCAAGTTAAATGGAATCCAACAAATTAAGTGAGTAACATAATGGACTTCAGGAGATATAATATGATAAAGCTTGTCAGGGTAATTCCCCTATGTATTAATCTTAACAAGACATAACTATTAATATAGTGACATAGAGTACATGTCTTGTTTTTACTTAAGGGAGACATAATCAGCTGTAAGGTGGAGATACAGAGAGAAGCAATCAGCTAAGAGGGGAAAAAAGATAGTGAGTTATTTTTATCTCCTAAATTTAATTAAAATTACCTCTTAAATGAAAAAAAAAGTGATTTGCTGTTGCTTTAAGTAGAACATGAAATACCTCAGTAAAACACAGACACATAGGAAGATGTATGTGTCTATGACTTGTGTCAGATTTTTGTTACAGCTGTACAAAAAGAGGGAGAGAGAGAAAGCTCACAGCTTTGTTAGACCCATTAAGGCTGAAAGTATTTCAATCAAGGGACTGAGAAAAACACTGCAGGGAGTCTGCGCCAAAGATTACAAACAGCCATGGCAATGGCCACAGAAAAGCAGCATTAGGGCATTTTAAATATGTGAAAATGATACGAATATACGTTTTTTATCTTTTATGAGGCATTTACTCCACCATAAAAAGGTTTAGTGTGGGCCTGTTTGACTGTTTCTTCCCTATTTGAATGAACCCAAGCAATTAGTTTAGACATCAGAGGAAACAGATGTTAAATGATCCTGTTTTATTGTTTCCGGGAATCAGAATTGCCTTTTTATGCCTCCAGTCACTAAGTAGACATATTTGAATCACACTGGAGTTTGACAACACATGATAGCACATGACACATGACAGCCAAGTAGCTCAAAGTCGTAAACTGAATGCTGCTGAGCCCCCCCAAAATTAACAAAATTAAAACGTAAACAACTGTAGGGTATCCATCATGAAATTATATCCTCATTATGACATTTTTCCTTGCTACGACTTTTGCAGAGTTGCTTTGCATTTCCTGCTTACTCGTGTACAAAGTGTGATCCAAAATGTTATGCATTACTCAGAGGGTGCGTTTAAATGTGTGTTCGGTGCCAAGTTGTGTAAAGAGATTACTTTACTTCAGAAGCATACAAAAGAGATGGAGCATGCTTTTACGAGGTGGCTAGTAATCAAAAGATGGTTCATATGCCGGAGAATCCTTGTGGCATATGGCATCAGACACTCTGTGGGCTCTCCGCAGCAGTTTATGTGACAACCTCAAGTCATTATCCTCAGCTTGTTTGACTCGGCACCATCAGACACTGAATACTAACAATGGGCAGAACTCCACTAGTATAACTTGGCATCAGCTGCATGAAAATACTGCTTTGACTTACCCATTTATCAATTATTTGTCAACAATTCATGCTGATACAGTTATAGGTGGCAGCTTTTGTGTATTTATAGGCTAGATTTGAATGTCAGGCTGCTTGCCACTTTTGCACACATCTTTTTGACCATGTTTATTTCCCAGTGCATATTTCATTTAAAGGTCACCAACTGACTTTAGAGGCACCAGGGATGGGTTGGGGTTTTGAATGCCCTGTTATTGACGTTCCACTTAGTGAGTGTAGTTGCTGATTTATCTCTGTGTGGTTAATGGTGCAGCAATACTACCATCCATGTGTACAGTGTTTACTCGCCAAGGCTGTGTTTCAGACAAGCTTTTAATTCATTTTTTTGTGTCAGCACAGACACACTGTGACTCTATGGTGTGCCAATCTGCTACATCACTCTGACAGCGAAATTAATCATAGTCAGTGTAGTACAACATAACAAGCTGTGGGTGCTTGTCAGCATTAAATCTTGATAGAGAACCACGTGAGAACATCCATCGGCACGAATCAGGCTTAAATTAATCAGCAATGTTTTACCAGGTGGGTTGCTGATATTTTGCCCAATAACAGTTACATTTTACATTAGAAAGTTGATAAAAATAGGTGAAAAAATAACTGAAGACTCAAATTAAGCTTCAGCATTTAACAGGTTGGTTATGCATTACAGTCCTCTTTTGAGACAGATAATCAATACACCAACTGATGAAGAATATGGTCTTGGAAAGAGGATCTAGTGGCACCACATGACCCTGTCCTCTACAGTACAACCAGAGCTTCATATTGGTGATTTAAATAGCTGTCTTCCTAACCTCTCCCTTCTTAAGCAGCTCAAACTGCTATCAACTCACACAGTCATTTATCGGGAGATCCTCGCCAAAGTGTCATCCATCATATTGTCTGCATTTCTTTATTTATTTATTTTTTGCTTCCACTAACATTTAATCAATACTGGAACCCTCTCATTCATCATTCTCAGCTACTCCTGCGACTGTCTGGATGGCTTTTTGATAAAGCCATCACTGTTTCCTGCCAGTAGCTTAACATGTTTTTTATTTTGCATCATAATGACAACAGTGAGCTCCAGTGTAAAGCAAAAATTAATATGTATCTTTTTTTGTTGATCCCATACCTTTTGGGAAAACAGGTTAGCACAGGTACAGTTAGCCATGCACTTTGATATAGCTATGAAGTATTAATGTATTTTTTATTCCATATATAGAACACACACTTGATATACATACTGCTTCTTTAAGATGAGGATACAATGTTTGAAACTATCAGCAAAGTCTATGGGTGCTTTCAAGAATACAATAGAGCCAAAACATACATAAATGTCAGTGAGATTTATTGACTTTGAACATTATAATACTCATATCTAGTGGTATTTTCAACATTTGCAGGAGAACAAGCTTGAGATATAATGTTATACATGGGTTGAAATTCATAGTAGTGCAGCTCCACATGAGACATGGTAAGACCAGGATTTAGTTGGACTGAGTAGTGGGATGAAAAATATCCACCTGCAAAAAAAACGTAATATACAAAGGTCTGTCTTTTCATGCACCAAAGACCAGCTGGCGTTTGGTTGAACCGTAAAAGAAAAGACTTAATAGAAGGAGATAGGGAATATAGAAGAGGATAAAACCCCGCTGTCGAAAAATTTTAAAGTTGGTACGTTCACAGATCTGGTGTTTGAAATAAATTAGGATATGAGCTACTCACTGGACACACTTGAGCTCCCCTCCCGTGTTTTCTAACATCATTATGGCACTACAGATGACTTGCTGCGTGTAACTTGAGCCCAACCACTTGAAAAACATCCCCTCTTGGTCTGAAGAATAAAAACCTCCTGAGGAAGTGCCTTGAATTAGATTTGCTCTCCATCCAGCCACAGCATCTTTTAACTCAACACCACCAAGGCCTATTGTTCAAGACAGCAGGAAATCAATGTCACCATCAAATTTTACAAGAGATCATTAACGTTCTGTGTGTCTGCCTGTACTCACACACTCTGTGTGTGTATGTGTGTGTGACATTGCATTAGTTGTGGGATATCATCAGATGACATCTCTCCAGTTGCACTAATCACATCGTGCTGCAACGTTGTCCTTTCTCATGAATAGATACATCAGAAAACCTTTGACACTGCAAAGAACTGTCTAATCAAATGATATTTTTTATATTCAGATGATATTACAAGACCTCTCTGAGCCAACACATTTTAACATCATCCCCTATAGCTATAATTGCTTCAGAAAATAGCCATAATTTTAGATATACACTGGGGAGAAACACCTTGTCAAAAAGACACACTCAGCTGAGCTAATCTGACAGTACATGCACCATGATGTTGGCAGAAGTGTTGGGCTGCCACTTGATTTAATTGGTTTACTTTCTGGAGAAGTGAAAATGACCCCATGCTTTCTGTGAGGATTACTCTGGGAGTTAAGGGATAAAGTCTCTCACTGTGTAAGCAAAAATGTTCACCATTTCAGTTGAGCATGTTGGCGTGCTGATATTTGCTTATTGGTCCAAAACACAAACAAAAGCTCTGTTTCATTGACAACTGAATCACAAGCAGCTGGTCAAAAATGTCTATGTCTAAAGAGGGCATTAAGTTTATTTTCCCTTGTAATGACTTGTAAATATCTGAACATACCTGCATTTCATTTTGAGTGTGAAAATGTGTTAGAATCACTGTACTGTAGCTTAGGATGGTATCAACTCCTACTGCGGCGTCACACTGGTAAGGTGACCTTTCATAAAGTCTTTTTCATTAAACGTCAACTGGGCTCAATGGAAGACTGATGTTATTTGGTGTTTTACTCAAGAGGGAATAGAGTTTTTGAAATGGGCTGATAAATATTCAGCCAGTGACATTTCCGAGCTGATACCAAGCACCCTAAAATCCATCATATTACGTGGCCGACTCCGAACGGCCAAAGGAGTTATGATTCAGTCTAAAGGTGAGTTAACCATAATAATCCACTTTGGAGAATTTCGCATGCAAGTGCTCACTATAAAGGGAAAATAACATTAATCTTGGAGGGGAAAAGATTGTGGTTTGTTTTACAAAAAGGCATAATTTGCTTTGTTCTGATGCATGCTGGCATTGAAGATAATTGAGCAGGTATGAGCAGTATTAATCACATTTATCTGTGAAGTCTCTGAGGTAAGAAAAGAAACTAAGGACCTGTAATGTGCTCTTCTGTTGTGTGCCTCTGCTTGACCACATCAAGGGTAATTTGCCTCACTCTGATGCACTGCTTAAATCTGTTAAAGCTTCTTTTTTCCTGCATAAATTTCACACAGTTTTGCTGCCATTGCTGCTCATGACAGGATGGTTATGACATCCTTATCATCATTATTAATGTCAATGGGTATTCCGTAGACTGAATCTGTCTCTGATTTCTTAACATGACCAGGGTGCTGCAGAGTGAGTGTGCATAGAGATAAAAATTACATTCAAACAAACCCAATACATTTAAAGAGACTGTGTGAACAAATGTCAAGCAATGCTGTCAGTTCAGTTCAGGTATTATAAAAATTACCCTGTTGATGACACTGATTTTTAACATCTTTTAAGACAGCGAGATTAGATTAGTGATTGTATACATTGTGTATGAATCAGGGAAGGAGTTGAGCTGGCTGTGCACTTGTGTGATTTTTCATTTTTCATGCAGTATTTATGGATTTAATGATATTACAGAGCACAAACAGATGGGTTTGCTTCAGTCATGTGCTGCCAGGTGGTTATTCACTGCACTCTGGTGTGCCCTTCTTTATGAGGAGGTCATGATGGGGAACCCTGGAGCTTTGTAAACTGCCCAGTCTATGTATCATCAACACCTTTAGATAGTCAACACACATTACTTAATCATCGTGGCAAACTACTGACTCACTGGACACGTAACAAATTCAAGTGGGTTGAGAAGATGTGGCTTGATATGGTTTTACAGCAGAGAACCTCTGCACTGCCTTCAACCTACACTCTCATTGTACAGGCAGCTTCAGCAATACATGAGTCAACATATCTTTTAATTGCATATATAGAGATATTATGAAAATATCTCAGAATGTTGATTTTCACATGAAAGCAGGCATGAATTGCAGGCACTTTACATTTTTCACATTTGCTCTGTTTTTGTCCCTATGCTGGTATCTTTGAAATACGTATAACATAACACATCCCAGTTTCATTAGTTAGTAATCACAGCTTGTGTGCTGCCATTGCGCTATTGATTGAAGTTTACCATTTATTTTACTAAAACACAGTAGATGAATTGTAAATATTAACCAATGTCAAGACAGCTTGACTTCTGACCCATTTGACCTTTCATTAAATGACCCAGTTTTCTCATACAGCAGCAAATAATTAAGAAATGTAAACATGACAGTTATTAATGTCTTCAAAATATTTAATTAATGTATATAGCATATATTTATCAGAGGTTCAGAGTAGTGAGGGTATACATCAGTATATGTAGCACAGGTGTATATCTTTTTTATGTAGTCAGCATGTCAGTCATTTTCTGGTTATCCAGCCTAACTTATTGTGATGAGTTTGCAAAACCAACTTCCACTTCTCTCACATCCTATCCTATTCTCTTTCATCTCCAGGGGTGGCCCACTGAATATAAGGAAAAATATTCATCCCCAGACAGTGAGCCAAAACTTGTCTCCATGGTTACCAGGTTTGCTACGGATAATGTCAATAGCTGGCCGGTGTCTAATCTCTAAGCTGTCTTAATTGTGTCATCCATCCCTCTCTGTCTGCCCCTCTCCAACTCCAACCACCAACAGAATACAGGCACAGTGGCATGGGTGCATTATAGTATCGACCAGGTCTGACCTCTCTGAAGTGTACCCATGCATGTCGGTTGTATGATGACTTATTACTTTGTGGAGATAGAGTCTCATGAAGGGAGTCTGTCCATAAAAAGGATTAAGGATGGTAAATGAGCTTTGCTCACAATCTATACTCCCCTCTGCCTCTCTATCTCTACATTATCTACTGCAATATCCATTAACATCCTTATGTGTACACACAGATGCACACATACACACACTCCCTGATTTCTGGTTTCTCTCAAGTGGTTGTTAGTCTTCCCACAGGGCACACGACATATGGAACCACATTATATCGGAGTGCTCATTATGTTTGCACCATCAGAGCTTTTTGTGCATTAGAAAAGGGACAAACACTGAACTGAGGCACTGTGACGATGTGAACAAAACATGGCTGACAAAAGCAAGGAGGCCTTAGGGCATCGGGAATCTCTTAAGCTTTTGTAAGTTGTCAGAGAAACTGCATGCGGCTCTTTGAGAAATCCAAACAAGTTTAGACGGGAATATGTTAAACAGGCAGGAGGAGAGGCACTGCACAAACATGCAGAGTAGTGGATTAAAATAAACAGTAAATAGCTTTAAAAAGACAGGACTGATACAAAGACAAAAGGATTACTTGCTACCAAATGAAAAGTATTAGCATAACTGAATATTAACCACAGTAGTGGGTTTGGAAAACAAGCAATGTCTTCAACATCATTCTCCAACACTGTGCTAGATATGCAGCTGAAGTTCATGATCAACAGGTAGACATGTGGGAGGCTCAACAGACAGGTATGTACTGCAAGATGGCAGCCACTTAGCCTTACAATCATAAACTTGCTAATGATGTGACTGAATATTTGTAACAGATGCGCACAGATGGCTCTTTTATCTCTACGAACAGTGTTGTGAGTCATCGTTCCAGACCTGACAGCTAAAATTGGATCACCACAATTTCCCATTGAGAATAAAACACCTCTTTTCTTTACTGTGTGATAGAGTTAACAACCTAAGCCAATATTGATTTAATAAGTTTAGCACAGCCTGCATATCACTACTAAAGCAAAATGGTAGGAATTTATCATCATTAAGGCCACATTATTGTAATAACTGACTGTAGCTTTCAGGTCTTGAGTTTATTACTGTAATAAGCCAGCTGGTGGGACCAGAGGGCCATGGTTTGGAGAATCATGTAACAATAAAAACTGCAGCTAATGTGCAAAAGTTACAGAGGAAAATACTGTGTTTGTTTGTTTCATTCTGTTAATTGACAAATTGAAATAATTTGATTTCTCATTTAAATTCAGGTAGCTTGTTGCTAATGCCATATATGATTCATAATCTTTTGCAGACACAGACTAGTAAAACTGCATTTCCATAGATTCCATGGGTTGCTATTCTTGTTAACCATTGAGGAGAAAAATGGGATTTGGCACTTTCATGGTAGCAGTGGAGGAATACAGGAGTGTGAGGGGTTTGCATCATGACCAGCAAATTGCCTATTTTCCTCCACTGGGATGCATTCAAAGGGAGGCATCTTGACACAAAAGCTGCTCCCATGAGGAAACTGATATCTCTGTGCTGGATGAGCAGAAAAAAAATCAAGCTAATATATGGTACCTAAAATAAAATTAGTTTAGGAAGGAATAGGATCATTTATTTGTTTACTGAGCCTCTGTGTTCTAGAGAACAGTTGCCCAGAGTGAGAAATGGTTTAGTTATATTAGAGCCAGACAGATGCAGTGGCGAACCCCAGTGACAGCTTTGCTACAGGAATAGCACATCTGCCATAAGTCTCATAACAACTGCAGGGTGCTGGCACCTTCACTTTTGTTACTCGATGCAGCATGGTGCATGTGCACGATGGTGCACAACCATAGATTATCCAATGACAGTCATACAGCCACAGTAGAAGATTTTTGCATTGTTTGAAGCTATGCTGCAACCCATTTTTAACTGGCTAACATATAGCGTCATCAATACAGAAAGCTGGTAAGCTTTTTAATGGGTTCTGGCTGGACCTGCAACACATACTAAACCAATGAAACTGGTGCAGTCCTTAAGTGCTGTTTGCAGCACGTGTTTTGAGCAGCTGAGCATTGCAAGCATAATTGTGGACTGTCAGCAACAAAGTGTGTGCATCCAATGAAAATACCACTTCGGCATTGGAAAGTACTGCCATCCACCATGTGCTGGGCAAAACTAATGCCCAATTGTTTCAGAGAGATCTCATTTTCCTGTGGAGAACAAAAGCGTTTTGAAATCAACTCTTTGTGTATGTCTGAATACATGTGTGCCAGGGTGTGTGAGACAGGCACATGAGTCAGACCTCCATCACTTCAGTGTAGCCTCTGCAGTTACCCAGGCCAGTCATCCATTAAGCCTCTGATTGCTGAAGGAGGCCCTGGGTACACTCTGTGCTGACACCCTGCTGCCAAAAACAGCAGGCTGATCTTCACCAGCTTTACAGCCTGTGATCTGTTTTTTCATTTCACTCACCATCTCTCTCTTTCTCTCTCTCTCTCTCTCTTTCTCTCTCTCTCTCTCACACTTACTAATATAGTTAATTTTCAGCATAAGTATCTTATCATTCTTTTCCTGTACTGGATCACAGCTTGGGATGCACCCAAGGGACACACAAAACAAGTGTAAACCATGAAAGGAGATTCAGGTTGAAGCTAAAATAGAAGAAGCATGTTTAAATGTGATGGTACCGTAGTTGTGCGGAACAAATTCTATCTCAAGTTGAATAATTAAAGTACATTTTAATTTGGTTTGTGACTAAAATGAACAGGCATTTCCCAAACCATCATCTATGGGAAAAAATAGCAAATATCTAAGTCAGTCAGAGTCAGTCAAATTAATATCCCTGTCCCAAAGGTGTGCAAGACAGCAGAAGGGCTGCACATCAGTGACATTAGTGCCCTCCTCTTGCCTTGTTACTGCATATATTACATATCTTGAGATTACTGTCGGGACAGTAAGGCTGACCTTTATCTTCTGTTGTTCACAGAAAAACTCATCTATATGCAACATCCTCCTCTTCCACTGAATCACAGCTACAGCCCCCAAATCCTTCTCCTCTACTCCTTTTAGTCTGAAAATCAAAAGTCCTGGATTCACACTGCAATACGGGACACAAAATCCTGTTTTCCATATAACAAGTAATAAATAAGGACCTAAGTGCAATAAATATTTCAGACCTCACTGCTTATAAGGAAGTTTCTTTACTTGTTTCATAGTTTTTGCTCATTGTACATCATATTTTATTTGTTATCCTGAAATCTCTCCTGTCCTATTTTAAAGGGTATCTTACAGTTTTTTATGTACTTTTCCATATAACTATATTTTTTTCCTCCACCACTTGCTATACATGTAAACAGTTTTCAGTTCAGTCCTGCAGTGGGGTTAGATAATGCACTGGTATTTTGAGCAGGATAAAGCCATTGAACATTTATAGATTGGTGCATTTGAGGTGTTTTGTGTTATTTAAAGTAACTATTTGCACCACAGTGTTTTGATGTGCACTTTGCACCAGTGTGCTGCAGTCTTTGGCCGGCCTTTCATCTCTGTTTCATCCTCTTTATTAGCTGGAACAAAAGAGCTCTGCTTTCACATGTTGTCTAATTTTGGCTGTTCAAATCAAAATTCACTGAAGCAACACTTGAACTGCCATTCATAATGCTGAATTTACAATAAAGCTGTTGGAAGACAGGGCATAAAGATGAGTTTCCTATTCATTGGGCTACATCTATCTATGCCATTACACTAACTGTGACAGGGCTTCAGTTGAAGCCTTCCTCACAAGAAATATCAGCAGCTCTGCCACATGTTACAGTAGGTACTGCCAAGTATTACACTTGATGATAGGCTCTGATAAGTTCCATCTCTGATAAGTTCCATCTCCACAATTTGATGCATAGGTGTCCTACAGGGACCATATTAAAATTATATGTTAACATGATAAATGTGTGGTAAATTGAATGGTTTCATTGGTGCAGAAAACACATTAGCGACCCACATGGCACAGCACATCCTGAAACAAAGGACAACAGGAAAAATTATGTAGCAATCAAAATATATAATAGGCTTCAATACCTATGTGCATTCAAGCACCATGGCTGTTGTAATAAGGGTGCAGCAGTAGACCAGTCAAGAGTAACAGGCGGTCAACTGAACAGAATGACATCCATGAAAATAATTATAAGCGTGACAGCAACATGGAGATCATTCCTTGAGAATGAGTGGTAGAAATACATGAGCCTATATGGTTTTGATTATGTGTGTGTGTGTGTGTGTGCGCGCGCGTGATGTTTGGAGTGTGTGTGACAGGACACTGGCCATCTGCAGTGACTGGCTGGTGTTTATATGGCAGAGGATGGGGGGATATTAGAGCCAGACAGATTAGAGCTAAACACAGCCACTTAGCCATATGATGTAGTCACCAGTCATATCACCACAAAAACTGGACTGAGCATCCATCTGAGAGCGAGCACATGACCCATACATAATTTCTCTGTTCATAAACATTTCATTGTATTCCTTTTTATAAATTGAATTTGATAAATTAGAGATCCAACAATACATATTTTATCACATGGCACAGTTTTGTCCTGATTTTGCATCCATTTGTTCATCTGACAGTTCTTCAGTTAAAGCATATTTGCATGCTGGAGCACATTTCTGTGTGTGTTTTCTTCAAAGCAAATAGGCTAGAATAAATAATTCTCCATGTGTTATTTGCAAATATAAAGCCAATATGAACATGTCCACATCCCGCATATATGTATCCTCTGAATTTGTACATCTCTATTGTAAATCTGTGTTATAGAGATTTGCACATTGACATATTTCTGAAACCTGTAGGATTTTCCCACTGAATTACATTAGACTTGTTAACTTGTTGTTTTAGGCCTCTAATACTATTCTTTTATACCTCAGAATAATATTTCATACAGCTATTTACTGACTTTGTATGTTTGTTTCTGTGATATTTGTTGATTGCCTGCCTTTTGTAGCTGGACTCAAATTTTCACTCAAAAAAAATCCTATATATTTTTTGGTCATATTGTTTTCGGTAATTCTCTATTCATACAACAAATGCTTCAGCAAAATTTGTTGGATGGCTGACATGTCCTAGCAAGTTGAAAGAGCAAGATTTATCACAAATGGTAAGCTGTTAATCAACCAGTTTTTACATTTAAATGCCACCGATGTCCTGCAGAGGAGGCTGCCCTTTGTTTTTACCTCTAAGTTAGTTCGATTTTTCAGGGCATGTGTTGACAGATTTTGCTAGAAATTACCGCAGCCAAACCATGCTGAACTTAGTTTTTTGATTATATGGAGCCGTTTTAAAGACAAAACTTAAAAAGCTCCTTGCAGCATGACAAATGATCTAACCCTCTAAGCAGGTTAGTATTGATTTCACAAAGGATAGCCACTCTCAAATTAATCCAGTCCAATGAGTCAGGTGGAAACAAAAACATTGGTAGAGCAAGCATTGCAACTCCTATTGATTTTCTTCATTTAACATAAATTGAATGATCGTCTGCGTAGGTGAAATTCTGCAACCCCTGGGCTTATGGACGCCTTTCAAAACCCAGGGAACAAACTGGAAAAATCTACTTTGGTTCCAAAATACCTACTTACCTTGTTAGATATGCTAATCATGCACATCGCAGACTGGTTGTGGTACAGTGTTTTCTGGCACAAACACTGATTTTCCCCCTCTAAATATAGTCAGCTATGCCTGGAAGTGTATGTGTGATGGCAGAAGAAAGGGATTGAGCGGTAATCATAGACACTCTAATTAGTGCTTAAGGCTTCATCTTCAGTAGTGTAGGCAGCTGAGGCACAAATAAATACACTGCTCATGGTTACACACACACACACACACACACACACACACACAGATGCACAGACACTTTTTTGGAGAAATAACCATGAGGGGTAGGCAGCTACACAAAAGCTTTGTACGAGAGAGGTTTATAGTTTAAAAGGTCGGTAATGATAATGATCAATTTGTGAGTTTCCACTGTTTCTCGAATACTGCAAGAGCTATCTGCCACTTTTAATGGTCTTATTTGTATTGATTCTGCAATTGTCAGTGCTTTTGGCTGCCCTTTGGAGGATTTGAAGAGGAGGAAGCCACCAGTAAAGCCACCTTAATGCCATTATGCTTGACTGCAATGGGAGGCTGCTTTCAGCTGTCAGCAGCACACTCGATTCCAATCTTTAAGGGAAGGACAAGGGTGACAGAAAAGATGGTAAATGACAAATTGGATGCAGGTTTGTGGAGATGAACAGAGACAAGAGAGCAGTGCAAGATCTGGAAAGCCTTGATGGCACATCATTGAGGAAACTTTTTAGAAATACACAACTAAGAAGGCAAAGAATGAAGGGAGGAGCTGAAGAAGGAAAATACAGTAGGTGGGATAAAGAGGAAAAGATGCAAACAATCCCTTATAATAATCATATTTTCTACACTGAACATATATAACTTGTATATATACTGTATATATTCTTATACAGTATGATTAAGGACATTTTTGATGGTACCACACAATACAGTGAGGTACTAAACTAAAATCTGTCATATTATTTAGCATATTCTACTATTTTTAGGACATGATGTAATTTGTAATGTAATTTTCACTAGCAATGTATATAAATATAGAGTAATTTTACACCAAAATTTGTATAAAAACATACTGCTATGAAGGTGAAGCCTCTTATTATCTGTCTGATGTGCTGAATTGTCACACACACACACACACACACACACACACCACACAACCTTTCCACATTTTCACCACCCTTCTTGATGCCTGACTGCTGCCGTCTGTTTCCATCTCTCTCCTAACACTTACACACTTAGCCTCAGTTTACGCTGCATGAGCTACACATTGTTCCCCATCAATCTTCTCGTTACTTTCATGTATTCATGCGTTCCTTTCACTGGAGTCTGGTGCTCTTCCTAGCAACTTCCGATCCTTTCTGAATGAAGCATGTAATTAAAATGGATTCTTGTCTGCTTTTGGCTCTTGCCCTTTAATGCGCTTCTATCCTGACATCAAATTGACAAACCCCTGCTACCTGAGCACCAACCTGCCAGTAGAACTGATGTGGTGTTGACTGCAGATTATAAATCTGCTCTGTCCATGGGAACTAGGGGTCACACTGAGAGATGAGATATATTCTATACAGAGAAGAAATGTCAGCCATCAGGGGGAACACGTTACTAATGTAAAATGGTGTTTGAACGGAAATATTAATAAACAAAAACATGCATTTTCCCCCAGTTGCTTTTCATTTCCTAAACCCACAGTGCATACACCTAACTAAATTATTCTGTCATGGATCATTGGCTTTTGGTGACTCTGTGTGTGTGTGTGTGTGTGTGTGTGTGTGTGTGTGTGTGTGTGTGTGGCCTCTCACTTGCATCATTTTGTTTGGCCACCGGCAGGATAATGACTTGTGTCCTGAAGAGCATCTGGGGAATGCATTAACAACCGGATAGTTAAATAGATTTATCAATAATATTAATAGCAGTGAGGGCTGAGGGGCAGTGTGGTATATCTGGGAGTAACTCAATGTATAGAACAACAAGCCCTGTAACTGTGTCCCTGCACAATGTTCCCCTGAGCACATTTGGAAAAGCTACTTTGGTACTTTGCTTATCATGCCCTCTCCATGTTAACACAGCCCAGGCATCTTATTCCTGAAATTTAATTACAACTCAGTACGCTGAGGATTATGCAAAGTAAGTAAACATTAGAAGAATGACACAGAGGGGTGATCTCCTAATGGCTTTTTGCAATAGTTTTTAAAGTTGATTATTCATAATGACTTAGAATAACCTTACCAAACATGACTGCCCGTTTTGCATGAATGAGCACTGTTTGATAAAGTTCCATTCCTGATTATCAGTACAGATATTTTGATTCCATGCCTTGAAACAAACATGTTTTTCTACAAACAAATCAAAAGTCTGATGCATGAAGGTCATACAAGAGCTCTCACTCAGTTGAACACAGCACTGTCTAACAAATCTGCAATCAGGTCTAAAAATGTCAGTGACAAAGAAAATGACCAAGAATTTGTTGCCAGCTACGACACAGCTAAACACACAACTCGTTTGGAGAGAAGTTTGATGCCATGGTGCAACAAGCAAAAGTGTTGGCTACAAAGCACAGCTACAGATGATTATTTTTTAAATATATATTGTTAAGTCAACCCAATAATACAAATGTAAATTGCATATGGAAGAAAAAAAAGAACACTGGCATTATGACAGCTGTGAGAAGATAATCTGTTTCAGATACGGTCCTGTAAGCCTTTCAGACAACAAAATAACAATATGTGCTAAAATCCTTTACTGTAAGCGTTTATTGACTAAAACGTGCAGCGTTGTCACATATTACATTTTTATTATTATAAAAATGTTACATTTATTCTTTGGAACACATCAGGAACACAGATAACAATAGGATTTATTAAATTATTACAGTTATTAACGGCAAGACTTATATATCTATTGTTCTGGTTCTGTATGGACTGGAGCCATACCTCCAGTGGTTCAGTATTTTAATGATGTTTTTGATCCAGACTTACTCATTCATTTTCTTGAAAAGGCATAACAATGAAAATGTAATAGACCTTTTGTGAGCTCTCCTCAAAGGTTAATTACCAGAGATCCTGCTATTATTTGGGTTATATTATGTTATCAAGGGGACACAGCACAATTGAGAAATATGTTACAAGTCTGTCCACCTGTAGTATCTACCCACTGCTAGAATAAAAAGATACTGCCAGCCTCTAACAAACACAGTGAGCAATGCAGGTTGCCTAATAAAGGCAAAGAAATAATGAACAAGAGTTCTCCATCAACCAAATATTCCACTAACATGGAATAAGTTTGTGTATGCACGCATTGTGTAGATGTGCTCCAATAATTTTATACATTTTATTTCTAGATATTTTTACACTTATTTTACTTTCACCATATTTGATCTATGAAATGTGATATGGTCTACCCTCCTGATGACCCTGTGTTCAGTGTTGCAGGTACTGTGTGATAAGGTAAGCCTGGCCTATAAATCCAGTCTTAACTCCAGCACCCTGCTATCAAAAATAGCACGGTGCTAAGAGGTTAGAGATTCCTTATTAAAGCAGTAATAATGAACTGCCTACCTTTCTGGAGCAAACTTTGCTGGGTCTATATTTTATCAGAAGGAAAATTGCGGGACCAAATGTCTATTGTGAAGCAATACAAGCCGGTAATATGCAGTTTAACAGGCAGGCCGTGTTCTTATTTCCCACCAATATTATCAGTCAGAGTGGAGAGACGTGAGGTCAGGAAATGAATGAAGGAAAAATGTATGCCTTTCAGATATCTCCATTGTATCTTGATTGTTGACTGACACTGATATGTGAACCATTGCAGCTTCTAAAGTAATCTACATAAGCCACGCTGGCTGATGTTATGTGGCTAGTAGAAATACAAAACACACAGGAATATAAAACCCCTGAATCAAAAGCGGCACACACAAATCAAACAACTTGGAACTCAAAAGGATTACTGAGTGGGTGTTGCAGAGTATTTGTAGCAACAGAATGTCCTACATATAAATAGAGAATGATATGGGTTTGTAAGTCACATAGTTGTCTACACACTGTGCACTTCTTACCCATGATACTCACATTGCTTTGTTTCTTTTTTCTTTTTCTTTCTTTTTTTTTTTTTTTTTTTTTTTTACTGGGTCATCGTGATGTCTGTGCCCTTTTCCTGAGGGTGACTGTGTGTGATTATGTCAACATTGCTGTTGCTCCAGTGAAAAATAATACAATTTGTTCATCTGTGACCTTTTTTCGATCAGTGAAAACCTGGCTGTTGCATGAAGTAAAGCACATGCATTATACATGTGCTATACACTTCTATGTGCATGTCTGTTTATTCATGCTTGTGTGCACATGCTTGCATGCATAAGCAGCACCATTAGCATTGATTACTGCTCTTCTGCAGGTAATTGGCATTTTTCTTTCCTCACATAGGACCTACTTTTGTTATGTTAATAAGCTCTTTCACAGCAGTCTGCTCAATGCTCTGAATGCAGTCATTTTATTTTGCATTTTGAATGCACTCTCAGACCTCCTCCAAGAGAATGATGGACAGATGTCATGTATTGGCCTTATTATTTATGCTTCAAAGCAAATATGTCTTTGTTTCCACGATGATGGATTCAGACAGTCCATGAAAACTCTGTTTCTGTATGGAACCTCTCCCTGGTTATGTAATTCTTTTTATGATCAAGGAGAATAAGATGAAGCAAGAAACTTCAATCTGACTGCTTAATTAAATGTACCTCTGTGTCCTGAGTATGCTGAATTAAGTTAATTCCTAATTAAATTTTCATGCGAATTCAACATAAAAATGTTTGTTTTTGATATATTCTATTATCTATGTCTAGACCTAATGTTTTATATAGAACAATAGTTTACCTTTACCCAAGATATTCTCCTTTACTTACATGCCACAGCTTTCCACATTCCTTTTTTGTTTGCTTCTGTAACAGTTGTCATCCTTTGTTCTTTTTCCAGCCTCACCATCTTCCCCTGTATTTGCACCTCTTTCTGGGGAAGACCCACCAATGAAATCCCAGAGGTATGTGCCTGAGTGTCTGCACTGTAACTCTGAGTCATCATAATAAGTCTGCTCCCATTCTCTCTGTTGGTTGTCATTTCTCTGCCTACACTGCACCACCCTCCCTGCCTCTGTGTGTCTCTCCCGCTCTCTTGCTATTTACTGATGGCAAAGCAGCAAGACTTGAACTCACATGGGCAGTATCTCTAAAACATGGCCTTGAAATATACAGTTAAATATGCATGCGTGAGTTGTTCTTTTTTATTTTCTTTGTAAATGTAATTTGCTACTTTGCTTCTAGATATTAGAGGTTTTAACCGCATCTTACAGTCTTCATCAGCAAAACCAACTGTCTGAGGTATCATCTATGTCTGGAAAATGTCAGCCACAATGACTTCTTCTCTGACCTTCTCTCTGTTGACACTGGTGCTGGTTATCTTCCTAAATGTTGTCACAGACCAACTGCAAAGTGCTTCAGCTGATGTTCCTGGTGGTCATCATTAATTTTCTGTAAGTCCTGGTCTTAGATTAGGGCGGGACTCTTATCATTGTCTCTATCATTGTCTCACCATTGTCCAGAATACTGCTCAGATGTGTAGTCCAGAATAAAACTAAACAGATCTGTGGCCTGGTTCATGCTTTCTGTTTGGATTGATGAAAACAGTGAACAGCTTGATTTGGCTGACAATGATATTCAGGATTTTCACACTTTGATGAATTGGTGCTTCTGAAAATGACACTATACTATTGGCAAGATACAAAAATGCTGCCACTGTGGCCAGACAATCAAGACAAAATTACATCATTCGACACCAATCACTGCATTTAATCTATCATTAACCAGGATCACATACATAAATCATTGTTGCACACAGTCTCTGTAAACAATTTGACAAGTTTTTTTCAGCTGTAGTCTAGTACTTTGATTTGTGAATGAACTAATCATAGAAGATTAGGTGCAAATCATATATACCTTAACAACAAATTAACCAAAACACACTAAATTTCTCTGTAACTTTGTGCAATATTGCATAATTATTATGCAGGTTAAAGCACAGACTGGTTTAGAAGCTGCAGTGCATTTGGCTCCAAGAGAGCAGTGTATACACAACATACTGTTGGACAAACTAATATAAATATGTGAAACACAGCCGAATATATTAAAAAAAAGTTGTGAGGTTTATCATTTTTCTCTTTATAAAGCTGACATATAAAAGTATCTGGGAAAATTTCCTGCAGCAATAAATAGATCATTTCTTAACAAATTATAGTTACATTACCATGTAGTAATCAGCCCACTTAACTATGCCCTAAATAAAACATGTAATAATAATAATAATAATAATAATAACAATGATACATAAATCCAGACATCCAGGCCTCCAGCTTCAAATCATATTTTTTTCAATATTCTGATACTTAGTTTGTAGGAATGATCTGTGGAAACATGTAAAATGAACTTATCTGTGAGGAAAAAATAAATAATATAAAGGCTACAGTGAGATTACGGGTCTAGAAAATGTCAGTGCGCCTCATGCGCTCCTATGTTGTCATTTACGGTAAATATTTGGCGGCTGTCACGAATGCCTGAAAATAATTATCACAAATTATTCCGTCATTGTTTATGATAACGTGCTTATTTAGCACAAAAATCTGAGTTTTGAAAAATTCAACACCCACCCCGGAAATATCAAACATACACCGAAGTGTATGAAAATACCACCACAGGGATGACGTGTACGTATGGGTCCTTCGCACTTCCGGGTGTGCATAAACAGACCGTGAGCGGAGTTTCCTCTTTCTAAAGATGTGAGTTTCCACCTTAATTTCATTTGAATAGTTCTTAAATATATTCCGTATTAACTGGCCAGCATCCAGGTGCTATTAACGCTCATTTTGCCCTCTTCATTAGGTCTAAAGTTACGTTTAAAATCACCCTGACGTCGGACCCCCGGCTGCCATACAAAGTGTGAGTACACTCAGCTGTCACAGATTTAACGTTATATTTAATTGCACTTCTGTTTTATTGACCTGTTGTTTAACATTTTATCTTTCAAATCCGTATATGATACGTTTGCGATAACCTGTGCTTTTGTTTTCAAATGAAGCTACAAAAAATGTGGTCAGTGAGAAAACATTTGTTACTGTACAGCTGTGACTCACATGCTGACGTTGTCTAATGGTTACCGCAGCTAACAGGTCCGAAACATCACAGTTAGTTTACGCCTAAGACAGTTCGTATATAGTTTAATGTATAGCTTTATAGCATTTTGTTGGCGTTATTGAAAATGAAATGGATGTGACAGTCACCCATGCGGTCTTGCATGGTTATCAGTGATAAATATGTCGCTCTGAAATTGAGCTCATTTGTGTGTGACAGCTTTGATTCTTGTGACAAAATCACTTTCATGTAAACAGCTAATACCAATGAACATCAGCATAGGTAAAGCTCCTCTGACCTAAACTCAAATGATAGCAAGGAGGAACATCAACTAGAATGTTTACATGCACACTAATGACAAAGGTACCCTGTCAGACGGGACTGTAAGCAATTCCTATTTCTAGTGACAATATAAAGTTATTTCTTTGATAATCTTAAATTAAATCTTAAATCACAGACAGCAATGGGATTAGCAGAGGGTATTTTTTAGGTGTGCCGTTCATTTCAGATCTTTAACTTTTGGAATCAAGTCATGGTATTTCACTGAAAAGTCATTTCTCAGTGTATCCACTGTTAGGGCGTCAAATTTCAACTGCGCTCTTTTAAAACCTGAGTGCAGGACCACAACGGTCTTACAAAATACATGTGATTTTGCAAAATCGCATCTGATGAATTTGAGAACTGCCTGTGTAAAGTTAAACGCTGCACAATTGAATGGGGATTACTATGCTGATTGTTATACACCTGTTCCAATCAATCTAGACTCAAGTCATTTCACTTTGAACTGCATTTACTAGTTATATGCGATATGTATGATCCTAGAAACAGGAGCCCCTATTATGTTCTAATGTTTAATGCTGTGTGAAGAGACTTTGACATCAAACTTCCCCATCTTGCAGTGTAAACTCATGATCTTATTCTTTAGAAACCATGGTACAGTTCCCCATAAGTACTGTTCTGCACTAGCTACATATTTGCCAGAGGTCAAACTGATATTAATCAGATTTGACTTCAAATTTCAGTTGAGCTTTTTTATTTTCTTTTTTTTTTTTTTTTTTTTCAACCACGTTATTTATTATCAAATTTCCCAACAGGGCTTCATGTTGATTTTTTGATTTGAGCAATCGCTAATAACTTGCTGCAAAGCAGAAGTTTTTTCTAGCCTTGAGTGTAAACATGCAGTCAATTGCCTAATGAGGTCAGACACGGCCTCGCTGAAGCTGTTAATGTCTTAACATGAATAGAGAAGCTATAATGACAGTAAATGAGGCAAGTATAACGTCTGGCAGAGGACTGAGCTACAGCACACCATCAGCCTATTCAGCTCATTTTTTATAATCACCAGTCACATTCAAACAAGTTACCACTCACTGTCAGTTCAGATAAAAAGGTAGTCCTTTATAATTGGGCCAGCTTTCACTCTTACTTATAATGCTGAAGGGTCTTTTCTCTGCTGCTCACTGCTGCACTGACTATGGCGAATGATTTATCCCTCCACCATCTCTAACCCTGGGCTCTTTTCATTTGTGTTTTTATCCCAGCAAAATATGTCTGTTAGTTTGTTTTTTATAACCCTTGGGGGGTGGTCTCCACTCCCTGATGACAACTGCACTGCAGGGTTCATTTGAGAGGCATCCAAGTGAAAGTGTATAAGTATTTATGCCATAGATGGTCTCATATCCTTTAACGGAAATGACTCTAACAGATGTAATGTTATACTCAGCTTGAGCTGAGTGAGCAAAAGCTGCATTTGTTCTCTTCTCCATTGAAGTCAAAAATGAATGGTCAGCTATGGAAGTGCCCTTCTGGGCGCGTTAAAGGGCATGGGCTGTTTAAAGTGGGGTACTTATTCATAGTCCGTGTATTGCCTACAGTAAATGGCAGTCGGTATGCCCCCAGTAAGGAGAAATGGAGAGCTGGGCCAGTAAAGAAGCAAAACAGTGTACTGCTGTAGATGTGGTAGTATAGTATTTCAACCAACTGAAAAAACAAAAAGTAAACAGTAAAACATGTGGAATAAAGTAAAGGCTGGATTATATACTGTGTTTTTAAAAATCCTGTTTAACCTGCTGCTTTCTTACAGATTAAGTGTCCCGGAGAGCACACCGTTCACAGCAGTTCTGAAGTTTGCAGCTGAGGAGGTAAGCTCACTGTTACTAACATATTAGTAGGCTACACTTATAAATATGTGGTTGTAAACAGAGAGTGAGAGTTAGGAAAAATAACCACAGTCCTGTTGAAGTATATGGATGTGTAGTGCGTATGTAAATATGTTAAAGATTATTTATAAACAATGTCATTATTGCTCCATTTGTCCTCCACAGAGAAAAAACAAGATTATTTTTATCTGATCTCCTTCTTTTATTATTCAACACAATATGAGTCATTCCCATTGACAAACCTTCATCACTCGACTCAACTTTTGTTCTTTGGTGACATCTTAGCAAAAAAAAATGCAGTACAAATAAAATTGCAGGAAAGATATAGAATATACAAGAAAATAAATTATGTGCTGGTGTAAAACAATAGTCTTTCACCTGCAGGAAGATGTTAGTATATTGTACATGTTCTATATGTATGTCGCTTTGGGTAAAAGTGTCTGCGAAATGACAACGTTGAATATCAGCATTGTAGAATTATGCATAACATATTTTACTCGTGCACAATTATGCAATTGTGCATACTTTCACACTGTTGCAATTGTCTAAAAAGCAGGCTCAAGAGATTCTTCTCAAGAACTTTTGGTTTTTTTATGTGTTTTTGATGTGAGATGAATAAGAATCAAAAAAAGAAACCCTCACATAATAATATCTGTACTGGTCCCCCAGAGAACCCTAAAAGTAGCTCTGATCTCAGTATTGCCTAGGTTTACTAGTTATCTGTTATCAGTAATTATAGCTGTCCTTTACTAAATTGAAATGAAGTTGTGGTGCTGTCACTTTTCCAAACTCAGGATCCTCAGATTTTAATTAATACTGCTCCCTACAAAGAGTATGTCATACCTCACACGTGTGATTAACCGCTGCCAATTTTTACCCGTAATTAACAGGGGTGTATTTTAAGCCTTGCTTTAATCACTGTAAAAGTGGCTGATTGTGTTGGACAGAGAAAAATCACAAGATTTACAACCAACACATTCAAACTCATGTTGCAGAACTGGATTCTTTTAATTCCTCATAAACTATATTTTGTGCAGCAGTTTTTTGCTGCATAAAACAAAGATTCATTCCTGATCCAAACCATATTGATTTTCATGCGTGCTTCCTTTTGCTACCTGGCAGTAGTTTGGTTTGCAGCACTTTGCTAACCTTATCTCCCCGGTGACAGACTGCTCCCTCCACCCTTTCACTGCAAGCCCACGTCCTCTTCTGTCGAACCCTGAAGTAGGACACGTATTGTGACCATGCTGAGTGATTTTCTTCCAGAAATTCAAGCGTGGCTATCTTCCCCTCAGACTCTCTCCTAACTGTTTATGTGTGTGTGTGTGTGTGTGTGTGTGTGTGTGCGCGCGTGTGGTTTACGTTCTAGATTTGTGTGAAAACATAAACCCATGTGTGTCAGTCAGGAGTAAAAGTTGGCAGACAATAAACTAAAACAAAACACACTACACGGCATTTTCTCTTTTCTTGTTTTACCAAGGTTTTTTTCTGAGGACATCACAGCTATAGCCGACAAAGTCTGTGAATCTCAGTGCGCTGACTCAGTGCATGAAGCTTTCTTTTTTGATGATTTATTCACACCGTGTCTTCAGGCCAAGTGGAATTGGGTTTCAACGTGTCCCTGATTATTTAACCAAAATATATATTCAGCCCAGCTGAAATTTTCTTAAGTGTCATATAGTCGCTTCGACACTAAATTTCACTAATGGGGATCTCAGTGTGATCATTTTTCTCTGCCTTATTTTCTTTTACAGTTCAAAGTGCCATCAGCAACCAGTGCAATAATAACAAATGGTGAGTTTGGGAGAAAAGTCTTTTTTAACAAAGGATTTTTTTTGTCTCTTTGGAAAATTATGTGCAAAAAGTGACATGTTTACCTGCTTGACAGCTATTAAGAACAATCTTAATTTAGAGAGAGACTCTCTCTTCTTTTAGAAACTATGGGTTGTGTTTCAAAACCTCAACAGTGAGTTGCTGAAAATAAACTAAAATACTACAATGTCAGATAACTAAACATTGTCCTGATTGGTGAGAGCTTTACCAGCAAATCAACAAATCGTCACTTCAAAATTGTTTTCTTGTGTGCATGCATACGTTATCAGACAGAAATCAGGGAGGTATAATCCATAATATTCAGTGAGCACCATATGGAGCACATGATGAATCAGACTGTAGTTCAGTTCCTAAGATTTCAAAAGAGAAAACTGTTTCAACTATAAATTCTCCTAAAGCGGCATCAAGTTAAACCTTTGGCTTTTGTATGATCTGAGTTGGTGGTCAGCAGGAATTACTGAGCACTGATGCCACTTATCGCAGGGAGAGAGAGGGAGAGAGAAAATAAAAATATAATAGAAAATATAATAAAATAATATAAATATAATATAATAAAATAACCCAAGCCTGGAAAATGTAAAAAATATTCAGGTGGATTCATCCTTGTTCAGAACACTTGTGACCACCGTTAAAGTAATCACCAGAACAAATTATAGTTAATGATCTTCATGGCTGTTAGAAAGGAAATTGTTGGTTCATTTATTGTTTCCCAACAATTAAACCATGCAGCGCCACATAAAAACTGATGATGTTTTTGTTTGAAATTTGAAATTGAGAAATATAGACGTTCCCAGGCAGAATGCTAATGTATTTTCTCACCTACTGCCACTTGGTCATAAAAAGATGACATTTTTAGCAGGCTGTGGAAAAGTATGAGATGTATGAATGTTGCCAAAAACGGTAACACTGAGATGAGATTTGTGTTGAAATGGCCGAGACGTGGCAGCCATGTCAAATATGAGTTTTTCGTTTTGTCAGTGCAGAACTGGTGGCTGATCTGTTCTTATTTCAGGCGGAATTGCCTGCTGCTGAGGCACACCTTTTATTTTGCCTAGTGCAACACTGTTATGGATAAACTGGTCATATTAGAAATTACCTTTTTTTTTTTTTTACTCATTTGCATGACAGTCTTTTTCAGTTTACATTATGATGTTTTTCTTTCATGCTCGCCTTGCAGACGGAATAGGAATCAACCCTGCTCAGACAGCAGGTGAGTTGTGTTGTTTTAGATACCTTATGTAATTTGTGAAAAGCTAATTATTACACACACGCATACACGTTCAGACAAAAAAACATTTTACTTACAGACAAAAGCCACTCTAGATGGTGTAACATGTTATTTTTCATTTAAATGTTCTAAGATGCCCAGAAGCATAATCGACTTCAGGGCTTTCTTTTAAGCACTTTGTCACTTGTCAGTGTGCTTTCACTGAAGCATTAATAACCTAAGGCATTAATACAGACCATGAATAAATCATGTTTCATAATGCACTTTAGTAATGCTGGTGGCATTGTGTTAATAGTCTGAAAGATTAGTTTGACAAAGCCCTTAGCTTGATAAGAAAAGCTTTACTTGAGGTAATGTGACGAATTGGTCTGTGGTCAAGCAGTTCCAGTAATGTTACCATTCTTATTTAAGTCAGGTTCGAACAGTCAAGTTAAATTGATATTATGAGGTCAAGCAGGGTCCATTAATTGAGGCCACATAGGAGTGAAACATATGATTAATACAGAGTGAAAAAGATGTTACAGATCAGTAATATGCACTGAATCTAACCAAGGCATTAGTGAGACCCACCAAGAGGGTTTTGACTTGTCTATTATGTCCTGAAAAGAGACACGACATCGTACCATAATGCATCGTTACGTCACAATTAGATATGCTGAAACTCTGAATCTCTAGCCATATTGTTCAGAACTGCAGTCAATTTTATATATATAGAAAAATGTATTTTTTTTTAGTCAGAGTCAAATAAAATGTCTGGTGCATGGTGGCGTGTTAGAAAAATGTTGCACTAGGTTCATTTGAAATGGAGGCTGCTGAAATTATCCTAACTTAACTGACATATCTGTGTTGGAGACAGCCTCATACTTGTTTGCATGGAAATGGCGCTTACTCATCCATGAATATAGATGCAGTGCCCCAAAAGGCAGGAATTTAATGTTAAATTAAATTAAAACCTCTAACTTGAGGCAAAATAGATGCAGTAAGCTGTTTAGCCAGAATTTGCTCGATTTTTAGATTTGCATATTATTGCCAAGCCCTGGTGAATCACTTTTTTCTCTGTGTCAGCCTCTTCGGTGTTTCCCTGAGGTTCATACTTAATGTGTAGCCCACCTCTCCTTATGTAAGTCGTCATCCTCAACAAAGACAGCCAACGGATGACTGGGTTCTCTGCATAGAGCAGGATAAAGTAATGCCTGCTTTGACCAAAGGCAAGATTGGGACTTTTCTGCTATGAAAGGAAGTGTGGTGGGCATTCACAACAGCTTTTTATTGGCGTATCATTTGTGCTGTGGGCTGCCAAGAATAGCCTCAGTTCAGACACCTCTGTCACACTGCCTTTTTTCACCCGCCGCAGCCACTCTGCCTCGTGTTCACAGCACTGAGTACACAGTGGATATTGATCCCATGTAATTTAACAAACTCTTTTTCTTTGCACATCGTAATTTCCTGTGCACCACAGCAGATGGTTCTGGGAATAAGTTGTACATACATGATCTCAGCAAGATTTCTGGCTGAATGAACAAATTAATGAATGGAACTACTGTCTGTGGTTAATAATAAGGTATTAGAAATAATTCAATTTATAAATAGGTTAAATTTGGTTTGTGGAAATTACTTTATTCGACTGTCAAGAGGTCTGTCTTACCTTGTTTTGAATCTACCTAACTGTAACTACCCAACATGTGTGCAACTCCAAACCAGTCTTTAACTTATAATTTGCTTTTCTGTTATCTTTTTATTATGGTTTAAGGTCATCTGATACAGATACACTAACAAAATCAAATAGTTTTCAGTATTTTTCATCACTAATTTGTTCAAACCATCATTTCTGAGAGTAGAAATTGTTGTTTGCATCGTTTCAGCTTTATTAACAGTTAAAGCCCTTATTAAACATGCGGATTATAAACTATGATCTTTTATACGGAGCTCTGTCCTGTGTTTGCAGGGAATGTGTTTCTAAAACACGGCTCAGAGCTTCGCATCATTCCCAGAGACAGAGTGGGAGGACAAGGAGACTGATGCTGCTTTTCCTTGTTGACGGCATAATGACTCACCCAGCAGAAGCATATAACACTTGAGACCCAGGAAACACCGTTGGTGTGTGTCATATTTATTTTCTGGCCCACAACTGACAGTGACTCACATGAGAATATATATATTTAAACTTGATGATAACATGCACACACACTTGCATGCGTCCTGCTTCTTCATTCTCAGTCAGTTCAAGTTTTTTTTTTTCATCTGTAAGTGTCGTTGCCTCAAACGATTGGAGTGACATCAAGAGTACCCAGAGGTACTGAGTGATTAATATACACAAACACAGCAGCTGTATCATGGGAACCATTTCAGTCAAGTTTAACTGAGTCAACAGTTATAGCTTTTGTATCTTTGTAAATGACAATAAACCCAGTATGACTAACAACAGCACATGCCTGTTTTGCAGCTTTTATCTTAATCAGCATTGTAAAGATCTTAGAGGTGATCCTTTTTTAAGTCTACAACAAGCTTTTAAGGACCACTCTTGTTACATAAAGTAGGTGTTGATGTGAAGGTGAACTGTCTGTTCACATCAGATGTTCTTTTTTATTTTAGGGTACTGTCAGACAAGTATTCCTCATACACATGATAGATAAACTTGCATCATGGATCTGTACTGAACTTGTGTCATGGACCAGCTCTGCTCCTACAGACTGAATATCTTTTAATTAGTTAATGTAAGGAAATGTGATTGTACATCAGTCAAACTGCATTGACGTGGATCTTTGCTGCCCTCTGTCAGGTTACATTTTAACATCAGTTTGTATAATGTAAAATCTCTTCCCTCTGTGCTTCAACCCACATCCTATGACCCATCTTGACACAATAAATATAAAAAGCATTACCTTGAGTAATTTGAACTTTTTCAGCATGCCCCTTTAGCTTAATTAGGAGTTGATGAGCAGGTGGTGTGAAAACGAGGCGGGCAGCCAAAAAGCTTAGATTAAAATGCAGAGGACCAGGGATGTGTCACAATAGCAATCAGTGAGGTAACCAAAAACACTGTTTTTTATCTGGGAAATGTTTGATTGCAGTCTTTTGTTCTGAGTCTTCTTTTTTTTTTTGCAGGATCTGTTGGCAATTTGAAAAATCTGTGGACAGACAATACACTTTCAAGTCTCCAAATTATTCTCATCCAAAACGAAATCATGACTAATAGGGAGACTGTTGGTTTCCTCTGAAATGAGCTTTATTGTGTCTCTGACTGATTAATGAGGGGAAGCAGTTTGTAAACCCCTCCACATTCATCATTATCATCTGCGAAGGTCTCAGCCATTTGTTTCTGAATATGTTCTCTTTCTCCACCCATGAAAAACAAAAAATGCATACTTGGTAAAGAAAAATAGACTAGAGAGAATAATGGAGCGTGCATGCTGTAATACTGTAATACACAAGAGAAAGCGCACTGTTTTATCTCACCATCCATTAGGATCCAGACTCAGATGGAGGGGAGGGTAGGAGTGCCATCACAAATGGATTTTCTCATTTATTCTAATCAAAGTCACTGCTGGGCACATTCACGAGAAATTTACTTCTGAAATGGGAGAAGTCCACAGAGTGCAGTGGAAGCAGATGATGTTCCAGTGTTGGCCTAAAAAGTGCTTAATTACTGCAGCTATTTGCACAATAATATACATTTTGAACCACTCTCTGTACCAGGTTAAAACGGTTGTTCACAGTCTTAAAAATCTTTATTGTTCCTTTATTTAAAAAAAAAGTCAAGCGGCAGTGGCAAGGAGTTTTCAGACTAACCTAAATATTTGACATATTACATGCTGACTAAATGCAAAAAAGATAAGATGGAGTCATTAAAAAGTAGGAAATCAGCTCATTTCATCACACCCTCTGATTTTGCGCTCGTTTAGGCGTGAAATTAAAATTTCACACTTAAACAAAAACTAGTGCTGCATTCTAATCTTTAAGAGCAACGATGTAGAAAGATGCTTCCTAATCAGGCTGGGGATGAGGAGGCTGCACAGCGAGACCTGTGGCTCACTGTGCAGCCTGGATGAAGTCCTGACTGGGACTCACAATTTCTTCTGATCCAACATCGTGTCGGCAGCAGCACCATTCCAGGCTCCAGCAAGTCCATCAAGGCTCCCGGGGAACATCTTTTCAAGCAGCCTCCAGAAAGACAAATCATAAAACTGCAGTCTGTTGGCTTTGCTGTGGCACAGATCCTGCAGGCAGATGTCACGGTCTGGCTCAGAGTGTGTTCATGAACTGTGGGAGTCCTTTAGTTGAGATTAGACAATGCAAAAAGAAAGCGAGATGGGCATGTGAGTGTGGCTGGGTTGATTCAATATTTGTGATGGTAAATGGAAGAAAAAAGGTGTTTTAGTAGATGGTCAATTGGATTGTGTTTAACTGAGCGTGGGCAGGTTTGTCCTCCACTGCTCTCAACTCTTCTGTGTTTGTCTACATAATCAGACACAAGTTTCTCCTCGGTGCAGCAGTGTGGGTTGTAGGATGTGTCTCTTGTTCAGCCTCTTGCACTTGTGTGAATTCAGACAGACACTTGAAAAGGTCTGTCTACAGCAGCAACATACTGCTCGTTCTAAAGCCCCTAAGTACATGTAGTTTGTGGTTTGTTAATGACGCATCAGGAAAATTACAGTTTATTTGCTAATCCACCTTTACTGTTGGACGCTTGGATTCACACAAACGACAAACTTGTCATTGTTATTGATTTCTCTTTGGGATCATATACAGCTTATGATCAGAGTAATAGAATGGATTCCAGCAGTGTTTTAGTCTCTCAGTTTGAGGAAGGCAGGCATGCAGATAAACAGGAAACAGGATGCTGACACAAGAACGGTATTGACTGATCGTAGCAGCTGTATGTGTGTGTGTGTGTGTGTGGGGGGGGGGGGGGGGGGAATAGAGGAATCAAGGCCCACTTGCTATAAAATGGGTTTTTTTCATGGACTTCTCCGTCTTCTTTGTCCCCCCAACTGGTTTATAAATGACATGTTGAGCGTGCTCCTTGGCCTCCCATTAAAAGCGTGCAATCTAAAATGAGATCTGGTGGTCCTCCACAGACATAGCACAGATAAGACCAGCGCCACAGGTCAGTGAGCCAGATAAAGAAATAGGGAACCAGGGAATGGAAACAGCCTCTCTGACAGCCCATCCAGCTCATTTTCACTTCATTCTCACACATCTGTCACTCAAACATGTGCAGCACATTTGTATACTCATATCTGTGTGTGTGTGTGTGTGTGTGTGTGTGTGTGTGTAATCTGTGTCCCAAATGAGCTGGAACCATCATTCACCGCATCAACACAGGCAGGAGGTATAACACCTCAGGGAAATCGATAAAAGCTATGTGAGGCTCCATATTAAAATTATTTAATTATATGAATGACCTAATTCTGCCCCCTTCTGTCTTAAAATTAGAATGACAGCTGGAGCATGGAGGCCCACAGACATTGTTGGACTGCACTGATTCATGTTCTTCCTCTGCAGAAAGACAACAATTACTCTTGGATCAAGTATAGATATTTAGGCACAAAGCATATTTAGACATGCTGTGATTATCTCCAATTCAGCACGGAAACACTCCACATATTTCTGCCAGGAGGTAGATTCTTCTTTATCGTAGATCTGAGCAACTCAAATTCCTCAGGCTACAGCCAAACAGATCAGAAGGCTTTAAAGCAGGGCTGCTCTTTCAGTTTTAAAATATGTCCAAACCCATGATTTATCATTCTCAGTAATATATAGTATTTTTATACAAACACTATGTGTATGTGTACACTATGTATGTTGTTTCTCTTTTCCTGAGTACTGAGTAAAATTAATATGCATAATAACTTATATTTTCACAGATGTCAGTTTTGACTGTGATAATTAACCAGTCTACTCAAATGTTAATCAGTGCCTGAATGTTTTGTTGCACCTGCTCTAGAAAAAAAGGAGCACATGCTCTTCAGAGTCCAAATAATCCACTTGCTTGCAAAAAGTGACTCATCAACCTTTCATTTGATGAGCTCATGAAAAATAACTTCTGCCTCTTACTGCCGCGCTTCTTTTCCTTTGCTCTTTGTTTGATAGTCTATTTAGGTCTGTAAGTGCATGCAAGTTGAATGTCATCTTTTAGATATGGAGTGAGTCAATCTTTAATGCGTCTAGAGAGCCTCTTCTATTTCTTTGTAAGTGTTTGGATCGTCTTTTGTGATGGAACTGTTCACCTTGGCTACAAGCACCTGATGCTCATCTCGGTAAGTCTGGATTAAAAAGCACAAATCTCTCCACATTCATAACAGATATGGTTGAACAACTGCACTCTTGTAGCCTACTCTCCCAGCTGTGTACTGTGGGATGATGTCACTGAACCTATGTACCTATTTCTCAACGAGCAGCATGTTGCATGAGAGTGTCGTGTATGCATTTAGCTAACATTAACCGGTAAGGTATGTAGCCTAACATAACTGTATTCTTCATGGTAGAGATGGAGGCATCTGATACACTACAAAAGCTGAGATAACATTCAAATCGAATATTAGGGGTTTTTTTTAGGTATATAATAAGTTACCTTTAGTGACATAAACGTGTTTTGATTTTATAGCATCTGTGTTTTTTAAGTGCAGTAGGGAATCTGTACAAGTTTTAAAAACATCTGAAAGTCGCCTCACTAAACAGTTTTTCTCCTTTGAGTTACAGTAAGTGGTCTCCTAAATCTGTTGAGGCAGTCCTAGAGCTAATCTTTTATAATCCCCTCTTCTTTGTGTCTCTTCTCTCTGCACCAACTTTCTGTAGCCTACCAATGTGTTTAAAGGGCTTGTGGGAGTATTAATAAACCACTTGGAGAGTGTATTTTAAGGACACAACAGCCACAGGCTGAGTTTCGCTTGTTTGTGCTATATCCATGAAGCATGGTCAAAACAGAAAGAGCAAAGTCTTAGCTGGTCTGTTTTTCCATCAGCAGCTCATTTTGTCTCAGTGATACCATGCTGTGTGTGTACACCAAGACTGCAGGGACATACTGTCAAGCTTCTGCACTACTTTCTATCGCTGTCTTGTTGTGGCTGTTTTTGCTGAATAATCCCAACAACTATTGGGGGGATTGGGCATTCAGTGTTACATGTTTTGTGTTTCCCTTGGGATGACTTACAGTCTCTGTACTGAGCCTCTGACTTTTCATCTAGCACCACCGTCAAAATTTGTTGTTTATAACCAAATAATGACATTCCTATCTGCTTCAGCAGTACTTAGTCATTACAGTATTAGATTATTATCAGTTAGTTAATGTTGTATGCAAACTTGCTAATCGTGATGAAGAACATGTTAGACTGTGTTTTAGAACTGCAATTGTGCTGTGTAACATGCTAATATGCTAAACCTTGCACTTGCCTTAAGCCAGCTGTAGTTTTATATGTTGGGGCCTGAAGGCAACAATAATGAGTCTCAGAAATTATGAGTGATTATTATAATTGACATGTAAAAACTGATTACAGTATGTTGAATACCAAATACTACTACTGCATAACTATTATAATTATTGTACTTCTCCTACTACTGATAACAACAACAATAATCGTAAAAGCTCAAAATGCTTCTTTTAACTATACATTGTTATGAAGCCTTGAGCTATCGCATTTTAATCTCCTTGGAGTCAGGAAATGATATCCAGACTTAACTGGTATTTTTCTGTAACTTACAGTTTACATACTGCATATATTTTTGGCACTGGCATCAACATCAAAATCACTCGGTGGGAATGTATCCAAGGCATAAATATGTGTGCCTCCACTGGGAGCCAATGTGTTTTTCCAGAAGTATTACTAGAAAATGGACTTCAGCAAAATGTTAAAAATTATTCTCCTAGAACTTTTTTATTGGTTAAATTTATCAATAAACCTGACTGGGTCAGTTAAAGTGGCACAGCACCAAGTTTAGACATGAAGTTTTTTCTTTTTGTTGTTGTTTTTGGTCTTGCCAAGTGTTTTCCCATGGTGGGAACTGTTGGGTGTAATTAATATAAAGAGTATGTAAGAGTAAAGTAGACCTGCTCTATATGTAAAGTGCCCTGAGATAACCTTTGTTATGATTTGGCACTATACAGATAAAACTGAATTGAAATAAATTTAACTTGGGCAAGTTGTGTTCATGGTTAGTGTTATGGTCAGTCCACCCTGGAATAAATCTAGGTCTATGTAATGTCCCAAATCAGAAGTGACAACATAAACAACATAAGTACTCCTGTATGTGTGCATGCATGAGTGTGTGGCTGTGAATTTGTGTGTTTGTGCAGCAGGTGTTAGTGGACATGAGTAAAGCAAAGGGTGTGACAGAAGGTTGTTAACCTTTAAACCAGCTGCACTCTTTGTTCTGACTCTGAGCTACATGACTAATGTCTGAAACTCAATTTGGGACTGAGACTCTCTCTCACTCTTTACTTTCATGCCTGCCTTTAACAGCAACACTTTCACATGGTTTCCAGAGTAGGATTTATCTCTGCTGGGTGGACACAGAAAGCAGATAGATGCCTGTACTGTCAAAAGTCAGTATGAAGACATTCACTTGACTTTTTGTGCCTGAGGTCTTTGATGCTGTCCTAGAGTATGTGTTTCTCATGCAAAAATTAGCTGTACCCCTCTGTGTTATGATCAGTGGAAATAAATCACTGTAGCACAGCGCTAGCATGCCTTATAAAACCAGAAAATTAACAAAGAAAAGTTTGCGTCCCTGCCTAATTCTCATTTAGCTGTCAGTGCAACTTGATATATTTCATCAGCTGATAACCTTTAGCACTTGACTCATGAGCTGATTCCTGGTATGGTGCTGCCCCTCTTCACCACCAGAGAGCAGTAGCCTATTAAAAAATAATAAAAGCATTTCTTTTTCCCTGACCATTTCAATGGAAACCATGGCTACATTTACATAATTTATCAGCCCTAATCAAATTCAGAGGAATTAAGGTGTTTACTTTATATTTCTTATGTTACCACAATCATACTATAAAAACAGCATATAATCTGTTAGATTCTCTATTAAGGTTTATAAATCCTTCCTTCGTAACTGTGAGGTAAGCGAGTTTCCACTTTTTCTTCAGGAATATTTGGTCTCAGGAATATAAACAGCTTGAAGTGTTCTCCTCTGTGGGCTTTCTATTCTTATCTTTATAACGCTCCAAAAGGTTTATGTAAAAATAGAAAACAATTAAACTGGAAGCCTTGAGAAACTATTAAGAGGCACAGAATGTTTCAGTTGTTGAAGAAGTCTCTTCTCTTCTCTTCTCTTCTCTTCTCTTCTCATTATAACTCACAATAACAAGAAAATGCTGTAAAAGTACTGTAACAATTGTTCACCTTCAAGAAGCCACGAGAGCTGACAACAACCATTGCAAATTGACACTGCCTGCAGGGCTGAGGGCTTTGTCTGATGTGTGATGGAGTGTGGCAGGCTTGTCCCTTATTAGACTCATCACCTCTGTGAAATCACATGAAATAGAGAGAATACGCTCTGTAAGGGGCATGTCACAAAGCCAACCAGCCGGAAAAGGTTTCACACACAAGCCGTAAACAAGTCATTAATTCCTAACAGTTCAGAAGCTCTTCTGAATTTAGGGCAAAAGTCCCACCAGTGAATAGCAACCTGGGAAACCTGGATTTTGTTAAGCTCAGGAGCTGGTAATCATGAAGGAAATTGATGCAAATTACAGTGTTTTTCAAAGGACAGAAGGGGCAAAGAGGTTCGCTGAAAGTGTTTCTTTTCTCACAATTTTCAGGGCAATTAACTAAGAAACAGATTCACAAATACAACACATATTTACCCAATTCCCCTCTAATTCACGGTAATAACCTTGCTCCTTTAACTGAAAGGCGAAAGGCTCCAGGAGCATTGTCATCTGTAAATGTAAATGAGTGTGTGGAGACACAGGAACAAACTGGCAGTTTCACCAGACAGTAAACGTTTACCAGAATGGCACTTTGTGTAAACTCACACGGTCATTGTATTGATGATTACAGAGCAGCGGCAGCGCTGAGATGCCTGTTTGGAGAAAAGAGTTCCTGGTGTGTCCTCTGAATGCCTACTTTTTCACAACTGTAATATGGGAACAAAGACAGACCAGATGTGAATCTGTATGGTTTGTATGTCCTTGTGTGTGTGTGTGTGTGTGTGTATGTGTGTGTGTGCAGTGAGGGAGTGGAGGAGGTTTCCCATTACACTGTTAGCTGACCCAGACAAAATGTAATTGCAGGTTGGTTCTGCAGTGAGGTAAAATCAGTGGTTTTGCATGTCGAGCTATTGCTTTTATGCTTGGGTTTCCTCAAGAAGCAACAGGTTCTGCAGAATTATGGAGACAGTGAGGACAGAGCAGAGAGTGACAGGAGGAATGCTCCTTTCATTGATGTTAACTGTTGAAAGGTTGAGAGTAACAGCTGTGTGATGGATCTGCAGAAGGAAGTGATGGAAGAAGTGTTCAGATCCAATACTTAAGTAAAAGTATTGACGGCAAAATATACATATACAATATAAAAATGAATTTTGGACTTTACCTTTACTGAAATTACAGACATATCAGTAAAATGTAAGTAACACTATGCAGAATAGCCTATTTCAAAAAGTTACATTAATTTATCAGGTTATTATTCATAATGTATCAATATGTATACTTCAATTTAATGTTAAAACGGGTCAAGAGGAAGCTAATTTTAACAATTTAATATGCTTATGAGTGGTTAAAATTATATTAATCTTATTTTAGATTGATTAAATGTTTTGTCTGTATAGAAAGAATCTATAATTATTAAAACAGTGAAATATCCATCTGAAATGTTGTGAAGTAGAATGATAAAGTAGCACAGAAGAGCACGTAACCAAAATGAACCTCTGATTTATTTTCACCACCATGTGTGTGCATAGGAAGTCTTCTCTATGCCTTTAATGAATTCGCTGTATGAACGCATTCACACAGTGTACATTATTCATTAGGGTTATGGGTCATTAATTTAATAAAATGTGACCAGCAGTGGTGTTCTCCAAACCCACTGCAATAAAGATGCAAAACATGGAGCTTCTCTTTGGACAATGAGCCGTGCAGGAGCTCAAACCCTGCTGGACATCTGCAAAAGTATAAGAGACAATACCAGAAGCAGAAAATGGCCCTAGAAAAAAAAGACAGTACACTTCCACCATCATACTCAGCTTTGTCATAGCATCACAGATTTAAACTCCTACCTCTTGATTCTGGTGGGACAAAGGTGTGTGGGTGGTGTGTGCCTACAAATAAATTTTCTGTGCTCAGTCACATTTTCAGGGGGCTGCAGTTTCTATTGTTTTGTTAACAGTTATTTCGGGTCTATTTGATGGCTTTTAAAAAGTCGCTCCTCTTGGTAACCAGACAAGCATTTGACTGAGCATTACACAACCCGGTTAATATATTTATGGAGCAATCAACAATAATATTAAACCATTTTTGTATTGGCTATAGGACTGACACAAATATGTAAAATTGATTTAGATTAATCTGTTCTAGTGCGCACCTGCTGCTGAATGACAATGTGCACTACAGTGGTGAATATTCATTTGGCTTTTAAAGGTAAATGTGGGTCCAACTCATCACAAAATGTCTATCCATATAAATGAGCTTTTATGATAAGCAGGGGATGTTTTTTTTACGGCATGTGTGCCAAGATGTTATGCAAATGCAACAATCTGATGGGTGCCTCACCCTCATACTGTCTCATTACCTGACAGTTTTGAATCTTTCACGCTCTCATACGGGCTCAAACCCCAGAATCTCCATGTGTGGCCTTATCACAGCAGAGCAGCTGCTGTGCAGAGTGGAGCCCCATATCCCACACTGTATGAATATGTCATAAATCCGAAGCTGGACTTTCCAAAAGTTTCAGTGTGCTTGGTAGGTGATAGAGATGGGCTGCAGGGATGAGCCAGAGTTTCAGTGCTAATTAGTCAGACGAGAGCAGAGCAAATGATTTATGGGAAAGACGTCCAGGGAGGCAAAATAATAGGAATCCCCTGTTAACAGTGTCTCATCGCACCATCATCATTTATATGGTTTACTATGGAAAATAATTTTGTGGGAACCAACATTGCAGCTTCAAGGTCCAGGTGAAAATGGCGGCTAGTCTCTAATTTTGTTGACTTAATAATGATCTTTAAATCCCTCCGTTATTTCTCATCACTGCCTCTGTCTCCAATCAGACTTGAGTATTCAACATAATCTGTCTAAACATACTTTCTTCACAGTGCAAATCTAACACGCATGCATCCGAATGCTCTCTCTCATGTAAAGTCCCACAAAGAATGTTCCAGCACATATAAAGAGTATGACAGCTGGAAAAGCCAGCGGTGCCATGTACTTTGAAATAACAAGGCGCTAGAAGCCCTCTAATCACCTGGCATTTTAAACGTGGGTGGTGGTGGTGAGTCAAGAACAAAAAGTAGTCACTAGCAATACTTCTAACGTTCAGGCTTATGTATGAGGATTTTAAAGACTCAGGGCTGTCAGGTTTGTAAGAACAGCGTGGAACTTTTCAAATATTCATCTTTGAAAGTTGTACCAGTTTCATGGCAATAGAAAAATCCTTCAATAGGATTAAAGCAACTATATAATTTTGCCTCATGATGGCATTGTTTAGTGCTTATGTATAGTCCCTATGAACTTATGCATCTTGAGAAGTACTCCAAGTTTGTCAGTAACACTGAAAAATGTTTGCACAAACTTAAGACTTTCTTGTGTTTGATTAATGTCAGTCGTGCCTTTTATCTGACCTCAACAGTTGGCAAAGCCACTGCGAGTGTCTCTCCACAAGTGCTAAATCCCAAATAAAAAATTCAGCAAAATGCTTAAATGGCAGTTAACTGATCACATCAAAAAGCGCGTTTGCAGAGCAGGGGGAGCAGAGATGGTTTATTCTTTCATGACTTAGCCTTGACTGATACTCCAGCTTGCTGAACACATTTCCCCCTAGGACCACTGAGGTCTAGCAGGATAGATTTTTAGTCTTAAGAAACAATTTGCTGCATTTTTTCATTCCTGACAGCTGAATGTGTATATATCCCAATGCTGCTGCTTATGGCAATATTTTGGATTGGATTTTGTTTTTGCATTATTTTAGTTTACTGATCTAGACTGACAAGGACAGGGTCAGTCTTTCTCCAGCCTGCTGGACAATTGGGGGTTTGTATGGCGTCTTTTTCTTGCTTAAGGGAAGGTCAATGTGTTTGTGAGGCACACGTTCAACTGCTTATTCACCACAAAATAAACAGCAAAATGAATAAATGGATGAATGCATACATGAATAGGAACCAAATAACCTGTCTCTCACTTCCTTCAACTTATTCAGACTCAAGCTTTCTGCAGGAAATTTAGAGCAAATGAGGAGGGACTTTTGTGTGGATTAATAAGCTAACTATGAGAAGACTAATAACAGCATCCATTTATATAGGAAATGAAGCCAAAAATTGATCTCATCAGTATTGCATCTCATTTATATTTTAGCTATACATTTATTTAGAACTGATCCCCATTTTGCTTTCGTTTCGTTCTTCAGTCAGTTCTCTTATCACCGCCATGGTCGAATAATCACAAAAACATTTTTTTTCTGAAGCTCTCTCTAACATTTTGTTTGATGCTCTGGATTTTTTTTTTATACATAAAGATTGAGATAAAAAAAATTAAAGGAATCATAAGATATGCAAAATCATCTGTGGTCACTGAATATGTATAAATTAACTTTCTGGCAAGATTACTGGACAGCCTGAGAGCAGAAAAGACAGGGGAGAGAGACAGATGATGTGGAACAATGACTGATGATCACACGGGAACCAAGGACTTTACAGCTGAGCATTATGCGTCTTAGATGTCTCTGAGGGTGTAAAATTTAATAATCTTGAGACAGTTTAACCTGCCAGTGCATAAATTATCTTTATTAATGTGCGGAAAACAAATGGTTCCACTTAAAAAAAGATTACTCTTAAATGTGTGCCATCTCTTCCTTTATCATTGGAGCAGTGAGATGATGCAGTTAGTGGAGCTACTTGACTTTTTCTCTCAGACACATCTGTGAAGCCCTCTGTTGTTACAATTTTTGTCATTTCTTACAATTTCATCAGTGTCTGCATGTCCACAGATGACATGATTATGATATGATCCGTGTAATAGAGTGCACAATAATACTTAAGTAGGCTGTTTTTCTTTAGGGCACTATTATCATTTAAATCCCTTGTTATGTATCATAAAGACTAGTCCTGACACAAACTTGCTTGTAATTGCATGAAATGTAAAGTAATGTGAATTTGTGTAATTCAGCTCATCTTCCAGCCCCCGCCTCCCTGTGACTGTCAGCTGAACTGCCCATTGACGACAAGGCTGAGGTAACAATCCCTAAAAAATCCTCCAATATGCGCACAGATGGGCGGTAGCACTTTTACGTAGGCTCTCAAGTGTCTGAAGTTAAAACTCCTGCGCGCTATTCCCGCTGAGTATGTCGAGGGTCTGGATGGATAGATACGTGGGAGCAATCGTGTAGCCATCCAGCGGACTCCCAACACTTTGGGGATTTTTAACACGACGAGTCAAAAAAACCGGAGCATTTTCTCACATCACCTTGGCAGAGTGACTGTTTTCGGATGTTTTGGACCACATCCGTTGCCAAGATGTTCTGTAGACTGCTCCTGTGTTTGTCTGTAACAGGTATTGCTTTCGCGCAGCCTGACAGTAGTGGATTATTTTACGCGCTGAGATCTGAACTGTCAGAAGATGCAATCTTGGTGGCCAACAACGGAATACGTGTGCCTTTCGGGAGATCGGTCTTCATCGATCCCATAAATGATTTGGTGATTCAGACGCAGCCGGGAGACCGGTGCACCATCACCGTCTTGGATAATGACCCGCTGTCACAGAGACCGGGACATCTCTCTCCCAAAAAGTTTCCGTGTGATTTCGGTCCCAACGATGTGACATACTCGCACTACGGGTCGAGAAGTCCAGCGAAAGACAGAGTGAGGCTGCAGCTCAGGTATGACGCGCAAACTGAAACCGTTATCATCCCGTTTATGATGGAGGTTGAAGTAGTTTTTACGCAGCTAGAGTTAGTCACCAAAAACATGCCTCTCACTGTCGATAATCTAAAAGGGACCAGTAACCCTATTGATAAGAAGATTTTAGAGTTCACTTATGACAGAGACTCTCATAAATGTGAAGTGACATCTCTGTCTAGCGGCAGCGCGCTGCCCAGATATGGAAGACTCATTGATGGGGGGAAACTTTCCAAAATGATGGACTGTGATGAATTCACACAAGCTGACATCCGCTATGAGCACACGTTTGAGCGCAAGTCTCCCAACAGGGACTATGTCCCCATGGTTGTGGAGCTGCATGATAAGGAAGGCAACTTAGTGAAACAGGAGTATTTCCATCTTATGATTCGTATCAAAGAGGGAGAGGAAAACACTGCCCCCAAACCCAGCTTTGTGTCCATGATGATGATGGAAATCAGCCAGTTTGTCATGACTGCCCTCACCCCTGATATGCTTGCTGCTGAAGATGCAGAGTCAGATCCAGATGAGCTTATATTCAACATCACCTCTCCCTTATCTTATGAGGAGGGCTACATAGTGAGCACAGATGACCGAAACCTCCCCATCACATCTTTCTATCAGAGAGACTTGCGTGATCTTAAAATAGCTTACAAGCCCCCTTCCCTGGACTCAGACACTGAGAGGATTTTCCAGCTTGAGTTTCAGGTGGTAGACACAGACGGGGCCGTCTCAGACCCCTTTGCTTTTATGATAGTTGTCAAGCCAATGAACTCCTTGGCTCCTGTCGTGACACGTAACACGGGTCAGCTGCTGTACGAAGGGCAGTCTCGGCCTCTCTTCAGCGCCCACAACTTGGAGATCAGTGATGAAGACAACTTGGATGCTGTCACAGTGACAGTGGTGGATGGGCTTCGCCACGGGGACCTCATGGTGCTTGGCTCTCACAGAAAATTCTTCACACCTGCTGACCTTACAACAGGGGTTGTTGTGTACCAACATGATGGAAGTGACACATACAGTGATAACATTGTCTTCAAGATGTCAGATGGTAAAAATGAAGTAGAATTCCTTTTTCCCATCACAATCGTACCCACTGATGATGAGCCACCGATTATAAATGCCAACACTGGCCTGGTGCTATTCAAAAACCAGATGATGCCTGTATCTCCCCTTATGCTCAGTGCTGCTGATATTGACTCAGAGGACTCAACTATTAAATTTACCATTGTCCCTCCCTTTTCTACTATTGGCACTGTGCTACTAAGGCAGTCGGATGCCCCAGAGGACCCCTCCTCCTGGAAATTCAACGCTGAGGATGAGGTGTATGAGAAGGAGGTGACAGAGTGGCTTCAGAAAGATATCACCGATGGGAAGCTGTTTTACAAGCACACAGGCCCTCACAACACAGACACAATCATGGATCAGTTTGTGTTCACAGTTCAGGATGACAATGATCCCCCTAATGAGTCAGGAGAGAATGTATTTATTATTCGAGTTTTACCCATAGACGACGTACCTCCTGAGTTGTTCCCTGGCACCACCCTGCAGATGACTGTCCAGGAGTACAAGCTCACTCACTTCAGCAAAGAAGTTCTGCGCTACACTGATTTGGACTCTGAGGACCGTGACCTCAAATACACAGTTATTCAGCCTCCGACAGATACAGATGAAAACAACCCAGTTGCGTTCGGTTCTCTTGTTCTGACGGACAGTCCTGACACTGAGGTCACTGAGTTTACACAAGCTCAAATTAACCATCATAAGATCTCTTATGGCCCGCCAGACATTGAGCTTGGAATCACAGCCCACGTTGTGCAGTTTCGTTACACTGTCGAAGATACAGCTGGGAACAGTGTAGAAGGGGCTTTCACTATCTACCTCCAGCCCGTCAACAACAAACCCCCTCAGGTTACGAACACTGGCTTTACTGTGTTTGAGCACGGTATGCACACCATTGGCATTGCTGAGCTAGATGCCACAGACCTCGACACAGACAGGAAACAGATTACCTTTACTCTAAGCCAGCTCCCTAAACATGGCCAGGTTCAGGTTGCATCCACTGACCTAAACAGCAAAGGGGTTTTCAGACTGGAGGACATCTCAGAGGGGAAAATATCATACGCTCATGGTGGGGAGGAGACAGTGAGCGATGAATTTCAGTTGGATGTCAGTGATGGCATTCACGCTGTAACAGTGACAGTCAAAGTTAATGTAAAGCCTGTTGATGATGAAACTCCAATCGTCAGCCTGCCCGCGGGAACAATTGGTTCTCATATGGATGTGCTTGAAAACGGAGCCACAGAAATCACAACTAATGTCATTCAAGGACATGATGATGACACCGATGACCTCCAGCTAACCTTTATTGTGGAAGATCCTCCAGTTATGGGTGAAATACTGGTTAAAGGAGTGCCTGCCACAAGGTTTACACAAGCTGATATTATTAATGGTGTGGTTGTGTACGCACACACCGGCGGTGAGATAGGTCTCACCTCTCAGCAGGATGGCTTTAATTTGACTCTCACAGACATGTCCGATGATTGGACAGTAGGTGGCAATAAGGTCAACGGAGTGCACGTTCGAGTCACTATCCTTCCTGTTGACAGCCAAGCCCCTGAGGTCGGAGTCGGGATTCAATTCAGTGTCATTGAAGGGGAGAAATACTGCATTGGCCCTCAGCACTTAAACGCTGATGATAATGACACTCCCACGGATGATATCCTTTGCACCATCATCGTCCAGCCCACCGCCGGCTATGTAGAAAATATATCACCTGCCCCAGGCTCAGAAAAGTCCAGATCAGGAACAGCTATCAGTGCTTTTACCATTGGAGACATAAGGGAGGGGAATATCTACTATGTGCAGAGCATTCACAAAGCCGTAGAGCCAGTGGAGGACAGGTTCACATTTAGGTGCTCTGATGGCATCAATTTCTCAGAGAACCTCTTCTTCCCAATTGTTATCATCCCTACAAATGATGAAAAGCCAGAGATTTATTTAAGGGAGATAGTTGTGATGGAAGGGATGAACATTGTTATCGACACACCGCTTCTGAATGGAGCCGATGCCGATATCCCACCTGAGGAGCTGATGTTTATCATCTCCAAACCTCCCAAACATGGTGCCATTTTAAACCAGCTTCCCACAGGCTCGGTTCTAGTGACTAATTTTACTTTAGAGCAGATTAGGGAGGCATCAAGTATTATTTATGAGCATGATGACTCAGAGACAACAGAGGACAGCTTTGATGTCACTCTGACTGATGGAAAGTACTCTGTGCAGAAAACAGCCACTGTTTTGATCATTGCTGTTAATGACGAGACCCCCAGAATGCTAATCAACGATGGTTTGGAGGTGGAAATTGGGGAGACCAAAGAGATCAACAACAAAGTCCTCAAAGCAACAGATTTAGATTCAGACGACAGTACTCTTACATATATCATCCGGTTTGGGCCTGGTCAGGGTCTCCTGCAGAGAAAAATCCTATCTGGGTCTCTGGAGAACATTACGGTAGGCATGAACTTCACACAAGCCGAAATCGATGCAGGTCTTATACAATACACACACAACGGTCAGGAGGGCATTCGAGACTTGATCAAATTTGACGTCACAGATGGAATGAACCCACTAATTGATCGTTATTTCTACATCACTGTGGGCAGTATTGACATGGTGTTCCCTGATGTGGTTAGTAAAGGCGTGTCTCTGAGAGAGGGTGGCAGAGTGACTTTGACCACAGATCTTCTCAGCACAACTGACCTAAACAGTCCAGATGAGAACTTAGCCTTCACCATCACAAGGGCCCCTGTCAGAGGCCACTTGGAGTGTACAGACACTCCTGGGATGCCCATTGTGTCTTTTACTCAGCTGCAACTGGCAGGGAGTAAGATTTACTACATCCACACCTCAGATGATGAGGTGAAAATGGACAGTTTTGAGTTTGAAGTCACTGATGGCTACAATCCTATATTTAGAACATTCAGAGTCTCTATTGTCGATGTTGATAATAAGAAACCTGTTGTAACTGTAAATAGTTTAGTTGTCACAGAAGGGCAGATTAAACTGATCACACCATTTGAGCTCACTGCTGAGGACCAGGACACAGTTGAGGAGCTGCTGAAATTCACTATCACCCAGCTGCCTGTACATGGTAAACTCCTCTACAACCAGTCCACACCCATCACCAGCTTCACCAAACAAGACCTTAATGAAAACCTCATCAGCTACAAACACGATGGGACTGAATCCTCAGAAGACTCTTTCTCTTTTACCGTCACTGATGGCACACACACTGACTTTTACGTTTTCCCCGACACTGTATTTGAGACACGACGCCCTCAGACCATGAAGATTACAATTGTTGCAATTGATAATGGCGTCCCCCAGATCATTGTAAATAAAGGTGCACCGACTTTGAAGATATTGGCCACAGGTCACCTGGGGTTTCCCATCAGCTCCAAAGTGCTAAGGGCAGAAGACAGAGACAGCAGCCCAGCCTCCCTTGTGTTCCATATCACCACCAATCCCAGACATGGGTACATCATCAACTTGGGACAAGGAAACAACTCTATCAATACGTTTAGTCAAGGTAAGATTTGAAAAAGAAAAACACTCTTATTTTACATGTAATAGTTACATGAATATTGCATGTTTGTTTGTTTGTCCGTGATTGAGTGATGGTGGGCTGCAGGAAAAAAAGAGGGATCGTAATCGTTACATCTCTTTGACCTGAAAGATAATTCCTCTGTCTGAAAGAATAATATTAACACTGCAAATTATTATTTGTAAACAAAATAACACTGTTATTCACATAAAAATGTCATTCCATGCTCTAAACAGATTTTAAGACTATAAAAATGTGTTTTTTTTCCACATTGACGTTTTATTTATTTATTTTATTTTTACATTTCCTCATTTAATTAAATAATTATAATTCTCTAATCTGTGATGTGATACTCTTTAACCTCAGAGAAAAAAAATTAAGTTAAAAATCCCTGAAAAACTGTAAGTTTTGATTAATTTTTCACACTGCCTACCAAAGATTATAATTTATGGGGTAATAATTATTCATATCTGTGACAAGTGTAGGCTTGGGAATTTCAATAGTTAATTTGTGGGCCTGATTTAGATGTGCCTTGCTCATCAAATCATAATTAGCAGACCAAAGTTAGGGGCTGATGTTTCGCGCAAATGTCTTGTAGACGGTTAGAGATGAATAATTTATTATTTCTGCATCTCTGGGGAAATGTTCACATCTGATGTTCTCTACAGTGGTTTGTTAAATGAAGCAGGACAGAAGTAGAGGATCATGTGAAAAGGTCAGTGCAGACCTTTTAGTGACAGGATGGCATTTCAGTTGCAGCACATTTTGATAGTTTGACCAGGTCAGTTCATTTCATCACTATTAATGCAATTTGTACAATCATATATTGCTTAAACCTTTGCATTTCACTTCTTACATTTCTTACAAAATACATTCCTGTACACTGCCAACACACAGAGTCAGATACGACACGTAAACTATGCATTTGTCAACATTTTTCCATGTGTGCACGTCTGTTAATTGATCATGCAGAATCAAGAGAACAATGCCGCTGATTGAGGTTTTAAGCGGCGCAATCAATGCAGTATTTCATATCACGCTGGGGCAATTATGCGAACAAGTAAGAAAATTTACCTGCTCGTGCCAACAGCTTGGCGTAAGCACAAACAGGGACTGAGAATGCAGAGTGAAAAAGAGCTCTTCGGTCTGCAGGAGACGGACACTTCTGACAACCGCTGTGCGGCTGCAGTCTCTGAAAAAAGAGGGCACAGATGAGAAAAGAAAGAAAGAGAGGCAAAGGGGTAGAAGAGGGGGCAGAGAGAGCAAGTAAAGTGGAAGAGAGTGCAAATGAGGCAGGGGAAAAGGGGGGAAGGGGGAGGTATAGGTGGCATGAGAGAAATGAAAAATGAGGGAAGGGGCGTGAGAGAGTGACTGAGAGAGAGCAAACAGGCTCGTCAGAAGAATCAGTCAGGTGAAAGAGACAATCCCTCGCTCTTTATTTACTCATCCTATTTCCAGGGCACATCCCATGAGGCATTCTCTTTAAATATTTGATGAACATTGTGGCCCTGGTTCACAGTGTTGACTTTATATTTGCAAGGTCCTTGGGTTCAAGGCTGCGTCCCAACACTCCAGAGAACACCCTCGTCTTGCTGCCTCTCCTGTATGATGAGATCGATACTCACTGATGTGAAAAGATGAACACTAAACGAAAAGAGGAACAATGCACTCACAAAAAAAATCATTGTGCAGTGCATGAATCTAAATTGGTTATACTGGTCCATTTTTTGTCCATGTCTCCATGTTTGAAGGGAAGAAGGAAAGGCAGCAATGACAGGAAGCCACCTAAGAGGTTTAAGATGCGTCCCAGCCAGGAGTCAGGGGTTTATACTTTTATGAACCTCCTTCCTCTGCCATCTATTATTGAAGGAGGTGGTTCGCAGAGGCCAAGCCCTTTCACAGTCTCGATGAGTTTTCTGCTCTGCAATAGACGTTTCTGAAGGAAAAAATGCAGGCAGAGCCCTATAATTCAGAGAAGTTGGGAAAACAGCTGTGGAAGTGTAGGTGCCCGCTGCAATCCTGTTTTTAACATTCTTACCCTCGTCTGTCATTAAAAGATCCACTGTCACCTGGTTTTCAGGCCTGTTGACACAGAAAGCTGGCAGGTTCAGGATTTAAACGTTTTCTGTTGGTTTAGCCTGAGCTGTCTTGGATTTGAGGTTGCGGCCTTATCGTCCTGGATTACGGATGCATGACTTTCAGAATGCTCTCTCTGGTAGAAAATTGTTCATGCTGAGTGCTGATAAGGAACTGAATCAGTGTGATACTAGAGACCTGCTGTTTCTGCAGCTGATATGGTGCTGAAGCGGGACAGCCTCCATCTTTGAACAATTATTTGACAGAGAGAGTATTTGAAAGAACCATAAAGCTGTAATACAACTTCAAAGTGCGTTTGAGGCTATTTCTGTGGCCAACATTAATGTTTTTTTTTTAATCGTGAAATGCAAATTGCTTTATAAGTATATATTTTTAATTTTGACAAGGGCAATTCTCTGATAAACAATGTATAATTTACCCGTCACCTTGCTCAAAGTCGGAGCAAGGAGATTGTTCAAATCTTCATTATGCATCATTTTGCATCGACATGACATTGTAACCCTTTGATTTTTAGTGCAGAGTGTGGATATTGCCATTAATTACATCAAAGCATTTGCTGTTGTTTCCTTGTCATTTTGATGTTTTGTTTGTTTTCCTTTGTTGGTTTTGAGGTTACAGGGTTTTGGTATATCATGCTTCTTCCAGCCCTCTTTTTTATACTTGTTTAATCGCTCCAAAAAACTAAAGTGACTTTCCTGTTACAGCTGACATTGATGACCTGAACATCTGCTATGTTTTACGGAATGAAGAAAATGCTACTTCTGATCTCTTCCACTTCTCCGTTGAGGATAATGGTAAGATTCCACTATTTTATATTTACACTGAGATTTATGTTTAGACTTTTTACACTGTGTTGCTAAAAGAAATTTCAACAAAATGTTCATAGATACAAATTAGCTTAGGTGAAGGTCAAACCTGTCACTTTTTGGCTATTGTGTGTTCTCTCTAACCTCTAACCCAAAACTCACGCTCCCCGGGTGAATCTGTAGTGCTTCTCTTTGAGTTTCAGCAGTGAATGTCAGGGATCAGAGAATTACTCTTTGCTTGAACCATTAACTGACAACTAATGGCTGTGATGGACCTGCGAGTCAGCTGTCAAGCATCATATTTCTTTTCACAGTAGGTTTTGATTTTGTCAATTGTTCCTGGTAGATTTTAACAGATCAGTGAAGAATATTTCTGCTATTTCTGTTGTTTTCATTCATTATTGACTGGGCTAAATGGAGGCCATCCCTCTGTCAGATTCATGTTACTAATATTTGCGCTGACTTCATTTAATTCACCATTTGTCTATAAAGTGATCTGCTATTCAGAGCAGCAGTTCAGCTGTGGGTCAGAATATCAATTTCTCACAAAAATGTGCGTGGGCCAACTCTTTTTCTGCATCTGTATCCTACAAATGATGCTACATCACATTAGATCACTGGTGAAGTGATAAGGCTTCCAGGTTCATCAAAGATGGAGAACTTATTTTTGTGGTGTTGAGATTAACACGCATCATTTTCACAGTTCAATGATTTAATGAGACTACCCGTATAATTTGTGAATATGACTGCAGGATGTGTCAAGTAGCATTACTGGATATTCTGTTTTGTTGCGAGGCTGATTTCTCAGGGGTGGCTTTAGCAGCACAGAGAGGAACAACTTTGAACATGTGTTGAAAATACACAGCACAATACATATTATAGATCAAATAAATATACACTCAAACAGTGCTTGTGTCAGTATTTTAACTGTTTGCCTCTTGAAAGTTGGGACTCCCGTTCATAGCGCCGGGAGTGCTGTCAGTTTCGAGAAAATAACAATATGCTTTCATTTTTAAGAATAAAATACTGCTCTATGATCAACTCCAGATACATACACAATCATTTAGTTCCTGATTTATGCACCTTTGAGATGCACTTTAAATCATGTGCATTTACTTCTATATGTCTGCTTGCAATGTGCGTGAAATCAGCATCCATTTACCGAGGCGGCAGCCAATTAAGCAATCAGCATCTGGGAGTCTTGTAATCGAAAATATCTACAAGTGAAGGAGAGCTAAAGAGGCGCTTGCATTTGTTCGAGATCACTGAGCTCTGGAAAGTAATCTAAATGTTGTAACACTGCTACCGAAACAATCATTAATGAAGTAACAACATTTCAAAGACAAACTAAGGTCAAAAAAATTCTTTGTGTATTTATGTTTCGGGGCTGAAGAACAAAACACGTGCAAGCGTGGAAGCAGAAACAAGTGGGGCATGTTTGAAATACCAAAAACTTACCTCTTAGTCTTTTTAAAAGGGCATTTTCTTCTTGTTTCATTGTGTGGTATGACCCTTGGACTGTTCATAACATGAAAAACTAATGATTTTATATAAGAAGATTTTAAACAAACTTAATTAAACAAACAAGCTGCCTTGCTGTGTGGATTTCATATCAAAAAAACCTAGGGATCATCTTAAGATGGGATCACACCAGCAGTGACGCCTGTCATAACATTTGAACACCCAGCTTTGAATTTGGTCTTTATTTTGATCCTAATTACACACCTGTAAAGTTGGTGACTGCATGTTGCACAGTTGTGATGCTACTGAGGTGATTAAGTCTGTCCGCTGACTTATGAACAACTCGCTAAGGACTCACACGGACGCACAAGGTGAAAACAATACCAGCCTGCTGTTGTGGCTGGTAATAAAGCCCACTACAATGGATGCTTTCATAAAACCTTCACACTGTGGTTTAAGTGTCATGACCACAGAGCCACAACTCCCAGTCCACCCTTGTGATGTTTAAAACGGTCAGATAAGGGTTTAGTAGCTACAGGCGTCTGCTCTTTTTTCTTTCCTATTTTGTAAACTAATGCAGTGGTCTGCTGTCACTGAGATACGAAATACAGGTTAATTAAATTTTCTCAGCTCCCCCACAACCTTACTCTGCACGTGCAAATGTGCACCTACTTATTTGTATGAAAATTATTAAATCCGGCAACTCATGCAGTCACACTTATACATACACCAGCCTTTTTGTTCAGTTTTCCCTGAAATGTACATTAAAGAGGAGAGGTGCATTTGTTTTATGATAGCACACATTTCGATACAGAATGCATTTGGAGCAAGTTGCAACAGTTTTCTCATTCTGGTTCTTTTCCTCCTGTGTGATCAGATATGATGGCACCGTATTAAACACTAGCACATGCAGAACAATTGATGTAGTGCTTTGTAAGCTTCCTGTAATTGGGGTATTTAAATTTAATGGACTTTGCAGAGAAATTCTCAGACTGACATTCAGAAGCTCAGCTAAATAGCGCATTGCTTCTTATTGAACAGCAGAACTACAAGACTGTGTATCATAAAGTGCCAAGATCATGGGTCACCTACTTTGCACATCACCAGTACTGCGTTTATTCTAAAGTTACAGTGTGATTTAGCAGTTCTGTTTAAACGGTGATTCTCTGCTCTAATATTACTCCGACTACACTGTTGTATGCCTTAACCACCAACATCTAACAATTAAATGTGCTCTCAGCATTACACAAGGAGAAAGCTGTGTATTGCACACTTTATGTCTGAAAACATGAACTAATGGTTTTGTGAATTAGCCTTAGACCCATTTTTTTCACATTGTGCAGCTAATGCACTCAGAAGAAAGTGCTAATGCGCAGAAGAATAACAGTTCCTTTATGCACATGAAAGGAGAAACATTGACTAATTGATTGTCCATGCTCCTGTTTCTTTTTTTTCTTTTTCTTTGCTCTTTGCAACAATCTGGCCCAAGGCTTTTAAGAGGAGATCCCCCAAATTAGCTGTTCCTGCCTACAAGCCTCTATTTTACAGGAAGTGAGCATTATGTTCTTGTGACACAATTATGTACATGTATGCAGGTACACCTACATAGATATTATAAAAAGATGTGTTAAAACACTTATCCAGATGTGAACTGGAATGCTCACACAAACAGTCCCATACATGCATGCACAGCAGAGCGCAGAGGGGTAGCTGTAGGCTAAGGAGCGGTCGGGCCTGTGGCACAAAGAGGTGTTTGATATTTAAGAGCCCATGCAGCATTGTGGGTAATGAGAGCCCTGGGCGTTTGAGCTGGGCAGAGCTCTGAGGCAGCCACTGGTAATTATGTGGCCCTATTACAGGCTCATCTACAGGGGAAGAGTGGCAGGAAGCCCCCTCTGTCTCAGGTTAAGACCAGCTGGGATCACTATAGTTAACTGTAATGGGCTGGAACATTTTCCCAGGCTTCTCTTTGGCTGTGGGATGCTCAGACAGTTAAAATGGAGCAGCTGAAAACCACACAAATTATAGTGAGGCAAATGTAAAGATCGTGAAAACAAAAGAAACAAATAAAAACAGCAAATCATCAAACAGGTGATTAAATAACTGGAGAAGATAATCAGTTAATTAACTGCTTCAGTTCAACTGCAAAGGTCACTTCACTAAGAATGCAAAATCACTCATTTTCTCACTTATCTCCAGTGGTGCAAGCAGGTTGGGTTTTGTATCTATATATGTATCTAAGACCTCTGCCACTGACACAGTAGGATCTTGCATTTTGGTGCTCACAGCACTAAAAACATACATTTAAAAAAATCAAGATCAACATATCTGAATACAAGCATTGGAGCAGCTTTTTACCAAAGATACAGTCCCTTTTAGACAACATCTGTGGATTATCCAGAGTAACCGGGACACAGTGTCTGGAAAGAGATGTTACTGATGAATTTTTTAAAATGCAATGTCTCATTGCTGTTAACACCTCAAACAAAATTCCATTCACTTCCATTGCATTGGAGCAGCAGTGGAAATCTTAGAGATGGATATTTAAAAACCTTGGCAAATAAAACCAAAGCTCTCTGCATGGATAGATTCCACTGAGGGTAAGTGAGAAAACACATTTTGTGATGTGGATGAATTTGCATGTTTTTTTCTGAAATGACAGCAACCCAATTACTTAACGCAATATATCATAAATCATGTCTTTTAATTTCTATGTAGATACAAAGCAAGGGATGTTTTATATATTCACACGCAGAAAGATCTTTTCCGAGAAGAGAACCAGCATGTTTCCTCTTGGCTGCGTTTCTAATCCTGTCTTTTTCCCCATATGTTTCTCCTCCCGCTGCAAAGAGTATTGATTGTTACAATAGAATCATATCTTCCCATCTTCACCTGTCCCTGCTCATGCGAAGGCCTGACATACCACTGGATTTACAATGACAAAATAGCTCCTGTGGCTCCTATGCACACATGCAAGCAATACATGTTACATGCATTTCGTATTTTTTATTCATAAATATATTTTGAATATATTATATATATTATATATGTAAAATACTATGTGTTCAACTTCTGCCTTTCATATACCTTACCTGCTTTGGAAGCTGAATGTAGATGTGAAACGAACCTGAAAACAAAACAAACAATTACAGGCTTAAAGTGTCTTTCACCCTGGCCACAAATGGAGCAGGTTAATCCCTTGACCTTTTTTTGTTGTTGTTGTTGTTAACCCATCCAGCAACATTTCCTGATCAGTGCAGAACTGCAAGGTAATACATCAGCATGCAGCGCAGACTGACACACACACGAACACGTCCCCTGGCTTTAGGAGAGGATTCTCTTTATCTGTCGGCATTCAGGAATTTACTGTCACTCACTTCTCCCAGGGCCCAACTCTCCTATCTTTATCCCCTTCATCTCTCCCTTATCACACTGTCAGTCTTAGATCTTGCTGGACGTGTTTTATTCATTTTCCATTCTTTAGCTCCACTCAGAATCCATGTTCACTCGCTCTTTAGTGTTATTTTTGTCTGTCCCACTGCCTATCAATGTCCCCTTTTTCCTCTTGAGGTACAGTCTTAATATTTTGCCCTCCTGTCTCGCCTAGTTTAATCACAAAGCATGCTTTGGTTTATTGTGCTGAGTGTCGACTCTGTCTCTGGCATCAGGATTTTGGTTTTACCGTTGCACCCTTGCTGTCTTTTCCTGCTGTCTGTCCCCTGCCTGCCGTGTTTGTCTGTCAGCATTGGTGCTGATGGATCTCTCTGTTGTAGGATTACAGCACATTCTGCAGTTGCGAATGTCACTCGCGATGATCTGCATCTCATTAGAGCATCGAGATGAGAGTGTGAGACTTGTTGAGAGATGTGAGGGGATTTTTTCATCATGTTAATCATATTTGATTCTGTACTTCTCTGTGTTTGACAGCCGACGCTCGACATGTAAACACGCAGGCATGACCAAACACCCTCTAATCTCAAGAATAAACAAAAAACTGGATCTTTTTCAACGTTAAGTTTGCCACTAAAATGGTCTGATTTACATTTTGTACTATATGAACACTCATATTGTATGAATGCTCCTAATTGTCAGTTTTAGATTGTCTCTTTTGTCATCTTTGGGTTTTCTGTTACCTGTTTTTTCACACTGTAACTTAACTGTTTTTTATCTTATAACAGTTTTGTTGCATCTAATTTTCACCCAGCCCTTTCTCCTTCTTCTGTGGTGCACAGTTTTTTTCTCATCAGCATAAAACTGTTGAAAACAGTTCCAGCTCATGTAAAACCTCCTTCATTGCATGTCATCTTCACCCCTCTCTGTCTCCTGCCGCTTCATTTTTAATAAATCTTAATGGACCTTTAATTTATATTTAAATCATTTAAGCATAACATTGCGAAGTGGTACTTTTCTCGGCTCACATTGCAATATAAAGTACACAGAGTTGTGAAGCTGTTGTAAGCTTTGCTTTATTACTTGTATTTTGAAACCCTCTAATGAAAATCATACATCTAAAAAGTAGTGTAAACATCAGGAAAGCCACAGAAGCAAAAATGAACATTTTCTTGTTAAATAAAATTTTGTTTTAAGTTGAGTCGGAGGAGATAATAGAAGGAAATGAGAGCAGAGAGGGGGGGAAGTGGGAAGGAGAAACAAGAGATTTCAGTTGCTAGTTTATCATCTCCACGCTCAGACACAGTTTGCTCTCATGAGTGCCAGTAACCATCCTGAGATACATTAAACGCATCCCTCTGTTAAATATTATATTGGTGGCATGGGGAGACTTGTGCTGAAGCTGGTGTGATTGGCATGCTAGAGTTCTGCCTCTGCAATGAGCACACAGGAGAACAATTGCTTTTAGGTGTTTTTATTCATCTGACGCTCGCAAAGACACGCAGACAGTTACACAAAGATGCTGGCGTGTGTACACACGCTCATGCACAGCTGTACAACTGCACACACGCACACACACCTCGAGTAAGTTACCATTTCTTTGTCCTCCAGCCTTCTACCTTTAAGCTATGCCCAGGGTCATATATGGCTGTCTGTGTAGACATCAGTGAAAAAACCTTACGGTTATTAAGTATATCAGAAGAACTTCAAAGGCGTGAGGATTCTGTGCCCCAGATGTCAATTTATTATGGTTTCATGTGCAGGGTCGCTTAAGGTGTTTCTGTAGTACAGTCATGCCTGATGGCTGTTGAATGTTGGGAGGAAACAATGCATTATTCTGTTGCACGCAACTTTTATCTCCTTAGGGTGGGCGAGGGAGAGGAAGGCAATGTATGTGGACCTCACTTCCTCTGTTGCCCACAGGCACATACACACGCACACATACACGTGCACGCGCACACACACAATCGCGAACACAGTATGTAATGCTCCTTGATGGAAACAGCAGCACCAGATTTATCCTGGCATTTGGTTTGGTTTGACTGCCTGTGAGGTGATCAAACGACTTAATAAACCATCCCTACACACATCTAAAGACAAAGTCCAGACCGTCAAAATTCACTTGATCCTGGTAAATTAACAACAAAGAAGCCTCACCCAGATCAACTTGCCCTCGAGTAGAGCAGCATTTTAAATGTTCAGGTTTGCCCACGGCCATGAATTCCTGGTCAGCCTACTGATAACTCACCACACCTCAGGAGATATCCGCTACCATGCCGATTGCCCTGGGCAAAATGTGAATGTGGTGACAGACACACACGCCAGACACACAGACAGAGACATAATGATGCAGCTAAAAGACCTGTAAAATGACCTGCTTTCAGTCTGATGTATGCATGGCCACACACATGCACACACTCCATGTGGAAGAAAGAAACAGCTGAGTGCAGAACCCATTATAATCTTTGTGATCCTCTTTACCACCAGTTGCACACAAGCCAAACCTCCCAGTGTTAGTGCAGTGACTGCCACACATCTGCCACCCTGAAGTAAAAGCTATAGAAACATCCCGAGGGGGAATAAGTTGTTTGTAGTTTGTCAACCATCAAAATGTAAGTAAAGAGGCACTCCTGTCAGGAGGATGGTGCGTGGGCTCCTATTACTACTGAACTATTACTGGTAGTCTATTTTAGCAGAATGTTGTAGCGCTTCACACTCTACCTGCTTTGAGAAAAAGTAACATGTTGCCAACTGAATAAATAGCAGATTTAGCGATTTACTTCCTAGTGCAGTGTTTCTGGAAAGTTTTCCATGGTGAGACGGATCATTGGGTTTGTTGGTTGCACATAGCTGTTTGGTTGCTAGTTGCACTGGGAGTTGGGGACTCGTATACAAAGGAGTCCAGAAGGCAGATGGAGACGTAACAGTGAGGGAAGGGCCACGCTGCCAGCAGCAGAATAGATGTACTGAGCAGCAGACGGCATTGCCTCCCTGTGAAAAATTTCCTTTGATTTTGGGTGTGAACTCTCAGACGTGTACACACATGCGCGCACACACGCACACACACCGAGTTTTAAGTCAAGACTGCCTGATATTTTTTTAAGACTGGAGCTAAGAGTTTAATCTCTCATTTGTTTTGAATGAAAAATGAAGTCAGGAAAAATCTGCATCTGGTCATGTCTCTGATCTGAATGCTGGCTGTAACACTGCTTGCTCTAGCTGTCTCTGTTAACAAAAGCACAGCACAAACATGGATGACATCATACAGGACAGCCACCATCTGTCTTTCAAAGGTGGCACCTTTATGAATTTGAGTTTATTATGTTTATTGGGCAAGAGTGAGACTTTTTTGGAAAAGCATTTGAAGAAGAATTTTCAGGGACTCTGATCTGAAGATTTAATGTGGCAATTTTGAAAATCCGGTCGATGTCAGGTTGCAGGATGAGTGCTCCATCCGTATTTGCTGTGTCTAGTTTATTGTCTGACCATTTTAGTCTGATTCCTTTACTGCCCGAGAGGGAAATAAACTGTGTGGCTCTCGGACCTGTAACATGCAGCATGCAGCAAAAAAAAAATCCAGGGTGAAAGAGGCATCTAGACACTTTACACAAGTAAAGTTAACTATGTTGTATTTATACACTGTTGGCTATTATTATCTGCAGCAGTGCAGCACATTCTATAAGATCATCTGATGTTAGTGTGTTGCCACCTGTGAAAACCACTTATCTCTAAAAAGTCAACTTTTCATGAGCTCAGAAAAACAGTCTGTTTTTAGCTTTGTGACAGTTAATTTTCCAGCTAATCCAGAGAGGGTTTAAGTAGTTTATTTAGATTAAGAAGGAGAAGAATTTTCTCAACCTATAAAGGAACACTTAATCCTTCGTGTCATCAGAAAAATAGAGCTTCATGGTTTCCGCCAGAAAGCAAGGATATGAAAATTTTTAATATGAGTAGTAACTAATTACTAAAGAAAACAGACAAAAAATGCTTTTGTCTGCCTTCAATATGTAGTGGAGTAGTAGTATAAAGTAACATTAAAACTATATTACCATGTTAAAATCACTTATAATGTATTGTGTAAAACATCATTTGGAAAGTCCTCATGTAGGGAAATACAATAATTTACAATCAGTGCCCGTGAACTACTGATAATGGTGATTCGGCTAGTTTGTTGTAGTAATTTCAATGTGCTAAGAAAATCCTGAAGTGGCACTTGCAAGGCTGTTCAAAGTATGAGCATCATTGTATATGAAAACAAACAATTTATAAAGAGTTCCTGTTTATTTTGATTTTCAATTTTTTCAAATCCAAAATGTGGCACCTAAAAATGGTGATGTTTAGTTATACTTCTTCCTATTTCTTACCTAGTCCGTTAACTTTTCAGGTTGCTCTTAAGCTTAAATATGGCAGGCTTGTAATGATGATAAGAATAATAATACATTACATTTACATAGCGCTTTACATGACACTCAAAGACGCTTCACAAAGAATATAACTGTAGACTTAAATCACGTGACTTTGACTCAAGTCAAAATCAGATCAAGAATTTGATAACGGATGCTACTTTTCAAAATAAAAAAAAACACTTTTAAATCCACTTTGAGTTCAACACTTATGTCTCTTGACTTTACAGAGCCTCAAGTTTTATGGCATAAAAGACTCAGTCGTCTCCCTAAGCATAAAGTGTGAGAGTCCTGGCTGGTGCCTAGCAGCATATACAGAAACAGAGCACATATTCAAGCCCACTCCATGTGAAGGTCAGAACAGAAGCACTTGTTCTGATGTGTTTGTGAATGAATGATTGCACCTTCATCGGAGGTTTCTATCAGTGGAAGACGATCTGCTGTATATATCTGTAGAAAAGGAAGGTTGGAGAGAAAAGTGCTCACACTGATAGTCTTTGTATGAAAAGACATTTTATTTAATAGGAAATCAAAATGTCTTTGTTTCCTGTAACTCTATAAATGCAATATACGACTACCCAGGCCATTTTGGGGGGGGTTAAATAAAAACTGAAAGATACAATTTCATTTTAAAAAAATATTAATGCTTAGGTTTTTAGAATTATTGATAGTCAATTTTCAGGCACCTGAGGAATAATCCAGTCCCTGCTTGTCCATTGATTTGTTCTCTAACAACTGAAAGATACATTTAAAAGTTTAGCTTGCTCATTCCTGGCTAGATATACACTCCCTGTTCAGCACAGTTTGCTGTTGGGCAGGTAGTGTATTATGAGTTTATTATAATTTTTTTGCTCAAAGAAGCTTCCTACAGCTGACAGTGTGTATATTGAGAGCATTAAGACTTGAATGATGAAGTAATTTGAGAGCTACAACACCAAAATAAGGAGCTACAAGAAATAAAATAAAACATATATGATTCACTAGATGATACATACACAACAAACTGTCCTCTGCAGTGCTGAACCTGTCTTGAACATCAGCAGCTTTAACAAACTTTAGGTAACAAGCTTGAGCATCACGCAGACCAACTGTAAAAACCTTCCTAAAAAGTATTACGGTTATGTATCTTTTGATTTTAACCCTTTGTGATTTTAAAATATGCTCTTCTGGCTGGACAGCTGTCAGCTATTACTCCACAAAGTAGATCCTACAGCACAAGCCAGCATCAAAACTGTAGCATCAAAGTTTTTCTCTGCAGATTTCTCAGTGTCCTGATCCTTGAAATTTTCTGTACAGAAACTATGATCCCTAATTGGTTGAAAAAAACCCTCATGGTGAGTTTTTGTTAGGAGAGCCTTTGAAAGAGGGTGTAAAGTGAATTTAGCTCTATTGAGGATGATTTCAAAGCTGCTTTTTTTTTGTATGGTCAGCACATGTGAGGGGCCTTTTATCCTGTTGAAAGGCTGGAGGAATGAGACAGTCTGAAGCCAACTGACTCAGATCCCTATTGTCTGTGCACAGCTCCTCACCTTCAGTGAGAGGTCACACAGAAGGACTGGTACACACACACACACACACACACACACACACACACACAAGATGCACTTCCTGACACACACAAACAGACACACACTAAGATTGTGAGGCAGCTTATGCTGTATTTACTATCTGGGAACTGGGATGAGAGTCAAGGTTGCAGTGAAAGTTGGAATTGAAGTGTTGTGTGTGTTTGCGGGGGTGTATGTGTGCAATTTTGTATTTGCTCCTGCTAAGTAAAGCCTGAACTTGGCCTACAGGCTTTTTGGAGGATACATGGGCTTTGATTATATTAGCTGTCTCCTCACCTCAGCATGTTGTAGCTATGTCTGCCAAGCCAGAACGTGCTGAACTTTTCACCTCTGCTTCATTTTAACGCCAATGACAGAGCTGAGACTGTACGTGTGGAGGTGGAGGGTATCATCTCCACTGTTTATGATACTATTTATGATATTTTATTGATTGGGATAGGGACGTACTCTTGTTTTATCAGTGCGTCAGAGTACGGGATTAGTCACAGAGTAGCACCACCTTTCTTGCAGAAGGCAGTTTCAGCAGCGATGCTGCTATTTGTGACCTCTATGATGATGGAGGTGAAGTGCTATGCTGCGTGTGCTTTTAACAGCCTTACTGCTCCAACGTTTAAGAGACATAAATGACTTGACAGAACAAACAGCTTTGAAATCATCCTCAATAGAACTAAATGAGATTTCCTTTCCGAAAAACAGACACCTAACGTGCACAGACAGTCCTCCACCTCTGCATTTCCCTCTGCCAATGAAACACAGACACTCAGACATTCAGTTTAGTATTCACAGGAATGGCATGCATTGTTCACTACCATACAATAGCAGAAAAAAAAGAAAAACATTCCCTCTCCAGTCCTTTTATTTCATTTTTACAATGTTCTCCTTTCATTATCGCAGAACTCCATCTTATCCCCCTGCAGGTGTGGTAAATTAGCTACACAAAGCAGCATCCTTCCTGTCCGCTTGTTGAAGTGGCAGCTATTGAGTACTTCTATTAGCCTTGCACTAAAAAGACCATTTACTCTACAAACCCTTCCTTAATAACACTGATTTGTTGCTGTTCTCAGGATGATGTGCTATTTTAGAAGAAAAGAAAATACATTTTGACAAAGCAAAATTTGAATTAAATTACAGAGTACATGAAAAGATTGACGGTTAGATATAGGAAGGTATTGTGTGGCACTGTGTTCACTTTTTTTATGAATCTGTAAACATACTGCTGGAGATGTACTGTGAACATTACTGCTGCACAATAAAAATAATTAAAACACTTTTTCTTCATTACAGTTTTATAGTAATTGCCCCCTTTGGTCGCAGAATTTCTCCACATAGTTTGGTTTCCAGTTTTTATAGAATATTGAACTCAGCATTTCATAGTTAAATCGGAGACCCAGCCCAATACATACCATATGTCCACAGAGATCACAGACAATAAACAGTATTTTGACTTGCAGTTATTTAGAAGCAACACATTCACACGATTAAGGTAGATACATACTAAACTGCTGATGAGAGAATTGTTTTTAAATGAATTGTATTCATGTTTCCATGCATTTTTGTTTTCCAGGTGGTAACAAGCTAAAGGGACAGCAATTCCGTCTGGACTGGGCCTGGATCTCTCTGGAGAAAGAATACTATGTTGTGGACGAGGAGGACAAGTTCCTGGAAGTGGTGCTTCGGCGGAGAGGCTACCTGGGAGAGACGTCTTTCATCGGTTAGTTTGTTTGTCTTTCCTTCTCTCCTCATTTCTGATCCGAGACAACCCTAGCCAGTTAGCTCTATAACTAACAATGTCGGTCCACGACATTGACCCAGACTCAACTATTACACAACTGCTGGATGGTTTGCCACAACGTTTGGTTCAAGATCAGGATTCAAGATGTTTATTGTCATGTGCAACAAAAAAAGTTTCTCCGTGCAATGAAATTCTTTCTTTGCTGTCCACCCTGATGCCGACTTATATAAAGTATAAAATAGAATAAAAACAAAGAAATGCAATAAATAAAAAAAACACAATAGTACAAATACAACAGGAGATAGTGCAATGGCAAAACTATGATATTTACAAAAGTGTCTGATGTGCAGTGTGCAATGAATGGATGGAATGTGCAGCACAGTTGTGCAAGAACGCAGGTGTAAACAGTAATACAAAGTGTCCATGGTTATGACACCCGGCCACCTGATAGCAGAGGGGAAGAAAGATGGTGCAGACATTCATAGCACCCAGAGAATAAATAATATTATTGGCGATACTCTGAATTGAGGATGAGGTTGACATGTTTGGAGTATGATGTCGGAACAACCGTGCCTTTTGGATAGACTGCCATGAAATTTGATGCACACATTTATGTCAGCGTTAAGATGATATGACATAGATTTGGTGATGCCCTGCATCTATCACCTTCCTCGGGTGAAAATATTATTTAATATTGCAAAACTAATGACATTCCTATCAGCGTCTTGTATACTTTGTATCCTGTGTTAAATTAGATGTTAGTAGGTTAATAAGCTGAACAAAAATTTGCCAAACAGTTTATCAGCATACAGTAGCAATTGGTTTGTTAGCATATTACATTAGACTTTCCACTGTGAGCATGTTAGCTAATATTAGTTTTTAGCTCAAAGCACCACTGCGCCTGAGTATAGCATCACAGAGCAATTTGCACGGCTGCATCCTGTTATTCTTTTACCTGCCTCCTTTTCAGTAGGATTTCTTTAAACTTTCATTATGGTAGATTACTGTCAGTAGCTGATTTTAGTTAGCTCAACATTCTGGGTTCTTTTAAACTAGCATTTAAAAAAGTGCACAGACAATAATGTGAAAATGCTATGGATGTTAGGTAAAACCTCACACCCTGAACCATATTTTTCTATTTTTTTGCTTGCGTGGTGGTTGATAGTGTACACGCAATTTTGTCATTTGCCTTACTGCAGAGGTTTACGTGCTTCCCATTCATTTGAAGTGCTGCAGTGCAATACGCATATGCAGACCAAACATAATCTCCAAACAGCAAAGCCAAAAAGCAATTGAAACATTTCCTTTCAACACACACACTATAACCAGATTTATCCTCTAAGCCAAAGTAATTTTGTTTGGCCTTGAGCCATTTCAGAGTTTGCAAAAAGAATTTTTTGTTATAAGGCTGAGGAGGCCAGATGAAATAGCTAAGTAAGGTCGTGAGATGCCCTGTGCAGAGATGTAACCCTTTACTTTCCAGCACATATAGGAAAACAAAGTAATGAAAAGTAGTTTTGCTCTCAGACTGCTTGTGAAGACACATCATTTCCCTTGATGTGCAAAGTTCATGTTATTTGTCATAGATGGGCAAGTGGTTTGTCACAGGGAGGACATGAAATAGACATCAAAACAACAACAAAGTACATTTAAAAAGCAAAAAAAATGCATTGCATTGAACAGATGGACACAACAAAATCCATAAATACTGGTGAGATTACTGAGCTTTGGTCATTTAGTAAAATAACACCGGCACAATTAGGGTCACAATTAACAGAATGGTCACCCTATCATCTCCTTGTATCCAAGTAAAGCAAAGCTGCAGATATGAATGAATGTTGATCTTTTTATATCTATTTGACTTGGAGGTTCCTAAGGGCTCTAAAACACCAAGCTGACAGTCAGCTGTTCAGTCTGTCACCATACAGTTTGACTGCCACTGTTTGCTCTTATAAGTGCCTATTTGAGGTTTGCTAGTTTGTCTTTTCCCAGTGTCATTCGAAGAAGAAATATAAATAATTTTATTTTCTCTCATGCACCCCAGCTAGTTGTCGGCTGCAGTTTTTTCAGTTGTGTTTGCAGCGTGTACTGCAATGTATGTCAGCAGATAGGAGGCGAAGTGAGGAGATGCATTCAGGGAAAAGCCTCACAAAATTTATTCTCTAACACAACATTTACTCTGGAAAACCACACATTGCGAAATCAAAATTATTTGATTTTACATATTGGCTATGCCTTAATTGACAGGAACAGATCTGGTACCAAAGTATATATTAAAATTAAAGATGTGTAATGGTGTAACCACAATAGTGAAAATACAGGTTCCTATGATTATTTTGTGACCAATGACAGTGGACATCAATATGTAAATATATTGTTATTATGTAGCCACAGTCACAATTATACTTAAATTATACTTTAAAAAAATGACTTTACTGTTAACTCAATCATTGTTCTTGCTCTTCATAGAATCTGTCGATCTTCTGCTGTTACATTTTGTTCCAAATTTCACCCAAATTCCTCTTAAAATTCAGTTCATCATCAGTCTAAGGTAGTTTTCTCCCCGTGTTAGGTAGCATATAAATGGCCCTTATTTTACCCATATAAGGCCGTAATGTCACATCACAGCAGTTGACATTGACACCAGGAACACGTCTAGAGCACTGCCAATTACTGAATTCTCAACAAACTTTCAAATTATGCGAGCATCATGTCGGCGGCAGTGCTCATCAGTGTACAAAACACGGAGTGGGCCCAGAACACACTGCTGGCTCTGTGCTGCTCAATTCACAAATCCAGGCAGCTACACAAACATCATTGCCAGAGTTTATAATAAGCTTTTTGACCAGCAGATGGAGGTGATTTTGTGTTGGAAACAACAACCCAGCATGTTTTTGTGCTTATGTCTGACTATTTGTGCTGGTTCGAAGGTTAAAAGGATGATGATGATGTTGTCCCTGAATGCTCCTCTTAACCCTGACTTTGTCATGCTTTAGCACGTTCGCTCCGGGAGAAGCAGCAGCTGTAAGCAGCTTTTACTCTCTCCCACCTCTCATCATCATTCTGATCCCTGTTAATCTTTGGGTCAAGTGTTAGCATCACAGTGAAGCAGTTTATGTAAGCTTTAAGACTTATCTACCTGTGTGTGTGCTGGTGTGTGTGTGCGTGTGTATGAAGGTGTGCATACGTGATTCCTCTCGGGAAGGTTTTGAGTGTATCGCACATGAAAGCTTGCGTTTCGACTCTCATCTCTTTGCACAGTTGGCGTGAGAGCACCTGGTTATCTCTGACCACATACACAACACATATACTACACACATTCACTTTCAAGCCCGCTGAATGAACGTCTAACATGTTATGACGACGTGGTGCTAAATGCATCAGTGTGAAAGTGCTTTCCATCTAGGCCGACTTGGCTACAACATGTTGAGCTGAAGCATTTTTATGCAAACGTGCACGGTTTGAAGTAAGATTAAAGAGAAGGAATATTTACTTGAAACCTTACAAAACAAAATTGGATCTTTCTCTGGTGCACTAAGTTACTGTGGCAACAGTATTTGTCTCATAACCAACTTGCTTTGAATGTATGCTTGCATGCATGTATTTCTGTGTATTTGTGCATCTATATGCCTAGTGTGTATCTGCTCAGGCACTGATGATGAAATATGGTCTAGTTTAGGGCAACACAGAATGAAAAAGTGAAACGAATAAAAGTCGTCTAATAAGTTTCATAGATTTCAATTTGCTGGGCTGGTGAACAGAAGAATGGAGCGAATGAACCAATAAAAGAGTGGTGATATACTCGAGGTGGACAAAATAGCAGGAACACCGCACGGTGTAATGCAATCCAATACAATACCTCCACAGTAATGGTACCTTTGATTGATGATGTAAACTTGTTGTAAGGCTGTAGCTTGTATTGCTGGTAATCTCTTCTATGTAAATGTATCATTACTTTTTAAACTACTTTAAATTCATCAGCATGATATGAACACATGCATATGGCACCACAGTAAAATACATAAAAAGAACCCAGTATGTGACAACAATGAGGATGTTAATGATTCAGCGCAGTCTGAAAGCTTTATGACATAGACATTTTCTCAGTTTATTAGATTAGAAGTGGAACAATAACTATGAAGTAGAAGTGTCAACTGTCAGCATTGTTTAGGCATTTTCATACACCCACATCAGCCAATTTTTGGGCACATTTAAACAATTAGGTTGACGCTCATTAATGTTGACAAAGTCATTAAATCCCTCGCAGTCTGTCCTATCAAGGCCTATGATGAAGTATTTTCACTTTGCTTGTCTCTTGCTTTTCTGTCCTCAGTTTAGTCTTCAGCAGTCAAACGTATCAAAGGTAGAGTTGAAATCATTTGGTTGATTTGTCCTGTTTAATACTTCCACCTGCTGTTTTGCCAATGGACATCACTGGTTGTATTTTTAACATTCTGCAGCATTTCCCTAAAAAAAAAACACCCCAAAAACAAACAAACAAAAAAAACATTGAGTTGATAAAATGTCAGCAAATATTGGAAAAACCCATCTTAATTTTCCAGAGCCCAGGACGATAATGCAGTTGCTTTGTCCTACCAACAGTATAAAAAAATCCAAAGATATTTCATTTACATTTGAGAAACTGGAGCTTGCATAATTTTGACATACATGACTTAAATGATTAATTAAAAACTCTTCTATTGATTGAGGAATTGATTTTTCTACTGTTTTTAACTTTGTATAGGAACTCTCTCAAACACACTTTAAGTCAGAACGCATGTCAGTAAAAATGCTCACTATGCTGGGGATGAACCAAAAAAAATTAAAAACATAACTTTAATAATGCTCCCTCGCTCTATGTGCAAGTGTATGTGTGACAGAGAGGTGTGCTAATAAGGAATATGGGAGGGTAGTAACAAAGATCACAGCAAAACCAGAGCTGTAAATGAAAAGATAATTGACAACTCAGTGAGTACGAGTAAAGCAGAAAGTTAAGAAAAGAAAAGAAAAGAAAAGGAAAGAAAAGAAAAGAAAAGGAAAGAAAAGAAAAGGAAAAGAATACAAAAGTCCCACAGAAAAGCGTGGTAGATGCTGCAGATAGATGGATAGATAGATTACATTTGATTAGTCAGGGATAAAAAAAAGCAGGGAGGAAGACAGCCAGCAGTGTTGTCAGAAGCTTGCTGCCGTTGCAAAGGGCTAGCTGATGAAAGCTACAGTGGTGGAGAGCTGCGTTACACATGCTCCATCACTACAGGACGTACAGGTAGAGAGGATCAGTGACAGAGGAACGCGGCGATAAGATCAAGGTTCAAAGATGCCCCCGCAAAGCTGAGCTCAGGCAGAACAGGGCTTGAGAGCACAGGGATCAGATTGGATTCATCTACCACTGTTTTCAAGATTATACCTCACTTTCTCACTTCTAATGAAAAAAAAAAAACTAAGACTAAGATATCAACCCTCAGTTTAATTCTTCATGGGTGCCCTCTTCTCACCTGCTGTGTCTTCCTCCAATTGAGTTCTGTCACGTTTTCCTGTCTCCTGTGACAGTGTCCCACTGGCTTGTCAGCCCACTTAACCTGTCTTACCTTCTTTTTCTTTTCATCCGTAATCTCTCCTCACCTCATCTCAGTGCGCAGCGAGGTTTGGTCCTTTTGCTCCTAACCTGCTTTTCCTCATCAAAGACACCTCCTCTCTTCCTCCTGCTCCCTCACTGCCTCATAGCCCAGGGTCTGTGCCATGGGCTATGTCTTATATCCTTCCTCCTCCCACTCTCCATTTGTCATCCGTCTAATATCTACCTTTTTCTCTCCTCCCAGTCTCACCCCAGCAGCAGCACTCATTCACTGTTTGTTCTCCCTCTGTCTTCTATTTTCTCACTTCCCTATGTATCCTCTGTTTGGTTGTCACCCATTGTGGTGTATCTCTGCTGGTTCCTCTTCATCTTTGTCTTTGTTTAGTCACTTCCTCTTGTTCTGCTCCCTTCACGAAACCCCCATTCTCAAGCCCTCATGATCCCCACATCTTTCCTCTTTTTTTAATTTTACTTCCCATCCCTTTCCTCTCGTCTTTCTGTCTTCTTTGCTGTATAAGAAATATGAGGAACCCCATGGGGAAAAAAGATGGAATTGAATTCTCATCCTTCTTTTTCACTCGTTGCATGAGTCAAAGCTTACTCCTTGAAGACCCCCCCACCCCCCACTTCACTGTCCTTTTCTGGTCTGTCCTTGCTCTGAGAGATAAATTGAGGATTGTTAACAAGATGTACATTCGCCAGGTTAATCATCTCTTGTGGGATGTATTCCAGCCTCATTATTGTTGCAGTGCAGGGTGGATGGAGATATCATTTCATTTCTCCAGGATAGAATTGAAACTTTTGCCCCCTGAACCTCTTTTCTACAGCTCTCCACCTCAGCTGCCTTGATGTGAAATGACCTTTATGGTCTAATGAGCATAAAAGTACCTGCAATCATAAATTTTATGATGAATTGTACATTTTTCTTTTCACCAAAACTCAGCTCATGTGAAATAAACTACAGTACGGAACAAGAGAAAGGAAAGTTTGCAGCTATAAACAATAAATTCTATAAAGACTTTGTGTGTTTGTGAGCAGCCCCTTGTATCTGTAGGTTTGTGTGTGTATTATGAAGACACAAACACAAGGGACTATAACTCTCAGGAACAGCACCATAGAGATCAAAAGCCCTCTGGTGGATATATCTCCACCTGCTGAGAGGGAACCCTGGAGTGACCCCAGGCAAGGCGTGTCTCTTCCCTCCAGGGAGTCCAGCGAGGGTGGTGCAATGAGGCTCCACCCTTTAAAGATCAGCACTTCCTCTCACTGGAAGGCAGGTCTTTGTGTCTATGTGTTTTATTTGATGTGGAGCAACTGATCATCAGGACAGAGAGATAAGAAAAATACTATGTGTAACGTCACCAGTCAACCAGGACAGAAAATGTAAGGATGATATCAAGCTCTAGTAACATCTGTTTCATGATTTATAGTTTTAAAATAAAGATAATTAAATCATAATGATTGACCTATAAAAATTACTACCATACCCATGCTTATATATCAGTCCAAAGACGTCAGAGTTTGAAATATTTCTGATACTGATGGCACAAGTTAAAGGTGTATTATTTACAAAGAGATCATAAAAAAACTGCCAAAGAGAAGATCCATCATTGTCTGACCTTTGCTTTTTTACATGAACCAAACAACGTTGGTGTAATGTGCGTATGTGTGAGATTGTCTGTGTCAGAATGTGCGTCTTGTCCTGCCATCTCACCCTTTTTTACACAGATGTCGATTCGGCTCTGTTTCTACCTCTGCTGTTGGCTTAACAACGCCCCCCAATTCTGTGTTTGAACATTTTACAGAGAACAGCAACATGCGTAACATGTCTGCCTTGAGCAGGCTGTGTAAGATGGCCTAATGTTTCCTGGATAGTCTGTCTATTCAATGAAAAGTCTTAGAGAGCAAGATGTCTGACAGTTTCTGCAGAAATGTCCATGAAATTTGCTGTCGATAGTCACAGTCTTTTTTCTTTTTTTTTTGGTTACTGCGCTGACCTTTTCTCCTGCACAATGGTCAGGTTTAAATTTAATTTTCTAGAAGAGAAATATAAAAATCCAATGGCAGATTGCCATGGAATTTACTGGGCACACTTTGGCTTCCCAGAGGATAAATACTTTGAATCAGAACTGAACAACTGACCAAACTTCAAACTTTATTTCAGTTTAAGGTCAAGTGAGAATAAGACTTGGACCTACTCAAGTACAGTACTGGTTGCATCTTAACAATTCTCTCTGCTGCTCTATACTGTTACATATATTCAGTCAGGCTATGAATGCAGCTATTTCAAGATGAAGTGTTCACCCTTTTCAGTGTACCCACTTGTACGTACCAGCTTTACAAACCTTATCTAAGAAAACTTGACACAGGTTAGGCTGATAGGACTGCTCATCGAGTGAACCAGCAGTGTCCTGACTGAACTTCCATTAGTCATGTCAAAGATTTTCCAGAAAGACTTTCAACAGCCTCAGGGGAGCTAGATGGTGTTTTGTGTGTGTGTGTGTGTGTGTGTGTTGTATAAATGCAGCTGCAGTGAGCAACAGCAGGAATCTTTTAGTTTTTTCCTGAGAAAAATAAGAGAAACCAAGTACGTTTTGATAGCTATGCCTTTGCGCGCTGTGTGAGGCTGTTGACAATAAATGAAGTGAATGAGGGTGATATATTTCATTTACTACGGATCAAATGTGACATTGTGGCTGTGTTGACCGTCAGTGGACTTGAAACTGATCCAAAGCAGTGAGTGTAGAGAGAAGTATTTGCTGGACAATTGATGTTTTGGTTGAAAAGTTTGCCGCAGTCACACCACACCCATTACTCAGTTACCTCTGCGCTACATTTGGTCAGTTACAGTCAGACTACTTCCAGCTTAAATTTTGCATACAATACTCATCTTTCAGGTCTCACTGTGTGTATGATCTAATGTATCCAGTCTCATCTGCATGTGTTTGTCACCTTTTTTCCTCTGTTTGAGCAGGCTTTTGAATGTCTGAAAAAGGAAAACAAATCCTTCTTTATTTACAGGCACATGCGGCGGCTTGGCAAGGCTCCGCAGCTTGTTCTCATGAGGCACTGTGAATGTAGACAAAGGAATATGAACAGCATATTTCCAAATGTGATACATTATTGTATGGCTCGTGCCACCTGGGCTTCCTTGATGTGTGTTTGATGTGAAACCCAGTTGCACCAGTAAGCTCTCCTACTTTGAAGAAGGTGTATCGATGAGCATGAATGTTAGATGGATTGTTGTAAAGTGGATTCACATGAAAGACCAATTATTAATGAAAGAGACAGTTGAAGGGAAAAGAAGGTGACACACTCACACTTACACACACACACACACACACACACACACACACACACACACGTATGCATACCTCGCCCTGGGGAAATAATCATGGTAGCTAATCCATCTCAGTAAGGTGGAATGTGCTTATTTAAACGCTTCAGTCACAAATTCATTTCACACATTCCTGAGGCTCTGTAAGTGATCAGTGAAGAAAAATAGACACAGCGCTCTTTTTCTCACCACTCTCTGAACAACATTAAAGGGTGTGAATATCTAATCTGTTTTTCATCTGTTTCTCTCTCCTGCCTGTCACCCTTTCATGGTCGCTTTCTTTGTTTTGTCTCCTCTTCTTCCTCTCTTGTCTTATTCTTTTAATCATCTGGCCTGCTGTCCCTCCCTTTTCCTTTTCGCGACTGTCACTCTCTATACCTCTCAGGCATCGGCACCGAGGATGGTAGCGCGAAGAAGGAGGAGGATTTCAGGGGCAAGTCCCAGAAGCAGGTCCAGTTCAACCCCGGACAGACAAAAGCCACGTGGCGGGTCCGGATACTGACCGACGGGAAATACGAGCAGGCGGAGACCTTTCAGATTTTGCTGTCAGAGCCAGTGATGGGGGTGATGGAGTTCCCTGCCACAGCAACGGTTGAGATCCTGGATCCTAATGACGGTCAGTGCTGCTCAGGCATACATTATATCCTGCTCTCTCTCACTTTTAGGGTTCATCCACTGAATACAAATTTGAATATTATTCTGTGATGACAATCACTAATGGAAAATAAGTGCTTAAGTACAGTTTTGAGCTGTGTGCCTTGACTATTTATGGTGCTTTAAGTTTTCCTACAACTTCAAACGACTTCAAGTTGGGAGCAAATATTGTTTATCACACAGCTTTAGTCTCTAGTTACTTTGCAGATTCAAATTACTCATACAAAACATAATCAAGTAGTATAGTTAGATAATAACTATATTTGCAGCATTTGTCTGTAACAGGGATTCTCAAAGTTTTCTTCATGGAGTTTATATATGAACCGTAATTGGTGACAAGCCAACTCAGACAAACAGATTATCAGTAATTGTGTTATATAGATAAATAATGTCTTTTGAATCTGCCGTCATTTGTATACTGTTATTTAGTATATTTTTACTTAGTGTGATTGCAAATAATATTTGTTATTTACAATATTGAATAAAACAGGAGAATGTATCTTCAGGGTTTTTGAGCCCATTCCAGGTATATGCAGTGTTTGAACTATATTTGAACTCAGTTTTCACTGTGAACAAGTGGTGCAACTAATGTGACAATGTCCTGTAACCAGACCCTGTAAGTATTATATAAATGTAACCAGAGAACAAAGGTAACAAAGTAGTTTTTGCAGTGGAGCCATTTATACATACAACATACAAACATACAGTGCAGCTACTCTCTGATTTTTAAAGGTGGACCATACTGCCTGAATAAGATGCAGTGATAAGTAAGTAAGTTATTATGTGTAATGAAGTGCAGTGCATTGTGATATATACAAAGGCAGAAGGCTTTATAATGGAGAAGGCAACATGCACAATATCTACATAATCAGGTGCAGACAGAATTGTAAATCCTACAATGGTAAAAAAAAAATAATAATAATTTTAACCTTCAGTTTGCTTCATAAATGTTCCACATGGGAGTCCCAAGTATTTATAATATTCAATAGTTTAAATTTCAGGGCCCTGAAGAGTTTGGATACGGATATGATGGTTGAATACTCTCAGGTGACCTAGAGAGGAGCATACATTTAGTTTTGCCAGCATTTAAACAAGCTTATATCTTATGTGAGATGTCTAAATTGTATTTAAAGCAAACTTTAGATTTGCAATAGCCAGATTTATATAAGAGCCAGTGGCATATAAAGTAGTGTCATATGCATCAAAATGTGCATTACAATTTGTTATGCCACTGATGGTATTGTTCATAAATATTGTGATGGCTTCAGTAATATTGTTAAGCATACGTAGTGCAGTTTAGTGTCTCCTTTTGATGTGATGTTCATCAAAAAAATGAAATACATGTGCAGTCTCTATGGGCAGACATGTATGGAAAATCAAAAATCCAAGTTAATAGAAGATATCCAAAGCAGAGATGTTTGCTGTGCCAACCTGACAGGCAGATGTGACTGCAGCTACAGTGAAGTTTCCGACATTTATAATGCACATCACACAAAATCCCTACTGCCACTCAAGTATTGCTGTTAAAGCGCGGCAGAAAATACACAAACCTTTATGGCATAACACGTTTGCTGTGTCAGCATCAGTCAACTTGGCACACATGGAATGAGGAATTGTCAATATAAATATTGTTTACTGTAGATGTAGAGTCGTGTCAAATCTGGAGTTTTGACATGACAGCCAGTAGAGATTTAAAACAGGAATGACGTTCTGGTTGTAGTTACACTCACCAGAAGTACTGATGAAAATGCTTAAATCAAAAAAAAAAAAAAAAAGCTGTATGATTAGTGCTAATGTATTTGTCCACTGTAATTAGACTCAAGGTCAAAGGTTCTCACTGGAGTGACTCTTCACTGATTTTTAGTGATGGTGGACATTTTTGAAAGTGCCTCTAAAGACACATGCACAAAACTTAAATCTTTTCATTTGCCTCCAAAATAGTTTGTAATCTGCCATTTTCACTGAGTTCTTTGTGTCTTTCCCCTGCAAATTGAAATGTTAATGGAATATTGAGTAGTGCGGGAAGCTAGCTGCTCTGCTCCATCAAGGCCAGATTTACTCTTCTGCAGCTTTTACATCCAGTTTTTTTCTGTATTCATTACTGTCCTCCTCAGTGCAACTTTTATGTAATTATAGATGCGCAACAAAGATGGAAACTCTGAAGCCTACATTATAGTGACAGACAACAGCTGCTATCATCACTCTCCCTCTCTTATTTGTCTTCTCCTTCTCTCTCTTTCAATCAGTCTTGATCTCTCTCCCTCTCTCACCCCTCACATTCTCGCTCCTCAATCTATCCTCCCCTGTGGGTTAATTATGGTGTGTGTGGAGGGCACGGGCTGTTTTGTTTTCTGTCATCTCCAGGGATTGTCTAATGTGACAGAGATGTGCCACTCTGTACTCTAATGGGCTCTAGCTATGATTGTGGTGTTAGCTGTACTCCAGCTTCTTTCTCTAATGATGAAAACTGGCTTTGTCTGGTCCTCTGGTTAGCCTGGAGATTCCCTCCCTGGAGGACGTGTCAACTAGGCTAATAGCTCCATAGCAGAGAGAATCGCTAAGCTTTAACCAAAAGTGTTCCAAAATTAAGGACAGCATCAAAAGCTGAGTATGTTCTTACGGCTTGGACAGTCTGTGTTTGCCTGTGTGAATGCCTCAAGCTCTTCTTTATTGTTTTCTTTTTGCTTTAGTTGTAAGAAAGTAGTAGTGTAGTGCTGATTGATTAAGCGCTGATTGATAACAAGGAGTAGGCTTGTCCTGCTGTGCGTCCGCCTGTGGTACACCCACGTTCAGTGCTGCAGCAGACACCAACTCTGTTTAATTACAGGCTGTGATAGCTTTCCCTTTTGCAAAACTTTATGACTTTCTTTCATATATAATCCATGCACAGTGCTGACTAAAGATGAAGGTGGCAACCTGCTGTTAGACTGTTTGCTGCAAGCACTACCAGCATCTTGCTACAGTCAGTGATATCTTTCTTTCTTGTTTCCTCCTACAGCAAAGACGCTATATATCTGTCAAGCTGTTACTTTACTGCATCTTGCACCAAGGTCATTCCACTAAACGATGAAGTACTTTCTGTCTTGAAATTTGTTTTTTGTCTGAATTTGCAAGGCCAGCTGCAGTCAAGCACATCCTTGCGTAATTATAAGAGCTTTGTCTCAGTTCAGTTGTAAAATCTCTTGACTAACGTAGGGCACATCAACTGACGGACGGCTTCCTGTTAGGTTGCTCTTGCATTGAGCTGTGACACAGTTTTGTTTTATATTTACAGTTACATTTTCTGCTGATGGGCGTAACCAGTTTTACAAGCTACTCATGAGTAAAATGCACAAACCATAAGAACAACAACCCGAGAGTAGAAACTGCATCCATAGAATATTCATGATATGATCAATAATGGAGAAGTTGTGGGCATAAACATAAAAGCCAAACATATATATTTATATTTATTGTTCTCTGCAAGACAATAACAAGATCAGGTGCAAGTATCCACCATCTTAAAATAACATCCTCTGTAAAGACACGTTTTCTTTCCCTCCCCATGAATGTTTTAAAATGACTGCATGTTTTCCTCCAGGGAGGTGAACTTGACCCACTTGGCTGAAAATTTGCTTTTCTAAATCTTGGGTGGATTTAGAGGCACGAGAAGAGCAAAGCGTGAGGTGAAATGTGAAGGTACTGTGAGGAGAGGAGATGTGCAGTGTGTGTGTGGGGAGAGAGAAGAAAATCAGGGTATAACAGTGTGTGTGTGTGTGTGTGTGTGTGTGTGTGTGTGTGTGTGTGTGTGTGTGTGTGTGTGTGTGTGAGAACACGTGTGCGTGTGTGTGTGTATAATAGGTAAGCAGTAGACCCTAATCCCCTGCTATGAGTCCCTGTAACCCCCTGGGGAGTGACAGATTGTGGGCAGCAACAGAAAGGAGAAATGGAGGAGAGGGGCGAAGATTGAGAGGAGAGTGAAACGATTTAGGAGAGTTACCGTGAGAGAAGAGAAATGTTTGACCCCCCACGGTGCGTGAGATTGTCTTATGTTGATGACTTCATCCCAAAGAGTCGTCTCAGGTGTTGATGTCTTTTTACAACGGGTGTTGGAATCAAACGTCCAAATCTGTTTGTTCGCTGATTTTTCACGCTCCGGTGCTTGCCATTTTAATACAGCTTCTTGTTGCACATGCAAAGCCACAAGTGTCTTGAAGTTCCCATCGTTCAGCCACTCAAACGGCAAGTGGGAGAGAACGGGAACAAAATCGCAAGAAGATCTGGGACAAGCTGAAGCTCAGTCCACTCTGTTAGTATTTTTATTGGTCCCTGCGCGTCTGTGGAAAATAGCTCCAACATTTATTGTTTCTATAATGCCAGTAAGTTCTCCGTTTTGATAGATGAGGCTTTCACTGGCTCTCAGTCTCTCTCTCAATCACAAACTACTCTCAGAGATGGAGAGAAAGGTGGGGAAAGAGAGAAAGAAAATCAGAGGGGTGGTCGTGCTGACCCCTCTGTGTATAGAAGAGCCGATCTGTGAAACTCCCAGCTGATTCGCTCTGAGAGGCTTGCATGTGTAATTGTGTGCGACGCACCAGGCAGTAAGAAAAACTTCCGGAGGGGTCTCTTTGAAGAGCACCTCTGGTTGCATCAAACCGAAAACTGTGATGGAGAGTTATTTTTGAATATGAATAAGCACACCGCAGGACCACCACTTCAATGGATCAGAATAAAAAAAATGTCAGCTGCAGCTTGCTAATGCAGAGCCAGAACAAAAGCCTGTATCAGTCCTTGATGGCCTAATGTACTGTGGATTTTTGCAGATTGTTATACATATCATTACCCTTTTCTTTTTTCGACTGACTCCCTCCGCTCACTCTCGTTTCCCCTCCAAACAGAGTCGACGGTGTTCTTCCCTGAACAGAATCACTCAGTGGAGGAGGATGTGGGAGAGCTTTTCATCCCGGTGCACCGCAGTGGAGACATCAGCCAGGAGCTCATGGTGGTCTGCTACACACAGCAGGGTATGGGCGAGCCTTTTTTCACCTCATCTAACCCGTTTACCCTCAGCGTGCCCTGTCTGCCTGCCGTCTTGCTGGTCAGACTGATCACATCAGATGGCAAATCTTATTATTCAAGCCTCAGTGAATAATGTTTGACCACATATATACTTGATTCGTGTAGATGATGAAAGTGTTATTTTTTGTTTCTCAGATCATGCCAAAAAGACATACTGTTAGACGACACCATTAATTCCAATTTACATTTGGATCACATCTTTAAATATGCTAGCCATATTGTTTTAATGCAATCTTAATGTATATTCATGTATGGTGTCAGGTGCACCTGTCGCTCCTCTTCTGTTTGAAGGTGCCAATGAAAACACAGCCAACAACACGGGAGGAGCTGCAATTCACACCACATTTACATTTTCACATACAAGAAGTAACAGCTTGAGCTCGGAAGCATCACAATTAGCTGCTAGCTGGTGCCTTTTCCAAGTTTTACAGTTTTTCCAAATCATTAATATGCCTCCATATGACCTCCGCAACAGCTCCAGTCTCAGTGTAATCATTCAAAAAACTTTCAGTGGTTTTTGAGCTGGTGGGGGCAGCAGTGTGTTATTCTCATGCAGTTAAAAATTCTGTGAAATAGATTTCAACACAACACGACTGTAAAATGTATAAAGTGATTAGCCTAATGAAGGCGCTATTGTTAAATGTCAGAAGGCTATAGTGGCTCCACCACAGGTCCGATTTTGAGAATACCCATGGGGGTGGTCTGTTCCCATTGTGTTCTGGCATTAAAACTAATTCACCGAATCACGTGCTGGTCTTGCTGTAATTAAAGGTCAAACTTTCACAAACCATAATGTTAACATTAACAGTCTGGATTTCATTAAACTGAAAGGTAATTAATCCATTCTATGTACCTGGACTAAGCTTATCAGTTATTCTTAATTTCTAATAAGAGATGCTGTCTAAAAAAATGTTGAGGTTTTCCTTTTACAAATACAATACATTTTCACTGCACACTTTAGATGTTGGATATCCTCTATATTTCACTGTCCTCATATGGTCCCTCCGAAGGTTCAGCTACAGGGACGATTCCCACCACAGTCCTGTCTTATTCGGACTACATCTCCCGCCCAGAGGAGCACGGCAGCATCCTTCGCTTCGACAAGGGTGAGAGGGAGAAGCAGTGCCGCGTGATGATCATCGACGACTCTCTGTACGAGGGAGAAGAGAGCTTCAATGTCACCCTGTCACTGCCTGTTGGGGGGCGTCTTGGAATGCATTACCCCACCACCAAAGTCAGCATCTTAGAAGACACGGATGATGGTAAGGATTGCTCATGCTGTGCTGCAAGAGTAATATATATTCACACATACGTCTGTTAGTCAGTAGGTAATTAGTTTCTGTGCTTTCTCGTACCAGCTCAGTATTTCTGCTTCCACTGATCGTTCTTTGCAAGTTGTGATACATTTTATTTTAAAAAACGATAAAAACAAAGCGAGGAGTTCAGAGGAGTTCTTTAATTCTGCTCAGTGCGTAATTCTTGCACGTGGACTCATACAGGCACACGTAGACACAGTCTGTGGGTGTGAATTAATGGTGCTCGAAGAACTAGTGTCATCTGGGTCTTTATATCACAGAAAATATTTTAATTAAGCTTGTTTACAAACTTACTGGGTGCTGAGGCATGCAGGATAAGCGTGTTGGAAAAGACCCTGACGTAGCCCCTGCACCTGCAGCAGACAGATGGAATCAAACTCCTGCCTCGATGCCATTCAAACAGGTTTTAATTACGGTTGAGAGTTACATGGGAGTCTAGTGGGACTACATTATCACACATGTCCCTGGTCTGCTTTCATTCCGTTTGCGCATTGCATGGACAAAGTAGATTACATCCTCTGAAAAGCCGGGAAATGCATATGGGATTTATCTGGGGACGGACAAGCCTGCTGGGAAATAGCTATTCCAATCTACAGGCTCTCACTACCATCACACTATTCTGCACTGATTTATGTCACAGACTTTGTGAAATTGAATGTCTCAAGGTTTTTTGTTAAATGCTATGCTATGGATTGTTTAAGTGAAAGCCATGCATGTAATTTCCCATCATCAAGGCTATATAGATATTTGTAAAGGGAGTCACTCACACTGTCCGTACACTGCCACAGCTTTCTTCGTACAGGTTATTCATGCTCACCTCACCTCTCTGGCCTCTAAGCAGAGAAATGCAAACAAGTTCTGAATGAGATATTATTATATAACAAATTAAGTAGATTTAATCGACCTGCATGTAGTCCAGCTGAGTGTAAATGGCTTGTTTTCACTGGCTACAATTTCCAGATGGGTGTTTCATTCTCTCTGTTTTTAGTTACTAGTTAAGTAGCAATTCACTTGATATTCTGTAAAAGAAATGAGTGTCTACATTTGGCTAACATCCAAAATAACTATACAGGAAAGAAGGGAGAACGTTCTTCACGCGCTCTGGGGCACCGCAAAGAGAGGCGTTATTAAAAGCATTAATTTAATCAGGCATATTAGTTAAAACCCCGACTGATGGTCATATATTTTCTCAAGTATTGTACTTAAGTAGAGTTTTGAGGTGCTCCTTTTTCTGTTACTTTATATTTCAACTTCACCACAGGGGAGAATTATGCCTTTTACTCTGCATTTATTTAATAACTCGAAGGAGGTGTGTGTAGTGTTTAGTGACATCTAACACTGAGCTTTCAGATTGCAACCAACTATTACACCTACACTTCCCTGTCAAGATTATAGGAGAACATGTTGGTTGGTGATGTCGGTAGCGAAAAAACATGAAAGTTCTCTGAAGCAGTGTTTGGTTTGTTCAAAAACATGGTGGTGCAACATTGCAGACTGAATCATTTTGAATATGATCTTAAATTTCTGCCAGCAGATCCCCCATAATTCCTGCACACATATCTTTATGTTACCAGTTACCAGTTACTCTTTAGCTGAAATAACAAATACATTCTTATTACAGATGATCACGAGGAAAATTAAAGTGAGAATTTATTGATTCCTGAGGGAAAACTCACAGGCTAGAAAATTTTAAAGGCAGGGCATTTATATGTATACTTTGTTTATTTGTTTGTTTTATTTACAGAATATTAATTAAATAAAGCTATTTTACTTAAGTAAATATGAGTACTTCTTCCACCACTGGCTTTATTCAGGGCCGTCATCATATTGGAAATAGTAAAAACATATTGATTACCCCTAGTAGATCATAACTAAACCATCTTGTAAAACATAATATGGTAAGTAGTTAAAGATCTGGTAGTCATCAATGAAAGTTTCTTCACCCTGAAAAAAATGTAAAATGAGAGAGTCAGGGTGTACCTTCAGGTTAAGATTAAATCTTTAAACATTAAGAACTTTTTCCCAGATATTAGACATTTTTATTCTCAGAAGACTCTCACTCTTCCCTTTTTGAAGCTTTTTCATTTACTCATAAATTGTTTGTAGCTGAAAGAATGAAAGAATAGTGTCAGGAAGGATTTGTCATTCTAGTGCCAAACTGCAGACTGGGATAAATAAAACAATGACGACTTACAACTGAGAACTCATTTAGGGATACAAACAACTGCGCCAAATTGAATGAATATATGTGTGTGTGTGTGTGTGTGTGTGTAGGCATCTGGGGGCTAGTTAACAAGAAACATGACACACTGTCTGATTGTTAGTAAATTGTCATAAGATTTCAGATGTGGTGCTGAGTTCAAAGGAATGGAAATGTGTTTGTGAAAGCCCAACTCCAGTGAGAGATGATGTGTCATTTTTAGCCTCCCGGAGGATAATACACTGTCTGACAGTGCTCTAATACCTGCACCCAGGCAGTCAAACTGCAGCCTCTTTCACTTTAGTACAAACTCAACTCGGCAAGGAAAATAGCGAAACAAGAGTTAAAGCGATCTCTGTGTACTTGCGTGCGTGTCATGTTTACGTGCGTGCATGCGAAGTTAAAGTTGGACCTCAAATTCTGCATCAAAAGTAAGTGGTGAGAAAAGCACTTGTGTGACTGCTAGTGCTCTCTCCAGCCCCATTTTTCCTTCCCCCAGGTCAAAGTCAAGTTCAGTCTGCCATCTATTTCTCTCTCTCTTTTTCACGCACGCACGCACACACACACACACACACACACACACACACACACACACACACAGACACATACACACACTTCTCTCACTTTAGCTGGAAAAAAAAGACCCAGGGGTGTCTGCTAGATTTAGTGCTTTATCAGATTAAACTCTACAGTACCTGTCTCCCTGAGTGTTGCGCTCTGCATGGCTGCACACCCTGACTCAAAGTGAGTGTTGTCATCTCCTTGTACCCTGCCAAGGAGAGAGGAGACTCAAGGCCAGGTGCGTATGGCCACAACTGAGTTTGTAGAATTGTAGATTAGCTTAGAGTATTTCTTGGAAACCCAGTCCTTCATTTCAACATTAGGGCAGCCTTACTGTTGGTCACACTCCCGAACCAGCAGAAGTGGTTGCTCATTGCACTTTTGTACATTATGCCCAGGCAGTAGATAAAAAGTGTTTTTTACAGGAAGTGGTTCGGCATTTACTGGTTTCTCACCTGTTGAAATCATACAGCAACACCTTCCTTGTTTTTTTTAAACGATTCTATAAAACATGTACCATATGCTTCCATCAAATATCTCTAATTAGCACGTGGGCAGAAAAGTCGTGGCCTTTCTCCTCCAATTTCTTTATTTTCTCCCATAATTTGGCCTCCTGTTACACAGCATACATGTTTCATTCAAAAATGAAAAGAAAGAAATAACAATAGTCAAAACAATTTGCACATTAGCATGGAACAAAATATCACTTTCTTATATCACTGCCATTTTGGCAGTGTACACTGACATACTATATGCTGTGTATAAATCAGTTGAGCCAGTGAATATTCATTTGAATACAGACCTGAGGATGTAAAATTGTCCAGTATCTGACACTAAAAAAAAAAAGCCAAAAGCATGATGTATGTAGCAGAATCACTCTGTTTTCTTTCTTTTAATCACTGCCTGAATAAAGATTTACCCTCTGGGTTTGAGGGTAATGTTTAAAGACAATTTTTGAAAGATCTTATTAGTCACCTTCTTCCAGAAACAGGGGCCCTTCTTTAAAGGACAGCTGAGAATGCTCTATAAACTGTATTTAAAGGCACAGTGACACACAAATGGCTACAGACACCCACACTTAGTAATTATCACAATTGGGCTTTACACCTTCCCCAGACCTCACACATACTTCAGAGTGCTAAACCACAGGCGTGGCCCCAGAGGGGCGAGAGGACGCAGTTCTCACTCGTCACTCATCACTCAGCTCCCTCTCACGGTGTCAAAACTTTGTCATCCCCAGGCACAGTCAGGACATGTGTGAATCCAGACATGTATATTAGCACTTAAGCAGACGTTTCCTCTTTGAGTATAAAAGGAATGTGTGCCAAATACGGAGTGTTTACAGATATGCTACATGTTTCCTCTACTATCGTTGAGCCATGCAGTAACACGGTGATGATCATGACAAAAACTACACATATAGCAGCTCCTGCACTGTTCAGAGTATTTGCTTAAATCTTTTTATCCATGAGTTTTTCCCCACATACACAATCTTTTTACTCTGCCATTGTGCAAATACACAAATTCTATTTGCATTACAAACCAGAGCTATGTCTGGTAGAGTTGAGTGTGCAGGGGGGAAAACATATGCAAGAAAGCCAGATGAATGCATTGAGGAAATCTTTGGATGGAGACAGAGGACGAAGGCTGAACTTGACATGTGATACTCCCTGAATATCGTTGCAATGGACTGTCACTTGAATTAACTCGAAAGTCAAAATGTAAGTGCTATAAACGTTCTCATTCCCTCAGTTACATACATTATTCTTAGCTTTTGTTATCTGGCCCAGTTAAAGTATGTACATAAATAAAATATGAAAGTATATATATCAGTAAGTAATATTCAGGAAAAAAAATATCTCTGGACAGCTGAAGCGTTTGATCATGATACGAAAAAATGATAATACGCAAGCTATTTTTGGATTATATGCCAGAATATAAGAAAGGAGCCGAGTGAGAGAGAGTGGCAGCTTAAAACGGAGACAGAAGAACTTTTATTCTGTCAGCTTTTTGGACTTGACAGGGGAGTTTGTGAGAGATGAAGCTGTCAAATACATATTGGACTGCCTCAGGAAACAATGCCAGTTCAAACAAGCCTTTGAGCAGTCTAGGGGGCCTCTTTCTCTCTGTCTCACCATCTCACTATGCCACATTCAGAGAAAGACAACCGCACACACACACATGCATGCGCACACACACACTCGCGCGCACACACACAGGCCTTGTTTTTCCATCCTTTTTTGTTGAAAGTACTTAGTGGTTTCTGTCAGAAGAATGGTAACAATGAGGTTGGATGAAAGGCCAGAAAAGGTTGAAAGGTCACGGCGCCCTGCAGTTTAACTTCAGACTAATGGGCTGTCGCTGTTTGACCTCTCTGTCCGGCTGCTGGCTTTACAAATGAATCATGTCAGACTGCGGGTGGCTGCCGACAGGTCTAATGTTATCACAGGTGCACACGTAACAAGAGCAGACAAGGAACATTAACGCTAAACAAAAAGTAAAGCAACTAAGTTGCAAATATGAACCCTGCTGCAAAGGGGGGTCATTTGAGGTTGAAGGACAAACAGAAATTATCAGGTAGAAAAAGCAACTTAACACCAACACACAAGGATCACCCTTTTGAGTCATCGGCAAATTATGAACCCATAGTATATTATAAACAAGATAAATTAATAACCAAATACTGCTAATTTAATTTCTTTCTTTTTGCTTTCTGTGCTCTCCAGCTCCAGTGTTTTACTTTGGAGAGGTACAATATCATGTGGATGAGAGTGATGGATATGTAGAAGTCAAAGTGTGGAGGACAGGAACTGATCTGTCCAAGACTGGCACCGTCACCGTCCGCTCTCACAAAGCTGAGCCAGTCTCTGCAGAAGGTAAGCTCACTGTCATGCAGCCAAGTGTTGCTTGTGCTCGATTAGAAATGCTTAACCTGAGCAATGGGATCATCTGCTGGCATCTTGTACTTCTATTTTACATCTTATCTTTTTTTCCCCACAATTCCTTCTGGTCTCTGTGCTCCTCCCAGCTGGTATTGACTATGTGGGCATCAGTCGTAACCTGGACTTCGCACCAGGAGTCAGCATGCAGACATTCAGGGTCACCATTCTGGATGACCTTGGACAGCCAGAGCTGGAGGGGGCCGAGAGCTTTGAGCTTGTCCTGCGTATGCCAGTGAACGGCATCCTGGGAGAACCTGGGAAGGCTACAGTGTTTATCAATGACTCCGTGTCTGACTGTAAGTCAATTGATTTACTTTGAATCTGTGATAGTATCATTTCTCTTTGCTTTGGTATTATGTTGTCATCCATGTTATTGAATTAATTCCACTGAGATTTTACAAAGAAATCCATGGTGTTGAGATGAATCATCAGGTAAAATTTTAAATTCAGGAATTCTATTTAATGTTATTTAACAAATTTAGGATAATGAGCATAGAGCTAAGAATGTTAATATTGTCAGTGGGGAGCATGTTAGCATACTGATGTTGGCATTAAGCACAAAGCATTACTATGCCAAAATACAGTCTCTTTGTTTTTTCCTGTAAACACATAATTTGAATGTTTAAGTAAACTGTATAAAAACCTTAAAAGGACTGCCTTAAAAACATGTTTTTCTATTTTGTTGTGACAACTTACTTACACTTAAATTCAGCAGCTTTGTCATTTATCTTTTGTATTCATGGTTTCTTCACTTTCCTTACTGACGTCCAGTCAGAAAAAGCTTGTGACAGCTATGTTATTTGATTTCCTTTTAACATCAGCCCAGGCTTTATTATACCCTGTGTGATGATTGAACTCTCTTGTTGACTGACAGTGCCAAAGGTCCAATTCCGCAAGCTGGTTTACACCGGAGAGGAGAGCGACGGCCAGATCACAGCGACAGTGTACCGCAGTGGCGACATCAGACACAAATCCACTGTGCGCTGTTACACCCGTCAGGGCTCTGCAGAGGTCGCCTCCGACTTTGATGAGCGGCCCAACACAGATGCATCAATCATCACTTTCTTACCAGGTGCTTCAGTCATCACACAATCAGTACATCACACATGTTTTCTCTCCATTTTTTTAGATCTATCTTTTGTATGGAACATTGACACCTTCTTAATGAAATAAACAGCTCTTAACAGTAAACCGTGGTGTTTTTTTTTTGGTCACACAGTTTTTGCAAAATCAACAGAGCCTTGCAGATATTGCAGGGGCTTGCAAGTTTACACATTACCTACTGCGCTGTCATTTTCATTTTTTTTTACACATGTGCAAACAGCTTCCAAAAACTCCAGGGGAAATGAAAAAAAGGGGAGGAAAGTTATATAAATAAGACATTATATGCTGTAAAAAGGAAAAAAAAAGAATTATTGTAGAATTTATTCTTTTTTCTCTACTTAAATTTTTTGACATGGCCTGTCATCAACATTGCGCTGTGCACTCCAGGCGAGGCGGAGAAGCCGTGTATTCTGTCACTGGTTGATGACACGCTGTATGAGGACGGAGAAGAGCTTCGGTTGGTCTTAGGGAACCCGAGGAGCGACTCACAGTTTGGCGCATCAGTGGGAGCTCTAAATGAGACCCTGGTGAAAATCAAGGACACAGCTGACAGTAAGTAGGATGAAGAGGGGGGAGATGGAGGAATTAAATCTTTGCTGAAATAAAAAGTAGTAGCTAGTCCTTTATTTATCTGAATGGTTGAGCAGGTTTGATGTGAATTTGTAATTATCATCAGCAGTGATACTTAAAGATGACACATTTAAAGGTTTTTGTCTATAATCCAACAGTGTGTCAGCGCTGTATTATATTCTCTTCCCTTTCTGTGCACCTTAGAACCCATCATCCGCTTTTCTGAAACCAAGTTCAGTGTAAGTGAACCGAAAGAAGCCGGCGCTGTGGCAACTGTGAGGATCCCTGTGGTGCGAGTGGGTGACACATCAAAAGTGTCAGTGGTCCGTGTTCACACCAAAGACGGGTCAGCTATCTCAGGGGAGGACTACTACCCCGTGTCTCAAGGTAAGCAATAAACCCGTCCTCTCATGGCTCTCAGGGTTAAAGATACACTGTGGCATTTTAATATTTGTTTTATTACTGAGCTTGTCCTGCGTATGCCAGTTACTGTGGTCTAGACAAATCCAGCTGCAATTAAACAGATTTGTAATGACACAAACTTTTGTTTCCTCACTGAGATAAAATCTGAACTCTAAAATATTACCAAGTATTATTATTACGTCATTGATTTATATTATTATTTATATTATTATTATGAATATAATTAAGAAGTGCGGTTTCGTCCTTTGTCGTGGCTAATAGGATCCAAATAAATAAATAATACAACAGCCAGCAAATAAACATACAACAGCCTCAAAACCTTAACAGCACTGCTAGTGATCAAAACTCTATGATACATTACTTTTATTCTTTCTAGCTTTCAGATATTCTAATGATAGATTTCTGTCAGCAGGTAATAAGAGAGGTTTTGAAACAAGGCTTCCCATAGGAATGTTAAATTAATGAAAAGGATTTATTTGGCTGAGGGTCATTGATTTCTAATTTCATCCCAAATGGGGAAAGGTAATTTCTGCAATAGTCCAGTGGAGGGTCATGTAATTTTTAATTGAATTTCTGTATTTTTTATGCTTTGTCAGCAGGGTGAAATCTTCCTCTCTATCCATTCGGCTTTTAGTGCAGTGAACCTTTCTCAGCTTAATCAAGACTTGAAATATTCATATGAATACTTTCAGTCCATTCAAATCAGACCTGTCCACCTACCGTTCAAATGGTGGCAATTTCCCTGCATTTTTGAATCATGCAGCGTTGAAGTTCTCATTTTGCCCAATATTTTCTCAGTGCAGCATATTTCCAATGCAAAGCTCTGTTACTTATCTCCCAAGGAGACTCGGCACCTTTAACACTATGCAAATAGAAACCTGCAGTGCTTTTTAGCTAAGTGATATATTCCTCTGAAGCAATAAAACATGATTTGGGCTTACCTGTGAGGCTTTTCATTTCTTTGTGGAAAGCTAAATTCAGCAGAAACGACAGAAACTTGGCCTTCTTTCACCTGACAAAAATCACTCAAATGCCAGATCCGCTGATGATCGTTCTAATGATGGTCTGTAATGTGTGTTGTTTATATCAGCTGTTTCCTTGCGTGTGCTTGTGTGTGCCCAGACATCGAGTTCAAACAGGGGGATAAGGAGCATGTGGTGGAGGTGGAGGTGCTATTTGATGGAGTCAGAGAGATGAGGGAAGCCTTCACTCTGCACCTGAAGCCTGACGAAAACATGGTGGCTGAAACTCAGGTCAGTAATGCATTCATGCTTCACCATCACACAACAATCTCACCAAATCCAGCTATGAATTTCAGCTTGATAAAATAGTAAAGTGATTTTTTTTATTTCTTTAGTTTTTCTGATTTGACCCATATTTATCCAGGTCAACCCCACTGAGATCAGGGATCTCTTTTAACAAGGGTGTCCTGGCCCAGACAACAGCAGCACTTTACTGTAGTTGCAGCCAAAAGAGCAATGAAAACATTTTGCACTAAATAATAGATAATCTACGAAAAACCAAACAGCGAGCAGAAGAAAATAGACAGTGTGAGAGAAAAAAGAGAGGGGGTAGAATAGAGAAGCTGACAATCAGCCATGACTGTGAGACTGTAAACACATCCAGCTCTGTAATGACTTTAATCATTTCACTGATAGTTATCCACAGTGTCTCCATTCACAGACAGTGCTGTGCTCTCATTAGACTTGTTTAACCTGTTTGTTTGGGTTTTTTTTAACAGGTAACCAAAGTGATAGTTTACATCGAAGAGACCAACAGCATGGCCGATGTCACCTTCCCCTCCCTGCCACATGTGGTTTCGCTGCTCCATTACGACGACGTTGCCAGGACACCAGATAACCTCCACCCACCAGCCGGCTACCCTGTCATCTGTGTCACAGTAAGTCACACCACAATGATATTCAGGCACACAAGTGGCTTTGGACATTTCTTTGGTTTTGAACGGACCAGATGGACCACAGTTAAGTTTGTAGGAATTTTTTGTAATGAGGTAGCGAGACCTAATCACAACCCACGTCTTCTGGGAGTGGAGGGGACATTGTTATCCGTCAGCAGCCGTACTTTTCTTCAGCCAAAGTTAAACTGTCCTTCTGGAGTTGGAGAGTCTGTCCTTAAAAGAGACACATTACACAGGTTTAGTAGGCCACAGTCCTCGTGCTTTCATACACAGGAGAATCACTTCCACTCTCGAATACAGGCTCAGTGAGACACTTAAGTCGATTTCCATGATGGTTTAAGACATTTGCGTCTCAGGTGACTGCTCTGTGTGTGTTTGTTTCCTTGTGTTTTGGTCAGGGAGACAAAATGAAGGAGTCTTGTCAAAATTTAAATGCTGAGTGCTGCATTTTAAGGCTAAGTGTCAATAAGTTTAAAAGGAAATCCACAGTAACACTTCAAAATGCACCCTGCCATCATATATCCTTATTTTTGTAATTATAGTAAAGCCTTTACAGGGGTTATATATGAAAGCATAGCACACTTAAACATCTGGATTTTCTTGGCAACAGTCACTTACTCGTTTGTATTCTGTACCTCTCTCTCCTTTTGTCCTCCGGCATCTGCTGTATCTTTCCCATCTCTCTGCTGTCCCTGCCCACCCGCCCACTCCTGCTCTTTTCCTTATCCATCCTCCAGGCTTGCAACACAAAATACCCAGACTATGACAAGACGGGCTCTATCTGTGTCAGCGAGCACATCAACAACACCTTGACCCGCTACCGCTGGCTCATCAGCGCCCCAGCTGGCCCTGATGGCGTCACCAGTCCCATGAGGGAGGTGGACTTTGACACCTTCTTTACATCCTCCAAGATGATCACATTAGACTCAGTCTACTTCCAGGCAGGCTCCAGGGTCCAGTGTGCTGCTAGGGCTGTTAATTCAAACGGGGATGAGGGTTTAGAGCTCAGCAGCCCTATTGTCACTATCAGCCAGGAGGAAGGTAAGGACTGAACAATGAGCAGCCATTCTATGTCTTATGTTGCCATTTTTTTCCAGAGGAAGAATTAAACAGAGGTTTGGCCCCTTGTTGCAATGAAACACAAAAGGGCTTTGTTCTCTAAGCATCATGAATGTTCAGGAATAGTGCTTGTGAATTGACAGCACCTACTGTATCTTACAGCTGCACAACAGACCTATTTAATGAAAAATAGCCCTAAATCACTGGAAAACAAGTATTGACAATACAGCCTTTTAGTCACAGTGGTTTTCTATGACTCTGATCACTGAATTAAATGATAAAAAGTGTTGAATAAATAACGTGGCATAGTCAAATTATGTTATTTAAAGTATTGTATTGTACTATGTAATGTACTATGTATTGTACTATGTAATTTAATGTAATTTATGTAATTTAAGTATCAAAAGTAACACTCATTTCAGATAATTGTCCCCTGTCAGTGCTATTAACACTCAATTTAATGGACAGTTATTTCTGATGCATTAATTTATTTGCATTAATTTTATTTGTATTTATTATTTAATTTTACCGTTTACAATTTTACATGCAATACAACAGTATGTCATATTGTTGATTTGATTACCAAATGTTTTGTATGTAAAATCTTTATATTCAAACTAACTATGTAAAATTAATGAAGTGCAATATTAGGTTCTCAGACTGACAGACCAAAGAATTCATCATTTACCATTTAGCAAATTATTAGACTGTAAACACATTGCAGGTTGACAGAGCAACCATGTTTATTCCAAAAACAAGTAATGCAACAAATTACGCATGGTCTTTGAGAAAGAGTTAGAGCACTCACACTTTTCTCAAATAAAAGAAATAAAATCTCATTCTTTCAGTGTTGCTATGAGGCGTTCATTCCACCTACACATCCCGAATGCAACAAGTTCAGGCACAAAGTCTCAGTCTGGTTGCAAGGTATTCATAGAAAGGTGAAAATCACTTCCTGACTCAGTAATAATTCAGGCAGGTTATGAAAAAAATGGATTGAACAGCATATTACAGTATTTTTAACTGTCTAATAATTTTAGTTTGGATTGACTGCATTAGAAATTAGCTCCGAACACAAAATATGTCATTACAAGTGACAAACCATTCAGTTTGTCCTTCTTTTTTTCAGAAGTGTTGCAGTCTGTACCTGTGTTCAGAATCTCTTTGTCATATACAGGTATGTGTCAGCCACGCAAGATGGGGACTGTTGGCGCTGAGCCTTTCTCTGCCAAGCTACGCTACACTGGAGCAGACGACCCGAAACACCCCAACCTCATCAAAGTGACTGTCACCATGCCTCACATAGATGGTAGGTAGGAGCTGGAGGCAGGACTCATACCACAGATGAAGTGAGGTGTAATGTAGTGTGTGTAATATTCACGTCTGGGGATCCTCAGGAGCATGACAGCCAGAATATAGATCTTCCCAGGTTGTATCGAACCCTGCTGTAGAAACCCTCCAGCACACCCACTACTTAACATTCCCTCCTTGATTTTTAATCAGTTTCCTTCTGCCTCGTCTTTTTTTCTGGAGCTCCCCTGCTTTTCTTTTCATCACTTTTCCCCCCTTCATTCAACTATTTTTTGCTTCAAAGTTTCTGAAATAATCATTTCACTCAGTACCAAAGGTAGTTGGACACAGTTAGAATCATATCCTCTTCTTCTTGCCTCGCAGGCATGCTTCCGGTAATCTCCACTCGCCCTCTCATGAACTTTGAACTGACTCTCAGTCCCGACGGAACTCGGGTCGGAAACCACCGCTGCTCCAACTTGCTTGACTACAACGAGGTCACCACAGGTCACGGCTTCATCACCGCTTCCACGCGCAGCCCCGAAAGCATGGGAGACACTGCTCCCTATCAGTTCAGCCGCTCTCTGCGGGGGAACAGCACATTGCGCTTCTACAGGAACCTGAACCTGGAAGCTTGTCTCTGGGAGTTCACCAGCTACTACCACATGTCTGAGCTGCTCACGGACTGTGGAGGCACCATAGGAACTGATGGACAGGTCTGTGTGTGTATTTTCGTGTCTTCCTGTCTACGTTGGTCCAACAACGTATAAATTCCAATCTAGGGTTTGTATGTACATCTGTTTGACTGTCAGCCTTTGTGTGTGTGTCCGCCTGTGTGTGTTTCCGTCTGTATGTTCAGTCTATTTACAGCCCTCTGAATGACAGGGTCGCACAGACAGAACGGCACCATATCTGTTTGCCTGCGTTTTACGTCTCATTCACTGCATGTTTGTGTGTGTGTTTGCCACCTCCGTGCCCCGGCATGAGACTGACAGCCTTTAATGTGCATGTACACGTACACATAAAGAAACATACGTAGTCAAACAAATTATTGCCAGCCTGTCAGCCATTCTCATAATGCTCACCACTGCTAGTGACATGGGTCATTAAAATTTAGATTAAGAGAAAATCTATGAAATCCTAAATACATTGCCTTCACGTCTACATCCTGTAAAAGTTTAGGGAGGAAACATATGTGCCCTGTTTGGCAGGTTTGCTTACTTTTTCTTTTACTTTGACAGTTGAGCTCAACAGAAAAGTCAGACATTGCTGTTAAATTTTGGCATTAGATGCTAACATACTTCCAGTAGCTGTTTGCTGTCGTTGCATCACTACAGCTGATGTTTCACTTGTTGTTTGTGTTGTATACTTTACACGGCCGCGGTATTCTCATGGTTCTTGTTGTTATTGTGGATTAGGAGACAGAGCCTTGCTCCTTTGCTCATGTCCTGCTGCTCTTTTGTGTTTCGCCAGCCTTTGATCTGTGAGCTTCTTGTTGCTGATCAGACTGAGTGTGTGTGGCATGTTTTTTTTGTATCTGTGTGTGTGTGTGAGAGAGAGAGAGAGAGAGTAGATGGAGAAGAAGTAAGAAATTAATTTACTTGTCCCTCGTCACAGCAAGAGGCGCTTGCACACATAGTTACACATGACGCCCGTCATCCACAAGACCTCAAGTCCACTTCGTTAAGGGAGATCACTGTCACAGTGTCACTTGGGTTGTGTTTATTTATTTTATTTCCCAGGGAGTGCCAGAAAAAAAAGAAATAGTCAGAATATTGCAGCAAGCATGAACCAAACAGCACAGAAAGAATGAAATAATTCAGATTGGTAACAGATTTTTTTTTCTGGTGGGTACATGCAATAACTTAAAGAACTCGCAAGAAAAGGCCATGATATTTTAAAACAGTTTTAAAAAATATCATGTTGAATCGTTGAGTTTTTGCTATCTCTATTCTGTCCTGCTCAGTATACATTTGTATACTGTGCTGCAAAGGTTGTTAATAAAATGATGGCTTTGTAAAACCCTAGGGCTGGCAGCTAGCAGTCATTTAATATCTTCTTTGGATCCTGATTCAGCAGTTTCACAACTTGCCCCACTGAGGCTTCATAGACACTGATTTGAGCTGTGAGTGGCTTTGATTGCCTGTTTGCAAGGATATTATAAGGTACTTTTAATTTAGTGGTACTTTGTTTTCAAGTGTTATTTATGAACAAGTCTGAATGTTACACTATATATATATATATATCCAAGCGACAAAGAATGGGTGACCAGGGAAATATCAAAATTAGCTTCTACCACATGTCTTTTCATAGTTTTACCTGCCAGCTGATCTCCCTCCCAGTATTCAGTTTGGTAATTTTAGACAAATTCTGGCAATGTAGTCAGGCAAAATTGTTGATAGATTGTTGGTCAGCAGAGACGCCTAGTGGCTGTATTTTGGAAATACAATCGGTTACTCACATTTCTCCAGAGTTTCCTTTTTTAGGTTCAGGCAATTCCCTTTGCACTCAGTTTATTTCACATTTGTCTGCCAATAGTAACACTTTGTTGCTCACTATGTAATAACATAGATATTAAAACTGATAAGAAGCATTAAAGTATGTATAATTATTATCTGTAATGCGTTCATTGCAACCAAAAGGTTTTTTGATGGCACAACACATTAAAATATATACAAAGAATGCTGCAGTGTGTCTCAGTTGGATTTATTTATTTTAATTTTTGTAAAAATTAGTCCACCTGCACTAAATTACACTAGATTAATGCCAGTAACAGAAAACAACACATTTTCACTGGTTTAAGGTATAGAAATATAACAATGCTAGCCAGGATTTCATCCACATCACACCTTGTGTCCTCTCTTGCAACACGCTGGAAAAAATCATTCTGCATTTTTGATCCATCCCTGGAAATCTCTTGTACATATGTTCAGACACCTCTCATGAATTGTGTTCAGTAGAAACATCATGATCCTGGGGCCGGTGGTCAAAAACGTTACACCTCCATGAGGAAAAGAATTCCTTTATGATGCTGGAGAATGGAGAGCAAGAGAAAGAGTGATATCACCCTGACACGAGGACAGTAAAATGTCACATTGTCCTACACAATTACAAAACTCAGTAATGTTTGACTTTGAACTAAAATGTAGCTGTTCTGGCAATCGTATGTAAAACTGTGCAAAATGTAAATGCACAGAGCTTTGGTGGTGGCTGAGATTAAATGAGAATATAGTGCATGAATATGCATGCATTATGTGAGCTTCGCAGTTTACTCCACTTTAACTTCTGTTGTGCTGACTGTGTGATAGGTTCTGAAAATACAGACTTTTTTTTAGAGAACTGAGGAATCTTTTTAGAGAAATGAGAAATCCTAAAAAAAAAAAAAAATCAAAGTGTGTGTAATTACAGTTGTAATTTAAAGATAATACGTGTGCTTGGTCAATATGAATAATCAAATTTTTACACTTGGAAAGCCAAGATCGAAAAGAACAGAAGCCCACATCACTGCCCACTATGGTTCCTTGTGCACAACACAAAAAGACGTTTCTGCATCTTTGACAATGCTGAGTAGGAGTGAAAGAGTTCAAGCACCTCGTGGAGGAGAACAATGTGTTCATCTGTTACATCTTCTCTGTACTTATTATAGCTCTGCGACCTACCATCACCCCTTAATATAAAAGGATAATACAGTTGTTGCATTACATATTGAGTATTCCTGGCTTACAGCTTTAACAAGTAAATAAACAGATGCCTTGTTTATGATTCATTTTACTTACTGAATCTAAAATCATAACTGTTTGCTTCTTTACAGGTGCTTAACCTGGTTCAGTCCTATGTGACCCTGCGGGTGCCTCTTTACGTGTCGTATGTGTTTCACTCCCCTGTGGGAGCTGGTGGCTGGCAGCACTTTGACCTGCAGTCAGAGCTGCGTCTCACTTTCGTGTACGACACAGCCATTCTCTGGAAGGATGGCATCGGCAGCCCCCCGCAGGCTGAGCTACAGGGTAAGTTTCCACGTTTGTGTTTCAGGGCTCTATATCACACACATAAAAGTGAGCAGTATTGTATCATCTGATGTGTTTCTATGTATTTCTGTCAGGTGCATTGTATCCCACCAGCATGCGTATCAATGACCAGGGACGTTTGGTGGTAAACTTCCGCACCAAGGCTCGTTTTAGGGGTCTGTTTGTGGAGTCACATTCTGGAGGCAGAATAAAAACAGCTGGTGAGATTAGTGACCATATCATTCTCAATTTTGCTCAATAATATCAGCATCACTTAAGAAACATGACCATTTCTTAAATGGGCATCACATTTGACTTTTTTAACCCCTCCCCTTTCAAAACCATTACCAAGCAACCTCTGTGTCATCCATGGTGATGAGTGTGGACCACCCTGGCCTGACCTTCAACCTTACCTTAGTGAGGAGTGAGCCCACCTACAACCAACCAGTCCAGCAATGGACTTTTACCTCTGACTTTGCTGTAAGTATGATGACCACATGTTTGTTTATGCTCCAATGCACCACCTGATACTTTTGCTTTGTAAATGCATGTGAGATACAGTGCAGAGATACAGACTGATGCTTGAGTATCCATCCCCTCACCTCCATATAGGTGAGAGACTACTCTGGGACTTACACAGTGAAGCTGATCCCCTGTACAACAGCCCAGAACATGGAATACACTGTTCCACCTGTCTGCAGCCCCAGAGATCCAATCACCTTTGATCTAGACATCCGATTCCAGCAAGTAAGGCAGTCTTTGTTTTAAACCCTGAGATCCAAAAGTGTATTTCTTCTGTTATACAATCCTACATTATGCTGTCCTCCGCTGTGCACCCCCCCGTAGGTGAGTGACCCAGTTGCAGTGGAGTTCAGTCTGAACACTCAGATGTTTTTGCTGTCCAAAAGGAGCTTATGGCTCTCTGATGGCTCCATGGGATTCGGTCAAGAAAGTGATGTAGCCTTTTCTGAGGGTAAGTATGTGTGTTACTAGCTTTCAAGATTTTAATCATCGATACAATGTGGATTTAAAAACCTATTCTAGCAAATGTAGAGTAGGGTTCAGTACAATATATAAATCAACTTGAAAAATGTTGCCCTAGCTTGACCTGTTTGATTGTAACTAATCCACTGAAGTAAACATTAGCTTTTTAGTTTGTAAAGAGTTATTTTGTTGCATTGTATTTAAAGCCATGTATATATGAGACTTGAGCCTAAAAGCTCTTAATTTACATTCTGAAAATCAAACCTCACATCAAACCTTCATACAAATTGCCATGAATGTAGTTCTTTTTGTTCCTTTGTACATGGATTTGAGGGTTGTTGTTTTTTTTGGCTGAAACATATAAAAGCAACAGTGTGGCCTTTCAAATTTGATTCCATTTATTTATAAAATGTTTTGTTCACCTTGGATTTAAACCACAATTCATAATACTCATAGTAACTCGGTCTAGGTTATACAAGTCATGTTTTCTTCCTTGATATCAGGTGATACAGTCTATGGCCGTGTGATGGTGGACCCTGTGCAGAACCTTGGAGACTCTTTCTTTTGTAGCATAGAGAAGGTGTTCCTCTGCACTGGTGCTGATGGATACGTACCAAAGTACAACCCGACTAAGTTTGAATTTGGCTGTCTGGCTGACTCCCCATCATTGCTCTACAGATTCAAGATTCTTGTGAGTATATTCAAATTTAGAATGCTGCAATGTGCAGAGAGATGTAGTCATCACAAAAAAGAATTAACTCACTTCCTCTTTTTTCTTACATCTAACATACCTCATCAGGACAAGGCGCAGCCAGAGACTCAAGCACGTGTGTTTGGTGACGTCAGTTTTAATGCAGTACTGGCAGTGGATGATGCATCAGCCATGTCCCTTGTCAGACAGCCAGGGTCTGATGGCTTCAAGTTGGACTCTACAGCCATGTTCCAGGTATTGTACATGTTATTGTTTCCCATAGCCAATCATGGGCACAGACGCCTAACAGGTTCCAGTCTTTTTCTGCCTCTTTGTCACTGTAGGATTGACTTTCCCAAAGAAATATTAACAATCCCTGCAGACATTCTGGGCCACCAGTCGACCTATGCTCACTAGGCCTGTTCAGTAATTAATCCATTTAACCAGTGACTGATTTGTTATTGGGAACCAACAGTAACAGTAGTAGCTTTGCACAAATATGATGAGAGCTTAGAACATGTAGACTTTTCCACTCCACCTTTGTATACACAATACTTTATATTTTATTATTATTCAACTGATATTATGATTTTATGTTGTATTGTAACACTGAATCTATGTTGTTGGACCAAAATGGAAGTGAGACATTAAGCTTTGTATGATACAATGCCCACTACAGTATTCTTAATCATCTAATGAGTCAGTTTAGTGCTCACAGGTCCCTTCTCATAAAAAATTAATGTTGATAATTATTTTTGCAGATGTATTCATTCTGGAGTCTTAAGCAATTTTGTTTGCTTCAGTCAATTTGTAAACTGAAGTCTGAGATATGGATAATCTTGCGTGTTTTTCTCAGGTTGCTGCAGGACGTGAGTGGTACATTCACACCATTTACACAGTCCGCTCCAAAGAGAATGCAAACAGGGGCATTGGAAAGCGCAGCCTAGAGTACCACTCCTTCGTTTCTGCAAGCAATGATCTTGCCATGACCCCATCAAATGGTAAAGGTCATCGCCTCAGGAGGTCGGCTGGTGACGAGGTGCCAGAGGTTGCTGAGGACATCGGAGCAGAGAACAACCGTGGTACCAATATCATGCACATTGCTTTGGACCGCACCAAGCGTCGGGCAGTGGGATCGAATGAGTTGTTCACTGATGGGTTGGAACCTAGTGAGGTGCACGCAGAGGAGGAGGAAGAGGGTCTGGTGACTGTTGTGGGGGCTCTGGTGGGGCTGCTGCTAACTGTCCTCATTGTTGTCACCATCATATTGGTGCTGAGATCCAGACAGAAAGATGGGAAGGAGGGATGGCGGGAGGGGGTGCAGGAGGTGGTGAAAGGCTCCGTCAGCACAGAACCCATGTTGGTGGTGAGGATGCAAGACTGCCACAACAGCTCAGAGGTCTGAGCAATGGATAGGTGGATGGACAGATGGACAAAAGGATGAAGGTGTGGGGGCTTTTGTAAAATTTTGGATTTTCTTTTTTTAAACTGGTATTAAATTACTTTCAAAACACCAAATATCTGAGATTGATCACTTGTGTAATTGGGTGTGTGCGTGCTTGTTACTGGGGGAATTTCTACAGTGTGGGATCCATTGTGTACCTTGATCACTGCAACAGAAAAACAGCACGGCAGTCCTACACACTGTCCTCACTTAACATTCCAACTTGTGCTGCTAGTAGCATGGTATTTCTTTTCTCTCCCAATGGCTTTATGGTGTTAAAGTGCCTGAAGCAGCTATATCCCTTCAGGACAGCCCCAGTCACAGAGAGCATTTTCTCATAAAGCTAGTGTCACACAGGCCAAGTCAGAGTCTTAGTGCTGCAGGTGTATCTCGGGTAAAGGGGGGATAGATGATGTCAACGTTCATAGTGAAAGGAATCGAAACACACAGATGTTATTGACCCGACCCTGTGTCAGTCAAAACTTCACTGCTGTTTGCGAGGTACTTTTGTGTGTCTCACGAAATCTTAATAGTAACAACACCCTAAGTTCCGCAGCTTGAAAGGATAAAATAGATTTCTGCCCACAGATTGTGCAGTATATTCCAAGTATTTAGTATATCAAAGATTGAACTGGGGTTATGTAAAAGTCCAGTAATTCCAATATAAATACCTGAAGCACCTACTGTATATCCATTCCCAGGATAATATCACTAAGAAGAATATTATGGATAGAAAGTTTAACATTGGCCTTACTCTAAATATTGAGCCTATACCCTAAGTGTTTGACCAAAAAAACATTTAAGACAATGTTGCAGGAGGGTTAATAATATTTGCTCTGAGATGTAGTGTGCCTTTTGGCCTACAATGTTGTCCTGAATTACTTGCAGGGACAGTCATTCTGGATTACACCATGTGTAATTAAAAACATACACACAAGATGCTACCACTTATTTCTTATCTGTGAACTAAACCTGCAATGCTCTCCTATCAGACTGATGAATACCACTGCTGTATGAATTTATTCTAAACATTGTATTCATTAAACGTCTACTTTGCTTTAGTTTGTTTATTATATGATGAGGAATGTTTTCCCAGATGTATTGAGCATGTCTGTTGCTGCTGAGTTGTAACGTTACCATTTCTTTTCTAGTATTGTTCGCATTTTTGTAAACTCAGTTATTTACTTTGCGACATGTTACCACAATTTTTACTCTGCCATCCATCCCTGCAGTGTTGTTATTCCACTTTGTATTTATGTGTTAATGTCCAATTTTTACATTTCGTTGATTCATACTTAAGGCATAATGTTGCATATTTTTTTTAAATAACACTGGTTGTGGTATTTATGTATAAAGACACTCATCTCAGGAGTTATTTCTTTTACAGAGAATGGACCGTGTGTTGTAACACAATTTACTGTTGACAGAAGAGGATCTTTACAGAGTCACTTATCACTTCTGTGTTACACTGCTAATAAGTGTGGTGCTGTGAACATGCAAAATACTGTATCCATATCCAATGATTTGACCCCTATTCTTCTCACATTATGTTCCTGTAAGCTTTATTTGTCACTAGTGCTGTGTGGGATTTCAGTGTTCTGAGTCATGTTTTCGAACAAAGGATGCAAACAAAATAGCTGCTTACAAATCAGTATGTCACCATGAAAAATGTTACGTTTGAGGCATTTGAGATAATATAATCTACTGTCTCATTATTTTGTTGATATCACTGGTGAAACGTCTTGTTTACATGTGTTGTTAAACCTGTGTCTAACTCTGCTATGGATATACAACATGCTGAGATCAGTGTTCCTAAATATGTGTCTTATTATGGTGTTGTCAGTCATCATTGTATAATTATTTCCAGTATTTATCAGGGCTAGCTAGTGTGATGGACAACCGGAAATCAGCTGAGGTGTGACTCAGCGAGGGATGTGATGGTTTTAACAGCCTGCTGAAATCTATTCTGTGATTTTTATATTTTTTTTTTTTTTTTTTTTGCCTGATAAATTTGGAAATACCACCATATCTGACATCAAATGCACTTTTTGAGTCACATCCCTCACATGCAAATTCAAGCTATGCAATGTAATGTATACCCCACAGCCAGTTATCCCCATGTATATGACAATTTTAGCACAAACAATCAAACTTGATATTCAGTTTGTGTCTTTTTATGAATGGGTTTTTATGTATATGTATTTAAGAATAAATATTGTTGCTTACTTGTTTTTGATTTACTTAGCATTTATGCCGAACTGTGGAGATATGAAGCACGGACTTGAGTCAGATTCCAAATTGATTGGACTTCACTGCTTTGAGGCGGAGAATATCATTCAGACTTTACTTCTTAAAAACCTGCCTCCAAGCAAAAATATTCAAATCTTTTGAGAGCACTTGATCTCAGTATCGATAGCAGCATTTAAAGACGTCAACATGCAATTGATTTTAAACTTGCTCTCAAGGAAATGAGACATGACTCGGTCTTGTCTCTAACAAGATAAAATACCTCCGTTTGATCTCTCTATCTCACGCAAGTGCACACATTTTACATTAATATTCATAGCGAAATCAGAATCAACTGGTGCGATAATAAGGAGTGGAGAATGGAAGAAAGATACAACGCCATGACAGCAACATCTGTAAATATCACAGCATAAAAGGTGGGATGTCATTAATTATAATTTCATTGCACTTAACAGATATTGGACTTCAGGTTGAAACTTTTCGCCTTTATTTTACCTGATTAGCACGGTATGGGGGGGGGGGAGCGGTAGGAGGATAGAAGGATCTGATTGGCTTAGACGGAATATGACGCACCACAAATGAGCCCGCTTCCCTCCCTCCTCTTCCTTCACTTCCTGCAGCGGCAGTGTTGTGCTGCTTTTGGCTTGTAAACATGGCTACTGCTGGAGCAGCTGGAGACGACCTGAGGAAAGAGCTCACATGTGCAATTTGTTTGGACTTCTTCAAAGACCCTGTTATTCTGAAATGCGGCCATAATTTCTGTCGCTTTTGCATTTGTATGCACTGGGATGAAAATGGCGGAGACTACGGGTATCAGTGTCCTCAATGCCGAACGGTGAGTTTGAACATTTGTTTCCTTTACTGTGTTTTTATACAAAATATGTTAGGTACGCTAGTGACAGTATTCATTTGAAGTGTTTATTCGCCAAATCCGAGGGGTTGGTTAACCGTTGGTCCCTGAAGGTGTCATTAGCTACGCAGTGCATTTTGTGGCTGCTGTTGCTATGATAGCTGGCTTTAGCTAGCTCACGCGAAATTAACAGTAGGTTAGTAAGCTGACAATATCAAGCCAACTCTGTGTTTTAGTTAATAATTAGATGTTGCAATCCAAAGTTTAAACGCACTATTATAACATTTATGGTGACTTTGTAATGCTGACCAAATTTCGCGTGAAAGTGGCTTGTGCTTACGGTGCGCTACTAGTGGTTTAGCGGTGTACGCCGATCTCCACAGGGGTATGATTCTCGTGTTCACCAGCACACACCGTTTATTAACGGCAAGTGCCGCGTTAGGCCATTGTCAGACTGTCACACCGGTACCGCCACCGCTACCTGAGGCTTACAAATGAAATGCAATTGAGCAATTTTCCGACACATAACATTGCTGCAGTAAATGTACTTTATATACTTTGTCTTTGTCTCTCTCTCTCTCTGTTGAACACAGTGAACATGCATATATTTGGATGGTTCCAGACCTGTTAATATAATTTAAGTGCCCCATTCCAGGGCGTGGAACTTAGAAGTCCACAAGTTAAATGTAGGAAATAAAAAAAGTCAATAATTGACTTAAACAGATACTGTCGTTGTGCCTATGGTGCCAAAGGGGCAAGTAGCCAATCAAATCAAAAATTAGGTGGAGTTTAATACTTAATCACTTCCTTTTTTGTTGCCGTTTTAATTACCCGTAAAACCACCATTTATACCATACCCTACATTTGTATTCAGATCTTTCATTATTAAGAATTATTAACCCCTGATCTGTGGCAGTTGTATCCATGCCTTCTGGCACGATGATGGTGAACATGCAAGCTTTATATTTTGCAACATGCCATGTTTTTAGATTGTAATATTTGAACACATTTCACTAATAAAAGCTGCTAAAATGGCTAAAAATATTGCTTGGTTAGTTGGCTTCAAGTTTCTGTCATGGATTAATTGACAGATGGCCTTGCTAGCAATGGCAATGCTAGCTAAGGCTAGCCTAAATTTCAGCTTTTGGTACATTGCCAAGGATGTATGGAGTTACTGTCATCAAAAGCATCACACATGTCCCAACAGCAGAACAGACAAGAGATCCTTACTATTCTTTTTTAGTAGTATGTTGTACTAGATAGTGTAGATAGCACTAGATAGTCTTTAAGGTCAAAAATGTATATATAAAGTTGTAATTTCCAGCAGTACATAAAACTCTCATTCACCTTAGATTTGCTTATCCATCACTGGTGTGACCCTCTGACAATGGCCCACAACTTTGTATTGGTACCTGCCTGTAGGAAACTGAATGTGTTGCTGAACCGCAAGTGGCATACCATCAGCCACTTTTCAGACTGCAAATTTCTGCATCATTCTTAGTTTCTTTCTTTGTCCTCTCAGGTGTTTAACAAGAGGAGCTTCACAAAAAACTACCTGGTGCAGAACCTGGTGGCGAAACTGGATGATCTGGAGTGCCTGGGGTCTTGTCCTACACAAGCTAAGCCGGTTAAAGTAGATGGAAAATGTGAACAACATGGAGAAGAGCTGAAATTATACTGTCAGACTGATAAGAGGCCCATCTGTGTTGTCTGCAGGGAATCAAGAGCACACAGGTTAGTCATTTTATAGGTATACACTTTTAGGTTTAGCAATTAGTTTGTCCTGAAAAGCTAATCCTCTTTAGCAAATTCATCATCATTGTCACTTTCATGGTTAAGAATCAGGACAGGTTGTAACTGATTATTAGTCATTGAGAATGCTCAGGTCAAGTTGCCAGTGTAGACTTTGGCAGTTAAATGAATCTGTAAAAATGCATGAGACTTAATGTCCATGAAATGGAGCCCAAGCTGAAAACATGCCATATTAACGTTGCATTGAAGTGCATTATGACCTGCAGTATTCTCTGATCTTTTGCACTTTACTATTGCCATGTTTCTGAACCTGCAGCAATATTGCTATTATAATAATTACACAAACAGCATAATTTTTAGCTTCAATAACCCAAATTCCTTCTGCTTTTTAAAAGTATTTTATTACATCTGTTTGCTCCAAAAATGTTTTTGTCTCATCTTTTTGTCTGATTCCATTACAAATCGGCAACAGCAGGACAAGCAGCTGTTGATGCACGTACTGGATTTTGAGAGGGCTGCATGTGCCTCTTAATCACTTCAGAATGTAGAATCACAAACTTAAATGTTAAAGACGTCAGTATGAGGGTTGTAGAAAAATAACACAGGCAATGATTTTTCTCAGCGAAGTTCAGCAACACAGCCGAAGGTACAGAAGGTACAGTAATGGCACATAATATTGGAACAGTCACAGCTGTTTTAAAAGGGAAAAAAATGCATTGAATGACTAAAAAGTGACATGGGTGTTGCCAGGTAGATGGACTGGCCTGCAACATCAGTGAATTATCTAATAGGCATAATGTTGTTGAGCTCTCTCTTTACTAGGCCATGGCTCTATATGCTCAGATTGCGATAGTGTAGTATTTGCTAAAACGCATTTTTCCATGTGTGTCCATTCTGTCCAGTGCATAAATAGACATGTTGCTAACTTTTGTATCAAACTTTGATTGTATTTTCCAAGTGGTCAAGTCCAAATTATTTGCTGGGGAACAATCTGCTACTCCACAGGGGAGCCAGAATCATTCTCATCTTAAACTTACTTTTTGTAGGAGTAGATGGTGCCTAAATCTTGTAAGTAAAAAGGGAGAATGTGCCTAATTATTTCAAGGTATTTTCCTTTGTGAAAATTTTGCCGAGTTGACTATTTGAAATTACTGCAATATGACTTCAACCTATTAGCTGATCATGTATATACCAGAAACATGTATGCATTCCATTGCCAATGTATTGTAGCTACTCTTACTGTCTGTGACTAGTTAAAGACTGTGGTAAAGATGGTGGCAATATTTTCCAGAGCAGGGGACATGCAGTATCACTCCACAAGCTCATACGGACAATTCCAGCAGTTTTAGCAAATGTCAGAGCAGTGAAATTTTGGGTGAATTCATTGCAACAGTGCTAATTTTGTTTGCACCTTTTTTTTAACATTAATCAAATTAAACCTTATGTAAGGAAGGACTTCCTAAATCAAGCTCCCACAGTTTGTTAAAATGTATCTTATTACTGGTATCATTTTAAGTGCATCAAAGGTATGTCTTGGCCATAAATAGTGGTACGTTTTTATGAGTTTAGCACAGTTTAGTAGTAGCATGAGGACGAAGAAGACTGCAAACAAATATGTGTTCTTTTTTCTGCTTTTCTGATCTCTTACATGGAAGGAAAGGCATTCAGCAGTGGTTGTTAGATGTCAAGGATACACAAGAAACACACAGAATGTAATGTTTGTTTACAAGAAAGCTCCACAAAGCACTTTAAAGTGTTTCATGGTGGTGCTGTGACAAATAGCTCTGTAAACCACTAACGGCCTCATCATTTGTTTTACTGTCGTTTCAGACACCATGATGTAGCACCAGTGCCTGAAGTTGTGAATGATATGAAGGCAAGTATAGATGTGCAACTCCACGGTGGATCAGTTAGTTTATTTGTTACCAGGACATTACAGATTGCATGGCATTGGCCACATGCCTTGGTTTATACAAAATATTAGCTTTTTGTGAGATCATAATTAATAATGACCTCTTTTCTTCTGGGCATGTTGTACATTTTTGTTACAGATGGAGTTAAAACTGAGGCTAATGGAGCTCAACTGGCAGAAATCTCAGTGTGTAAAAGTTATAACAGCAGATGACCGCACCAAAAGTGAAGTCCGGGTATGGGATGGACATTTTTTTTTTTATTACATTTTTGCAGGCAAAGTGGTCTCTCAAGATAACAACCTTCTCAAACTTTCCAATTTCCTTCCATTTTGTAATGAAGTATACGCTGCACTGGAATGTTAACATTGAACTTGCACATCATTTTCACTTTTTATCAAATCCTTCATTCCAATTCCCTCAACTTCTCTGGTCTAGTTGAAGAAACAGAGACTCAAGGAGAAGATCGAAGCAGATGTTGGTGCCTTGGTCCAGTTCTTGCTGGATGAGAGGGACTCCCTGCTTGAGAGCCTAGATGCCGAGGAAGTTGCCACCATGGCCGTCATAGACGACAATATGAAGATTGTGGAGACAGAGGTGGCTGCTGTGGACAAAGCAATAGCTAATATCCACAATCACATCAGTGGGAAAACTAGCTTTGAGGTCAGTCTAACATCAGCCTTGTATTTAAGAGGCGATTCACCTCTAAAATCATACCTCTGCTAGAGCTTCATACTAATAAATGGGTAACTCTTTCTGTAGTCTGTTAGGCTCATGTAAAGAGTGCACTTAATTGATTTATTTTTCAAAATATATCCCTGAAATGTCAGATGGGACCTTGCATAGCACTTCAAAAACACATTGTGAAACCTGTTTTGTGTTGTGTTTGGATTAAAACCACCACTGACTGAAGGTTTTACAAAAAGCTCTTGAGAGTGAAAGATGAAATGTGTTTAAGAGTTAAATAAAATATGCTTTTTTTTTTTTTATTCTTTCAACAGAGCCTTGCTGAGACATTCAATGAGTAAGTATTCTATAGTTTATGTAATATAGAGCTCTAAAAATCCAATCTTACAATGATTTTTAAAAACATGTTTTATTTTCTTTCAGAGTCATCCATTGTAAACCTTTCACATCTCTCGAGACGGTTAATTGTCAGACTGAGTTTACAGACTTCTCAGGGCCTTTCCAGCTTATCATGTGGAAGAAGATGATGCACGTGTTACATACCAGTGAGTTTATGCTACACACAAAGTATGCATTGATGGGCTGAAGCAGTATATCCAGGTTTCACAGTATATTATAGTATGAATATTGATGGTTAACATGAACACTTGCTTATTTATGATAGTGAATTCTAGAGCGTTGGAAAAAATGACATTTATTTCATTTTAAATGTTTTAAATATCTTTATTAAAGCTTACTTACTTTGCAGCAATGAATGTCAAATACAGTTCTTTCTGCTTATTAAACTAATCTCTTTCCATCTTCCTCCGTAGTGCCTCAGAACCTCACCTTAGACCCAGACACAGCTCACCCAAACCTGGTCATCTCAGACTTTGACACAAAAGTGGAGGAGGGCCGTGTCCGTAACCAGGAGCCAGACCTGCCAGGACGCTTCACTCGGTTCTGTGGTGTCCTTGCTACAGCCCAGTATGCCAGCGGCCAGCACTACTGGGAGGTGGATGTGAAGGACAAAGGTGTCTGGTACCTGGGAGTCACCACTGAATGCAGCAACAGGAAGGGCTTCGTCAGCCTTACTCCCTCTGCAGGGTACTGGAGCCTGTGCCTGCAGGACCGGCTATATGCCAATGGAGAGGACGGGCGAATCCCTGTTGCTGACTACTGGAACTCTCCACGGGTCGGCGTCTACCTGGACTATGATAACGGCCGTCTTAGTTTCTATGATGCTGTCACAATGAAGAGACTGTATATGTTTGACACCTGCTTTGAAGAGCCTGTGTACCCTTTCTTCAGCCCAGGAAAGAATGATCCTGGCAGCAGGCTGCAGATATGCCACTATTACTGAGAGAGCTCTAATGGGTGAATTTGGCTATCTGAACTAATGTATGCCAGTGTTTTCAGATTTGCTGTTGGCAAGGTTTTGTCTCACTGACCAGGCTGGAGTGCCAGGGCAATGTTGACCCTCAGATCCATGTACTGTATGCGTCTGAGCTGTTACTTGTTGGGTCTTACTGGTGTTCAAAAAATAAGGGTTACACTGAATAAGAAATACCAGGTGTCTCGTCACACTTTGGTTGTAATGAAGAGTTGCATTTTATTTCTCTCATTCTTTTCTTTATTCTGAGGTTGAACATTTGACATTTGTATCTTTCAACCTAGACACACACTGTAGGCTTAGACCCCCGACAACTGTGGCTGGGGCTTTGGAGAGGTGCTTTGCTGTCTGTATCACTGTGTCTGCTGGGATGCAGATGCCTCAGATGCTCCTGTTGATCAGAGCATGTACAGCTCTTATCCCATTAGTAACTGCTATGCCATACTATTGTACATCTACCTACGTTTTTTGCCAGGCAGGGTCTGTGCTGTTGCCTTGTTGGGTTATCACATTGATAGCTGTTGACAGCTTCAATCCCCTTATTTGTTTAAGACTGAGGAACAGTCAGTGCTGATAGTTTTCAGAATTATTTGACTCAAATTGACCAGCTTGTACTGGGATTTCAGCTCTCAGGCAGTGGTTAGACTTCCACGGATGAGTGGCTTGGGTTGTTGTATGGTGGATGTCACTGCCAGCACAGATAATTTTATCACCGTCTTTTTAGAAATCTTTTTTTTTTTCTTTTTAAGTATTCTGTACATTGTTAAGAGTTTTGGACTTTGGAATTTCCTCTGTGTCACATTTTGCAGCTTTTTATGTGAGCAGTGATACTGATGGCATGAAGTCATGCCTTTTTTTTTTTTTCATGGAGATATCTTAAAAATTTCAAACATTGTATCAGGCCTGAAAACGAGCAGGTATAAGACAGCAAACAGTTTTCAAATATTATAATGGCTAAAAAGCTTTACAGCCATGCGTCCACATACTGTATGTTTGCCGCCTAATGGACGAACCTTTAGTCGTGTTTTCACTTAAAAAGACATTCCATCATGAACTGTCAGGGCTCACATGGACTTTGCTTAAATGATATCCTGTGTAATGCTGGAAGTTTCATCATCTTCTTGTTACATCTTGTTTGCGTTTTGCAGCATTTCTTTAGTTGTATTCTTATTAACCCTGCTTCAGATGAATTGCTAGTTTTCGAGTTGGTCCCGGTGCTTAAGTCCGTCCTGACATTTTTAGCTTTATTATCCAACTCATCCAATATTAATGTTGTTTTTATTTTTTTTAAATGTAAAAATACATGTATTTGCACAATTATATATATTTTTCCTTTTTAAAAAAATGTATGATTTCATGTTCTTTCTCATGAGATTATATTCTTTGGGTTTACGTTTGCTTGTGCAGTTCCCCACTGATCTACAAGTGGGATGATTGCCATCTTACAGGCTCATGCATTTTTTTTTTTCATTACAATCACAATTTTTTTATTTTTTTTTTTTTTAAATGGTCAAGAAGAAACATTTAACAGCATGATCAGTGATGAGTATTTGAGACTGGCTGGTATGGACAGCCAATCTCTCAATTCTTGTTTTTCAGTTAACTTTAGACATCTGAGGTGTTCATGTGTTAGGACTGAATAACTCTGTGCTCTTTAACGTTTGCGTGTTTGCTGATAAATGTTTTGTCTAAGCTTGTATACCTCATGTAGTAACAATACATACTTTCAAATTCTGAATTTCAGTCATGTATTCACCTTTTTGGACTGTCCTGATAAGTGTGACATGCAAAAAAATCTTGGTAGTCCCTGTTTGTGGCCCTTTCACCTGCTATAAATGTGCTTAGTGTTTGACAGACTTTTCATGAAGATTAAAAGAGGGGGAAAAAGACTTGTGTTTTGTTTCTTTTAAAGAAGCTAATCGTGTATGTGTCTGTCTGTGAGAGAGAATTCCAGCAGATGGTGTACATTTAAGTGTACTACTGGCTTCTGATTTGTTTTTAAAACCGAATTTGTTTGCCCATGAGGACAGTGGCAGATGCTGTTAGCCAATTGTGTGATAATACAAGAATTTGAATTGATGAAATTAGACATGTTCAAGATTCTCAACACTGTCATTAGGACCACATTTGTTTTTTTTGTTCTTTGCATCATCAAATAATTGAACAATTCCCTCTACCGTCTTATCAAACTGAGTTTGACAGATGCATTGGCTTTTTTTCACATCTGAATAACCAAGATCTTGACATTTTATTAAGCAAGTTCCCAGTAAGGTCTCCCATGTTTACATCCAAACCTGGTAACGCAAAAGGAACTGACTGTTTGCTTTTCTGGTCTGACATCCTCATTTAACTATCTGAGACAGTTTGGTGTTGCTGATTCAGTTATCATACTGCTAGAACATTCAAGGAGGAGGTGAGAAAAAAGAGCCATCTCCATGTCCTCCTCCTGCTTTGCTAATGACTCAGTAGCGGCTTTTTTGTTGTCTGCAGAAATGTGGTTTTAATGTTGGGCCTTATAAATAGTTGACCATACAATGTGATAAAAATACATGAATGATATCTCTGCTCATTAGACTGATTTAAACTGCGTGTAAGCTGCACGACTGGCGGCCTGGCACTACACAGTGTAGGAGACAACTTGGTATCCATGGCAACACCTAGGCTCTTGCTCAACAGAGGACAAGAAATACAGTTCAGCATTACCATGAGCACTAATGTGTTGTGTAGGGTCCTTGTGTGACCCTACACAACAGATCCTGAAATTTACTCTTGCTGTAAAGTTTGGAGTCTCTGAAGACATTTTTCAAATGAAAAAGCTGTTTTTGTAGTAACACGCAATATCTTGAAAATAACTTAAAATATGATCACCAGAATTGTTCTCAGAATAGCTAATCTCAGTTGGAGGGTGACAAGGACACCTTGATTTCTAATATGCCAAAGAACACAATTAACATTAATTAAAATAACATTTGTAAAAAAAAAAAAAAACCCAGAACACTTGCACAAGAGTTTATAGTGTCATTCTTTAATATTTACAATCATACCTTTGCCTTGCTTACATAAATGTAGTGATTACTTCTTGTAAGACTGGCCTGTAGTAGTATACAGTAGGCTTCACAAGGTGGTTGATGGTAGTGTTTCATTTATGTGCTTTCTTTAGTTCACACAGACATGGGGAGGTCAGTTACAGGTAACAGACATAAACGAACATAACACATGCGTCCAATTAATGGAGGAGGGGAGGTCAACTTAATCTGTGATTACCGAGTTCTCCAAAGAAATGCGAAAATGCAGATAGAAAGACAGGCCAAAGTACAGATCAGTCATCGGAGACAGAGTTTATTCTTAAAACACAAGTGAAAAACTTTCTGTGTCACTGCATTTTAGCTGGTGTTTTGTTCCTCAATGAGCCACGCAGAAAACCTCCAGAACACTGAACCACCGAGCATGTGAATACAAATGTGCATGATAAAGGTGCTTGTCAGCTACAACAAGAATATGATTGTAATATATAGTACACTTCTTGATTATGTTAAATGATAATTATACACAGAGGCATATATTACTCTTGCAAACTATATAACTCTTATAATATTTGTATTTTGTGCAATGTTCAACAACAACTTACAACAAATACGTTTTGGCAGAAGGAAAAGTTACTGTTTAACTGGATGTGAGCGCTGGAAAAAGGCGAATGAGAAAGAGAGAAAGCGGCTTTCAGTGCTACGAGTTACATTGAGGCCTATGTACAACAATGTTTGGCAAAGAGGAGACAGCTCAAACTGCACCAATTAGAAAAATAATTTGTAGAACAAATCATGTAGAAAATAAAATAAAAAATAAATTAAGTCCTTTGAAAAAATAAAACACAGCAAATAATGTGTTTACAACTTTGTTCCGTTGATGTTTGCAAGTCATTCAGTTGGTTACTACTTGGCATGACGTTCTACTGTGTTAATATATGTTCCAGTGTTGAGATCCTTGATTCATTAAGTGCTGGAGTAAGTAGGCTATATAGTGAAATAACATGGACACTAATCCATATATACACCTAAATATGCATATGTACAACTATATATATATATATATATAATATATATATATAAGATATATATATATATATATTCATTTATACTCGTATCTAAAACCTAATGGGTTGTAGATATGAATACACAAAAGTGCAAGAACTAGTGGGATTAGATAGAAGAAGTTTGTTTTGGTTGATAGAAGAGAAAAACTATCTGGAAGGGACCAAGAGCTGGTTCAGATGTTTCATTCAAAAACATTTGTTGTGCTTCTTGATGCTTGTCTTTGGGTACCAAAAACAAAAACAAAACTTGCATATTACTCATCATATGACCAAAAGGAAGAAAGAATCCACATCCATGTGCAGGGATCTTGACTGCTACGGTGCAGAATGAGAATAACAACACATTCCTGTCCGTGTGTGTCCTGTTGCGTTTGCTGATGAGAAATTGAAGGCAGTGACGTTGGGGTCGTGGTTTGTTTTTTTGGAGCACACTGACATGCGACAGTGTTTGAGCAAAGGCCTGAGCATTGTTCAGTCACAAAGCATCATTTTCTCACTGGGAAACACATACTTGTAGATCTCTGTGTCTGTGTCTCACTTTGTTTGCTGGTTAATGGGAGTGTTGCCCATCTGCCTTTCCAGAAAAATTGCAGTGTATCACCAACTTCAGACTATCTACTGGTGAGGTCCCACTTGTGAGAGATAGAGCTAACACGCCTTGTTCCAGAAGTTCATTTTAAGTTCAGTTTCCCATTTGGGGTATTTTGCTTAGGAATACAGAAGCCTTTAGAGTTTAGTGTAGACAGTTTAGAGAGGAAAATATCTAAAATCTGTTTCTTTTGCTCTGAATATTAGATCCTCCAAAGTATGTACATATAATTTGAAAATAAATGAATGTGTTGAACCTGTGGGCACTCTAAAACGTGCAGGCATGTTGCAGCTCTATAACCACAAGCGGTATGTGACATTAACTTGTCTAAGCAGGGGTTTTGTCGGCAATGTCCTCCCTCAGCCTACTGCAGATATCTGTAAACCTTAAAGCAGTGGTTGCCAGAATCGGCAACAGCAACATGTCCATCTGAGGTGAGGGCGAGGCCCTGGGGGCCATACAGTGGGTCTGCTGAGGTGTTAATGTAAGATAAGAAGGAGCCCGTGCTGTCAAACACCTGAAAAGAAAAGAAAACACAAAGGTTTATGTTTATTTTTCAACAGACAACAGTTTTAGCGACAACACAATTCTCAAAGATTCTTAGAGTTGCTACATGAAGAAAGATCTAATTGTACTTTTTATCATAAAATGCTCTTTTCCATAGCATTTAATGACTTTATTTAACACAACTCCAGTGTTTTGCCTGTCCTGAAAAAACTAAACTTCAAGTGTTAAAGTTGTGAAAGTTGATTGTTGACTGAAGATAGCCTGTCTCACCTGTATCCTGCTGTTACCCCAGTCAGCTACAATGATGTTTCCGTTGGCGTCCACAGCCACACCAGTAGGAGCATTGAACTGGCCATTGCCTTCACCATGAGAGCCAAATTTGAACAAGAATTCACCGTCTGCACTGTACACCTAGGACAAAAAGTCAGTAAACACACATAAGTTCTGTACATCTCCATGTTAACGTTCATTGACATATGACTATCATAAAAATAGAGCAAATATGCCTGTATCTTTGTGAAATAATACTACATTAAGGTAATTTAAATTTAAAGGTAATTTAACCTTTGGGTGCAGAACAAATTATGTCTTACCTTCACAGAGTGATTGTGAAAATCTGTCACGATAATTTCATTCTTGTTGTTCACTGCAACAAAGTGGGGACCTAGATAGGGAAAGAGAGGCAGCAGGTTATTGTGGAAGTAAATATTGTGAAGCTATACATGGAATCACCATTGCATTATTCCCTTTACTGTTCGTAGGCTGACTAAACACTGACTATAACCAGTTGTGCTTAATGCTGCAATTACAAAACCTAGTTTAGTATGCCTGGTCCAGTTTGGCTGGAACAGTTTGATAATGATGATTTCATGCATTAATAATTATTTTCCTCTTTCTTCACAATGTCAAAACAGTGCTGAAATGCTACAACAGATTATATTACACTATGTGCACAGACTATATAATACTCAAACCTCTGACATTCAGTCTCTTTACTTTGTTGTCTCAGATACACATGGTTACACTGATGGTTTACAAAAAATGTATCATGGTTTGCTATTTATGAGAAGTGAAAGCTTATTGGCTGGATTACCCATTAATGAGCTGTCATCACACTGATTGTCTTTGTTAGTTTCATGGCATTGGATTTGGAGCAGTGAAAATCATTCACACTGATCCTTTCATAGCCATTTACACAAAAAAAGAACATAATGGATGTGACAAAATGTTCATTATTGTAATAGTGAGTGATTATTACAACGTGCGTGTGCTTGTATATCTCTGTTTATTATTGTACAGGCACAGCTTCAACCAACAATTTGTCAACACTCTGAGTTTTCAGGAGGTCAGACACATAATCAGGGAATCGGGTTAGACAGAGGGCACCGCACTGTGGGATTAAGGTTGCAGCAAGGCCACACTTAGTACTTACTGAAAACTGAGCCAGATTTATTTAAGTTTGGGCCAAGTTTTTCTGGATTGAAAAACAGGAGGAAGAACAGAAAGAAAGAAAAATAGGTTGTCAGAGATAAAGGATAAGCAAAGAAGAAAATAGAGTAGAGTGGTCAGCACAGGCGCAGTCTGTGTGTGTGGGGACGGGGGGGCAGAAGGTCACTGCATTGCCTGTGGCTTTCCCTACAGGCTTATATTTTTAGACAGAATGTAACATGTGATGTGATGCATTGATCAATGCTCAGAAATAGAATGAGAGCACAATCATATAATGTTGTTTTTTCTCAAACTGGTTGCTAAGAACACACCATCTCACCTGCAAACTGTCTGTCAGATGTCCCCCTGCCCCCAAACTTAGTCACAAGCTTCCCATTGGATTGAAAGATGAAGACACAGCAGGCCTTGTTGTCCACAGTGATGATGTGTCCATTCTTATCTACAGCCACACCCTTAGGACCCATCAGCCGACCTGCACCGATCTTATTCTGTGGGGGACAAAGACAAAGAGGACTTGGATAAAAGCCTTACAAAACTGAGACTTTGAAATTATTATTTAAACAAGCTGCTAGATGCTAATGCCAGAGAAGATTTTTCACAATTTTTTCATTTTACATAACATTATTATTGAGAGGCTATGAGATCTCACCTTAAATTTGCCATCAGAGGAGAAGATGCTGACCCATCGATTGTCATAGTCGGCCACCACAATGTCACCGTTCATGTCCACAGTGACGCCTGTCGGTCTCTGCAGCTGTCCCGGAGACCTACCTCTAACACCAAAGCGCATCTTGAACTGGCCATCATTGGAGAATACCTGTAATAAGTTTCATCAAAGAGCTCCTTTTGAGTGAAGTTCGTCACAAGCTGCAGCAGTATTTGTTCTCCTCTGTGTGACCACACACGTTTGAACTTACATACACTTTCCTCTCTGCGTGTCTGTCTCACCTGTATGCACTGGTTGTTGCTGTCAGCCACCACAACTCTGCCGTTACTAGAGGCTGAGATTCCCTGCAGATTTGTGAACTCCCCTTTTTCTCTGCCCCGGGTACCTAACAAATAAACAGTAACACACTCAATAAATGTGCTATTTGATATTTTCACCTTTGTGTCAGTGTGTAATTCATTTTCTTAGAGGCAAAGTATGGCAACTAATTTTGGCTTTCATTCTCACATAGCCTCTCTATGAATTAAATATTACTTATTTACTTATTCCATTTATTACTGTCTAAGACCAATGATATTGATGAGAAGGGACAGAAGATCTGACAGAAGTGTTCTCATTCTTGTATGTGCTGATGTACTTAATGCAGAGCTCAGGCCTTTAATATATTGTTAATTCGATAAAGAAAAGATCTTTTGTTGCTCTGAAAACCTCATGTCAGCTCATGCCAGTACAGTTCAAAAATGGATTTCTTATTTGTTGTTAATGAGATAAAACATGCAAAACAACTGACAGGCCTTTACCACTATGATGCAGGTCTACATGTACTTGGTTTGACTGGTATGTAGTGTATGTAGTTTCATTCTCTGGATGGGGCATCTGTCTTACCCACTCTGTAGATGAGCTCATCCTCTATGGGGTTCTCCTTTTTCTTGGTGGTGCTGTACATGCTAGATGGCCGTCGTACTGCTTTCTGCCGTATGTGGCCCCCAGTCCCACTGGGAGACTTCACCCTCCTCTTCACATCATCCGGAGATTGTGGCACATCTGAGGGCTTGACCGCCCGCAGGCGAAACGGACTGCCACGTATCGGCTGGCCATACAGCAACAGAGCGAATGAGTACTCTCCCTCAGAACGGACGGTGTAGCCCACCTCATACGTCCCATTCTTATTGTCTGAGATCTCTGTCTCCGCAGCACGACTCCCGTCAGCCGACGTTATCTCTGCCTTTAAAATAGCATTTCCTGTCCGCACCAACTCCCCATCCTGCAGATAAAAGTGAATGATTCAATTTCAAACCAAAATAAATCTTGTTCAAGCACTATGCACATGGTTGCATTTTCATAGGGAGGATGTTCTTCAGACACACAACCGGCTCCTAACAGATTTGTTTTTGATTACAATAATCCCTATTAATTGCACTGGTGACCACCATAGAATAACTTCTTGCAAGTGAATAACAAGATAAAAAAATATCATGTGATGTGAATGGGAATGAAATTCTACATCGAAATATGTAACACAGGAAAATAAACACATTTTTCAGCAGATCAAAGCAAAAGCAAATGTTCCATCAAGAGTTCATTCAACAGACCAATCAAACAGCAGGCTAATTAATTTAAAGACAGTACTTTGTCTTTTGTTGTCACAGTAATTGTGTGGTGCTGCCCAGTTGCTGCATGGCGGAGGCCCTCTCCTGTGGCGACAGAGGTGTGAGCCACAGCGGCTGTGGTGAGGAGAACACCCAGGTTCTGAATGGAGCGACGCAGCCCTTCAGTCTCCACCTGGAGCAGATGGCACATACATAATACAGTCTTCCCCCACTGTTAAATCCTAATTATAATGCCATTTGATAACAACAAATAAACAAAAAATAATGCAGGAAAACTCAAACAATGCTACCTCCTGACACTGCTGAAAGAAATTTAATTTAGCAAAAAAGTCTAGTATCTTTTATGTCAGGACTGAGTGGGTGGAGAACAAAACAGAGGTAAAAGGAAGGAATATTGGGCTTGTCAGGGAACCAGATGGACCCAAGCTAAAGTAGGACAGGCTTTAAAACACCAACATTTGAACCAGAATAAACAACAGTCGACACCCACCTGACAATCCAGGTGTGCGTTCTGATGTGGCCTCTCTGGGAAGTCATGTCTGGCCAGCGCTGTTACCCGCTCACTCATCTGCTTTTGAACCAGCAGCACCTACACTTGCAAGAGGCACAAATTGTAACCTAAAGCATTCTACTGTGTCTTTTAATTAAAAAAAAAAAAGCACACAGAAAAAAACCAACCTCAACATATTTGATTGCTGACTACAATGTGCACTGTAACCTTTGTTAGTCTGCATGTACAAATGACAATCTGCCAGCCCACCTCAGTAGCACTCCCATGGCTGAGAGCCTGCTCTGTAAAGCTGCAACTGCTCTGGATGTGTTCCTTCCCCTGCAGGAGAGATGAAAGCTGGGCCTGCAGGACCTACACACAGGTAAGTGGAAGATAAGGAAAAAGGGTCACAAAAGAGCAAGAGGAAGAGAGAAGAGAGAGGAAGAGTGGAAAAACCAACATCATGAAGCCAGCAGGCTGTAGTGTGTTGACAGGAAGGTGACAGGTCATGTTCAGCTACCTGTTCGTGAAACACCTGTGTGTGTGTGTGTTGGCACATCAGATGTAAGTGTACGCGCATGAACTGTATACATGTGAATGTGTGCAGCTTAACCAACCTTCTGCTTAGCGCTGCAGATGTTCTCCAGGTCTGTAATGAGAGCCGTCTTGCGCTGGTGCAGCGCTCGTTCCAGCTCTTCAAATGTACTGTTAATCTCTTCCACCGCCTCAGTCTTCCTTTCGTTCAACTGGCGAGAGATCTCACTCACCAGCTCGATGGCAGCTGTTAGCTGAGGGAGTCTGCAAGTTTAATTCAGTTGTATTATGGAAACAAAAAAGAGTTAAAAAAAAGAGTTCTAATGTATGCTGCTACAAAAAATATCATTGTTTATTATAAAAGACCCTGTGCCACTATCCTCAGTACTATGTTTTGACATGCCAGACTTGTCTCTGTTAAATCTGGGCCAAAAGCTTAAGCCTCCAGACACCTGATGTGAAGAAAATATTCTGAAAGTCTTATAAAAGTATCAAGCCCCCACCTGCTGCGTATGGCATCTAGCTGTGTCTTCAGCACAGCCTTGTGCTGTTCTACCACGTCCCGCAGAGGAACAGTCACATGCTCCCGGTGCTCACCCTCCGTACAGTCCAGACACATGGCTGTCTCACACGACTCGCAGTAAAACTCCATCACCTGCAGAGGGAGACAAACTAGGTTTAAAAAAAGCTCATTCCCTCTTGCTGGTATGTAACCAGTAATTAAGGAATTTAAGACTCGGTTCCTTGTTCATTGTCGCTGAAAATAAAGGAGTTAGGGCAATTTTAGTGAGGTGATGACTGGGCTGAGGCATCATTCAAAGAGCTTCCCACCTTTCCCTCATGGTTTGGGCAGCAGAGGGGCTTCCCTGCAGCTGCAGCACTGACTGATTCCAGGACACTGCAGGCCTCCGGCCGCGAGCACTCTGGGTCTCGTTGAAGGACCTGGTCAAAAATAATTCAAAGGCTGTTTTTTAATAAGCAAGTTTCATGTAGTTTTATCCTTCTGAGCACCCTCCATTCAATAGGTTTCTTCCCTATGCCCCGATGCTAACTTTAATCATCGCCCTTACATGCCTGATGGAAACCATATAACCTTTAATCTTAAAAACAAACCCTAAACAAGAGTCTGTGGGGGAAGTACAGACTGTCCAGAATTACCTCATTTGACAGAAATGTCTTCCCTCTCTCCAACACCAAGAGTGGATCACACAAAAACAACAGAACAGGAACACTCACAGACTCTCCGTCAGACTCTCACGTACTGACTGTAATGGTTTTAAACAATCTTTGCTTCATCATTAACCTCATAACTGCTTTCATCTGGACTTTGTCTTTTTTGTTACATGCAATCTGTGTCTAACCTGAAGAAGAAAAGGGATTAAGAGCCAAACCTCCATGAGATTGGTGATGAAGAAGTTGTTCTGCAGTGCACAAACTCCTTTCTCTGGCAGGATGGATGTCTGCCGGCAAACTGGGCACGAGAGCGTCAGAGACTCTGGGGGAATGTAGTTCTGGAGACAACTGGAGGGAGGCAACAGATGAGAAAAGCAAGAATTAGAGTATCAAAACTACCCAATCTCTTGCACTGTTCTGTGTATAATCATTAGTCACATTCAATATACCAACAGCCAGGAAGAAGAGGAAGACACTAGAGAGAGAGAGAGCGAGAGGGAGAGAGCGAGAGGGAGAGGGAGAGGGAGAGCTGTCCCTTATCACGGTAATTGAGAGACAGTGCCTAAATAGTGCTGCTGTCACAACAAATAGGGGAAAAGTGTGAATCCAAGTCAATAGGCAGGACTCACAGCCTGAGGAGAAAACACGCACACTCTCTCTTTGAGTAAGTGAATCTCTGGCAAACTAGTTGGCCAAACACAAAAGAGACAGAAGACATTAAGCATGTGCGGCATGTTTTTTTCTGCTTCTGCATGTGCATGCGTGCATGTGTGTGCATGTCAGGAGGTTTTGGATTGTGGCCTAGCCTGATCCTGGCAGCAGTCACACATCAATCCCACTGGCCCCTAAAGGCTGAGGATGTTTTGCAGGTTCTGTTGCCCTTAGGATCACAATCTATTTAACATTAGACCAATTCCACAGTCAGCAAAGTTTGGCCGCAATATGCAGATCACACCACATTCATGGCCTACAGGCATCCAGGCATGTGATGTACGACTGTTTTCAGCTTCTGTTATCACTAACTCGGTTGTTAATTAAGAAACCTGAGGTCAGTGTCAGGGATGAATCTCTGTTGTTGTACACAAGGATGTCTGGCAGCTGCTTCGGCTGCATGCTAACACCTTTCTATTTAATTTATGACACCACACAGGCTTGACTCAACCCAGCCCTAGTACGCTGCAGTAGTGAGCTTTTGAGAACAAGGGAGGGCTTTAACAAAAGTGCCTGTCTACCTACTGCTGTGTCAACACCACTGAAATGCTCTGAGGCCTGGGTAAATTACTGTTGCTTTGTCTGACACACAACCAGCTGGGGAGCACGGGCTCAAACAGTTATGTGGTGAAAAGGGCTGTGATGGTTATTTTCCATATTGTGAGAGTGACCTAGTCAATTTGTGCCAACTTGAAAAATGAGTTTAAAAAAAAATCATTATCACATTTTTGTACAATAACAATAAAAAACATCATATTTTTATTCACCGTGATATAAAACAGGGCAAAGCAGCAAGTCTAATAAAAGATTAATTGATAACAAAAACCATCATTGATCCATCTTCTATCAATTGCTTGATTAATTAATTGCTTTCTCAGATGTCATTCATTTTGGCCTAATTTGAAAAACTAACAAAACCTGAAACGATACCACAGTCCCAATCTCTGAATAGTGAGCACAGAATTAAGATATTAAGAGCTGGTGCTCTTTGCAGACCCAGTGAGATATAATCACAAGAAAATTAGAAGTGACACAATACCACAAAACAAACTTTGCCCAGCATGGGGGTGCCAGCTCAGCCCTAAAACCCCTAAAACTACATCAACCCACACAGCATTAAAACATCTGCCTGGCAACATCATGTATAGCTCCAGACAAAAATCTGTTCACCTCAGCATGGCTCCAGATCACATGCCATCCAGTTAAACCGGGGATTAAACTTGCCCTCCAGTGGGCAAATGCCCCTCACACTGCATGGAAAATGGATTCATCAAATACTTTGTGAGGTTGATCAAAACTACTACATAAATATTTGACCGATCATATAGTAGGTTTTAGAGGTATCCCAGTCTGAAACATAATCCCAGCTATCTTCTGTACCTCCTAACATACCTCCCTCGTCATTCTCCATCCTCCCACCCTGACCCACAACAAGCTTTCCAAATGCCTCCTCTGCATTGCTCGCACGAAAAGGCCCCTGTAAGTATCGCCTGAGGGGGTGTCATCTTTCTGAGGAAATGTAGATTGAGGAATTGCAATTGTGTCTTCAAACAATGAGCCTTTTCTCAGTGTGCCATCCCTGATGCTGAGGAATGCACTTATCCCGGTGGAGCCCGTGAGGAGAGACGCTCTGAGCTGTTTAATTGTGGGTAGGGATTTGCAATAGATGAGGTTTCTCTATTAGGGGACATGTAAACATGACAAGAATTGTTCAGTAATAGGATGGGAGGATGAGTGCAGGCAGGGAAGGAGCCAAAGTAAAAAGTATGCTGTCACACCTTCTTTACATGGCTTGAAATGGGTCCGTGTAGCAGATGGTGTGAAGAGACTTGGGTTTGTGTCAGGTTTAGCTTGAGGGAAGTGTAGGTAATTAGGACTTTTGCCAGTTGTCATTGAAGGAGAGAGGAGAAATGCTAGTTACCTCTCACAGAAGGTGTGCAGACAGGGCAGGACCTTGGGGTTGCGGTAGTGATCCAGGCAGATGCTGCAGACCAGAAATTGCTTGTCTATCTGACGCACCACAGGGCTGGTGCTCCCAGCCTCACGCTTCGCCATGGCAGAGGACATTTAAAGCCACAGACAATGACAGCAGTTAACCTGCAGAGAGACAAAGATAAATGCATTTAACATGTACCTGTACTTTGGATATAAAAGCTTTTCCAGAGAGTGTCACTTTCAGGGGCGCCTACTGCTCAGCAAACTTATCACAAGAGGTACCAGGAACTGAAGTAACAAAGCTGTTTAATTCCTTGATTAGTACAAAAAGTGTGTCCATTGTTACAGTGTTTTTTCTAGGTTAATACCAGACAAAAGCCAGCTGTAAGAGAACTGTGAAACACAAGCACACACCAGTCCTGACTGTACAGACAGCAGCAGATGTAGACAAACCAGTATGTAACACATCTCAGCTGACACCAAAGCAGGAAAATAAAAGAAACTAGAGGAGCCTGTTAGTACAAATAATGCATTAAAACAAGCCTTACTGGCCTCACAGGTACACAGAAGCATTCTAAAAATACACACTCTACACACTATTACACGGGACCTACTATTACAGTTACATGCACGCCCACATAGTAACACACACAGCTTTCCTGCTATTTGTGTTTGTCATTCTGACTATATTTATAAGTGACTGGTGAGGTCTCACTACTGCCAGACCTTGTTTTGGTTCATACTATAACCTATGACATTCATCTTGTATCTGAATTAAACCACACTGTGAAATTTAAAATGAATTAACCGATCAGTCAGTTATTTTTAATCACATGCGTACACACATGACACAAGAGGTTTACAGTACACAAGTAAAAGAAGAGATTGATTTGCAGGTAAAAAATAAACCTAGTGTGATTACAGTGTGTTGGTCTGTTATCAAATGATTGCTCTAGCAGTTCAGTTTAATTGTTGTGTGTAATCCTTTTTTTGGTGGCTGGTCAAAACATTCCATGCTGGCGCTGATTTAAACTACATATAGAATACATACTGAACATGCATTTTGATTCACACACAAATCCAATTGTCACAATGAGACAATTTAAACTCACAGCAAAACTGCGAGGTGACCAGAACAGAGAAGCCTCCATAGGCATTACATAATCTCATCCCTTATAAAGATACAGCTGCAAGGTATGGATATTCTACCTAGCAACACAAACCAGTGTTGATTCCAGTGTGGCCCATTTTCACATTTATCAGCGCAAGCCCAAACATATATGGCATAATAATTACAGTGGTATGTTAAAGATGCTACTGCAGCACATTCCCTTTGCTATGCACCTAGAGTGTAAGTAAAGTGGGAAGCTCGTGTGTAAACGACAGAAAAACATCCAGTCTGAATTACAAAACACATACTGTTTGCAGTGATGAACGTGACAAGAGAGCATGACGACTGCATTTGTTGGAAAACAATTTCATCATGGCCTACGCCTTCAAATGATCACCTTTGACAAATCTGCCGCATGCCTTTTTTATATCCATGTTGCTAACTGACTCCAGCAATGTAGTCCAGTTAAATTTTCTCAGTAGGTCAACACTTGTATTATTCATGTATCAGACACAGATATGCACTCATGCTCATACAAATTGCAGGGATGAGCGAATAGCAGCATGTGTCCCAAACAAACATTACTGGCCTTGTGATGTACAGTAGTTATGAACATTGCACACTCAATGGCAGGGACACACACACTTATATATATGTATATATAAAAAAAACAAAAACAAAACACACGCACAAATAATAATCATCATCCCCCACCAGACTCCCCCCCCCCGTCTGCACATCTGTCACTGCTGGATCTAATGCAGCACTCAATCCCCTATGTCCCATCTCTGCTCATGTCCTATTGTCAGCTGTTGCCCACTGCATGCGCACACACACATTTACACTCACACACACACAGTGGATCCACTCTCTAGACTGGGAGGGGACAGGTCACATCTTTAAGCTGTCAGCTGTGAGAACGACATGTCACACACTGGTTAGGGACAGGCAGGGTGTTTGATGGAAATGAATACTGGTAAGTGGCTTATGTTTTGTCTAAATCTAAATATGCATTGTTCTCTAAAAATCCGGCACTTATAACTGGCACTTCAAGAGTATCCAGTTGTCTTTGCTGAATCCTGATGAAAAGAAGCTTGAATGTCTCCTGATAGAAAGTAGAACTAAAGAGGGATCAACCACAGGATGTGCTGCACACTTGAGTACAGTTCTCACACTTCTCTGTCATCCTCCTTCTGTACTAGAACACACTGATACTAATATCATCTGTAATGACGTCTGTCTAAATTTAGACACATGTATTAGTGGGTAGGCGAGGAAGCAATGACAGTGAAACTAAAATAAGACCAAGGGTCTTAGGACTGCTGAGGAGTGAAGAGCCGGCTGTCCATTTGTTTATGGTTGGTTTTATTCTGAAACATATTGTTTATAGGGTGGATCGCAGTAAAAGACTGCAGTAAAAGCAAAGTTAAATGCTTTTTCAAGCAACTTTTTCAAAAGCTAAATTAATTTAACTTCTCCTTTGAATTTACACTTTAGCTAAAGCCCCAATTGCATTTTACAAAGTTCTTGCCTGCTTCATCTTTATTATCAGATTGAAACATTTGATGCATTAATGCGGCAACAACAGTGGCAGTCATGTATGCATGCACATGAGTAGGAGGGCACTTGCGTGCATGTCTACAGTTACATGCATTCAACTGACTGTGTTTGACACAGTCCCAAATTCATTCATGCCCACTTAAACTTCTGAGTACGATATGATGTTTAGTTTTGATGCTCTAAAGTAACCATGACCATTTAACTTGACAGGCTTGGCAAGTTAAAAAAGTGTACGTTCACATTTTGAGCTCTGCAGTTAAAAGGCAGCAGGGTGAGATAAAACCAAGCCCAGGCAGGACTGCAGGAAGCTTCAAAATCTGATCTATGAGAGGCAACATCCTGCAGAGAGTTGTCAACTAATACCATCAAAATGAAATGTGTTATAATTCTTCTGGTTATTACATGTCCAGTAATAACAGCAGTAATGTTGCTGTTGACCTTAGCCTGACTAATTCCCCAAACTCTAAGGATTACAGTGTTTGCATGTGTAACCAATTGTTTGTGTGTGCACATGTGTATTTAAGTGCATGTGTGCGACGTGTGTGTGTGTGTGTGTGTGTGTGTGTGTGTGTGTGTGTGTGTGACAACAAGCTAACAGCCGTTGAGTTAACACACAATGAGACTATTCACTGCTGGCTTTACTGAATACAAAAGTAACATTTAGCTTTGTCTCATTCAGGACTGAAACCCCTGCTATTTCTCTACTGTATAATAGGATCCTCACACCTCATGTGTATCTCTTATAACACACACGTGAAAATGACGTGGGGGGGGGCAGGCTAGACAGGAAATTTAACATCTTTATCCCAGTTAAATGAGAGGGCAAGGAAAAGAGATGAAGAGACAGAGGGTTCAACAGGAAAGAGTGAATACAGCAAAAGTATTAGCCCCTCTGCTCACTGCTCATTGTCATACACCTGTACAGCACTGATGAATATGTGCTGGCAGCTTGGACAAACAGACAAACTCACACACTTCTCTCTGGTAACAGTTGAGCTGATATTGTCAAGTCATACATGCGCACATGCATGTACTTGAGGACAAACACACACAAAGTTGACAGAAAGACTATTGTACCTACTGTCAGAAGTGTGGAGTAGACCAGTCTAGAAGGCTCCATGGCAGCTCTGTGTTAAGTCAGAGCAACATTCAAAAATCAGCTCACACCCTGACTCACACATGAATGCCTACCTCCCTCCCTCACCTCTCCCCCATGGCCCTGCTGACCACTCTTCCTTTTCCCTTTTCCTTCTCTCGTGTTTTCCTTTTCCGTGCAGCACACGCACACTGAAAAAGGCTGAACAAGGATGACAACAGAGGGTGGGACTGTAAAATTAAAGTCCCTCCTACTGTCTGTGCTGTTTACAAGTGTGAGCGGACTGGGTACCCTCCTACTGCCGTGCTCTGATTGGCCGGGAAGCTTAAACTAGCAGGGATGAGGGATTGCATCATAGGCCAACAATTCGTGCTGGCCACAGGGAGTAAGAGGTGAAGACTGAAACAGAGAAGAGAAAAAGTCCAACTATCAAGGCTGGAAAGACGACAAACTTGAAGGAACATATTGCACAGAAGGCTTTTAACTGCTGTGTGGTTATTTAATTTGTGTGTAATGTTGTGATTACTCAAAACTATGATTAGTTTCTAGTTAACAGTCAGAAACAGCAGCTGACGACTGACAACCGTCTCAACATTTGGATCATCTGGCCTCCAGTTACAGTTATGAAGAAATACGTCACTACTTAGCAAGCCAAGTGCACACAAACACCATGCACACACTCACACACACTCACTCACACAAAGAAAAGCCAAACAAAACATAGTTATATAATTCATGATGTCACCTAAACTTGAAATGAGAATTTGGAACATATGCCTCTCTGTCTAGGATTATAGTATCAAATTACACACATGCAAGGATTAAGAAAGGCCCCTAAAACTGAAAAGGGGATTATCATTTTGAATTTCAAGTAAAATATCTTGTCACTGGGTGATTTTTGCTCCCAATCCCTTAAACGCCCCTTCCGTATGATGTGGTCAGAGTTTAATCTGCAGCAGGAAGGTGACGATTCTGTGGCAAAAAAAACACCACTCTACAATTAATCTGTACGGATTTAGTCCAGCCATCTCTTCTCCCCAGCTTCCGACTCTGCCTCCTCCACGCCCACGCACACCTTTCCAAAAAATCCCATCATCCTAAACTCACAGGCCAGACTGCTGTGGTGGGCGTGACAGGAAGTGGAGGATAAGAGGATGAAAATACCACTCAGAGAATGACATCAGTAGCTGTCTGCGGCAAATTAGATGTGACCCCTGCCTCCCATACAAACTACTGTGGCGCTGTTTTGGATGTTTTTTATATGGCTGCAGCCTTGTAAGCATGTCCACTGATTTAAGTAGGAAGTTGAAAACTTTTTATACCTTAAACAGGCATGTAATGCCTGGTCAACATGACAGTAAAAATTTCAAGATCTGATGCTGGCTCTTTCCATATTCCCACAAACATACCACCGCTGGAAAGAACCACTCTAATAGGATGTCTTGGTCTCATGCTCCACAGTAAGTAATTAGACAGAGGCTATCTGACATGAGCAATATACCAAATGCAGCACTACAGCGTGGGCAGCCCTTTAAAGAAGACTGTCATCCCCGCAGTGAGCACTCCGCAGCATTATTGGTTTACCGCCGTGCTTTCTGCTGAATCGGCAGTTTTATCAGAATATACGACTCCTGCAGTTATTAAACAAGAGGAAGATGAACCACTGGTGGCACCTGCAATGAGTCTCCTGAAACTAGAACACATACTATAATGGGAGTACTTGATGCAGAGAAAGACTATAGATAATGAGAAATGAAAAAGGTAATTGTAAGTGTTAGATTACAATATTTAATAAATATGCTTTATACCAAAACAATACAATTTTCCTTTTTATTCATACAAGTGGTGGGTCCAAAGTCCATTTATTGCTCTGAGGAGCTTGAGTGTGAGCTAAATGGTAGAAGCAAACACACTGTGGGAGTTAACTCTGCACCTTGAGCAACATCAACTACTCAAAGAAACCGTTGTGCCCCAGGGTCAGAGAGAGGCAGAACAACAACATTACTGATAGTAATGATAGTGATGTTCTCCAACAACCCAACAAGAGAGTCCCCGCCCTGTTACATTTCTTATTCTGTGCCTTGTGGAAGTCACACGACAAATAATGTGACAAGAAAGGTTCTGTGAGAGTGAGTAACAAGGGTTAGGGTTCTGCTGTGCTGCAGTTGCAGCCAATAACGCGTCTACAATCAGTGGTGCACACCCGATGCCTTTTTTTTTTTTTTTTTTGGCTTGATCTTGTGTGTTTATTTATTTATTTTCTAGATGCGGTGTCCTCCTGCCTCTGCCTGCTGTGCTCTGAGACCTCCTGATAGGTTTGCAAAGGGAAAGAAAATGAGAAAGATAGCGAGGAGGAGAAAGAGGTGAAGGGGCCTCAAAATGAGAGGGATGAGGATGAGGATGAGGAACAGGAGACTCAGATGTATATACGGTACATTCACACAGACACACACTGAGCAAGGGGGTTATTGTGTAACAGAGCATGATCCTGATATCTATGTTCTACCATGATGGTGTTAGAGTCTGACAGCTCCAGGCCTGACACCATCGCTAACACACACACACACACACACACACACACACACACACACACAGAGTCAGCTGTTTCAATCTTAGTCATACTATAGCCCACCTCCCTCCATTCCTCCTGCTCATGTTACACTAATCATATACAAAGACACACAATCACAACTCAGTAAGAATGTTTAAACCTTAATGTGGTCCTTATGAACACGCAAGTACAATTACACAGTCATAGCTAATAGATGGCGCGTACGGAGCAGCCTGCGTAACCCTTGTTAGTATGCTCGGCAAGCCTCCATTCTCCTGCACAGTCCAGTCTTAAGCCGTCACATACATATATTTCTATATATAGAGCTATCAGTTCTCATCCCCTTCACACCACTGGCAGGCACGTGCTCTGAGCTGCACACACACTGCAAAAAAGCGCAGGGAACCTCAAATGACCAGCATAGTAATGACTCAGAAACACTTGAGAAAGATGTGCATGATAAACATTTACATGAGCTTTCCCCCACACTTTCCCCAATATATGTGATACACATATTACACATCTGCGATTTATTTGTACACTCATTCTTGTATGCTTATTAAAGGTTTAGCATCCCAAAGCACTGCTGTCATATCCTCGGGGTTATTTTGTCTTTAATGGTTGCAAGCATGCGTGATTATATGCAAATATAAGAATGGAAGAAAAAGATTGACCTGCATTACGTTGGCATAATCACTAATATGGTTTGTTTTTGATGAAAGAATTATCAGAATTATCAACATGTGTCCCAGGTTTTCTATATAAATATGCCAATACATCATAAATGCATCACACAGAGGCATTATATGGATAAGTAGCATTTTAAACTATGCACATACCCCCATAAGGAAGAGGCTTGTTATTAGCAGGTCATAGTAAACACGCACGTTCACAGTGCATGCAAATCACCGATTGATTGATGGGTTGTAAAGAAAACACTGAGGCTTCCTTTCAAATACTGTGGCAGCTACCCAGCTGTCTTTACACCACAGCTGGCCTCAGGGAAAGCAGGTGTGTGAGCACAAATTGTGTGCCAAGCACACCAATTCACACAAACATCCTTTGCTTTACATCCACCCAAAACAGACCAAGTCAATTATTAAGATCACATCAAAAAAATATCTGTGTAGTAGTATAGTGTAGAAAATTTTTTTTAAAAAAAGTAGTAAAAGTAACTCATAGATGTAAGCAACTCAAGTATTAATATTTTAATCCCAAACACTTTTAAACTAAACCACAAACAAAATGTGTTTCTGTGACCACTGCAATCATGAATCCATTTCATCTCTGCTCATTTTCACTCTGTTGCAAACAGAACTTCATCAAGAGAGTCTTGACATGAATAACATCAAGGCAGACATCAGAACAGCAGCTCGACTCCACTGAGCCTTGAGAAATAGATACACGAGCGTCTCAGAGATGGAGATACGGGCTCCTTTACATCTCGATGTAGAGCCAGTGTGTGCACAGTCTCACACTGTTGCAACCTCTTCATATGGGACCAAATTTAGGAAAAAAAATCATTTTTTTCTTTTTTGCTTTCATTTGTACTGAATTATGAATATCAAACACATGACAGTAACATTAATTATTCTTGCATGTGTGTTTCATGTTTGAAAATAAGCAGAATTTGTATGGGCTGCTACAAGCCTGTAAACACAGTATAAGCATAACAAATAACTAATTATATAATCCACATTTTAAAGTCTGCATTTAAATATTTTGGAGTTTAATACATTCAGAGGGGATATTACACGATGCACATACTTCTCACCTTCTTCCTGATCCTACCCAACCCTCTCCCAGCAGAGAGAATTATTTCAAATAAAGAGGAGCATGTGCCACAGGGTAGAGGAGCTGATCCTGAAATAATTTGTTTCTTTAAATAACTGAGGGAATAGACGCCTTCAGCTAAACATATATTAACATAAAGAGCTAGAAGTCACATGGCGTAATAGAAACCAAGCCACAATGATGTTTCAGGTTGGTTGAAGTTTAACAGACCCTGTGTCTGCGTGAGTGTGTATCACTTCAGGTACGTGGGAAGTTCAGATGTTTGTCATCATCTGGATTCTTTTAGAAAAAAAAAAAAGAGGTCAAAATGTGGTTTATGTAAGAGCCACATATCCAGAAAACATGCACAACAATCACAACAGTGGTATAAAAGCACTCAGTCATGGACATTTCACTCACATGCCCCTCACATCACAGAAAAACACACACACAAAAATCAAACAAGCGAAGGATATTATAGATTAAATATGTTTTGTTTTTGTGTAACATGACCTAGAGGTTTGGTTTGCCTCACTCATTGTGGCTGTAAGGAGCAGAAGAGCCTGCCTCAGTTTGAACATCTGCTAGTTTTTGGCCTTTTTTCCCCCCGCTCATTTTAATCAGACATCACGAAAACTCCCCATGATCGAATCGCAAATGTGCATTACAGCTCGGATTCCTAACAGGGTGGAAATTCATTTACTTAAGGGGATTAGAAATTCCATCATTTGTTCGTCATGCTGATAGGTCAGCAGATTTATGATTTGCACGTCTCTCAACCTCTGCACATTAACCAGGAGGCTTAAACCGCACTCCTGGTGAACAAAATAACAGAAACTCCTTCCAATATAATGCAATTCAGTCCGACAAAGCCTTGAAATGACCACAAAGTGGAATCAACACCTCTCTGACATCACGTCAACACAAACTGAATACCAAAGGAAGGGTATTTTCAGGACTGTATTACACTTGATTGTATAAGTGCTCCTTTTTTATATAATAAAACACACACATATTTGTCAGTGTGCTGGAAACACCAAAGTGCTGCTTCAGTTGCAGAGCAGAAAAAACTGGGTGGCCTGTCTGCTGACTAACATGTTACAACACACACACATTTATTATGTATAGTCTTTTGGCAAGGATGATGTAGTGGATGACAAATATCGAGGAGTGGTACCTTCTTTGCACTGTCCACACACAGCAGGGCTGACTGGCATAAGCGTGGCTAAAATTATCAGCTCGCCTGATCTGAGCCAAGCTGGGTAGGAATGTGTCACAGGAACCGCCTGTATCAACATATTAACACACGGCTCACACTCCAGCACGCAAGCACACATGAGCACACCACACAGGCACACAGGTGCACACAAGTCAGTGCTGCAGAAGCATGCGAATGGGAAAAAAAGAAATGAACACAGACAGAAATCAGGATTTCCCCCTACACAGACACTGACAGAGTTCAGTTGGAGGGCTTCACAGATCAAATCTGTTGCTTTTCTCTTTGGCGTAACTGCACTTGCAGCTTGGTGGCAGGGTTTATTTTTATTTACAAAGCTTTGATTAAAGCTGATTACAAGTGGTTTTACAATTTTGATCCCAGAACAGCGTTCAGACACAAAGTGCGCCAACACGTCGTCATTAATCCACATTAAATAACCGAAAAACGTTTCCTGTTCATCTAACCTTCTCTGCCCTGTGGATTTGTGAATGCATTGCTTGCATTGCTATAGCCTTAGTCACACTATCTTATGTACTCAGCCAAATTCTGGCAAAAACTATGAATTGCTGTTTTCTCCATTGTGAAAAGTTATGACCAACAGCCATCACCACAGCCTCCATTCTGTAATTTCTAGTCTTAGGAAAGTGTGGTGGGCAGACAGGATCATTATTTTTCCATATTAAAAGAAAAGGAAAGATTTAGTGTAAATGCCGCTTGACCTACATGCAGTGTAGGCAGAGCGTACGTGTCCTTCAGAATGTAATGAACCAACACATGACTGGTTCAAGGATTACCATCAAGACAGTGAACACAGGAACATCAATAGTACACTGTTTTAACACATCAGTGAGTCTAACTAATTCATTCTTCTGCTGTATTTGATGAATTGAAGCATTGAATCACCATTTCTGTATCATCAGATAATGTATGAATAGAAAACAGGCAACAGTCTCCCTGGTCCCTGGAAAATCCTGTGTCCAAATGACTAAAATGATCATTTCTTGCAATTATATAACACTAGTGTGAAAACAGTGGCATTTTTGATTAAAATAAGAAAGACAAACCTTTCGTAAGCATAACAATGACATGAGGCCATAGGTTTGCACATAAAATTTAAGGTAGTATCTCCTAAGAACTCGGCAAGTAGTGCCATTAAATGAATTGGGGTTTACAGATTTTATTATTGGAAAATCTGCCTGAAAATTAATAAATAAAATGCTTCCACCAAATTTAATAATGGACCAAACTGGGTAAAACAGGAGTGTTTTATTGCTGACGTGATATGAAATGCTCAAGAAATGGCACAATATGGCCAGTGCTATTACTGAGCCTCCCTGAGGGATCTGTCTAAATATATCCAACATGACATGACTGCATCTCTGAGCTCAGTCTCTAAGCTTTCACCACATGGCTCTCCCCCAACAATACAAAGTAAATATGGTTGAAAAAGATTCGGAAAAACGTGAATGCCCTCAGCTGAATTGCAAACATGCCACTCATTTCTATGCCATGTATAAACATACACCAAACATATGAGCACATCTAAGCATATGCAGATGCATTTACTTTGTAACCATACAGGGGACAAGACGAGTGATGTTGAGGTCAGACAACAACTGTGCCTACAGAATCTATTATGATCTTAAATGTCACATTTCTATGTCCCAGAGGTTAAATAAAGTTTGTGCTCCTAAGCTAAATACAAAATGCACACAAACTGAAAAAAACATAAACAGTGTAACTTAAAACCTCTTATGTAAAATTGAATGTACACAGCTGTAACAGCTGTTACAAATTAACATAAATAGAACAAATAATTGGTATGGGCTGCTCAATTTGAAAATCAATGAAAACCAAAATAAAGTTAAAAAATAATTAAAACTATACTGGCCATAACAATTTTACAGCAGAGGGTTTGAACCAATAAACTGACTCTTATAAAATTCCCTGTTGAAGCTGTTAGGTCTCTCAAAGGATCTTCTCTAGCTTTAAGATTTTACTGGCTGTCTCTCTGCAGACTTCACAAAGTTAAAACGTAATGCTCATATTAAAGCTGCATGAAAAAAAAAGAATCATATGTGTGTGTGTGTGTGAGTGTGTGTGTGTGTGTGTGTATATATATATATATATTAGTTTGCACCAATGTTTGCCTGACCATTTAGTGTGCAGGAGAATTCTGTTGCTGTTACCAATGGCAACACAATCACCTTAGAGCTCATCAAATCTGCATGGAGGACGAGGAGAGCGGCACACCTTCACACACACACACATGTTACAACTGTCATAACCAACAGGGTTATTGCTTCAAGTGTCATGTGGTTTGTTGGTTTGTCATGGTGCTAGATGGCACAATTACCTCTCATTCATTTACAGAAAATTTTCAAATACAGTACGTGTGTGTGTATCACAAGAAAAAATGTTTGGATGCAACATTTTATAAATCACAAAGGCAATAAGATAGCAAAAAGTTGGCATGTGCATCAAGTACGCTGATAATCCAAATGTAGAGGTAGCTCTCTGACAATGACAACAGCAACACCAAACAGAAACAAGCCACAGATGTGCTCATGACTGTAATGACACAAACAGGTCTGAAAATCCAGTAGCTACAGTATTGCTAACCACTCAGTTAATCATTGTGTGTGTGGTTAAGTTTACATCCTTGCTCGCCTGACTCTCACCCCTCCCACACAGCTCCGGTGACATTCCTCCCATGCCAGCTGGACATTCCAGTCTCCACTTCCCCCCACAGTGACCAGAGGTGCCCCTGGATCACTATTTCAACCTTTTTAAAAATGTCCTTGTTGAACATCACAGCCTTTTCGCACATACATGTACAAGAGTGCATATCTACAGTGTTTCTTGTGGGTGTTCTCTGCAAAACATGCTTGGGGTTCACTGTCATGTCTCATCTACTTCGTCCTGGTAGATTATAGCAGAAGAACATAGTGTGGCACTGGAGAAAGATAAGGTTTAAAAGCCCATTGTACTGACAGTCTTGCATTAAGGTTGATGGCAAACCATTAACAATTCTATCCAAGGAGTTTTGATAAAAAAATCATTAAAGCTATGGACCTAAGAAGGTTGATGTGGAACAGTATTCTTATTTAAGTGTAGTTAATATTATCAAATTGCACAAAATATTGTGCTTTTTGGTTCCATGCATAAATGTTTTTCAGTAATACAACAGATGACCTCATTCAATGCCAACAAAAAGAAAACATACTGCATCATGCCAAAAATCATTATTTCAAGTGTCCACCCAGCCTCCCCATCACCACACCACCTATGAAGCACAGATAGCTGCAGCCTATCTCTCCACTCATCTATAATCATAGTCAGGTCAGCCTCACAGAGGGTGTCTCATGTACATAAGCAGGAAACATTTTCAGGTTACGCTGCACACTGCAAACCCATCATACGCGAGCAAATGGCCTGCAGCATTAGTTTGCATACAGACAACACAGGATGTCCACCGGTCGGAGAGAGTGTGGGGGGGGGGGGGGGGGGGGCTCGCACCCTCTGCCAAGAGGAGAAGGGTGTGAGGTGGGAATAATGTGGAGGATGAAGGAATGAGCGCTGGCACACAGCAGGGGTGGCATGTAAGAACGAGGATGGGAAGTCTTGGAGGGAAGGGAAGGGAAGGTTTACTTACAGCAGGTTCCTGACAGATGAGAGAGAGGTACAAGGAAGTTTCAGTGCGCTCTCCTCCAGAGGGAGCGATATCCATCCACAAAACCCGACATCGCCAAAGCAAAAAGCACCTCACACAGAGAGTCTGGGGAGGGAGGCAGGAACAGGGTGTGTGTATGTGTGTGTGATTGGGATCTGGCTTTAACGCTTGAATGTGTGTGCTCAAGGGAGGGAAAGCGACTGAGAGAGAGGGAGAGGGAAAGAAAGAGAGAGAATGAGGGAGAGGGAGTGAGAGTGAGTGAGAGAGAGGTAGGCTCATATGAGGCAAGAGATACAGAGAGATCGTACAAGCTGACTGGCTGATGTGAAAATGGGAGGGGGCTGGATTGGCCAATAGGGTAAGGGATGAGCAGAGAGAAGAGGAGATGGCAACAAAGAGACAGAGATTTTTTTTAAACTGCTGCTCTCACTCTTTCCTACCTCTCCTGTCTCCCTCTGTCTCTCTCTTTTGATTGCATTTGTAAAGAGAACATGAGAAACTCAAACTATCAAACTGAAAATTGGTGATGCTTCATATGAGAGAACCAGTCAGTTTGATAGACAGACAAGAAAACCTAGTCGATCACTCTTTCTCTCTATTCCACAAACACAGAGAAAGAATGTAGGTACAGTGAAAGGAACCAGAGGAATAAATGACTGAAGCCTGCTGGGAATAACTAGTGGCTGGAGAGAGTGAAAATGTGGAGCTTAGCTTAAAAGGGAGATGTATTGGTTGATGGAGTGGTGTAGAAAAGGAGAGAGAACATAAGAAAGTGAGTGACAGAGAATTCATTAATAAAGTAAAAGGGGGATTGGGAAAGCAAGGGTAAATAACATTGGCGTCATTGTTTTTATGTTGGCGTCAATGTCATAAGGGCTCTGGTGTTAAACAAGGAAAATGTATGGACAAGAAGATTTGTGACAGAGGTGTCTCTAAGATCTGTGTTAGTGTGTATGGACAGCGGAGGCATGAGCACCATCCTCCTCGCAAGTGTGTGTGGAGTGCCTGTGTGCATGCGCATGGGGGTGGGGTCCAAACCATCTTCCCAGGATTTTGCTGCGGGAGCACCATGTTGCCATGGAGACTGCATCCAGTGCAGCAGAACACGCAGATGGCTGTTCTCTCTCTCGTACTCTCTGAAACAGTCCAGCTTGCCTCTCATCCCTGACCAGCAAATCATAAAAGCTGGTCTCTGTGCAGGTTTAGAAAACCCTCCAGGTACAGACAAGCTTTTGACTCAGCATGCAGGCAGAGAAGAGCGGGCATATTCATCTCCTGTGTTTTAAAGAAACTGCAAAAATATCATTCACCAAAACAGCATCGCCTAGTATATTAATGTGTATACTAGTATATAAGACCCCACTTGTCTTGTTATTTATGCATTAAGTGAAAAATCTAAGCACAGTTCTCTCTTTGTTGTACAAACCAATCATCATTCACCGCAGCCCATGTTGAGTGTGCATGGTCTGCATTTGAATGCAGACTGAGTGGACAATATTATAATGTGACTGCTGGAGCAGAAAAGGTGAAATTAACACACTGTGGTTTAATCAATATCTCTAAATTATATTGGTGTTCCTGATGTTCATTCCCAACATACTGCCGTCAGATTAAATCTCTAAGGCAGACATTTCTTTCAAATCACACCACCATATTATGAAAAAGACTGGAAGAGAATCCAGGTTCATTTCAGTTCATGGTTCAAAACCAATTTATATAATTTCAGTATTTATGCACACAAATGTATCATGAATATAATCACTGAAATGTTATTAAAATGATATAAATGTAAAGAAATGTTTGAGAATTTTGCTACACCCATTTAGCCTGAAATGATCATTTTTAATGTAATTTGACAAATTAAAAAAACAATTTTGGGAATGCAAGATCTATGATGATATATTTCCTTTGAGGAAATATGGTCACACTGAAATGAAGGGAAAATGGTGTGGATTTGGGAATATCAGCAGTAATGTGAAGAATCAATTTGAGGGGATGTGATTCTTTAACTATGCGGGTCCAAGTCTTCATGATACAAGAACTCAAGTTACCTTCTGGTCTTAATGGGTTTGACATTGTGCCACCAATCAGCAGCTGCAGTTACAGCATGCTTTCTATCCTCTCAAAGATCTGTCTTTAGCTGTGCTACTTATGAGAGTGGACTAACAAGTTGATCATGTCTTAGATGGATTTAGGGGTAAATCCATGTGAATGGGGTCACATTAGTTGTGGCAGAGTTGTCTGATTACTGAAATGTGTGGTTGAGGCTAGATGTACTGGATGTATTAGACTTCTTATTCTGTCTACAGACAGCAAGAGTACAAATTATGACTCATATCAAATCTGAGGGCCAGGTTTACTTGACAGGCTTTTGATGTGAACCATTGTGCCCTACACACACACATTTATCAAGAAGATGCATTTATTGGAAGACAGCACAAATATAGGAGAAAAGACATGTTAAGAGTGGATGGAAATACATATTCCCCAGGAATTACTGAGGACGCGCTTTCTGCAACTGTTGTTTTAAAGAGGGCATAAACAGAGCTCAGAAGATCCACAATTAAGGTTGTAGTGACTGAATTAAAATTGCATTAATTATAGACTTATAAATAACCAAAACTGTATTATTAGGAACCAAACTGAAAATGAAGACGTTAGTTATTACTGATTTATTTACTGTGACACAAACATACAGTAGACAGGGAATTTTAATTTGAACTGTAACATTTTTTATTTGCATAGTTAAGTTATTATAAATTTATTTTAGCAGTATGAGAACATTGCTTTGCTTTTCTTAATATTATATCATGGATTTATGAGTAATATTTTGACTGATTGTGCCTATTTTTGCACATTATCACTATGTTATTCTTCTTTGTGATCTCATAGACCACATATACATAGATCCCACTGACAGGAAGATGCATCTCCTTTGCTTGTTAGTGCCCAGCTCCTGTGACCTTAGACAATTGACTTAACCAAAACAACCACAGATGATAAACCCCAACATTACAGTCTGACGCCTGCAAACCCTATTAAGTGGCTTCCTGCTGAAGAGAGTCACGGAAATCCCAGACTGAACCTCATGTTCCCATCTCTACCTGCTACATATTTTGAGTGGGACAGAGGACATCTTTGGTCTCATAAAAGCTGTGAAAACATACAAATTGACAGCTCTGCTATCTGTTCACCTTGCTGGCAACAATGTGACATTTACCCTGCTAATCAATGTGTTCCGCAATGCTCTGACTCCCTGATGCTACAGTCAATCTCAACAGTGTAGACAGAAAACAGCATGCATCCTAATCAGGTGGCTACAGCTGTAGCAGGGAGGACATTAATGTCAGAAGCACTGAGCAACCCTATTTTAAGGTGACTATATATTAAATATAAGGAGTTTTATTTTAATTCAAGAATACTGTGACAGTTCTGGAAGGTACTCTGTTTCAGGCTGGTTATACACCTACCTTTTCTATATGATCAGGGTCAAACAACAGACAAGTAAATGATTTTCACATATTTTGTGTGCACTTACCCATCCATTTTACTATGAACTGGCTGGTCACTTATGAGGGATAGCAGCTGAGTGTCAGTGATTCTCCAGATGCTCCTCTTCTTTTTGCGGAAAGCAGCTGGGACTAAACTGCAAACACGATGCACAAATTTATATTAGTGAAAGGAACAGACAAGGTTGATGGCTCCTGGGTAGGGGACCCTGATCAGGAACACCTATGTCAAATTCATTCTTCATTAACTGCTTGGCTTCAGTCCACATTCAAAGACTGATCATCTCATATCCTATCATCTTTGAGTGGGACAGCAATTATTTCGTGAAGGGTCTTCGTGACTCTGTGCTGATTTTAAAAGCAATAAGTTCGAGAAATTAAACGACAGACCCTGGCGACCGCGCCAGAAACCAAGCAGTGTCTGTTGAATTGCACCATCTAGTGACTGACTGAGGACAAGATCACCTACACCATCCCAACATCGTTACGGAATGCAGTTTACGGGGGCTCACCTTTAGATCCTCTTCCGTCTGAAAATGAAGAGACGCGCGCTACAGTGAAGCTGATGCGCGTAAAAGCAAACTCGCTATGCTGCGCAAAAAACACTTTAGACCTGAAAGCATCTCACATATATAAACTTTATAATAGTACCTGAGAAGCACACTGAGAAGCGTCTTCTGCTTTAAGTTTCTGTAAATATCTAAAACGACGCACAGTTTAAAGGTATAGATACCGCCGCACCTAGAACCACAGAGTGTCTTCCAGCAGTAAGCATGACCTCGTGGCGCAACGGTAGCGCGTCTGACTCCAGATCAGAAGGTTGCGTGTTCAAATCACGTCGGGGTCATTTCTTTGATGACATTATTGCATAATAACTAGTGCTAGGATCTATATGCATAGTAAAAAAAACAAAACAAAACTATACGTTATTGCTAACTTTCGCTTATAGTAGGTAACTGATCCCTGTTACAGAAACTGCCGTACCTCAAACGACATAAGTTTGAATTTATGCATTTAAAAGTATTTCTTGGATGTTTCCTTAAAGCTCGTAAAATGTAATTTTCTAAAATCACATTTTCTGTTGCAGGGTTTACTTTTCCCTTGGATGGCCAACTTCTGAGTGCAAGTTCAGCACTTCCCACCAGTGAGCAGTCCCAGGTTTAACATACACTTCAGTGGTGTTAAGAGACATGTAAAACGCAGCTTTGGAAACACATGCATCACTGCATCACGAGTGGATTCTGTTAACTTTTGTCCTTCCCAACATTCAAATCTGATTTCAACAGTTGTAAACAGTTGAATGCGCATAGCTGCCATGGCGGATTAAGTCTACAGCATAAGCAACCACCACAGATGCCACACAGTGATTTTCTGTCACGTCACTTAAAGAGCAGGAAATTTCACCAGAACTTAAAAAAAAAATAAATAAATACAATTTTCTTCAGTGCTTAATGTTTTAGACTCACAATTTATAAGAATGTAAAAAAATAGATATTTTTACTTAGAGCAAATTTAGTTTACTTGACATCATATCTCACAGCCAATCTATTATTATGCATTCTTGAAATAATGTAACTCTACCTTTTCAGTCCAGCTGCCAGTTCCCAAATTAAAACATATCCAGGACTGTCACAGTACAGGCTTTTCCTTTCATCTGTAAGTCACATTGGCCTTAGTTCTAGTTCCCTTGCATTTCCCCTTCGTGTTTTCTCTGTGTCTTTAAGATACTGGCTCTCTCTTTCCTCTCACATGCTCTTCTCTGCTTAAATGCTTTCTCACAGCACAACTTGTAAGTCTCCCTCCCTCCCTCCCTCCTTCTCTCTCACACTCAGTCCAAGTTTCCCCCACTCCACCTCCTTTCCCTTCTTTATTCATGCCTGTTTCTCACCTTTCACTGGGACACATATACTCTGAACGCACAGTTGATTAGCATAACCCCGGTGAGGGACAGCAGGTCACCCCAAGTCCTCGGGAGTTGACTCACATGAGATGGTCCTTAACAGCACTCAGCGTTCTGTCACAATAGCCCGATTGTACTCTGGAGCTCTCATTTCACATCAAACAGGTCAGTCGCTGCTGACGTAGTGCTCTGCTCCAAGTACCAGACTCTTATCTCTGCCTGTATACAAGACCACACTTTGAGCTTTTGTTTGATTAACATGAAGGAGAGCTTGCATGCTTGCAGCTAAGAGAAAAAGAATATATTGTCACAGAGTAGCCCAATTCCTTAAAAAACAGCCACTCATTTTTCCTAAATTCCTTCTTTTTTTTGATTCATTGTGCTAGTTGATTTGAAATGTCAGGCGTCTGAAAATGTCCCCATTGAGCGCTCGCCAGTGGGAGGGATGGATGTGGGAGGACAACAGAGCAGTCAGAAAGGAGCCTGTATTGAGCAGTTTGTTCAAGAGAGTATTACACTGCAAGAACTCAAATGAAACGGCTGTAAACAAATGCTGTTGCCCAAGTAACACGGCTGAATGTCTCTTTCTCCTCTTTCTGTCCAAAACCCCAGCTACTGCTGAGCAGAGACGTCAGGGTGGTGCAGTGGTGGGGTAGGACAGATCATCTGGAAGCCAAAGGGGAGCTGGCAGCACCCAGTGTGAGTTCACCAACAACACTGTGCCCTGTTTAAATTCTCACTTGAGGACAGCATCAGCTAGGAGTTTAAAATTTTAATGAAAATACTTAATTTACCAATCTGGTAACTGTTATCTCACTGTAAAAGTGTGAGAAGCCTTAAAGTTGAAAGGCTACATCCTCTGCTATCTGAACAACTGCCTCTCAGCCAGACTGACAGAGAGAAGAAATAATAGATGAAGTGAAAGGCAAGTACTGGAAACTGAGCAGGCGTCACTAAGGAGACATTAGCGCATATCCAGACTTTCAAGGATTCAATGAAAAGGGTGGAAAAGGAGCCAAGCCACCCTGAAGAGCAGTAAATAATGAATATTTTGAGTGCATGACCCATATACAAGTAAAGTTAAATAGGTAGAAACCCTTTATTGCACACAAAAAGACAAGAAAGAAAGATACTAATGATCTTTGAACGTGGTTTGACTGCCACAAAATTAAAACCTTCACTGTTCAAAGCAAGTCCTTATTTGCCTTGGTTGTACTGAAGGGTAAAACCATCACAGTAAAAACAATTTAGTCTAAAACACAAAAAATGACAAAGCTTGGTCTCTGTCTCTAAATAAAATTTTTAATCAAGTGTTAGATCCTTTGAAGTTTTGTTCTTCCACATCAGTGGGTTTACTTCTGCCTCCAATGCGTCTGAAAAAGGATATAAGCCCAAAGTTGCTCGCTTGCCCCTCTGCATGATTTTCCAACTTACTGCCAGGCACTGAACAGACTCCTGCTCTTTTCTCTCTTGTGCTTTCTGTCCTTGATCCGGAGGAGTATGAACTTTGAGATATGCTTCTCTGGAATAAGTCTCCCAGCCGGAACAGGGATGCTGGAGATCTCCTGGTTTCAACCATGGAAACTGATCTGAGGATTGGGGCCTGCGACACAGCTCTCTGACTGGGGCACTCAGGAAGAGATGCAGAACCTCCAGATGGAGATGTTGGACTGCCCTGTTTGGAGGAATTGGGAAGATGATTGCCTTCGTCACTCTCCCAGACTCCATCATCAAAGTCATCTCCATCAGACATGGAAGATAGTCTGCGCTGGTATGCTTTTCTGTTTCGTTGGAGGGGGTTTCTTTGGGAGCACGTAAAGGGGCTTAGGATGGTCCATGGGGATCCCACATCCCCATTGTTGGCAAAGAAGAAGTCCCTGGTCCTAGGGCGAGGTGTGTTTGGGGTAGCTGGTGGATCCTGTGCCCTCTCTGACCGACGAGGAGTTCCAGAAACTCTGTCCCCATCAAGACTGCTTCTGCTGTTTTGGTAGCAAAGCACCTTCTGTGTTATCTCACGCATTCTCTCAGCTTCTCTGTTGTTATCAAGTTCTTCCTTCTGCAGTTTGGGCTGTTTCTTCTCAGGCCTCTCTTGTCTTGTATGTGGTGTAGCCTCAGTTTTTTTTACTGATGGAAGGGTCCGAGTAGTACGCTCAGACGGGGATCCTTTGATTGAGGGCATCAAGCTCTTCTTGCATCTGGCTAATCCCTCTGGAGCTGTGGAGAGAAAGCTGTGTAAGGCCAACTCCAAGCTGGAGGAGTCCAGATTGGGCTCAGGTCCAGGGAAGGGAACTGTTGAGCGCCGCTTAGCTGCAATTCGCACACTCTCCTTCCGCTTGCGCCTCTGCTCTGCTGCCTCTCGCTCTCGATTCTCCTACAGCCCCGTAAATAGAGACAATATTAAAATGTGTTGCGGCCACAGTACCCTTGAAATACAAAGCAATGTTATTATTTGGCTATCCTTACCTGTACAGCTGTGTCAAACCGCTTGCAAAATGAATGGAAGATCGAGCAGCACTCCTCCAGTTTGAAGGTAGCTGGGTCTTCACAGAAGTACTCAGCGACAGCATTGCTCACAGCATTTAGCTCCTGTAGAGAGGACTCCACATTGGCAAGCTTGGCGTCAGCCCTCTGAGAAATGACAACATGAAAGGTATACCAAGAGGGATCTGATCTCCAAAATGCATTGCAATGCAGCAACTTTGCTGATTTAAGGTCAAACAATAAAAGGATCATTTTACCAGGAGAAATGTCTCCATTTGTTGTAAGAGGCCCGGCTGTCTGCTGCTGTACAATTTCACTTCCTTGATCTTCTTGACTTCTTTTTCAAAGTCTGATATAACCTCCTCTTTACAAATTCTGTTAGCAACCAAAATTATGCATTGACATGACATACTCCAGGCAATACAAAATTGTGCATCTAACCAATCAGATTCAATATAAAAATGAAAACGATATGACAACATTTGAAGCTACTTTCAGTAAACCAACCATGTTCAGTTAAATTACCAACAAGATTGTCAGTGTACTAATGATAGCCACCTAGATGCCATTCCAATGTGCTCAAGCTGGCTGGGAAAAGTCAGCAACTCTGGGTCAATGTCCTCTGCTTGCTGTGGGTGGAAGAAACAGGAGGAAAGCAAAGAGATGATGCATGATAGTAGATCAGTTTCACAACTGTTTAGGGACATAGCATTATAGTAAGAATTTTGATGATTTCAGTTTTCTTCAGTGAACATCTACCCATTCAAGGGCTACTCCTTACCTTTGCAACATAATGCATGAGGTTCATGCCAGGCTTGTTGGCCTTTGTGTCTGCCAGCTTAAGCAGAGAAGTCATCCTAAAGCCAATGGCATTGGCACTGTATCCACCCTGAACAACAAGTTATGTAAACAGTAATTTCATCCATATAATAAATGCTACTTAAACAGCACCGGAAAGCACGAGAGACAGCTAATACATGATATAGCTGATAAAAACCTAGTTCTTGAAGAAAAATACTAACAGCGTTCATGTAATTTCCAGCTTTTAATACCAGACGAATGACTGAGTGAAGGTCATCACAGTCCAACAGCTCTAAAGGGAGAGGAAAGAAAGAGATGGAGACAGAAAACCTACATTTAAATGTCAAGTAAGCTGGGGAGTGTAAAACAATTGATGCTGGGATCATTGGAAGCTATGGTGGATATGTATGAAATGTTACCATTAGCTCCTTTGGTCATGACGGCAACATAGTTCTTCACTTCCTCCATAAGTGGAAAGAATTCCTCCCTTAGCACCATCGATTTCAGACGTTCCTCATAACTAAAGGGGTAAGACATAACAACAAAACTGCATCTGGAGCTTTCATTTTATTTGTTTATTTGTACATGTTATAAAGCCAGATAATATCTAAATAAGGTCACATCTTCAAACCAAACCAAAAAAAGAAAAACTCATAGAATGCGCAGGTTATGATGTGTTGTGTGTGAAGTTTGTTGTGTGTAAGTGGTGGAATAAATGAAAAATTATACAATAAAAAATTACAATGTAATAAACAAAAAACATCATACACATTTTCAGTATTTCTATAAATAGTGAAGACAAAGAACATTTTTCATCTTCACACTCACCCTGATACTTTGACCAACTGCACCATGAACTTGTCAGCCTCAGGTAACGAAGACAGGTTCCCACTGAATGACAGCAGCTGCTTCACCTGCACATTGACACTATTTTGTTATCGCTACCCTAAAAATTGAATTTGCCAGTTCCAAGTACGCAGTGCAGGTAGCATGACTGACCAAGATTAAGCATTTGGAACAATGAGCATAACATGCTCCCCCCAAATGATCACAGAATCAGCTCTATTTTTTAATCTTCAAAAAAGAAAAGCGTAAAATCTACATATAACTCATATATTATATGCATATATAACTAAAGCAGAAAGAAGAGTGTAGCTGTCATTACCTCACTTTCTTCTGGCAGCAGTTTACAAAGCTCCTTTAGTTTGCCTGTTCCAAACCTGACCAAGTTTCCTTGACAGATATCCTCCACCATCTCTGTCACTGGCCTGCAGAGGGAGACATAAGACAGGAGCAATGAAATGGCACTTGTGCTGCCTGAAGTCCTGCAATAATCAACATAACGCATCAAACATGATTAGTTACGCTAAGTCATGCTTGTTGTCCTTAGACTGGAAAGGTGGCACTGAAGTCACAAAGTCAAGACCTGAAGACACACAATGACCAGCAAGTGCTCCTTCACAGAGGTGTGACGAGTGATCGGAAGTTTATATATTACGCTGTTGTGTTTACAAAGATGTGGCCCAGAGTCAGATATGCTCAAATGTCATTGTGACAAAAACCCCACAAAATCGCTCCACTGCAGTAGCATGAAATAAAATATACACAATCATAAGCACCTTTTGAGATATACAGTCAGCACATTACACTTTACGTCAAACAACTTAACACTGGTATCTTTACAAGTCCAGCAAATGCCTACAAACAGCATAAGTGTACTTTTGACACAGACGAGGCTGACGCAGTTCAGATTTGACTGACATGCTAAAGCAGACATCATTACAGTGCTTGGCTGTTGACACAGTCTGAGGGTGCATTTGGTATTCAAAATGAGAGCTTGGTGAACATTGGACTGAGAGTGACATCATCTTGATAAGGCTCAGACACACAAACTCCACTACTGAGTATAGCAGCTTAAAATTCCTACTGAACTTGAGACCAAAACTAAAAATGCAATCAAACGTCATGACTACATCCAATGGTAAAGTGATGAAGAAACAAGATAAATGTATTTGGTTATTTGGTTATGTTTTTAGAATCTAACACGCCTTGTAATTTTTCAAAATACTTATGTCCATAATTCATCATTGACCAGGTATGAGAAAAAATTCAAGTGGAGTTAGGCCAGAAACAGCTATTTACACAGCATTTCATTTTTTTTAAAGTAATGTGATAAGGATAAAGTATTTTCATATATTTTAGTTGACTGTATATAAATACAGGAAACAACATTATTTTTCACTGTTTTTATGGATTTTGCTCAGCAATGGTCACATGTAAATTCACATTTCAACTTCATTTTGCATTTTCCACACCAGAAACCGCTAATAACTATTATCAGTGTTCAGTAACTGGGAAGCATTAAAACTTTAAATGATGCAGCCATAACAGATGTTAATTTATGAGCTATAGCGAAGAGACAGCATTGGCCATCACTGCCTTGAGGGCCCCAACAGGCGCATAATGTCAGTAGGTACTAAACTGTCTTCCTGTAGCTATTCTAGTGCTTTTTAAGGAATTAATTACTGTAACGCATAGGAAAAAATACAAGAATTACAGTAGCAATCCATCATGGCTCCAAACCTGTGGATGTATCCCTCCTTGCCATCCCCTTTTCTAAATCTCACCTTTTAGGTCATGTTATAATTAGAAACGTGAGTCATAATTGTGAAAAACCCTCTCAAATGATGTTTAAAGAGGCATTTCCATTTATTTGAATACGGTCCGCTGAGATAAAGAGCCTGCTGGTTGGTCAACGGTTAACACAGAGGAAGTGAGTCAAGATCTGTGTTTTTGAGTTTGTGTATGAAGTCAAAGAAAAGTTGTTTTTTTTTTCCTTATTGTGTTTCCACAGCTCTGGTGTGTTCTTCCTCTGAATCATACATTGTTATCTTTTTCTAGAAACTCATTCTCTTTTAGATTTAACGTCAGCAGCCCTTACCTCTTGAAATGTCTCAGGAAGATCCCAATATTCATACTCTTTTTAGAGTCTAGGATAGTGACCTAAACATAAAAGGAACAAACAGCACGAATATTAATAAAAACTTCACCTCTGTACAGCCATATTCACATAAGAACACATGTCTGTACCTAACATTATATTTCACATAATCTTTGAGGAAGCAAAAACACTCCCAACCATGTTTTTACTTCAGCAAGTTCCTCATTGATTACATTAGTGTGGAAGTTTTAAAAAGCAGTTCCTATTCATGTTAAACACTTCCCTAGCTTGTGAATTCTGTGTAACTGTAAAAACATTCAGCAGCCAGTGACTGGAAATCAAACATCATAATATCTTACAAAGTTTCAAAGATAGTCTAAGTGCAACCCCTAAATATTTACCTGAGGCTCCTGTGGACAGAGGTCCGTGCTATCACAGTTCTTTACACCTGTGAACCTTGAATTGCGCAGCGAGGCCCGTTTGTCCACTTGACTGAACAACTCCTCCATGCTCCGAATATCCAGTACGAGGTCTCTCTGAGGCCGCTTAGACGTCCAGACGTTCAATTTACCCAGGACACGCTGGCTGGGGATGGTGTCCCAGTTCAGCTTTTTCATGGAACGCCGTTGGTCATTACGGGAGCCAAAAGGAGCGGGAGGAAGATGAGGAGGAGGAGGGGGAAGAGCAGGAGCAGGAGCGGGTGGTGGTGGTGGTGGTGGTGGTGGTGGAGGAAGAGGTGGTGGTGGTGGTACAGTGGTTACACACATGCTGTCAGGCACAGGAGAAAACGACTGGAGATCTGAATCTTCCCGAGGTTCCGGTGGAGAAGGTGGAGAAGGGTTTTGAGAACAGTTGGGAAGAGAAGCAGATTTTAAAATCAACACTCCCTCCATCTGTATCTCTCAAGTCCAAAAGATGATGGGACAAAATATCCCGCCGTTGCCCACCCTGATCTGAGGAGATACAGAAATAATCATCCATAAAAATCACATTGTTGTAGACAAAATGGTAATTATGTTTTCAATGGATCAGAGACAGTCTGTTTCAAATGTAAGTATTTTGTCACTGTTTCACAGTTACAGGTTAATATTTATCAGAGTAAACACATGCAGCTGGAAATGGCATGGAGACAATTTCATTTTTAAATATGAACATCACAGTTGAGTCGCTAAATATGATCATCAAATACATTATATTTTTGTATCTGTTACTTTGCTGACACCCTAATGTCTGTGACATTTTAGCAAAATCCCTTTAATTTTAATTTGTTTTAAAATTAATTAATTAATTTATTGGCTTCAATTACTTGAAACTGTGAAATGCCAAAGGCAGAGGATGTAGGAGTTTGTCAACACTGTGCCATCACATCTTCACTCACCCTCACATATAAAAAGACATTTTCCCTATTGGTCGACCATCTTCTTCTCTTCCTTTAACTATACAACATACAAATATAACACCACCCCCTTCAATTAGGTTTCTTCCATGTACCTTAATATCTTACATAAATCTTCATAATTTTTTATAATATATCATTCAAAAAATCTCGCTTTTTAATGTTTCTACCTTAAAAGCTAAGTTTAAAGTCTTTCATAACTTAAAAGATACCTTATATTACTTATTAGAGCCCAGTGGTGTATTCGGCGAACATAAAGCGATACATAAACAGACTAAGTTTAATTCTGAGACATGGTTTTACACAGTTTTCTGTTGATATTCGAAGATTACTTTCGAGCAGGGGAACTGTAAAAATTAATGAGCAAACTGAGCGAGACGTAATTTGATTAAATTAAAACACATCTTATTTGGAAGGATATATACGCCGAATATACAAACTGACAGAAGAGACTTCAAATGTTATGTCAAAATATGTCTATGCGCTTTTTAACAAACAAGGCATCATTAGTTTGCCATTATTGAACCAAGTTTCGCTATGAACTCTTAACATACAACCGTGGGCTCACATCCTTACAAATGTTCTTAAAACTCTACAAATCCTCCAGAGCGCACAATAAACAGCAGAGGGGCGTTTAATAGTCTTTAAACTTTCAACAAATCACCACGATATAATTATTTTTACTCACTGTGCTTTCAAGAGGAAGCTAGCTGTCAAATAAACTCTCTCCGTCTTTGCCTCGTGCTCCCGATGACTGGGACGGACAGTGCCTCTCACAAACAGCAGTCGCAGGTGCAGCGCGCGCCTCAACCAATCAGATTCAAGTCAGATTGCAAGTACGGGCACGCCCTTTTGATGGGAGGCTCGGAAATGTTAATTGACAGCCCTTTGACATCTTTGGCTGCTAAAACTTAGTTCAAAACTTCAAATAAGCTTTTGAAATGATCTCTTTTTATAATAAAAGGCAGATGGAACATGTACATTTACAATTATGTGTTACCAGTTTCACAACACAGCTGCACTCTGAAATAAAACAAACAAAAAATCGGCTTTTTGGTAAAAATGTGTGATCCGCTGGTCCTGAAGTATTGGAGGAGAGGTGGTTCAGAAAAAAAAATCAGCAATATTTTAAGGACTTTAGGCAGGGTTTCAGTTGTCTCAACAATGTAACACGAGAACTTAATTGATAAATGTGTGATCGCAATCACAAGGGTAGTTGTCATTTGACTGAATCACTGGTTGCAATTCAAACGCGATGAAAGAGCAAACAGAAAACACAGCCAGAGCATTTGAAAATGTGTACTTTTAATTTTGTTCCCTCGGGGAGGGTTGGGACTTTTCAGGTCTGAGTGAGGAATGAAGGCAGAGTATCACATCAATCCATGACACGACTGCATTTATCATCTTTAAATACCATTATGTGCAATCATTCATACAGTACAACACACCAACTCAGCCTAGAAAACATTGATTGTACACAAATAAAATATCTCATTTTATAAATCTTGGTTCTCTCTCTGCAACAATTTAAGGACTTCTAGTAAGAGTGACTTCAAATGCTTGTTACACTTTTTTTTTCTTTTTTTTTAATTTACTGGAGGTTTCACAACTACGGAACAGAAAAAAATCCTATTGCCATTCATCTTAGTGTACGAGCCAGGAATTTCAAAGGGGCAGGCTGGGAAAAGAGGAGTCACATTTAGTTAATATTGCTGTGTGGTGGTCAAACAGACCAGTAGCTGGCCAGTGAAACTGCAATTTAAGGTCTGACTTTCTCAGCCAGGATAAAATACACCTATTTAACACAGTGACACGAAGGATTTCAGAAAACACAAGCCAAATAAATTATTTAATCCATTTTTGTCATTTCAGCAAATCCACTTCTGTTCAAAATTGTCCTTAAGAGTGCAGCATTAGAAGTAGACCCAAATGTTGGATTCTGCTTCAGCCAGTTTCAGAACGTAAATTGTAAGCATGGCATTATACCAGTCCATGCGAGCTGGGATGCAGAAGGCCAAGAGTAGAGCATCAGTGCATTCACACATATCTGCACGTATACTTTGGATTGCTGCCTGCCATGCAAATACAGAGGAGACAAGAAGCTGGAGGACCATTAACTGATAGAGCTCTACTTTCTGTTACCAGAGGCTCTCATGAGTGAAATTCAGCACAATAAAACATTCATTATCTTCATTGGACTTCCTAGAGGGTTGACACTGGGAAATGCTTTCCATCAGTTAGCATCAGTTAGTTGGGGTTTTTTTGTTTTCTGAGTAAATCAACTGCAGATTTGGTTATCCTGAGCCATGTTTTTAGGTTAGTGTGTCAGTTGTGAAACACTATGAATATCATTCTCACAAACTGAGTAATTTGCACAAACCAAGTTTCAGTGTACGGTATGTTAACTCCAACAGATTAACACGCACAATGAACATAATAAATACAGTGATGAATAACAATTCAACATTACATATGCAGTACCATGCCAATATTTTGTGCTAACACCTCTTAATTGTCAACAGTGGATGATTGTTCACTACCATGATACTAAGACGCTTCAAGGAGATAAAACAAATGAGAAAACATTAGTGTTATCCCATTTTCCAATGACTAACTTACAAGAATTTATGTCAGAATATCAGGATTAGTAATATTAGACAGCTACAGGTAATCTTCAGTGTGAAGAAAGGTAACCATAGATGAATATATTCGGTTTTCCGAGGGCTGAAAGATATGATCCTATATGTCAATGACACATCCTTATTAACTTTAAAAAGACAAAAAAAGACGTAAAACAAAAACACATTTCAATATATTGATGCAAAAACTAAACAGAAATGTAATCAATTCCTTTCAGATACAGTCCATTAAACAATTAAATAATGGAGCGAATGCGCTCTAGTTTGTTGAATCTTAACTGACTGACATGCCCATTAACTCTTCCTCAATCCCAAGTGAGACTGAACCCATCCATGTCACTTGAGCAACCCCATCATCAAATAAACTTCTCTCTCAATTCTCTTTGGGTAAATAAACTTCATTTAGTAAAGACCCAAGCCAGCATGACTTTGGGAAACTGTGGCAGTGTTCCTTAAAATGATCGTTGCATATACAAGTTAAAGTCAAAGGAATTTTCAGATTACGACTGAAATCTGTAGCATTTTCTGACAATTACAGACCAAGTAGTGCAGTACCTGGAGTCTATAACATGAGCACACATTGCCCAAACAGTATACTGTCCTTCACTCTGAGGCAAAGGACAAAATAAAAAGAGATGACAGTCAATTATAAGATGACAATTAAGCAAAAAACTAAACTAAACACAACATTGTGTTTCTTTTTGAAGCTACAAACAATCATAGAATATTTATTTTAACAGTGAAACAGTACTTAATTTAAGATGTACATTGATTTTGAAATGTCTGGACATTCCTATCCAGTGTACCATACAAATCCCCTTCATGTGTAGTTTGAAATCCTTGTCTGAACTTATCTTTCTTCCCTGGAGGCCACGTGTTCATTTAGTACATTAGCTCGTATATAAGGAGGCACACTAGGAGAGCGATAAGGTCTGGAAGAGTTTTGATGTAGTGTTTGGTCACATTTGAGTGTGGTTTTTACCTTTTATCATCTGTCTGTCTGTTACTAAGATGGTGTGTGTGGTTAAAGTTAAACTCAGAGCACTGGGAGCACTTGAGGAGTACAATAATGGCCATGAACATGACTAGTACAAGGTCACACAGCAAAACTGATGAGACAGAAGGGGCATCGAGTCAAATAGAAGGGGGATGGGAGGAGAGATGAACAGTTTCTCTGGGAACAAAGCACAAAGAGAAGGTTAGAGTGAAAAAAGGAAGTTGGGAAGAGGCACTAAAAGCCCCCAGACTGTTCATTAAACTGGCCACTTGGTTTCCTGCTGCATTTAGCCCATTCATCACTAATACCCTGCATTTCATTTGTCCAAACAAGCCACCACTCATCTCTTATCTTCATCCACCCATTTATCTGCACGTGTTTCCCTCTGCAGTGGTCCTCTGTAAATAGGGGGTTTCAACAGGTAACAGGTGGAGGTGGTTGAGAAGGAGGCTGCAGGAGGTCCACAGACCCTCTCACTGCTCCTCTAACCAGGAGGGCTTGTCGGCTCCCGGGGGCCTCAACTTTATGTTGAACTGCTTCAGCGTCTGCTCCAGCTGCTGCTGGTTGCCAGCAAAGTAGGCCGAGATGGCATTATGGAATAGGAGGAGCTGCTTATGCATCACTTTCACCTAACAGAGAGAGACAAGGGAGTTCAGTGACCACATCAAGTCAAAATTGACAGAGACGACCCCCCCCGCAAGTTTGACTGCTGAACCTGGCTCACTAACCTTATTCTCCTCCAGGAACTTGAGTTTAATGGTGACATCTGAGCGGAGGCGTTCATACTTCTCCTTGTGGATTTGGTACTGCTGCTGTGCAGCATCTATGCGGGCCATGGCGACAGCATCCCTCGGACCCATACTCAGTTCCTCTAGGTCTGACCGGTAGGCATCATACTCCAGTCTGCAGACAAAGAGAGAAGAAAACAATTTCTTATGGTCCTCAAAACCTCACTCATTATTTAAAGAGATGGGACCGGATCATTTCAAGTTCAAACAATTTTTGTTATTTTAATATTAAAGATTATAGTGTAGTACAGTAAAGATTGTTTGCATATTGTGTTTATTGGCAGAAAATTTGAATTTGAACATGGCAGTATGTGAATCAAAATATCCACACAGTCCTGATCAGCTGAGATTCTAAGTTAAGGATTTAAGCATGTTAAATGGGTATGTCATTCTGTTTGTCACCATATTTAGTCATAACCTTTATTGTAAAAAAAAAAAAGTTAAAAAAATATAAAGACTACTTAGTCTTTATATTTATTGAAATATATTTTTTTTAATTTCAATATAGGCATTTCATTTAATGGTATCACAGTGTGCATCATTATAATATCAGTATTTCTGATATTATAATTAATTAAATCGTGTCTATAGCCCTTTTGCAAATCCCTCCAGCCTCTTGGGTGAAAATAATGAATGAATCTACTTCATATCCTACCTGGCATTTTCATACATCTTGATCGTCATCAAGGTGTCCTCCATGGTCTTGTTGACCAGTGTGTTGATGCTGGACACAAAGAAGTTAATGGCACCAAGTAGAGTCTCTCCATTCTTACACAGCAGCTTCTGAGTCTCTGCGTTATAGCCAAACTCATCCTGGTAAGGTTAACACAACAAACAGGAATGTTATTAATGCTTTTAAATATCTACAGGGATCTAACCAGTGCACCCACATCTAGCATTACTCAACTCTAAAGCTGCAAATAAGCATCTAAGAGTAAAGTTCTTAGAAACATCAAATTCAAGGAGACATTTCTGGCCCCATAGTTTGTGACACGGATCAAAGTTGATAACTGGTACAACCACAAGAATTTTTAAAGAAGCTCAAAGTTGAAAAGAGAAAACGTCCTAAATGTGTGAACATGTCTCAGTTGTGCTGCTGTGTTAAAGTGATGTCAGTGATAACTATGTGCTCTCTCAAAAGAACTTTAATTTCTATTTTAGCACAACTTTGTAAAATCAAATACATTTCAATTACTCATGTCTGTTTATGTCAAAAAAAATGAATTGCTTTGATTTTATTTCCTCAAATTCACTTCTATTCCTCAACTTTCAAGAATTTTCAGGGACCCATGGGAGTCCTGTAAGGCACAGCTACATTAAAAGCAACATGAATACAGTTTGAGGTCTCACCCGTAGCTCTGGAGATTTCTGACTGAGGTCAGCAAATGTGTCACCCAGGGCATGCTGCGTCTGCACCATGTTGTAGAAGTGGTTGGTCAGCGCTCTGGCCAATCGCAGGACATTCTCATATTTCCTTTTTGTGTCTCTCAGCACTTCAATTTGGGCCTCCAGTTCCAGGTCCACAGTCCGGGAACCCCGACCGAAACGCTCCGAGATCATTTGTTTTGTACACTACCACAAAGGAGGAAGGCACAAAGAAACATCAATATTACAACACAACTTTCTGTGACTGTATCACACTACAATAGGATATGGGGGGGGGGGTCGACTTGCTAATCAGTCGACATTACGGAACCTCAGATACCTTGTAAGTGTTGAGACCCCACTTCTTCACTGTTTCTAGTTTTTCCACAGCCACACCACGGGTTGCTTCCTCTGCAGTCATTGATGAGCTGCTGCTGCTGTGGTGCATGTTGGAACCTGAGATAAGATCCCAATGTAGAAACATGAGTATGTTGTTAATAACAAAGAAGCACTTTCAGGTAGGAAACAAGATCAACCCAAGCAAAGAGTGGCAGACATAGACTTCAAGTGCATTAAAACTATGCTGTATTAATACAGAAAGTTTATGAAAACTGTCTGCCATCTTCCAACCCAATTCCACCACCACTAGCCCTTAAACCATCAAGAAACATGCACAAAAAGTGAGATAGGCTTAGCCAGTGAGTAAATAGCAGGAGAATGCACGGAAACAAGCTGGGAAAAAGTACTCCAAAAAAACTACCTAAACATTACAGACAAATTGCTTATACTGAGCAGTGATTACAGGATGTGTAGGGTTACTGATAAAACAGTTATCTGATTCAACATTGTGGGCCCCATGTGAGCATTCTCTTTCCCTCCCCAGTACCTTTATAGTCATTTGATTGGCTCGCTATATGGCAGAAGAATGAATTGCTTGGGGGGACGCTACTTCGGAGAGCCTTCGTACGCAGGTCTGTGACAGTGGGAACGTGGTTGGGTGTGGATGAAGGAATGGTTCAGGGAAGGAATAAATCAGGGTGGGTTATGGGAGCGGGATTTACATTGGGGTTTTTTTCCAGGATCATCATTTAAAATGACAATTGGATATTTAGGGTTTAAACATGAAATAATCATTGTTGAACAAGCGAGTCCCAAATGGTATGATCATTTGGGAGGGGGATTGAGGGGAGGAGCAGGGAGATGCAGATGAGAGACAGGAAAGTAAGACGACAAAAGGAGGAAGAGGAGGATGAGGAGCACGTAGGAGAGAATGATGAAAAGGAGGTGGGGGACAAAGATAGACAAGATGAAAAGACAACATTTAGTGCATGACACTCACTGAACAATGCAGACAAATGAGTGATGATGAAGATGGGACAGCTGTACCAAATTGTGTGGCATCAAACAGCCTTTCATTAAATAATGATAAATCGAAACGATTAATATTGGAGAGCTGAGGGCCTCTAAACCCTAAAGGCTTACTAAGGCTCTCCCAATATCCTTTTTTTCACATCGGTTTTCACAAGGTTTTAATTTAATACATAGACATAACAAGAACATGGTTTCTTTTTTGCTACACAGAAGTTCAGACATCAGTTTAAAAAAAATGTATACCCTTCAAAGATTAAACTTAAAACTGCAAATGAAACCCAAACCAGAGAGTAGAGGAAAGATAAATAAAAGCTGTGACAGAAAAAAGCCAGAATATGTCCAAGAAGAAGAGTATCTGGCAGAAATTAGTGCACTGCCCTTCTCTCCACGTATAAGAGAGAAAAATCTGTTGAAGTTAAAATGAAGCTGAAAGCATGTTTCCAAAATGAGATATCCATTAAAAGCCAAAAGAAAATTAAGTTCATCATGTGTACTGCAGTTAACAGAAGGTTCTTGCATCTAACTCTGTAAATACAACATATTGTATGTTTGAGGCTCTATAAACATCCCCCAACTCCCAAAACAATTCTATCACATTTTGGAAATAAGCTCTCTGTTATTACTAATAATTAGGTCTAAAGAGCCACCTAATCCTGTCACTGGGATCCTGTTGTTAAACTCTGCATTGTAGCGCACAGCAGGGCCTGAGAGAGAATGGGACAAATATGCAGAAATATTAGTATCAAATAAGTAGCGAGCAGAGTGTTATTTCGCTATGACACAGTGCATACAGCTACACTGAAGTCAAGGGCTACAAAATTATACTCAACTTAAAACTACAAAAGGTAGTGGACTGGATCTATTTTTAATTTGGTGTGAGGTTATTTTCAACAGCAAAATCTTGAGACCCTTGAGACCCCACTCTATTAGTCTGGAGATTTGGACCAACAAGGCATGGTCCGTGCTTTGTCCCTATTATAAGAGGTTTTGTTAGGTGATTGTTAGAGCCAGAAAAAGAGAAACCATATTAAAAAAAAATATGAAATGAGCCGTGGTCACACATGGAAGAGAGAGGACTTGAACATGCCAACATCAGATGCACACCCATCTCATACCCATCAAGTACAGGGAGTTCATGTAGTATATGATGAGGACACAACATTGGTATGTCATGTAGTTCTGTAGTGTCAATGTGTGTATAATGTCAACGCAATGTAAAACCAAACCTAACCACATCAAATGTCTACAATGAAACAGAAACGTGAACCTTGGTTTGGGCTTTTATGTATGAAAAGGCCCTTAGCTGCTTATTAGCAAGAGGAAACACAATGATTAATGGGGAGTACCAGTGATGTCCGGCACCTGGAATACTTGACATGACTTGGCCTGAAACCACTGGCTGACATTTAGAAACTCTGACATATTTGGCAATAAATTTGTCTTTCAGTGCTGTTGTAACACGGTTACAATGTATCTGAGAACTTGATCATGAGTTGTGACACATTTAGGAGCAGATTCATAGGCTGAAGGAATCACAAGATCTAATCTTATATTTTCTACATTACAAGAAGCTTTTTAAATTAGCCCAGTGTTAGCGGGAGTTAGTTTACTGTGCTTTAGCATAGTATTTCGATCAAATCTGAGGTGTTAGGCTCATAGATGGTTTCTAAAATGCACACAGTTAATCATTCAATCTGCTTTTTCTGTAGCTGTACACAGAATATGGACCACTAAGGCACATTTTCAGATAGAGTGGAGGCCTAAGCCAGGGATGAATCACCGCAAATTGACCACCAATCACAGCAAATTAATTGCAGCATGATCTCATGGGGAGAATGATCAAAGGCCCCAGCAATCAAACATGTCCTCTAAATACACTCACTGAATAACTCCAGTGTAGAAGGTGCATAACAGAGCCAGCAAAATGTTGTCAAAATGGGACAGTAAAAGCAGCGCTGAAAGGAGAATGACAAGCTGCAACAAATATGTGGAAAAAAAGAGAGAAGTAGGACTCTACCTTTGATTGAGCTGGTGGGGATGATGCCCTCTGCTGTTCCCCCATAACCCCCGGATACAATGCTTGTCTCATTGAGATTGGGACCCGATACCATCACCTGCTGTAGATCCTGAAAGTTTAGGTTCGGAAATAAAATAGAAAGAACAAAAACAAAGGGAAGGACAGAGGGTTTTGGGAGGGGATGTGTACAGTGGACAGGAGATTATGACTTTAATGTTAAATTCAGACACTGTAGACGATGTAGGTTAAATGTTTATTCACTAGAGGGGGACAAACACTACTATGTTAGGAAGGTTAGTCAGTACACACACAGCAGTCTAACTTCAACCACTTATCTGGAAGCCAACAGGGAAAAAGATAAAGTGTGTCAAAGACAGAAAACACACCAATAAAGTGCTCAGTCAACAATCAGCCTAACTAATGACCTGAACTGAATCTCCTGCCTTGATGGTAGCAAGCAGGAGCACTACAATACCACAGCTGTGAAAGACCATAAATCTAACCCCAAGCAGTGACTCGAGTGATGTATGCCACAGGAAATGCTCAAGCAAACTATGTTCTCCTTCCAAAATAATCAGGCTTCAGTGAAGCTCTGGATCACGAGAGGAACTGTGTTACGAGCTGCACAATCCATCTTGTGTGTGTTTTCCTTAATTTATCTCGCCGTTTTCTTTTGTTTGCCTTCTGGCTAAAGTATCAGCTAGTAAAGAAAGAGGGGGATTTATGGAAAATGAAATTTCAGCCTGAAGAGTGTTCTCATTTTAGCAAACTATATGTTATCCTTGAATCCTACAACAAATGGGTTTCAGTATAACTTCTGCCTTTGCCATGAAAACGCCTCTTATTTCATTTGCTACAAACACTATAAAGTGACTGAACTATGGGCAAAGACCTGTATAGTCCATCGTTAAATGTTAACAGGAACATAATATATGGGGCACTTCCTGAAACCTTTAGGTTAGATGCTCCAGTAAGGTTGTGATAAGACATCTTGACGCTCCAGAGGGGAGTTGGCTGTTTCCTTTTGGTAAGCAAACACAAAGACTATGTCTGACGCTGCCAAAATGAAGTAACAGCTCTGCTGCTATGATTTGTGCATTCAATTATGAAAACAAATCAGCATGAATGTCTATTACAGATGGATCTAGGCTGTTCTTCATGGCACTGTCTGGTGGTCAGCTCCCTCTTGACTTATTTGTGCAACACAACTACATCTCTCATTATGACTAAGACATCAAAACAGAACAAGTGCAGCCAATTAATATTAATATTACAGCAGTGGTGTGACAGGATGATTATTAGTATGACACCATGTTTGTTTTGTCAACCAACACCAGCTAAAATTAAGAAATCACACTCACATGTCACCCAAGTGCACACATAATCTCGGCTATATTAGCTCAACACACGCTGGATGACTTCAACTCTAATTATCAAATGGAAACAGACTGCAATGTGAGATGTGTTAGCTGCCAGCTACTTTGTTAACACTACAAAATTTGAGGGACATCGCCCAAAAAATGATTGAGTGATTCCTTCTATCTAGAGTTAGTAGGAACCAAGTTAACAGACAACACAATTCGAGCTGCACAGTGGTTTGCCATAAAAATGAAGTGTCTGACATTTTGTGCAATAAACCAATGTAGTGCTGCGGGGCAATTTAATGCCACACAAAGTCAAACCACTGAGCAGTGCAACACACCAACATAAATACACATATACACGCACACAAACACACAAATGGCCTGCTCACCCTGGTGCCTCTGGAGCTCCCTACCTTCTCATCTAAACTCCATTGCAGTTTTGCAGCCTGCACAGAGATGGAGGAGGAGGAAATCGACAAACACAAGAACGAAAACAACAACAACAAAAAGGAAACAAATAGAAAAGGAAAGGAGACAAAAAGATAAAAGAAATCCATGACTGAAATTATGAAACAAGATAGAACGATGCAAAAGAAATCCCAGAAAAATCATTGTAATGTCCACAGACAGCAGGGATGTAGGATGGAGAGCAGTGATGACTGATATCACAGCAGGTCAGGATTCATCATTGATCAGGATTATGTTAAAACTTCAAGTGGCTCATGTCTCCACTGAGCGAACATGTTCTGCTTGGAGAGTGTGTCTCTTCACTTTTCATCCTATAATAATGTGATACCGCTTATTTGCCATGGTATTATTCCATCACTGTCTGGACAAAGAATATACAGATTCTAATACAACACTGCTAAAATGAACATAATCCTTTACAAGACATTTACAGACAAGAACAGTGACATTAATATCAAGGGGAAAAAAAAGGAAGAAGGAACTGTGAACACAAACATCCACACACATCGTAGTGCCCAAACTGGACACTGTGAGTGCAAGAAAACACAATTCTCTTTTTTAGCAGCTGAATTTGGGTATTGCGGTTCTAATAAAGTAACTGCAATGTCATCAAATCATTGGCACGGGTTATCACCTATTAGAACTGTAAGCAAGAACATGAGCATCTTCAAATGCTGTTAACTCTCGGAGTAGACCTCAGTGAGCCACTGCGCATTGCCTCGTGCATCTGATGCCTTTGCCAGGAAGATGCTGGCAGTCAACCCTCTGTCACTGTCAAGCTGCCAGTCACCATCTCCATTCTGACACATTTGCAATGCTACAACATCTGATACCAGACTCATGCACTTCCTAAACCTGCCAATCTTCACCCCTCTCTGCATGAGAAACACAGACAGCTGCAGCTTCAGCTAACCGTGCTGCACAGTAGATATCAATTTGATTTCAGAGGGCTTTCACCCAAGGACAAAGCACAGCCAGATTCAGATTAATTGAAGAGTTGCCATGACAACTGGTTAATATGCAGTACCAAGCAGAGCAGCTAAACAACTCTCATACATGAACACATTACACTGACGTAGGTACACCAAATGGTTTAATACTTGTTCACTATGCAAGCATGGTACAAGGCAGGGTTTTCTTTTACTACTTGAGTAGAGCGGCAGATAGTTTGGTGAGCAAACAACACAATCTACTGGCAGGGTGGCCTCCAGGATCTTCAGTCTGTTTGTCCAACAAGGTGTGCCTCAGGACACAGGAAAATGAAAAACCTGTTCTATGTAACTTACTCTGCAACTCCACTGTTATTTCATTCTAACCGACACCGAGTAAGACAATCCTCCTGTGCTGAAACAAAGTGTCTTTTGCATTCAAATGAGGCTCAGAAGTGCCTCTGTAAATGGATGGTACCCACCTAGAGAGCCACAACTGCTTCTTAAGAGTTTAGTATTTCAGTTAAACACATAGTTTTAAGGTTAACTAAATACAACAAGATGTGTCTTGCAACTGTGAACATGAGGCCACATGATCTGTTAATAGGAACAACTGGTTCCCAAGGAGACAGCTGGTCTCGAACACCTGATTTCCCAGTAGGATCTTTTTACACAGTTGTACCTAAGCAGACCCAAGGACTTCTGGCAACAGGCAATATACAGTACAATAACAGTATAAGCCAGATAGAGTTTAATATTTAAGTTCACAACAAGAGACTACAATACAAATTGTTTAATAAAGACGCTTTAATGTGAGAGAATAACATTCATGCTGCCAGTGTTCAGACTGGGGTCAAGAGTCATGAGTCTTAAACTGTACAGAACATATTACATCAGAGGGGTCAGAGGGGTGCTATGGTGTGAACGGCATTAAAAGAGCCAGGCCACTTAGCTAATCTGGTGAGGGCTAAGAACAATACCCATAACCACAATGTCAAATTCAAACTACTGAAGGCATTTATCAGTTAGTTAGTTAATGCCACATAATTACATCAGCTGGCTTCAGCATGTCAGTTTGACTTTCTTCCTGTGCTCTCATGTGAACGATACAACCTTCAGGGATGGTACGGTATCATTGAATACATCACTGAACACACCAAGTTAAAGCTATTCTTAGAATCTGCTTAGGAGAAAGACTGAGCCACAAGGGGTAAGTCACATTATTACTATATAAGAACACACTTGTGCAGTCTCAGTCCACAATTATTAGGCAAGTACATGAAACCAAAAATAAACAACTCCGTATTCTCTTGTATTTGCTGCAGTGTACTGTTAGTGGTAATTATCGTTTGTTGGCCATGGATCTCAAGTAGGTAAACACTAACAGTTTGCACATTTGTGTCCATGAATAATGGCTTTTAAATGGCTCAATAAATACACTGTGTGTTCCCATAATATTACACACAGTAGACTGTCAACTGATACAGTACTCATGACCCACCTGTTCAAGGCTGTCATCCTCTGGTAGTGTCCCCGTGTCCCCATTACTGTTGATAGGAATCTCCATTGTGGCAGCTTTACTCATAATGCTGTCTGTCATAATGCACTATATCTGTGAGAAAAAATGGAGAGAGAGAGAAAGAAGTGTGTATGCAAAAGACTACTGCATGTAAATAAACTGAAAAAGGTGCACGCTAAATGCTGCTTTGAAGAGGACAGACCAAAGAGCATAGTCACAACAGCCAAAACATTAGGCAGATGGGAATATAATTGCCACAAACAAGCGAGGAGGTGGTTTTCAAAGAGCAAGGCTACCGCGCGGCTTAAAAACAACACACCTATTAAAAGCCCCATGCACAGGAGCCACTACAACAAGCTGTCTTGCTGAAGTGGCCACTCTAATCTACAGCTCAGTTTCAGGACCATGTTTTAGCAGCATCCACTCCCTAAAAACCCAGACAAGAGAGGAGACAGTAAAATGTTTACATCAACATCGGTCATTCTAATAAACCAAACTGATGTGGCCTGCTATACACAGTCACACATTCAAGTAGTAAGTAGTAAAACAACATTTTTAAAAAACACCAGGAAATTCTGGAGAAATTCTATTTTTGACTTTGGTGGGCATTATAATTTTACAGCTAAATGAATTCAAGCCCATAAACACTAATTAGGGGTCTATGTGCACTGTATATGTGTGAGAAAAATAAGACTAGATATTGGCACAAAATTACCACCAATTTGATAAGACTTATTATGGCTTTAACATGGCTCAGCAGAGTGTTGGTTAAACAGGTAAACATCACCCCTGGATTAAGTCCAGGATGTACAGCAGGGCCGCAAATGGAGAAACACTTGAGCCAATAATACAGGAGGTGATTCATGAAGCACTTGTGGGTGTTTTGTGGCTTTTTATTCTTAAGGCCAATAGAAAAGGACTGGAAACTGTAGTTGAAAGGGCTGCACAGTATGTTAATTATATTCAAATGGACACAATCAGCTGCAACAAAGTGACAGTGAGGTTATAATGTGATATGCTTGCACACTTATGTAAGTGGCTGATAAATATAAACCAAAGAGCGACTGGTTATTAAATGTTTAGAATATTCACATGCCAAAACATGCCTCACAATGTCATTCTAAAACTGAATTATAAAACTGTTGGCAAACTCTGATGACAGGTAATCATTAAACATAATGCCTATGCATATATATATATATATAACACTATTATACCTATTTTGACATCTTATCTAAAAAAAAGTTTTATTTAATAAATGATTTGCTACCATGTAGCTAACTTAACCATAACTTTGGTACTTTGGTAGTTAGATTGCTGGCCCCAACATCACAGCTGCTGTTTGAAGGGAGGTTCAAACACTGCTTGTTTACATTTGCTGTGGACTCGCCTAAGTAGGCCTTTGGCTTTGTCCAGTCCATCTCCTGAGGAATGACATGTCTGTTGACTTAAGACACTGGAAGTTTTGGCCAACAATACCCAACAGGGAAACACTTCTCTAAAACACCTTCCTGCACTTGTGTCAGAGGTTGGAATTAAAAAAATATCATATCATATCAGGGTCTGTGTGAGACATACAGTTAAGCTTTATATCGGAGACGAAAGGACTCTTAGAGTCTGATCAACCAGTTTAGCTGCTTTACATAACATCTACATCCTAAATACGACCTCTCTAACTACAGTATTTACTCTACAATACGTGCCCACTAGAAATACATTGTCCTTTATTATGTATCAACATCTATATGGATAATTGTTTTTACAGTGACAGACTGGAAGGTTTGACTTGAAATGAGCGCTACTTTAAAAAAAACCTGAGAGCCATAACAGGTGCACGAGCACAGGTGCACAGTCTCCAGCAGGTAACGATGGGTGTAGGCCCTGTAGGTTCAATCTGCCCAACATTAGGGGAGTTTATCCAGGCCGGAATGCAAAATGACATATCACAATCGCCGTTTGTTGAGAATATGAAACGTACGAAGGCGGTTTTCCTGGCTGGGAATGAATCTGGTTCTTAGAAAAGGCCTGCTTCTTAGTTCACACATGCAGCTGTTAAGAGAAAGCTGGTTAAAATAGTAAACAACCCAGTGCGAAGCTTGCCTGGTTAACAGTTGTAGAAATGTAAAAAAAAAAAAAAAAAAACAAACTCAGAGAAAATGACTTTGTAAGATTTTACTTACGGTGTGCTTGGTCCCGTCGTGAAAACAGGGCTGTTGGGGAAGCTAGCGAGCAAGCTAATAACAGGCTAACGGCAGTGCATCCCAGTTAATGCGCTGCTGAGGAGACTGATGTGTCTTTTGTCAGTCCAAGGGAAAAAATGCTCGTGGGGAAACAACGCAGCGCTGTTGTTCAAAATTATTTTAATGACATAGTCAGGTAAAGTCTTGAACTAACCGGGTTTGTCCTCTGACTCTTCGTAAATAATCCTATATCTTCTTTTTAATGAAGCTAGAGGGAAACGCTTTACGGAACTGACGACACTGTGGAATTCATTTTGCAGTCGCGCACAAATCCAAAGAAGGTCTATTCACGAGAAGATGACCACTCCGTACGAACGCAAAAACTAACACGGTGCTACCTGGTGCGATTCGACACCATTGCCGAACGACTTTTGACTTAAGGTCGTTTAACTTATTTAAAAACATATATTTTTTATTTTTCATATAATGTATTTATAACATAGCTTTTAAAACTGTAATAATAAATACTACTATTACTACAACTTCTGATAATAATAATAATAATAATAACAAAATCATAAATAATCTGGTATGATTGTTTTTAGTTGCCTGCCTTCACATCATCTTCATCTTCATGATATGAGTTATGAGACACAGTTAATAAAATAAAAAACATTTCTAGCGAAAATGCATGGCATTACCAATGAACGTGGTTTCAAACACATTATTCACTGAAATAAACTTTCACACATCTTTAATGTGATAAATTATATGTGTGCGTACCTTCTTCGCTGGTTTAAACTGAGCGTTTGACGGTTTTGACAGAATTTTGAACGCGGGTACACGTGTTAGAAAATACACCTGGAAAGTCAAAAGGAGTGAGAGGCCACTATTTTAACGCCGCTAGGTTACAGCCCATCTTTGGGTGCATCATGCAGGTGCTGCGTGCATGTTTTAACAGCATGTGTTAGCAGCTGATAGATTCACGTTTACTCAGCAGATGTGAGATGTGTGGTTTTTAAAAATGGTGTCCACAGAAATTTAATGACGATTATGAATCGAAAGGATGGATGCAAACTCGACCATTCAATGAAAATCTGCCCCCTGCGGCTGCATCTAGAAATTGACTCAGATCGTGTAACTGGGGTACAGTGACTTGTAGTGTGCTTCTTGGTAACTAAACTTGTCGTTAAGACAATGCAATATCTGGACGTAAGCGTTCTGACTTATTTGCTGGTTTCTTGAAGGAACCCGTATTTTCGTTGCAAAGGCAAAGCGCTATAAAGTCTCCTCCCCACAGATAAAGCGCAATTTGTCATGTGAAGTAGAGAATACCTACTGTATGGGAACAAACACGTGAACGCCCCATTCCACCCAGCAGAGTCAGCCTATCATTAACATAAAGTAGTCTGAAACAATAGGATAACCTGTGTAGTGGGGGATGTAAAGGAAATGACTTTGCATGTATTCTGAAAGTATTAGATATTACTTCAACACAATAATTAGGTATTTTTTAAAACATAATGAGGCACAATGAAACAATGGGTAATTGTCAAAAGTTTGGTATTGTATTATAACATTTGATTTCTGTTTTTATGCCTTGCTCCTTGATTGATCGTAAGTGTCCAGTGAGTTTTTAGGTTGCTCACTTGTTAATCCTCAGCACATGTGTGGTTGTCTTCCTGATCTGCTTTTAATTTCCAAACCTCAAGCCAAGGCAAGGGCAAAGTATAGCTACAATACTGCCCTCTGTGGGTAAGTTGTACTCTGTGATCCCATGAGAAGAAAACAAGATAATGTCCACCGCTGTCTTCAGGCTTCTCCTTCACTACACTTACCATTTTCATAAAGATAACATGTCATCTTATTTACTTAAAACTAACAATAAAACAACTGAAACATATTAAACAAGGACAGTCTGTTATGTGCTGACATCCAGATTCCAGTTTACATGTCATGTCATAAACAAGCTGACATCAGTGAATAATTTAAAATATGTAGTCAAACAGAATCATAGCAGCTTGTCACCACCACATTAAGACACTGCACAATGAGGCAAAGAGTAATTCATTAGACATGGTTTTACAAATGTTAAGGCAAAACAACAATAACATAAAAGTTAAAGCTATGCATGACCGTATTTATTTACTGATAAAACATTTCATTGACTGTGTGATGAAAAAATGAAAGTAACACAGTGAATGACTAAGAGTACTGCAGGCACATAAAGCATATGCTTGTTGCACTGGAGTTTGAATGAACCACTATGAACAACGTTAACAGTGCTGGACAGGATCCTACAAACACTGTTGGGCTGAGGGGATTCAAACAGCTTCTGCAGTCAATCAGAGTTCGAGGAAGGAGGTGGGAAGTGAAAGCGAAGGAAAGAGTGAACCTTTTATTAATGAGTAGATTGGACGCTGAAAGAAGTGAACGAGGAGCCAAAAGAAACTCTCATGGTATTTTTTGGAGGAGGCGTGAAATGCCATATGGGAATGTTTTGCTAATGGAAGTGTGCTTGAACGCAGTATGAATTTTCCAGCTGTCGGCATGTTGCTTGGTGCCAGTCTGCCTCGCTGCAGTATCTGTTCCAGTGAACATGGTATGGTGTTTTCTCTGCAAGTTCTTCTTCTTCTCTACCCGAAATAAATGAAAAACAACTCAAAAATGTTTTACAGCTTGCTAACATGTTAACATAATCACATGCACCATAAGTAGCCACAGCTGCTGCTACTGCAAATGTGTGTGTGTACAGCGCTGTCCACTCTGATTATGGCCTACAGGAGTCACACTTCCACTCTAGATTGGCCAGTTACCATCAATTGCTTCTAATTACGGTTGTGATTCATTTTTAATGTGAACTTCATCTTGATTTATTGGATGGATTGGATTTATTTACTCTTCTGCAAGATATGCAACAGTAAAATTAGTTCCACGTGTCTTATGCATGAGAAAGGAGATGACAATACTTGAGAGGATGGCAATTAATGTCCCAGTTCATACATTTCTTGGTTAAAGAAATGAAGTAAAAGGCACATATTTTGCCTTTTGGCTCTAAGCTGCATCCAGGAAAGGAAGCACTGTACTTATTCTATGTATGATGAATACACAATTGCAGGCCTGTGTTGAACAAGTTAACTTGATATTCATTGTTCCTACAGGATTGAAAGAAGAAAAAACTGACGACATTATAACAGCTGCATTTTTAATCAGTTTTTTCCAACAACTCTGCTACCTTAACTTCACATTAAAGACCATAATTTATAGCTGTCTCTGTACACATCCATGAGTTTTTGCTCCTGCATATTCATGTAGAATAAACAGATCAGTTATATCCACAGTGTGTGTAAACTCTTAGGATATTTTGTATAATGTCAGCCATTATGCAAATTAGCACTTGAGGAAAAAACATTAAGCAGAGCATGAACATACAGTGTTGCATAGGGAACCACACTCACGTGTCCAGTTGTGTGTGATCTCTCACTGCTGGCACGGAAAATGCAGAGTTAGCAGTGTGAAGCACAGAGGAGGTTGGTGCATATTTTTCTGTTAAATGTCATGGTTGTAGAAAGTGGTGGAGAAAGTTTTTGAAGTCTGAGTTAGTCAGCGACCACAGGAAGTGTGAGTTTGGCCAAAGAACGACTAGTTACTGGAATCAGGGGAAGTTATTCCTTACTCAGTTATTAGCGTGCAGACTCACCTGTTGAATCATAAGAAGACTCACGCAAATTTAGTCTCATGCAGACAGTAACTCTGAACCTAAGTGTGAAATCATTGCATTTCATGTCTCACTCCATAGAAGCACATTTTCGTCTAACCTATACATGATATGGCCTCATGATGGCACCAAATCCCAGACATAAATACAATCAAGTTAGAATTCCATCTACCGTACAAATACACAAAGAGCAGACTTCATATAAGCCGCAGCAGACGAGATGCTTTAGCTCTCATCATCAAAGAGACAGGTCAGTTCAGAAGCTGATGAAGCAAATAAGCTTGGATGTCATCTCTGTAAGGAAAAATCATGTGGCCACAGGATGGTGCCTACAGCAGCTTTTACAGTCATCTTCATGATCTGCTGGATGACTAACAACCTATCAGGGCCACATGGAATCATCTGCTGACTTCACATGTGGGTTTCTCAGCTTATTGTAAACAGATCACTTAATGAACATGCCAATCGCTGCCAGGCTCTGAGCAAACGACATGAATATACAGAATCCTCTTCGAGAGACCACACCAGCCTTGATTGCCTTTGTTCATCAGCTAATCACAAACGCTCCTTATAGACTGATGTTCTCTTTTGAAGTGTTTACATTGTGGAGAGACACCCCACCCTCTTTTCAAACAAATGGTGTTGACCTCACAGTGGTTGTTTAACACTGAAGCTGTGTGTACTCCACTTAGATACTGTACTTTTCATGTAGATAAATTCCTGTGAAGCAGCCACTCATGCACAGACATGCATGATTTTTATTTGTCTTTTAAGGTCATATGACTGTATAAATATTTTGAAGGACAACGAAGCTACTGAACGCTTGGTGTTCCAATCTTCAGCAGCAACCAGAAAATGTCCAAGAAGTCCTTCTCATCTGTTCTGCATCAGGGGCAACAAAAACATGGGCCTCTGCCCTGAGGTTTGCGGGGCCCTCTATAGCTGTGAGTGAACTATTCAGGAGTCACCCCGGGTAAATATTACAGGTCGTTGCCATTATAGGTTTTTCTTTTTCCTTGCAGGATGTCAGGCTGCTGTTTTTGTAAAGCGTGTGCGTTGTTGAACTATAATATTAGCACTGCAGCTTTCACAGCCCTGTTGTGTAAATCCTTTCCTTCCATTTCCGCTGATAACTGACTGAAATTTTATTGCAACAGTAACAGTTAGAAACAGATTTTCATCACATTCATTGTCCATATTTTCCAAATTGTGTATTTATTTAATTATTTCCGTATTATTATCTAAACTTTAGCTGTGTACAGTTTACATGGATGACGGATTGGCCTATATGGCACAAAATAACAGTTAAGGAGGAACGTTGAGAAACAGTTATAGTGCCGCTGTCATTAGGTGACTTAACTGTCTCCATGGCAACCTAAGCAAACTCAATCCACTGAGGAACATCATGAAAACAGTTGAAAGCTCTGGTAAGGTTTGTACAGTGTAAAATAAACCTTTACACTATACGACAAAGTTTTGATAATATTTTGAAATTAATTCAATTCATGGATCTTTGAAGACTACTAATAGACTGTGAAATATTACTGCTCAACTTTAAACCTAAAATTTAGCGCATTCACTGCCACCAGGTATGACACTTGCTAAATAAAGTTAGAACAAAAAAAAAGAATAAAGCAGTATCAAACTGTGATAGTGAACATTGCTGATGAAATATAGACCTGTTACTACATTGCCTTTTTCATTTCATAAATGTTTAGTTTTAGTTCATTAGTTAAATGAACTGTTAATCTGTATGAGGAATTGGCAGGGCTCTGTGAGTGGCTTTAAATCAAAATTTTAATTTAAGGGATTATGTTGCTAGGCCTTTAAATTGATGATTTGATTTGAGCTGACCAAAACACAGAATGGAGAAGCACAGATAACAACAGGCACATAGAGGAGAGTGGTGAGTGTGACTTAATTCTCCATTTAGGACCCCATTACACCACTATATCTTTACAGGTAAAATACTGTAACATTACTGTGTACTGTGACATCTAGCGTTCTCTATATAACATCTAGATAACGTCACCTAATTTACCAGTTCTAATGATTAACATAGTATATAACAATAGCCTGAAGCCTAGGCCTTAAGCCAAAGTTGCATTTTACTCTTAAACCTCAACAGTCTGATATAAAAACTGATGACCAAAACTGATGAATTACATGATGAAAACACATAGGTATCAATATCAATACCTGTTAAACACAATGCTGCTGTTATTGGTCTCCTTCACTGAAAAACTGGTAATTCATATGGAGGCTTGAGCAACTTTGGATGCATTCATTGTTCCCATGTATGCCAGGGATGTTATTAAGGCTTCCTGAATTTATTTTGTTATTGAATTGCGCTACCTGCACTTGGCAGAACACACCACAGCTTGTTAAAAACCCACACACAGGAACAATGTACATTCGCATAACGAGACACACACGCATGGTCAAATGAGCAAGCTGTGATCAGAAGTGTTTGCATTAGTTGCCAAGGTTGGTGTTTTACAGCTGTATTTGTTCCTGAATCTGCCAGTTTATGGAGCGCTCCAGGTCACGCTTTACATCTAAACACTGCCAGAGTAAAAAGGGGGCTTGCAAATACCCCTTCACCTCAACCTTGCCACACACACAGGAGTAAAAGGCCTGCCCACACACACTAAGCAGGACATTACCCACATCAAAGCAAACACACTAATCCCACCAGGAAACAGGGGATCCATAGGACCAATCACAAAAGGAGGAAGAAAATGTATATGAAATAAAATAAACAAGAGCTATCTGCGAAGTGTTTACGTCAGCTGTAGTTAATCAGTGGTTAATGAGAGTCAAGATTATTTTCCTGAACTTTGTTTTTCCTGAGGTGACATTTTAAGAGACTGTTTGGCAGATTTGTCTTCACCAAGATTTGTCCAGTACTCATACTTTGATAAGTGAGCGCATGGTTGAACCATCTCCACAAGTGCAAAAAGAAAAAGAGGCAATATTCAATTGAAATATATCTTATATTCAAAGTGTTGCTTCATCTCAGGATAAGAACAAACAAAATAGCCTCTAAAAATAGGAATATCACATTTTTTTCATGAGCGAGGCAAAAACAGAACCCACGTACATTTTTGCATCACATTCACACTAACTTCATGCGCAGAGTTGAGAAATGTTTTATGATCAATAAATACAGCTCACCAGGATCATTCAAAAAACTTGTATCTGGCGACCCTTTTCAAACCAACATTTCGATGCAATCTTTTGAAGGTTGGAGGACCTCCAACATATTGTGTATTCTGAGGAATCCCTTTTCAAATCATGGAGCGTAAAGGCACCACTTTGATCTTTTTGTATGTCACAGTGTTCTTTGAAACGGTTCTAACGAAGCCATAATTTTTGCAGTGAGCCCAAAAGCCCCTAAACTAACCTCAGCCCTTTCAGGACGTTTGAGCTCTGCAGGATCATGGTGGGTTTGGTTCACACAGGAGAGCTGGGCAGCCACCTGGTGGGGCTGTGGGAGAGGGGAAATGGACTGTAATCAAACAAGCCGCCGCAGAAACACCAAGCGTGCACTGGGTTTATGAGGCAGTCACATCTAGTCAACCACTAACAATGAAAGAGGAAACACCTTTTTTTCAGACACTCCATGCTGTTCTTTGTCTTAAAAATATTTTTGCTCACTGTTCCCTGTTTTGAAACTGCTATGAAATTTGAATTTTTTTGCTTCTGTCATCGGTGACAGAAAATGACAAACCCATATATTTCAGGGAATTAAAAATGCATTTTTTTGGATGCAGCATAAAAAAATCTGTATGCCTCTGTATAGTACTCTACTACATGTCAGCTGAGTCTGTGACTTTAAGTCCTTTCCTAACTGACTGTCCAGATTTTATTTTAATATTCTCTATTTTTTCCTTTTTCTATTCTTTTCCTACACTGTGTCGGTTTTTATACATCAAATCGGGTTTTTTTTAAGCTATGATCTTTTAAAACCTGACACACACAGATGCTCAGACACCAGCACTCTTGGTTTTGTCTGTGGTCTCAGTCTGAGCTCCTTGGTGACATTTACATTATTCAGCCTTATGAGACCTATTAGGCTCCTTGCACTGTGCAATGAGTCCATTCTGGTTTAGTGTGGAGCTTTCCATTACGCTGGTCAGCTGGAACTGCTGTGAAATGCTTGAGGGGGGAAAAAAGAGAAAGAAAAGTCAGAAGACAGAAATAGGACAGATGAACAATAGTACAGATACAGACTTTGGTACTTGAGGTACAAGAGCTTAAAGTTCTGTGTGAATCTTTCTGAATGTTTTTTCAGTTTTGGAGGCATCCCAACACTGAGAAAATACATGACCTCAATAAGTGTAGGAGTAGCTCTACTACTATATCACAAAGATGAATAATTAAAACCGCAGGAAATTATTTGGCATGGACAAAGAGTGGCAACTGAACTTAAAGTCAACATTTACTTCTGTACAAGTGGTCAAAAGATATACTCCTTTGTGCACTGTAGTCACATTTAATGTCAAATCTACAGTTGCATAAAGTAATGTGCCCAAGATGCCAAGAATGTGTCTGTTTACCAGGCAACGGCACAATATGAGCCTCAGTGGGGCATTCATCTTAAAGGATAATGTCCAAATTTATGTCAAACAGACCACTGACAGGCCCAGTGTGATTACAGCCTCTACAGCTATTAACAAGCAGAGACACAACTGAATAGATACACGTAAATAATGACAAAGATTCCTACTTTCCTCAGGCAGATAAATGCACCGCTTATATTCTTACTTATGTTTCACACATTTATTAAGTCTTTAGAAAAGCTGCACAGAAAAATAGCATGAAACCACAGAACAGCTGCATGGCTCTGTATTGTGTAAGACCACATCTCCTGCTCCGTTATTACCCCCCTCCCCTCACCTCTACCTCCCCCTCTGTACCTCTAGCCGTAACAGCAGCACAGCAGGCCAGATGTGTGGGACATGGAGGTGCAGAAAGATCCTATCCAGCCCCCCAGAGATTCCTGGGTCCATTTGGTCCTCATGTTTCAGACTGTCAACCCCAGTGCCAGGCTCCATGTGATGGAGGCCTGGCAGACAGACTGCTGTCAATGGTCACGCTCAGTGGCTGCTAGTGTAAATGATTTAGAGGGTGATTTGTGTGCATGTGTATGTGTTTGCGGATGCACGCACAGTCTCCTGACAGCCACTTTTATTATCTATTTCTATTTACAGTATTTATTGCCTGTATTTTTCCCTTCGCTATGCAGCATTTCTTTCATTCTTTCTCACACACACTCTTGTAACACATGCACGCTGACATTCTTTTGGAGTATATGCTGCTCTAGAGACAAATTGGTCTTTTTCAGCAGTGAAATGATCCTGTAAATATATAGCTTATTCCACATGCACACAAAATCACAAAAGATGAATGTTAAGTATCTAACCATGCAATTCATTCACTCACAATCTGCTCGCATGCAACATTGGCATACGCAATGAGAGGCCTACTCTTCATCTACAGGTATTTCTGAAGACAAAAAACTAAACTGTGTTTTGTTGAGTTTTATAAAAACACAGAATCCTATACTTCTGAACTTCTAATGAGTGTATTAAAATGTAAACTGGTTTCAGGGGATATTATTAATATGGAGTATATCCTCCCTTGATGTCAACGTAATGGAAATTCCATTGTGATATTTACTTTAATAATGGTATTTTTCCATGTGTGCTGGGGCATATCTGTTGGACTTTGTGCAATCAGTCACAGAGCAGAATTGGTCCATTCCTCTTGGGCTTTCCCTCCGAAATGCATGGAGAGAAAGATAGATGCTTCCACTCCTTTTAAGCCATTAAGAGGGTGAGCAAACATCCCCTCGAAACCTTTAAAAATGACAAGACCAATACCCCCCACCCCCCCACCCCCGCAAAAAAAAAAAGCAAATAACCTCTCCTGCTCTTGCATACTTTCTTCATCTTTCGTCCTCTGCTGTTCCTCATCCTAATTTCTCCAACATCTTGGGGATGATATGACATAAAGTAAAAGCCAGTTGTTGACCTCTGCCTTCTAGCTGCTGTTGAAGTGATTGCAAAGAGAGAAACTGACGGCACTGACATCCGTCTGCAGACACAGGATGCTGTGTTAATGGTTTTGAAATTGTTCCAGAGAATCAACAACAAACCTGAAAGAAGTAAAATTAATCAAAAGTCACTTTACTGGCCAAAAACTACAAAGATACAGGAATTTAGTAGCACTGGTGCAGCAGCTACAAACATACACACTTCATTCAGTTACCTGTGATGGGCGTGAGCAGGACCTCAAATCCAAGCTTGCCTGGAAGTGAATTCCCCATGAGAGTTAATTTATAGAGGGCTTATAAGGATTTAGGTATGCAGGGGGCCACAGCCACCCAAATAGCCACTTCCTAAGCCTCTCGACTGTGGATAAGACTTCTCATCAAAATGAACTTACCTGTCAAATCTATTAAAATAGGAGGCCACCATGGCCTCACTTTAGAACCACTTGAGAGAACCTCCACTTCCAAAAGGTTGACCTCTGTATCTATGTCACTATGTCTGCCTCTGCCTTTGTGTCTCTCCTACATGAATTTCCAGGCGAGGACATTTGTGACTGTTGCAGCACCCCCGTAGAAAGTGAAAGTGAGTCAGCTTTGGCTCCATAGGCTGCCATAATCCTGAAGTGAGTTTTACAGGTCAGAAGTGAGTGCTGCTCAGCCCTCCTGCATTTTCTCACTTTTGCAGGTTTTACACTTTCTTGATTTTCTCCTTCTCTCCTTCTTGTATCCCCTCCAAACCCTTTCCATGCTTTATCCCTGGATTCCTTTAAGAAACACTGTCACAGAGCAGAGTCTCCAGAAAAGCTTCTAGTGGATGAAATGATGTTTTTGGAACATTACAACATGATTCTGACATGTCTGGATTCAGAGCACCACATGTGACATTGTAAAATGGAGAAATCGAGAAATCAGATCACTCTAAGAGTCCTCATTGATTCCTTTTTGGGCGTTTGGACAGAGACTTAGGCTTTACCTAAATGTTTTATTGGGGAAAGTGATACAATAATTCACATAGTATGTCCAAAAAAAGTAGATATTTTATTGTGCATGGTAAAATATATTGCATATATGGAGCAAACTGGAGAAAAACAGCCAGCTCTTCAACTACTTTTTGTTATGTTCTGTATATACACTCTTATTTACTTTCTCGCTTTGTCACATTTACGCTGTCATATATCTGACAACTGACCAACAGAGTACAATAAGAATAGCTAATATCTGACATCAACACCATAAAATACCCACCTACAAACACTTGTAAAGATAATTACTGACATATTGCATTCTCCAGGCCCAGAAACCCAACCTGGACCACCACAATAACAAACACCTCATCACCTAACTTTTACTTAAACGAAAACATAATCTAACTAGAACCTTCCAGCACTGTCTTAACTAGGAAACTACATTTGGAAAGAATAAAAATATTTGAAAAAATGTCCTCACTCAAGGCCTAATAGTTAAATTGGTGCTCTTAGAAAGTACAAGTGCACACGCAAACACACACACACACACACACACACAGCTGTATCTGAGATTGCAGACCAGGAGACATTATGTCCTTATATGGTGATGGTGTAATCTCTCTCAGAGCTGCTGGCTGGACTAAATCTCAGTGTGTTTGAGATTTTATGAAAACCTATGAACTTGGGTTAGCAGAGGACTTAGAGGAGAAAAAGACGCCAGAGCAGCTCAAACCAAGTGAATTTTTTTGTGACGATTGTGCAACTGTTGTGTGTCATGTGATTTACAGTCAAAACCTGTGCTGAATTCTTGAGCTGATGGGAAGATCTTCTCTCAGAGTCAACCTGCATCATTGATATTAGAGTTTGTTTGCACTGCAACCTCACATGTGATTTTGTGACATCGGGGTGTTAAAGATTCCCAGTCCAAGTGAGGGCTGCTTTAAGTGTCTAAATTCTTCAGCCTGCCATGATGCGTTCACTGTCCTCTAAATAAAAAAATACACTTTTCTGGTGAGTACTTGTGATTTTTACTTTCTTCTCTGCAATTTCCTATGAGCTCAGAATTTCTCCTTTCCTCTCCATCCTCTGAATCCTCTGCAGAGACGGTATGTTCACTGGATCAACTGGAGAGATTAAACCAATCAAAACTAGCCATAAAACCAGAGTGATCCCCACATTCTCTTACAAATCCTTATCCTACAAAAAAAAGAGTTCAGGAAAACAGCCTCAACTTTATTCTTGGTGAGTGCAGCTTATAACACTGCTCATCATGGCGTCTCAGAGCCTTTCATTGTGGCTTACTGTGAAAGCTGCTCATCTTAGCTCTGCTGTTGATGTTACTGAGACATCTGTCCTTCACAGTTAAGAAACATATTCAGTTCAGTGTTTATTGTGACCCCCAGGTCACATCCACTTCATCTTCATGTGCAGTATATCTGAGGTAAAACAGAGAAGGGTTTTACCATTGTATATCCATCTGTGGAAGCTTAAGAACCAGTTTAATACCTTTGACTGAAGCTCAGCTAGCTTTAGACTGCCAGAGTTGAGATAGAGCAAAGAGGGTTTTTTTATCCTGAATTATAACCAAGATGTACAAAGTAAACCTCAATGTCCTCTTTTCAACCTCCTGAATTTCTCCTCTCACCATCTTACTGTCACTCCCAGAAATGGGTCAAGTGGCAGAAAAGGAAAAAAATCTGTATAAACATAATCATCCACTGTTAAAAAAAAAGAAAAAGAAAAGTTTTAGTAGTTGACAAGCTTGTTGACTGTGAATGGACGCATGTTTCTTGGGGCTTTCCACTTGTTCTTGTTCATATCAGTTGATGTTTTTGAGCTGGAAACTTGCAGATGCGATCATCCTTCATCCCTTTTCCTTCCTTTGTGTCCTGTTTTGGTGTTTGATAAATGCATCCTGGGAGACACAAGCATACACACAAAGTGATGTATTCGTCAGTGAGAGACTCAACAGTTGTGACGCACAAGTAACAGCCAGTGCAAGTTTTCCTTTCCCAACTGGCTGAATGTCATCAATATGAAAAACAGGTTGTGTTGTGTTGAGTCTTTTGAGTCACATTTGGCAAAAATATTTGCACTGAAAATAGATGCACATGTTGCCTGATGAGTCTTCTTTTTGCTATGAATGCATGTTAGGATGGGCACATTTGTGACCAGCTTATATTTGGGTTCACACACGGACATACACAAAAACACACGCACACACTGATACCACGCGCCAGAAACACACTCAACATGTTTTACTATACCCCTGATTTACTACCTCCTGTCTGCATGATTGTATACTGCATTCTTGTCTTTTCCTGCCAAGCTCATATTCTTTTGCTTGTTCAAAAATCCTGTTTTAATGAAATTGTGTTATATTGCATGTCATTATATGCAGAATTTGCTTTGTTGGATGACAGGAGGCCGGCAAATGTTTAGACAAATACAATCACATAGCGAGAAAGGATAATATGACACAAAAGGCTGGTGAAATGAATACAGTTTGTGCCTTTTTTTCTCCATCTTAGATCAACTTTTGATACTGTCCCAGCTAATATGTTTATGTAACATTCTCTCAAATGAACAAAAGAGGATCTGGATGGTCACAAACCCGACAGAGAAACGTTAATTTTTTTATATGTGGAAACTTCTCGATGCAAGATCTGGATTGTAATGTGAATGTGCATCTGTTTTGTGTTTGATTAAATGACAAACTGCTTCAAGGATGTCGCAGACATGTCCAAGCCAACACCAATATATCAAACTCCCCATAGTCACACACTACATCCTGACATTCATAGTTTTTTGCAGACATGATCCTGCAGAAATAAAGGCAGCATATGTGAATGTCTTCTTTTTAGCCGAGTTGCTTTCTGAAGGTCTTTAAGACTTTTTCTGACTTTTTTAACACATTATTTTGCTGCTAAGGGGTATCAGGTTACCATTTTAGTTTGTTTTCTTTTCTCTCATAGTCAATCACCCTTGAAGCCTTTCTCACCCCTCTTAAGCACTTTGTATTTTGACCTTTGACCTCTACACCCACATCATGCAGACCTTGTTCCCTGGAGGCTGGCCAAGACCCAGACTGAAATACAAAACCAAATTCAATTTAATTCAATTCAACAGCGCCTTGATAAACAAATGGAACAAAGAACTGACAAACAAAGCATGAATGTCACTCTTTTTTTGTTGTTCTTCTGTAATTACTGACTCACTCTTTGTCATTTTAATTGACCTGGTTCTGTTCTTTGAGTGGACTAACTTTTTTATTTGATCTGACTTGGTTGGCCAGATCTGTGGCCACCAGAGAACTCCACAGAGAAATCCTCCCCCCTAGCATGTTGCTAACTCACAAACAAGTAAATCAATAGATGCATAAATTGCTCTCTTTGCCACAAGAGGACCCAAAGGAGAAACAGAGAGTGAAAGAGAAGAGCAAGTGTGCATCTCTAAAAAAACAAAAACTGGTCCTGAACCAAAGATGCACAGGCTAGTTTTGCTTTAATAAAGAGAGGCTTTCTTTGTGAATTTAAATAAGCAAGAGAGAAAGAAAGGGATAGCAATCAGAAAGAGGAGCATCACCTTAAACAAAAAGACCACTTCATGACTTATTCATGCACCCTGTGTGGCTGGGTAGAGTCCCATGGGAAGAATTAGCTGGGAGGCAGTGAAATGTCTCCAGCACCATGAGGTCACACGTGACCCAGCTCATGGCAGAAGCTCTTTAAGTTGCCCTCCACTGACCTGTAATGCCGAGCTCTAGACAGCCAGTTAGACTGCACATCAGTAAACAGAATTAGCTCCTCATAAATATACAGTAAATGTCTCTCTGGGATACGCGGTCAGCCACAAATCCATCATCATCTCTTTGTTCAGCAGATGCCTCTCCAGATCCGTGTGGACTTCAGGAGCGTTTCATTCATTTTATGAATTATTTGTATGGATGAAGAAGTCTTTGTTCAATTCCCAACAACTCCAGTCGCTCCCTTTGGTGCCTGTTATTTGAAACTCAAACAAACCTAACATCAAAAATGGACAGTGTTTGTTTAGACAAACAAAAACATGGCCTCTGTTGGCTATGGGCTGCAGCGCATGCCTGGGAGTTAGCCCAGTGATTGCATTGGCTGCAGAGTGTGACAATCCAAACCGTACCATGCAGTGAGAGGCAGGGGAAGGCAGCATGCTGGAATGACATTAGCAGATGGATATAATTCACTGTGTAGGAGCTCCCCCCGGTTGACGTTGAACACACAGACACTTAAACGTGGATTCATGCCGCTCTGTGGTATTACAGCTCTTGGTCTAACTCCAGCAGCACTAGAAGTGCAATACTTTTTATCCCTGTGAGAATTTAATGGGACTCAAATCTGTGGTGTTGACTCAGGCCGATTGTCTCGGTTTTGTGTGGTAACTATTCATTATGGTAGGGCCCTCTGAACGCAGACAGCACTCAACGATCCTGTTTGCCAAATTGATTGGAATATTTAATGCTGCTGTGCTACTCTGTGGTTGTTTGCGCTGCTGGGAAGTGGACAAAGTTAAAAAACAAATATGTCTTTGATAAATGTTGTCTTGGCCTCAGAGACAAGCAGTTACATGGCGCAACCTCAGAAAACAATGAAGGAAATAACTCGTCACTTAATTGAATTATGATCTTTAAGGCACTTAAATGAAGGAATGATCAATCATGACTTTGTCCCAGAAATCATGTTTTCTTTGTTGAGTCAGGCATCACAAACACAGAAACAAAAACTTTAAAAAGTATATTTAAGTTTCTTTTGTGGCATCTGTCTTTTAGGGCATCCCTTTAAGATATCACCCAATATCTGCTTAGTGCAGTAAGACAGAACAACTGGCCCTTAGTAATGACTGAAAACACACCTGCACAAATACTGACTGTACAAACACATTAAAATAAGCAACTGGGAGCAAAGTGAGACAATATAAAAAAAAAAGAAATCTGATAGTCTCTAACTCATTACAATTACAATAAACTATAACTACTATTTCATAATTATTTTTCTTAAAAATGAAAAATTCAGTTCCCATGGACAGGAAACAATCAACTTTCAACATTAAATTAGAATGGAGGAACAGAAACCAATCATCAGTTATGCATTAATGAAAAGACAGAGAAGACAGAGACAATATTTTACATGAGAGAAAGGTAAAAATTATTTCAGTACACAACAATAAAAAATAAACCCAAGTGTTGCATATTAGAGGGATCGGATCTGGCCTTTACTGGGGACATTTTAACTCATAACACCACGGGACAGTTTTATTTGCAACCAGAGAGAGGGAGGGGGGAATAAATACAGTGTAGCCCGCTCACATTCGAGTCAACTCTCTGAAGCTCCCACAAAGTAACAATAAAGAGAATCTATGCTAGGGATAGGAGATGCAGAGAAAAGACTCAGATGAGAGGGAAGGATGGATAGAAAGAGAAGGGCAATAAAAGTTTTCAGGAGGGATCTTTATTTAGTTTAGGACTCAGACTCTAAGTGAAAGCAGATGGGACTCTAGTCTGGAATAGTTTCCACTTGAAGTCTTGGACTCATGTTTGCTCTACTCGCTGCTTCTGAGCCCTTTCCAGTTTTCATCAACCTGTGTTTCGGGGCCTTCAACAAGAGGTTTTGAACCACAGATAGGAACACAGACACAAATCCTTCCCTGCGCTCACAAGAGAGTCAATATGCACACTTGTACACAGACATTTAAACCTCCTCTGTCATGTGTACAAAGATGTGCAGGGAGCAAAATGCTTCATAACAAAGCCAGAGTTCGCTGTGTGAGGTCAGCTGAGTGGTATTGGAACGACCCTCCACAGTGACAGGGTGAGCGTGAGAGAAACCCCAAAAGCAAAAACAATAAGATGTCTGGCTCAACACTACAGCTAAACAATGCTGAGCAAGGTTCAGGAGAGGTCAGTTGACAGTGTTGCTGGACTGGCAACACAATAACTTGCAGCAACAGCTTACAATGCTGAGGCAGTTTATTTTTTTCCTCTTTTAGATGACAAGAATGATGTTTGCAGCATGCACATCTGTAATGTGACCCAGAGAAGCAAAGTCGGGGAAATAACCCACCCTTGTATTTATCTTTGTGTAAATGCACAACGTACTTTGGCATCAGTCTGCACAAAGTGTGCGAGCCAACTGCGTGATGTCAGCTCATAAAGTTCCCGAAAACAAGTATCCACGATACATCCTCCGTCTGCATCCTCCATCTGACAGACAAGCCATGCTCCCATTCATTTAACAAGCCTTAGAGTAAAGTGGCTTAGAGCCCGCCCTCAGCTTTGAGTTGACTGTAAAAAGATCCATATATGTATTTATAGCTGGCTGTAAATAAAATACAATCAGCGCCTGTTGAGTTTTCCAAGCACACACAGGCTGGACCATGAGTGATAGTCTTGCTCTCCATTTTGAAACACATACTCAGGACTGTATGTGCATTGTATAGCCACATGTACACACAGGCAGACGCACACATACAGTGTAGGGAATGATTAAGCTGTTTTCAACATCTTTGGCTGCACTCTCTAGAGAGTCACTGTTTTGGTCACCTTCTCCATCACTTAGAGCTGTGCTTGTGTAAGTTTTATTTTTAGCTAGTGATTAATGGCACAAGCTATTCTTTTGTGAGCAGCCTCCCATATGCCCATTATTCAGAGGAAAACAAGAGCACAAGAATAAGTAATTCTGCTGCTGTGTGTCCGAATTCTCTCTCTCTCATGGGCTACACTATCCATGAGGTCTGCAGACTATGGTATGCATTTTTCACAAATCCAAGAGCCTGCTGCCGTAAGAATTACATTGTCCTCCACCCTCAATCTTTTTTTCCATGTCAAGGGCCAGAGTTTGTGTGGAGCCAACCTCGGGTCTGGCTACCACTCTGCGCTTCTACCATTTAAACATTTTAAAAGATGCAGTTGTTGAGTAGTTCAGTAGAAGAGATGGCCTGTTAGCGCAGAGAGGACACATTTCAACTCATCTAACAATTAAAACAATCAAACTTGCACTTAAACTAAAACGTTTGGTTTAAATAATACTTTTAGCTAACAATATAGGTCAGGATTTGGTCTCTTTGGTCAGCTCAAGTTGAATGTATAATTTGGCTATATATTTCTGTGAGTTGAAAGATCTTCACATTTTCCCTTGTATTTTTAAGTATGTGTCAGTACATACTGTAATGAGAAATCCATTGTAAACTGGTTAGAGTTATACAGTATGTTGCGGTTGTGATCTAAATTTTCACTGTTTACTACATTAAAAGATTAATCCTACTGTCATGTATGTTTCAGCCAGCAGCAGGTGAGCTTGTCTCAACGCCACTGTGAGGTTGCCAGACAACCACTGGCTTCAGGAAGCGACTGATCCTGGCCAAGAAATAGTTTGGCACATCACTTCCCAGACAACATAACATTTTTTGTACCGATTAAACAGAGAAGATATAATACTTAATTATTGAGCTTTAGTATGAAAGCAGTGAACAGATGAGCTTGCAGTGTTTTTTTAAGGTGTTATTTCAGCATATGGATTGTACATTCAGACGGGCTCTTGTCAATTAAAAAGAAGACCAGTGAAATCTGAAAACAAAAGTCATTTTGTGTGATGTCAAGATGAGGAGATAATTCATATTTGAGATAATTGCATGAATAAAATCATTGCAAGCACAGCTATTCTTGTAATCCTCACTTTTGAGTTGAGGACGGGTGATCATGCCATCGTACGAAGCTGAGCTGAAAAGCTGCAGGCCTGATATTTAAGTTGTACATTTATTGAACAGATCGCTTAAAACAGTGGTCATCAGAAATATCTGACTGTACCCCTTCAGGAATGCACTACATCTCAGTGGCAATGGATTGAAATGCTTGACTCGCCTGACGTTGAAACGCAGCTGCTGATTTAGACGCTCACTACCTGCAGATGTGTTCATAGTAAGCAGAAAATTTTTAATGTCAAACGAGCAGAAAAAAAACCCCTAAACTGTTTTGCTCTGAACGGCTCCTAATGAAATGGAATTCTCACCTCATCCATCTTATTCCAACACACAGCCTCTAGGGTAAATTTCTTCCCCTCTCTCTCCCTCCTTCATTCATGGCTCGCTGGCCCTGACATCTTACTGTTCCTCCGAGTGACATGCCACACTGCCAGGAATTCAGTTCATCTGAGCTATGTACAACCACAAACCGTATCCTTTACAACCTGGACTGCTCACACAGCGGGGGCCAGGAAAGGCGAGAGAAAGAGGCGGACTGAGGTTCCGGGGCTAAGAGGGAGAGGCAAAGCAAAACTTGCCTCATGTCAAAAATCCCCCCTGTAGTTCATCTGAAATCCGAAGGGAGTTGGTGTTTTGTATTTACTTGTGTGTCTACAAATAGCAACCGCATGTGCTGAGTGTTGGTGTTCTGAGAGAGCTGGAAAGAAACTCACAACAGAGAAACTTGGATGTTGTTCTGAAGCTGGAAAACGTACAAAAGACAAATGGTGCCCTGACTTGGCAGGGACAATGGATTTTCAAGATCACACTGTTTTTCTGTGGGCAGGTCACCACAGAGGGTCAGCAAATGTTTTCCTGTAGGTAGCAAGACTTTAATTCAAATCAGCCTCTCAAGTCAGTAGCAGATCTCTCTTCATGATACCAGAGACTTGCAATTTTATCATATCAAATTTAAAGATGAAAGAAATTTTACCTACTCTAGCTAATGAGCAAATTCTGAAAAGTCCCTGTGACCATAGATCAACATGATTTGCCTTTTGAATAAATTAGATTTTCTTATAGTCTTATAGGGGGAAAATAAGTTTGTTGATGTGAGTTAGCGATGTTTCACTTCTGAGAAAGAATTTAAATAAATTAATATTCTTTCAACGTTATCAATGTCAGCATGACCTACATAATGGTTTACTCAAGTGTCAAATAGATACACAGATCTCTGTGCAGTGTGCGTCCACTCCCCTGGCACAAAGTCATGTGCATGCTCTGCTGTTAAAGATTTAGCCAGCCATCCCTGCGTCCAAATCTCCTGTGTCTTTCCAGGGGGGAGAGAGTTACTACTATGCAGCCATCTTTCACACTGACACTGCTGGAAAACAAACCTTGAAGCACTGACCGGTACCATGTTTCATTGTGTAGAAACAAGGGTGAGAAAAGACCAAAGAGTGCCGGGCAGCTACAGTGAATCAGAAGCAGATAAGAATGGCTCAAAATACTGCCAGCAGCACAGTGACTTGCAAAAATGTCTTCGTAATTCTTTTTTTTCATTTTCCCCCTTCTTTTCCTACCACTAGACTCAGCCAGCACTTGTTTTTCCTCAATCAGCAAGTGTTTCAGTCTGTGTTTTTCCACGCTGGATATAATTCAAAATGGCAGCGCACTGTAAGTATGATAGAAAGGGGCTTTGGAAAGGTGCAATACCCTGATGCATCTATCTAAATCTCTATAACTATCAGAGTTTGGGGAGAGGGGAGGTTAAGGGAGTTAGCAGCAGAGGACACAGTAGGGGAGGTGGCAGTGATGAGCATGAACTCTCATGCTGAGGTTATGGAGGGAGTCTACTTTCTGGACATGACAGGAAATGTGGGAGCCATGGGGGACCCCACGAAGATATCCACAGCGCCCCCGTAAATCCTCATCATTCACAGCTCACTGTGCCTGATATCTCTATTATGTGGTCTATGGCCGTCATTGGTGAAAAAAGCCAAACCAATTCTTTCAGGGTTCAACCATTAATTATAAGGCTAAATAAAAAAGACAAAAAGCCCCAATCTTGTTCAAATATGACTCATTATATCTGCAGTCACACCACCCACTGTGACTGGGACAATCCGTTCAGATCATTTGACCTTTGGAGCACATAAATAGCTGTGGAATAAGCCTCATGCAAAGTTTAAATCAATGAAAGTAATCCAGGTTTTTATCAGCCAGAAAACAACATTTTTTGGAAGTTGCAAACCCGAAACCTTGTTAATTTATATGATTTTGCTCTTTCTCTACTCTCTCTCTCGCTCCTTTCCGTGCGAGAGAGACAAAATGTGGTTTCATTACTCACACAGGCCAAAACAGATTGTCCTTTTTTTTTCTCGTTTTATTCACAGAAACGGCCTGTGAGAGACACCCTGGGAGACGTGGAGCCCTAAGACTCTGGGTTATAATCAAACACAGGAGCCACAGTATCCTGAGTCAGCTACTACTACTACTCACAGCTGCAGTGACTCAGCCCTTTCAAAGAAACACTTAGCTGTCCATTACAGTAAAGATTTATCACATAATGAGCACTGAGGACAACTACAGGTGGTGCCACATTTCAGTGTGTCATCAGTCTTACCTGCAACGATAATGACATAGAAACAACATGTTCAAAGAACTATGTGCTTATTACTCACCTCACCCGGGTTCAGTGTCTATGAATTTGACCACACATACTTACTCGATGTGTACCAGCCTTCCATTTGGCTCCAAAGTGTCTGAACTGAATGAATCTACTGATGCTATCCATGCATCAGTAGCAGCAATGAAATGGCAGCAGTGTTGAATTGGTAGTGAAAAAGGCATACTTTTTTTTATAGGCATACCAAAACAAAACACTTTGAGTGCCTTTCATTGATTTTTGCTTGGCTGAAATTGGATTTCCAATATATATTCCAATATACTTTTTGCTTATTGTTTAAGCTTACACAAAGTTAAAAAATATTTGTTTTATTTTAGTTTCATGCTTTTAATTGCATACTATGCACACTATTTATGGCGAGAAGCTCTTATTGTCATTAAAACCTGCTCTGTATGGTGTGGTATATAAACCAAATTTTGCTCAGTGGATCAAAATTGAAATATTATACTTGTATTGTAATACCAGTGATCAGTCCACATCTCCTCAGCTGTCAACTCAGTCATTTTGCAAAGGAAGCGCACTGTTGCTGTCTGTCAAAAAAACCCTCCAGACTTGGAGTCAATCTATCTAAGTGCAAATAATGTGGATATGAGCCATGCCGCTTAGCAATACTTTTTCCCTCCAACTTAATCTAAACAAAGTGCTGAGCAAATTTTTCATGCCTAGAGTACTTAAGCAGTCCAATGCTTTAAGCTGGAACGACAAGCAGTTGGCTTGTCTCAGTGATAAGCCTGATCCACGTCTCGTCTTGGCCAAAAACCTCCATACAACTGATCTCCCTCTTACTGTAAATACTCCCTAATTCCCTGTTTCACTTCTCCATTTTGGACAGGCTCATCTGAAGCTATAAGATTTGTCCATACTGAAGACAGAGAGACAGAGCAGGTCTTCTCCAATGAGCCACAAGAGGTTTGCAAAGACTTTTCTGGTCTGAAGACAAGCAGAGAGAGCGAGACAAAGTTTGGGAACACTTTCAGATCTTTAAAAAGTGTGTCAAAACAGCATTTATGTTGTTAGAAGAGAAACGTTGGATTTCTAGGTTATATGTTAAACAAATGTTTCTGTCATAAAAACAGAGATGGCAATTTTGCTATTATAAGCTTACAGTATGTGTGGTTTAAATACATTTCAAACTTGACTATTTTAATACCAGCACATGAATTATATTTGGACCTAGAGCCTAGAGTTCTTTTGTTTAAGTAGGCGACTAAATTATCAACAAAATCATGAATAAATTCTGTGCACGATATCTGAACTATGGCAACTCAAACCACCCTGACTTTGTTATAGACTTGAAGAGCCTTCATGCTGTGGCTCTTTGTTGTAGGAACACCACACTTCTTTCTGTGCTGGCAGTGAACACTGTCGCTGAATGTAAATCACTGCTGCAGAACTGCTGCATATGAATCAAACTCACATGGGACTTAGTTAAGGGATGAAAGTCAGTCGACGAAGAAATAATGAACAAAGTGCAAAGAAATGAGAAAATAAAAATGCACCAATGGATACCTGACAAATTAAGCTGTAATTTAAAAGTAAGTCTGATTGCAAATCATCATAAAATGAGCTAGTTTCAAAGTTAAGCTTTATGTAATTTGGTGTGAAGAAGCATCTCTCTGACTGTTCTGTTTTTGAAAGATAGTTAAAGTGAATAAAACTAATGAACAGTATGGGGTTCCTTGGCTGGTGACCCATTATGGTCTGTTATCAAAAATTATTTATTTTGCTCATAAATTATGATGATTACAGGGTGAACCACTGGCTGTGTCTGGTAATCTAACTTTTGACTGCTTCTTTATCTGAGCCCATGCACTGTAATCCAAGTCATAAAACAGTTGAGAGACTCTTGCATCAGGCTGACGGGCACAAACTGGAAAATGTACATGTTCAGGAAGAAGTTGTTTATAAATGCCAGCGAATAAATCAAATAATTTAGAGAAGATTCACAAAAGAACTGAGGGAACAGAAGTTGCCACAAAATAACACTGTGAGCTGGTTCGCTGTTGGAAACTAATTATGCATGTCTTGTGATTCTCTGAATAAATTCTTGTCAGATAACATTCATTCATTCATGGAAGATTAGAATAAAATGGAAAATTAATTAAAAACTTGCAGAGAACACTGTGACATTGGAGAGCAAGTGCTTTCTGCTATTGTTCTCACTGTGCATTGCGGAAATGCAAATAAATTTATGCTCTGATTTGGGATGTCTCCTCTTCCTGACTCTCACTGAACTCATTACAACAGTTTACAGCGTGACATTTTGCTCAGGAGTGAGCAGCAGACGAATAATCTGCGTGGAATGCCAGCTGTAACCCCACATGTACAGCCTTGCCGTTATTGTTTTTATTTGAAAAATCTGCAGAGGATTATGTCTGATGTTTCCCTGACAGTGAGGGGTCAGTGACCTACTCCTCCTTACAGAGCTTTGGGATGTGCTCCACGCATAGTGGAAAAACATCAGGTGTACATGTGATATACAGAGCCACAAGGAAATTAATGGGAAACTGTGGTGTTTAAAATGCTGAAACAATATAGAATTTTTCCATAGAAAAAAACCTTGCAGTCTATCAATCTATCAATCATAAATCAGCATAATGGCTTGTAATGTGAAACATATTTCGCCTCCACCACAATCAGTTTTTTCCCTTTTAAAGGCTTGGTGTAGCTCCGTTTTTGTTTGCAGTCCTGGAAAGAAGTGGTTTTGTTGTCCTGTTGCTTTTCCCTCACTGCCTATGATGTTGGTTTAACCTTACAGATTTAAGGGCCGAGAGTGTTTTCTTAAGTTCAGTATCTCTGTCAGACCTTTGGCTCACATCTTGGACACAAATAAAGAGGGTAAAGAAGAAGTGAGGGAAAAGAAGCAAAGTGAGGGGAAAGAACAAGAGAGGGGGATGGTATTGCGACAGTGGGACCAATCGAGGAGAAGCAGAAGAAGTATGGTTTTATAACTGACACATGGCCACAGAAAGATTCATGAAATGATGAAAAAAGGCAAGTCAGGACTCTGAACCTTATTGCGAACTCAGAGTAAGCTGCTGATGACATTCTGACAATCCTCGCTGACTAACAGGCTGACAGGCAATCGGACCAGAACCAACTCTCCCGCCGCAGTCTCCTACTGTAGAAACACAGATCGACAGAGAAAACAGAGTGAGCAGAAAGAGGGATGGAGTCCATTAGAACTTTTTCAAAGCAAGGAAGATTGAATAATCCTGGCCTTACTCAGTCTCCCTCCCTTTCCTCTTTACCTTCCAACTGGGTGCCATCCACACAACCTTTGAACTCTATCTTAGTAACCATGGGCCATAATTCATGCAAAAAAAGAATTACTAACTAGAAAAGGCACCCCACCCTATTAAATGTTGGCTAGTGACACCACAACCTGTGCCGGGCTGAATAGGCCATTCAGGCTCAGTGCATGAGATCATGAATAAATGGTTTACTGCTCTTCATTCCTCACAATCAGTAAATGCAGTGGATGGCTGCAACACAGGACTGCGGAGTCAAAGGTTTAATCTGTCTTGAGTCCTGCAGTGTGGTGATGTGCTTTGTTTTGTCATTGACCTAATTCCAATCAGCCTTAGTTCAAGAACAGGTTTAGTAGAACAAGCTTATTCTAAATGCTACCAATCAAGAAAAGCAATAAAAGTCAGATTATCAGCAGACCATGGAAGCTGAGAGTGGCTGCAACAGCTAATAATTCATTTTGGTTCATTATTTTAAGATCACCAAGTAATTATTGTGTCAAATTGAATAAGGAATCCTACTCAAAATCTGATCAAAATTAGCCTCGCTTGGCTAGTATAACCATTGGACAACTAATGTTGGCAAACAGGAAACGGATTTTGCTGTCCAACCAACAACACCGAGTCAATTCACTGATTCAGGACTCAATTTTACAAAGATTAAGAATAGGAGGAAGTGAATTCAGTGTGTATTATCCTGTAATAGTCTGTAATGGCTGCTGCTCAGCAAATTTATATCAAATCTTTCTTTCAAATATAAACCATTATCTGTCCAGATTGTTGATCTATTAGCTGCTAATATGGTCTTCACTTATATGGGATTGGAATATTGGAAAGTATAAATGTGTTTCTGAATGTCCATCAACAACACTAAGATACTTAGTACTAGCTTGGTTCTGCAGCATTTACTGACCTGATGATAAACTGGGCAAAATGTTAGCAAGTCTGTCACTGTAAAATTTATTACAGGATATTTGGAGTCCAACAGTCTCAACATCACTGTAACATTTGTACAAAGAGTTCTTGGAACAATTTGTATGTAGTTCATATTTCTTGTCTTGCCTGAGGTACTCTCAGCCTCCCCAAAAAGCCAACAGATTGATTGACTGACTATAAACTTAAATGTCTGGGCTCTCAGCAGAGTATCTGACACCTGCACACTCTCACGCGGAAACTGTAGGGAAATAAGCATTTTTTTAGAAGCACGTTCTATTTGTCATACATTCATACTTTGCATTGCTGGCTGATTGCTCTGCTCTGCTATTTATTTTTTCAAGATTTAAAAACTTGATTAATGGTGCTATTTTTAAACCACGTACAAACAACGTGCATTAAGCACTATGTCAAAATGGCAATTAGAAAGGCTAAAACGGCACCGAAACTCTCAGTGGAATTATCCCCCTCAATTCTTGTAATTTCTTACTAATTAACAGTGTAGCAGAGTTCAAATACTGGTCTGTTATCTTGGCTCTGTAAAGCAGTCTGACTGCATTTCTAAATCCAAGTACTGCAGTAAACTATGTTTTATTTTTCCTTGCCATCTCTATCATTCTCCCCTCCATCAACCTCGCTCTCCTCTCTGCTGCAGTGTGAAGAGTGAGTGACACTAGTGAGGGAGTCCTGTAATGCAAGGTCAGCACAAATGAGAACCAGGCTCACACTGACTCAGCTGGCTCCTTTCTCCTGTCATTTTTTTCTCTGCTTGACGCCACAGAAAAAGTGAAAAAAAAAAAAAAAATCACTAAAAATAGCAATTCAGAGGCCATGAGCCAAAGAGCCTCAGTGACTGTTTTTCCTCCATGAATCCTGTTGGTCACGCAAGTGGATCAGGACCAAAGGGAGGCAGAAATTACCTCAGTGTTATTCTAAGTTGCTTCAATTTTGATAAATTTGCACATTACCTTTGGACTGCTGTTTGACATACTTCAGCAACGTTTTGGGTTCACAAAACCGATCGAAAAATGAAGGTTGTGTCTTAAAAGCTGACATGTGGAAGTTTACCAGATGAGAGTATCAATGCACCAGCAAATCACAAACAAGGCCCACAACCTGTACACAAACATTACACGCTCACAACACAGACGCTTTACAGAACACACATTTTGCTAAAAAACCCAGCAATGAGAAACAGTGAGAAGCTTTTCCTTCACCAGCAGAGATAACAACTGACAAACAGCATGAAACTGGATCTTGGCACCAAGACGTACTCCTCAGAGCCTTTGAATATCAGTGTGTAGGGATGTATGTGTTCATGGTAATTTCCTGGGGTGGGGGATATCAGACGGGGGAACGTATTCACTGGGGCCCGTCTGACCTTGGAGTAGAAGCCATCTTAGCCAACTTCCACAGGTTCTGTTTGTAGTTCTGGGAATCTCTTCAAAGGCCTTTCTGGGTGAATAGGACACCATGAATAGATTTCTGAATGGAGATACTTTTATCTAACCTTACATAGAAATTTAAAATTGTCCACTCAAATGAAGTCAAATGCAAAATTACTGACGGTTTTCTGATTGTGCATGCAAACAGCTGGGTTCAAACTAATACCCTTGATTTCATGAGATTTCTTAATTTTATAAGCTTTTTTTTTGCAGGAAAGACTTGAAAAATGAAAAACAAATTTTAAAAAACCTGTCAAACTCTGAACAGCACAGGCTAAGAGACTTTTGTCTCAGTGGTTCAAGCAGAAATAAAGCTGATCCGACATGTCCTATTACACAATTAGACTATGCACCTGAAAGGCTTCTTTCAAGCTCCACATTATTTGTTTTATCCAAGCTTTCTGTTAAAAGTTTGAGGTCTCATGCTCAACCCTGATGACATCATCAACTTTTTTTTCAGTCAGAGAGGACATTTTAAACAAAGCATAATTTTCCATCATAATAATTTTTCATCAGAACTAATTTGATTTAGGTATTAAGAAGGGGATCATCAGGCAAAAGCTCTCAGATTCTTTCAGTCTTTTCATACATAACACAATTTTTCTACACATGTGCAACAGACACTGCATTTGGGTCTAACTTTAACAACAGTTTCTCATTAATATGTCTTAATGGAAACTTTACTCTTTGCAGTCCCTGCAGGACCCCAGGCTCACTTAGAAGGTAAAATAGATTGTTACTTTCAAACCAGTTCTTATTTCTGTTCTTTTTTAAAAACTTTTTTTTTCATTTTCATGCATTTCTTTTAATGTTCACTAACCTACAGTCTTGAATACTGTATATGGTGTGATGTATCAATATGTGTCTATCTAATAAACAGTCTATTATACTTCATACTTAAGAGCTGCGTGCATATTTTTAGTGGTTGTACAATAATGTGCATGAACTGATTCATCATTTAATAAAGTGGAACTGATCAAAGCCCAAGTGAAAGAGCACCTGGATACTAACTACAGCGTAGGCCAAGTCTCATACGATGTTTACGGGCTTGATTCCCAGAGAGTGCAGCTGCAGATTACCCAGACCCACTGGAGAGAAAACATGGTCTTTAACAGAGTGTGCTTTTTGGAGTGTGTTTTCAGGTCTGACATTTGTGGAGAATAAGATTTATCAGAGTACGTAATTGTATTTCTCTAAAGCCCTCACTTCTGCTCCAAACTCTGTGGATGACTTTTCTGGCAACTCAGATTAAATAAATTCAAATAGCCTTCAGTGAAAGTGATGCTTGTTGTTTGTGTTTTACTATGAAAAAACAAACACTGATAAATTAAAATGGATCCACTTTCTTATTACTGGTTTGATGTTGTGAAATTGTCATTATTCACTATTAAAAACATTTTTGATACAATTCTGCCTATCTATCCACAGAGGTTTCAGTTCACACAGTTTTACACTCACAAACACTACAGCAAAGCCAGGTCGACACCACAGAATAATGATACTTTACAAAAATACACACACACACACACACACACACACACACACACACAGATATTATACCAACAAGAATCTCATATTTGGCTTACAACTTCTCCAGGGGATAGACTTCTACTCCAGACAGATTTCTCCCAGATTTTGCAGCTAAAGAACCTGCCAAGTATGTGACTTTAGGAGCTGGACCCAGGCCAATATTAGCTGGGGACATTGTTGTGGGCCTTGCGTATGACTGCCTGTGCATGTGTGTGCTAGAGATTATTTGGAGTTGTGTGAGGTTAGTGAAGGAGTAGGCTGCAAAAGCAGTCTAGGAACAGCAGGCTGTAAACACAGCTGTGTGTTGAGGTGAGCGTGTGTGTAAGGGCAGCAAACTTTTTTCTGCTTTTTTTTTCACAGGCAAGACTACGGTTTAGTTGTGTTCTGATATCAGCCAGATGATCAGCTATTGTCTGTACATAATTCATGTGTAGTGAGTCATTCTATGAACTGTGGAACTGATCCTGACTACAAGTTAATCTTTACTTCTAATTTTATGGGAAGCATTTAATGTCTTACTGGTACCACAGGAGTGCATTTCTCTTTGTTTTGCACCTTGTCAAAATCCACATCCAGTTCCTTCTGTGAATAACAGTAACAGTGAAACACTGCATGTGCATGGCTGTGTGTGATGACCAAATGAGGCAGAGATCCCCAGCAGCTACGCAAACATGTCTGTGCTCCACGTGAAATAAACATTTTGCAATTATACAGCTACATCAACATTATATGCCTTCATATAAGCTGGAAGATCTGAATTCACTGTTGACTGAATTTTGGCTGCATCTCAGGTTTCTTTGATACAACTAATAGCTGAGCTTCTACTGTATCTTGTGACAGAAAAAAAGTTTTTCTCACAGCTTTACCCAAGAAAGTTACTAGTAGGAAACAAATATAGGAGTGTGCTTGAGGTGAGCATTTTTCAATGTCAAGAGTTAAATGCACAGATATCAAACTTATATTTTCATGTATTCATTTTGCTATCTTACATGGTATGCCATGTTAGTTTTTTATGGTGTCTGCTTTTTTTCTTTTTAATTTTACCTTTTTGACTGTCTTGCTGTCTAGGATAACATTGTTGCACATTGTTTCAGTCTTCTCAGTTTAAGATGGTATCTCTTAAATTTAACCAAACAAAATAAAAATAAAAATAAAATATACCATATCAGACAATATTGTTTGTAGGGCTACTGTTTCTTTCAGGTAAACAGTGGCTGTTTTTGAAAGCCATATTGTGACCATACTGGATGTAGGTCTCTGTGTTCTGGCTCACTCCCATCATAAGGTCTGCTGTGATTCTGCCAAGTCTGCCCCTCCCTTGGTAATAGCTTTCTCATAAATGACTGGAGTTAACCCCAGCACTTCAAAGTTACCATTCACAGCCCAGATGACTGTAACACTGTCTAACTTAAGTTACAATTCAGTTCTTCCATCAAAGTCTTGGTTTGAATTCAAAAAAAGATGAAGACTGACTCTGGTTTGTCAAAAGAGATCAGTAGGAATTTATTATTTGCTTTAAATACATGTACAGCTTTTTTTTTCTGCCATTGCTCCACTGATCAGTCACTGGCAGTCTTCTCAAACTGAACTCCAAATGGAAGTCCTCCAACACAGTAATGTTTCTGAAACAGCATAATTATAAGTGGAGAGTATGGTGTGCTGAAGTTAGGCTCATGACATGTGTAGCTTTTAGCTGCAGTGCCAGCTTTGCATCAGGCGATTTGCAGGGTTACAATGAACAGAGGTAGAAGCCATCTTTTGAAAACAAGAGGACATCCAATCACTGCAATTCTCTCAAAAGATTAAAAACAGGCTAGAAAGATAAATACACATGGAAGAATGACAAAGACAGTCTTAAAGCCTTTTGCTACGCAAGCAGTGTGCTAAAACTAGATCTCAACAATAAGAGGGAAGAAAGAAGGTGCAGATGATGGGTTTAACACATGGAACTTGAAAACACCTCATCAAATTGGTGACAATCATGAATGAATCATGGAAATAAAAATGCACAGAAAAGTAAGTTAACATGGAAAATAAATACTGCACTGGTTTCTTGTACATTCATCAGGGCTTATGCATTCTGGCTTTTTTTCTTACCACTCATCTGGCTCATGTGCTACATTGCCACTTATGCCACTTTCCTTTATGAGAACCCAAGCCCATTCATTGCATGCTATTTTTGTTGTGCTGAGATGAACAACTTCACAGTAAAATGCATTTAAGTTAATGACTGATGTAATTGACCTCAGGAAGCACTTTCTTTCAAAGACACAGAGGTGATCAACAAATTGACTTGTCCCTGAATAACAAAGGGAATGTGCTGTTGTGCATAACTGCACGCCACAACAGAGTACTGAACTGCTGGAGAAGCAGGCATTTAGATTGATCACAGGTTTTCATCCAGTTTCTGTTTTGGATTTGGGATGATCTACAATTTGACAAAAAAAGAAAAAATCTTAAGGTAACAACACAGCATAGTGTGAGCTGTGTTTGGTTTCCTACTGTCAAAATGTGGCAGCAAGTCCTCTTTTTATATAAATAATGCTAAAAACACAAAAGTCTCCTTCTCACTCACATCAGAACTGTCACAAGAGTCTAAAAACCTAGGAGACACATACAGTACATAGTGTAGCCTGCATACATACAAATATACATATATGCAAATACACAAAAACAATAACCTCTCCATGTGGAATAATGGCATTTTGGGATCTTAAATCATAAATTTATATAAAAATATATAAAAATAAAAGTAAAAATCAAAAGAAGTGTCATCAGAATTGGTAAGAAAAACAATTATCTCCAATGTGTGATGCATTGGCAATTCAATGAATCAGTGTCCTGTGAACAAACACCAGTTTTCTGTCCATGGGATTCACACACATGTCCAGAGGCCATTTTAAAAGCAGCCACTAGATGAGTTTAATACTGGGGTGTAAAAATGTCCACAGACACAAAGAGAGGAACAAAGTCCTTAGCTCTCTGGCCAGCCAGTGAGGTAACATGAGAACTACACATTTATCTATCTACACACTAAGGGACCTCCGACTTCAGGGCATGGTAAGTGCACATTCCCATGAAGAGGACCGTATACCTCTTAACCCTGTTCAGTTCATGGAGACCTGCGTCGCTGTTGACACGAAAGGGTGGGCTGGTCCTGTCAACCCAGGCACATGTTCCACTTTTGTGTATTCCTGTAACACTGCCGACCAATGGAAATACTTAAACAATGCCAATATTCTACCAAGAGAAGGGTAAGAGAGTTTTTGTGGCTTTGTTTATTGTCCAAAGTCCATGTGGTCGAACACTTGAAACAAATGTCAAATGTCATCTGGACATTTGTGAGACCTTCATTGTTATGATGAAAAGAATCATTTCTGAGAATGACAGTACAATGGACAACTTCACTTCTCTTCTTTTCTTTCGTGAAAAAGAGCAGCCAAAGGGATGCTCTATCTTGCTTTTTTTCAGGCTGTCTGTCTTTAAGTTCTTCCTTAAATAGTTTTCTAATTGTTCCATCATATTCTCATTTCGTGATCAGGACTCTGGTCCAGAGATGGTTCCCTGGTGCTGATCATGGATGCTGAGGGTCCTTGGTTGACTCCAAAGGGGGAAACAGCTGGAGATCGAGCTGCCAGTGGGGACAGAGAAGGGGAGAAGCTGGGTGACATTGCTGCTGATGAAATGGACCCCTCATGACTGATAGGGGACCTGCGGAGTGAGGCCAAGTGGGGGAATGTCCGTCCAATTACAGGGACCTTGGGGGGAACTGACATTGCCCCTGGGTGGGCCACTGATGTGATGAGTGGTGGAGGGTCAATTCTAGGTTTGGGATCCATTTTGTGCTTGGGCTGAAATGGCTGGCGAGGGTTCTGGCTCTGCTGAGCTGTTTCATCTTTCAACCTGGCGATCTCCGTGAAGACATTAGCCAGGGGTTGGAACTGAGGACACCAGTTGAGCAGGTAGTCCCAGTTATAGCTTCCACGAAGCTCCTCGTCACTGGCGACAATAGCTGTGAGGGAACCATCCACTGAGGGTTTACCATCCTCAGGGAAGGCATAATCCTTGGGGAGGGAAATGTTGAGACCGCGGCCCACCCCTAGATACCCACCTCCTTCATCCCTATAGACTGGGAGCTGGCCAGAGAGCAAGGTTCCACTAAGACTGCCTCCTAGTTTCTTTCCTTTAAACCAAGTGCTGCCCTCTAAGGCTGCAGGCTCACAGGAGATATCAGAGAGCTGGTCAGCATCCTGCTGAATTCCAGAGTCAGGTCCTCTGGCTGAGATGTGCTCCTGCATGGATGAGGTGATCGATGCAACACGGGGGTATTCATTTATCATCCTGATCTCATCATCTTCCGCTGCCTCAGCGGATCCCCTCCCACTGGAGTGAGAAGGATCCAGAGAACCCCCCCTCGTGTACGGACCACCACCTGCCCCGCCCTGATCTCCAGCATAGCCAGGCAAGGCCTGGTGGTAGATCCTCTCCCCTCCTTGGCCTGAGTTGCAGTCATCCAGTTTCTGCAGAGCAGTCCCTGAGCTAACAGTTCTGTTTCCTGCATCCTGGCCTTTCTTCCTCCTGCGTGACTTGACAAGGAAGACCACCACAGCCATAACCACAAGCAAGATGATAAAACCAAGAGACACGGCAATGATGCTAATGAGCAAGATGTTGACATCAGGTGCCAGGCCAAAGTTGGTGTTTGTGACATCAATGGAGACTTGGGCTGTAGTGCTGCGAGATGCATCCAGAGGACTGTGTGCGCTCACATCCAGGGTCATCAGCCTGGTTTCTTGTTTACCAGAGCCACTGCTACTACTGCTGCCTGAACCATCCAATTTAAGGAAAATCACACCAGTGGTTTTGTTTACATCAAAGAATGGAGAGCTGGTGGGAAGAGAATAGAGAACAATACCATCTACGCCTCCGTCCTCATCATTTGCCTGGACCTGGCCAATGCTCTGGCCTTTCTTAGCTCCCTCTGGGACTTCAAAAGAAAAATCAGAGGATGTGAACAGTGGATCATACTCATCCTCACCTGTGACAAACACTTGTACAGTGACAGTGGCTGAGTGGTTGCCTGAGTCTACTGCTGCAGCTACAAAGTTAAAGGAGTTAGTCTTTTCAAAATCAAAAGGAATTCTGCTTCGTATTTCTCCCGTATTCTGGTCCACAGTGAAGCTGTCTTTTCCCGTACCAGACCGCTCCATCATGTAGTACTTCAGTTGGCCAAAAACTCCAGTGTCATGGTCTATTGCATGGAGAACAGTCACAGCAGAGTTTGCTGGTTGGTTTTCTCTGATACTGGCTGTCAGGACTTCCACAGGGAAGAAAGGATGATTGTCATTTACATCTTTGACATCAACAATGACTGGAGCAAGTGCGAAGTGACCTTGTCCATCTGTGGCCTGGATGATGACAACATGTGTGGACTGGTGCTCACGGTCGAGTGCTCGCTGGAGTCGCAAGGCTCCAGTCCACTGGTCCATGGTAAATAAGTTCACCTCATCACCAGAGCTGATAGTATACTGGACCTCAGCATTGGGAGTTGAGTCTGGGTCTGGCAAAAGGGGTGAAGTTACAGAGACAAAATAAGAAAGAAACATTGGAAAAAGGAGAGAAAATACAATTGGGCAAACAAAGAAGACTTTGGCCCACCTGTAGCTGTCAGTCGAATGATCTCAGTCCCAGCCGCAGCTCCTTCACTCAGTGACACTGTATACTCTGCTCTGCTGAACACTGGTGGATTATCATTCACATCACCAATGGTTATCACCGCAGCGACACTAGAGCTCCTCTGGGGCACACCACGATCTGACACCACCACTGTGAGGTTGTAAAGTGGTTTGGTTTCAAAGTCGAGCCCCTCAGCCAGCAGCAGAGTCCCAACTGTCTGAAAGCCCCGCCCCTCCAGGAACCGCACACTGCTTTCAATCTGGAACGCATTTCCTTCATTCCCACTGGCAATGGCAAAGTCAAAGCCACAGTTTTCTCGTGAGAGGTCGCTGTCAAAAGCCTCAAAAGTCAAAACTGTTGACCCTGGGATGGTGTCCTCAGAAACAGTAGCCCTGCAGGCAGACGAACATTACAGATGTAAGGACAGCTGTTGAGGTTGCACTACAATACCCACTAATCTAATGAATATTAGACTGACCTGTACTCTGACTGGTGAAACACAGGAGCATTGTCATTGACGTCAGAGATTTGGACCTGAACAGTAGTAAGGGAGGAGAGTGAAGGCGAGCCTCCATCACGAGCTTCAATAACAATACTGACTGATGGACGTTCAGGGTCAAACTCTGCTCTGTGATTGATGAACAGGGTTCCTGTATACAGAAGACAAAGAGAGGCGTCAGACATGGCCATGGGAAAGTTATCTCAAAAATGTATTGAAGTACATGTTTCTTTCTTTTGAAACTGGAGCAAAACCATATCAGGAAAAAAGCCAAGGTTAATTACCATTGCTGGGGTCAATATAGAAACCCTCCTGAGTTGATGACATCACTCTGTAGGTGATCTTTCCATTCTCCCCAGAGTCCCTGTCAGTTGCCGTTACTGTAACAACTGCACTTCCTGGTGGTGTGTGCTCAGGCAGGGTTACCTGGGGTGCAGAGACATTAATAGTATTTGAACATAAGTGTGAAAGAAAAAAATAAGGCAGGAAGGATTGGATAGATACTGTTACAAAATTCCCATACTCATGGTGAAGACAACAGGCAATAAACTCAGCAGGGAAAATCGCATGTTATACTGTAGTTCCCTGTTTTTCCTGAGCTTGTGCTAATGTTGAGGTCATTTCCTGAGATGGAGAAGTAAATACTATACAAGCTCATCTCTGCAACCTTTCCCCAGTTCATATTAGGCAGTTAACTTTTATCACTCCCACTATGCGCATGTGTACATGTGTTTTTACAGTGTGTGTCATATGTCAAGTGGTTTGCTGGGCAGAATGTCTTTCCATTTCAATTTGCACGAAATTTAAACATGCACATGCACATGCACATGCACATTTTCTTAGTACACATGCATTAAGCAATGAACACCTGATATTTCTTTCAAGACTATAGTTATGATGTTTGAAAGAAAGTACACAAACAAAACATTTACTAGGTATAGGGATAAATGTCTTGAAAGTCTTTTGAGGTGCATATATCATTTTTTGAGAAATAAATTTGCATAATTGGCACATTGATGTAATCAATATACTGTAAAAAAAACAGAACAACAACTTTAGCAATTAGCTCTATAAATCACCCTACCTGATAGAGATCATGGGTGAATGCAGGCGCATTGTCATTAATATCTTCCACAAGTATTGTAATGTTAGCCTCAGTTTGGTGCTGGCTGTCGGTGGCTCTGACTGTCAGGGTGTACCATGTCTTTTCCTCAAAGTCCAGAGGGGCAGTGAGTGATACACCTCCACTGTAGCGGTGAATCCCAAACTTGCCTACAGCTGTTGGGTCCAGCTGCAAGGAGTAGGAGAGGGCAGGACTGGAATCGACATCGTTACCCGTCACAAGAGTGATCTCTGTGCCAATCAGCATATCTGATAGAGAGACAAAGAGATTCAATAGGTTGCTTTCGATCAACCACGCATACGAAGACTCACACTGGTTTGTCTGATGACAAAATTTGTAAATTACATGTAATATCTGTCAACTACATGGCCAAAAAGTACAAAGTTCCTGAAAATAAAAGTACTTACTTTCAGGGATGCGGACTTCCTGGGGCAAGGGAATTGTGGGACTATTGTCATTCTGGTCAACAATGATCACAGTCAGTGTTGCTGAACCAGCCAGCCGTGGACTTCCTCTATCAGTTGCTGTAACTACAAGTCTGTGGGTGGGCAGAAAAAAAAGAAGTTATCAAAAAAGTCATCCTTGTCTCTTATTACATGTAGTTGAGTTTTAATATTTGTGATGATAGAGCAAATGTAAAAGGAATGTAAAATGATTTATGATTTATTTATTTATTCATTTATTTTTTACCATTCTTATATTGTTAGAAAGCAAAATGAATTCAAAATAATTTAGAGAACATGAGTTGATTTACTGATTTTGGCATCCAGATACCATTTTATACTGGCACAAAAGCCATGTTATCTTCCCTGTCAGCTATCTAAATACAAACTAGCTGGATGAATATGATATATGACGTCTATTTTGTTTCTTCTGTACATATTAACCATGTGGGTCTGTGTTTGTTTGTGTGTGCGTGCAAACATAGTGGACTATTTTTCTGCAACACCATGCAGCATCTATCTTCAAAACATGCACATAATAATGTTCTTGTTGAGGTTCATCAACTATGGGTCTATTCTCACTTGGTCTGGGTAAAGATCTCACGGTCCATGATGGCTGCTGTGGTGATGCTTCCTGTCATTGGGTCAATCTTGAAAAGGCCACTCATGACTGATGACTGGATGGAGTATGTCACCTGACCATTTTGGCCCTGATCCACATCCTCAGCCATCACCTGGGAGAGGGTGGAGGAAAAGGTAGAAAATTGGAGGCTGCAGAAAATGTATCTTTAACCTTAGCAAAACTCCAGCACGTCAAATACCCATTTTGTTTATTGTGTGCCGTTTATATTTGGAAATACCTGTATGATTGGCATTTCATATCCCTGCGCTTCTCTCATGTAGGCCACATAATTTTGCAGTTGGAAACGAGGAATGTTGTCATTGACATCCTGCAGGATCAAGTTGATAGCCATAAAAGATGTAGAGGACACCGTTTCAGCCTTCACGACTAGACGGAGTCTGGGGGTGTCTTCAAAGTCCAGCCCCTTGGAGCTCTGCACTTTGATTTCACCTGCAGAATGCACAGATTAGACAGGATTGTTAAATGACAGATTAAACTGATTGTTGAAAACTGAATCGTCATTGTCATGGATTCATTATGAGTTTCACCTGTTGATGAGCTAATGGTAAAGGCCTTCTTTCTGTTCCCACTAAAGAGGCTGTAGTTGATCCCATTACGTGTGCCATCAGGGTGTTGAGCCTGAGCCTGAGCCACAGCTGTGCCTGAATTGTTGAAGGAGAGCAGATAAAAAGTCTCTTTATTGTGACAACAGAGTGATCATCAAAGTGTACAGAGGGACAAACTGAATCTAGCTCCCTAAAAAAATCTGTATTATTATCCAACCTTTTGCAGCATTCTCCTGTATGCTGACATCTCTGGCATTCCTTGAGAAGCGAATGCCGTTGTACTCCACCTCCTTCACGTAAATCACCACCACTCCCTGTGCAGACTGAGCTGGACTGCCCTGGTCCATGGCCTCCACTATCAGTGTCCTCTGTGCCTGCGTCAGATCCCCCAGTGGCTCAGTGGCCTGGATCTCTCCAGTCAGGGAGTTGATACTGAAGCCCTTAACAGGCATGGCAAAACGATAAAACACAGAACCATTCGCTCCAAAGTCCTTGTCCTCTGCCTTCATGGTGGCAAGAACCCGCTGAGAACGACCGCTGGACACTTCAATGATCAGCGGATCCTGGATGAAGAAGGGAGTGTTGTCGTTGACATCTAGGACGGTGACTGTCACCTAGAAGAAAGAGGTCACATTTGCTTAACTGCAAATTTGATGCTAAAGTAATGGATATTAAAACTAAAAAAAAGCACAACTGAACACTTTTACCTGAGCAGAGGTGTTCCTGGGTGCAGCAGGTGAAAGGTCAGCAGCAAACACCTGGAAGCTGTATGATGCCCATTTTTCCCGATCCAGAGGAGCTGATGTGGTGATAACACCAGTGTTCTCATCCACAGTAAATGCCCCATGTGCTTCTTGGCTAAGGAAATACAGAACCTTCCCATTCAGGTCATCATCAGCATCTACAGCTGACACCTGGAAACAGAAAAATACATTTCTATGATTGACATCTGAGGACTTTAGTTCTAAAAGTAAGATATAGGGTAAATGTCAGTGACCTGACATATGCCCTATACATATAAGATCATCTAAACTTCTATTTCTACTCACCTCAAGAACTTTTGTGCCCTCTGCAGCATCCTCTGACACTTCAACAGAGTAACTACTTTTGCTAAAGACAGGGCTATTGTCATTGACATCTAGCACTTTGACTTCCACTGTGACCGTAGAGCTCAGAGTGGGGTTGCCTCGGTCCACGGCCACCACCTCCAGAGTATATTCAACCATCGTCTCCCTGTCTAGGCCACGAGAGGTGGAAAGTGCTCCTGTGGTGGCATGGAGGTGGAAATCCCCATCAGGGTCCCCAGCTGGACAGGAAGAAGATAAAAATATATTTTTGAAAATCAGGAGTTTTCTGTAAATTGAAAGTGTAAAAGACGAGAAAGAGGTCCATTTGTGCCAACTTTGCACTTAAGTTTGAATGTGCTCCAGACAGGTTTTGTACTAGAAGAATGACAGTGTTGAGCCATTTGCAGACTTTTTATTTAGAGCTCAGTTAAAAGCAATGCACTGGTCCAAATGCTGCATATATCCCCTCCTTACAAGGTAAGACAAAATGTAATCCTGCCCACTTCACATATCACCAAAAATGGCCCGAGAAAACCTTGTGTGTGATTTAGGTCAATCATCACATACACACAAACTGAGTGACAACTGTAATAATCTGTCAACAATGTGTAAATTCAAACCACAAACCATTTTATGCCTAAAAACACCAAAAATGACAAAAATTCACTGTTTCTCCCAAGAATTTCATGTTAGGCACACCCAGAAAAGGCAGATACAGCAATTGTGGCAAACAAAATCACATTTTAAATCCACTCTAATGAAGCACTTGGGTTAGACACACATCGCAGTTTCTCACCAGTGATCCTGTACTCCAGCTCGCCACCAGGACCTGTGTCAGGGTCTGTAGCCTTTACAAAGCAAAGCTCAACAGGAGCTTCGTTCTCTGGCACCTCAAGCCCATACCATGGCTTTGCAAAGACTGGGGCGTTGTCATTCACATCCTGCACCTCCACACGGACTACAGCCTTGGCAAAGTTAGGAGGCAGCCCTCCATCCCTGGCATACACTGATAAGAGATTGGACATTGTCACACTGAGGAGATATTGAACCCCACACACAATCTACAAAATCCAAAAGTTATATTTGGAAATAAATGAGCGTGAGCTCAGCTGAATGACCAGTTGAAGAGACAATGGATGTTCACTCAGCAGTACCAGTGAGAGTGTAGTGGGCCTGTAGCTCTGTGTCCAGTTCCTTTGTGGTAGTGATAACTCCTGTCACAGGGTTAATGATAAATCCTTCCTCTGTCACACCTCCATATGTCACTTGACCATTAGAACCTGTATTAAAACACCAAAGACACACTAATTAAAATTAATGGCAGGTCACACCACAAAACTAACTATAAGAAATAGGCTACATTCAGTGTAATAATAAGTGATATTATTGAATCCAAAGCTGCAACTGTTTCCACATATATTCATTAGCATAAGCTTGTGGTTTGGTTGAAGTTAATTTGATTTCCCAAAACCATTTATGTGTATTTACTTGCTTATTATCTGGCCTTCTTACTGGGGACATTCTGTATATTAGCTTGTGGTAACAAGCTAATGGACACATTTTCTAAATGCTGAAATGACACTAAACCAACCTTGGTCCCGGTCAGAGGCAGAAACTGTCAATACGGTTGTTCCTGGTCCTTGGTTTTCCATCACCTGGGCCTCAAACTCCACTCGCTGGAACACTGGAGCTTCATCGTTCACATCAATTACGTGCACAGACAGCACCTGAGAGGTGGAAAGCTGAGGTATCCCATGATCCTCTGCTACAATGGTCAGATTGAAGACTTCGTGTTCCTCTCGGTCTAAAGCTTTAAGGATAGACAGCGAGCCTGACAAAAGGAAAAAGTGAGAAAAAAATTCAGTGAGCAGTGCATGAGAACTTTCTAAAACTTGGTCTAGAAATGTGTGTGTAAGTGTGTTTGTTGTGTGTTTGGATAATTTTAGTGAACATGTAATCTTGTGTACCTGAGAGAAGCAGTATTTGTATGCCTAGAGGACCAGTAAAAACAAACCCTTACAGCTTTGCTTTATGAGAGTTTCCACAGTAAGCAAAAGACCACAGTTACTTCACACCAGCTTTTATATTCTGGCATACAAATGCACTAAAATGCTTCACCAGTGAAGACGTATGACGACTGCAAAATGCAAGTGACTGCATGCAAGTAATCACATGCACAATCCAGAGATCAACCTGAAACTACATTGTTGCAAACTGAACTCAACCCAAACTTCCTCTGAAATTAAGTTACTGTTTTTCCCTGTATTTCTTTCAGTATTACAGCTTATGTTTGGATTAGTTGGTTGGTGCTTTATTTAAATTGAAGCGGCATAGATAACGTCTGTGAATCAGACCACCACGTCTCAAACTCTGCCTTCAGTTACTCTCCTACCCAGAACTACAAGGAGGGTCAGCCAAAGTGAGCGGAAATGTGAGTGTGTACTGTTCATAACAGTGTACAAGTTTAGCTGGCATGCAGTGCCTGAGAGACATGTGTAATTTATAAATGCCACAGCATGCCAAACACATACATTGTACGTTGACTGTTGGCGTTGAGTCTGGGGCTCAGATGTTCCTGTGAGGTTTTGCTAGCCCCCATGTTTCAGCCAAAGGCAAACAGATGTAATACATTTACTGTGCTATTTCATTTTCCTCTGAAGCCAATTTAATGTTACTGATACAGAGTGGACTGTATGATAAAGGTGCTCTTTCTCGCTTTGTCTGGATGTGCTTTGTCCAAACTCACAAGAAACTTTATTTTAATGCCACTGAAGATCCACGGGTGCCCAGATATAAAATATACTGAATTTCAGGGAAATTAATATAAAATACTGCACAAACAGACAGCTGCTTCTTTTTAGTGATGCAGTCATAAAATTGGTGTCTAGGATATGGGTAATTTACTTATATACTGAAGAAATATGTAAGTACGTTCAAACTGAATGAATACATCGTTTTTATTAGAACATTAGCTAGCAGCAAGGTAGCTGAAAAGGGAAATAACAGAAAATTTATGTTGGCAACGCAGACATACAATTTCTAAGCAGTAACCAGGCTAATGATACCCCCCCACACTTACCAGGCAGTTTGGTAAATTTCTTCTCAATGCAATGTTAATCTGCTATTACAGCTATTATTAACCATAAGCTTAACACCACACAGTCTGAGAAACAAACCAGAAGTGAAATCAACCCCTGCTAATGCACCAGACACTTGACAGTAATGAAGTAAAGACTTTCTTCCATCTGGAAGCTGCATTAAGTGTCTGTCTTATGGCTCCTAATCCCATCTCAGCCAGATCTGAGCACACCCACACCACCCAGATCCAGCGATGAAGAGATTAAACATACACACATATATAAGATATCAAAGGCTGACCGCATTAGCCCAAATCGGTTCCCATGAACAAACCCGTCAAGAAAAGAACACCAAAGCATTATTCAAGTGAAATATTGCTCGAAGGCATTGAAAGATCATCTAGTAAAGAGGGTTATGAGGGCTATGAGTGTTTTAGCAGTTGAGACTCTGTAGATGCAGCATGTCAGCGGGTAATTATGATTTTCTGGAAAGTTTTATTCATCCAGGGGGTTTCTATGGGTGGGGTGTTGATTATCTATCAATCATGAAACCCTACAGAAAAACACCACATTACTCCTTTTGTGTTAAATCATTGAAAGCAGGATTCTAAATTCATGAAATGGTGTTAATCTCACCCGAATCATTTCTTGACGGAGTGTAAATTGGGAATTTATGGGAAATCCCCAGTCTCCTCATACCATTATCGTAAAATTGTGATATTTTTAGATGCTGTGTCTTATTCTGAAGTAACTTACCAGTGTTGGGGTTCAGACTAAAGCGACCAGCACTGTTGCCTGCCTGGATTCTGTAAGACACTCTACCATTTTCTCCTTCATCTTCATCTCGAGCCATCACATACAAAATTACAAACCTGTCGATAAAAGGCACAAACAAAACGTCAAGTCATAGCAATAGTCACCAAAAACAGATTACAGTTAGACATGCCACTCACCCCACAGGCTGATCCTCCATGACGCTGACCGCAGAAGGTGAGCTAAAGACCGGAGCATTGTCGTTTTCATCTGTCACAAACACTCGGGCAGTGACTGAACCCCAGCGCCTATGTGAGGGATCTACTGCCTGGTCTGTGGCTCTCACCACAAGGTAGAGGGATGGTGTCGACTCACGATCTAACTTCTGCCCCAGGGTGAGGACACCACTGTTGGGGTCGAGTGTTAGGAGGTCAGGTATGTCAGGCCAGTAGTGTTCAATGGAGTAATGTAACTCACTATTGGGTCCACTGCCATCCTATAAAAAAGAAAATGAATAAAACAAATATTTTATTATTTTTTATTTTTATTTATTATTTCAAATATTTTATTAACTTTTCAGCAGATAATATATTGCGTTTCAAACCTGATCCAATGCCTGGAAGGTGTATATGGAAGCTCCTGGCTCGATGTTCTCGGGGATCACAATGGTAACAGGGTCTTCTGTAAACTGTGGGGCATGGTCATTGCTGTCTTGAACACTGATATCTAGCTGTACCAGGTGGCTGCTAGGAAATGCCTGGGAGAAGTCAGACACCTCGATGTGTAGAGTGTACCTCGACCCTTTCTCATAATCCAACTCTCGCACCAGGTACACATCGCCCTTCAACCTGTCCACCATGAAGGTCCCATCTCGGTCTGTCCCCCCCACAACCAGGTAGGTCACCTGGCCTTCCAATAAAGAAGATTCGTGTTGGTCATGTGAGTGGACTGAGCCAATGACGGAGCCTGGAGCAGCACCTTCTACTGTGTTGAGGATCATTGAAAGCACGTTGGGCTTGGGTTTGGACCTGGAGGAGCTGAGAACCTAAAGAACAAGAAAATAGGGTCAAACCATTTATTTTATCATGATGACTCAAATTGTGTCATACAAGTTAATAACATTAAAACTTGTCTATATACGGTATTATTTCACCCAAGGACATAAAAAAGTGTCAAGGCGAATGCTATACTGTGTATGTTACTGGATCTAACTTCCATTGCTGTTCTGTAGACAATGAAGCTATATGGCTCTTACCCCAGCCTATCCCTAAACATAGCCTTGGGCTGTAGTCTGTTTCTGTTTTGTTGCTATTACTATAATAATCCTCACAGGCAATCTCATTGTGCATGAAGACATTATGTACAATCCTTCCAGTAAATATCTTGACACTGCAGCATTCTGGCTTCAAGATGAGAGTCAGGGTTTGTGACCTATGGCAAAATAATGAAGAGTGTAATGGGAGGGAAAACTGTAAATATTCCAGTTCAAATAATGCAGTGCAGTAAGTGCAGCCACCATATGCTGCAGTCCAGTCAGATGGGAAACAAGTGCGTGCCAAGGGGCTTTCGCCACTCTAAGCAACAGCCTCAGGGTTCAATATTGTTCTGGGACAGATCAAAGAGCTCTGAAGACAGCAAACAAAAGCAGATTTTAACAAGGTCTGGTTTCATCATCAAAAAATCCATACACACGCACCATCCTTCACTTTCATTACCAAGATCTGTTGCAATGAATTGCATGTTTTCTTGCGAATAGCAAGAATAAACCTCAGAGAAGAGGCACATGATGTGGATAATGTGCATAGCCTTAAGTGCGCAGAGGCCCTATGTGCAGACATTTGTTGCTACAGTGCATTGTAAAGCATGTGTCAGAAGGTCATGTGTTTGTGACTGATTTTTTTTAAAAGCTAGAAAATAAAACCATGTTTTAGCGTCTAGGTGCGTTTCACTGCACGGATGCAGCAAACAATACAAGCTAGCTAGTGTTTGCAATGCTGTACTTGAGGTATCCAGCAATATCTCTGTGTGTGATTTTACCCACAGCAATGTGAAATGTTATCTCAAAATCATTATCTGGAAATGTTAGCTCACAAGAGTGTTTGAATGTGTCCTTACAGGGAGTGTGTCCTTGTGCGTGCATGTATCACTGCCTGCTACCGTACAGCGGTGTATTCCTTTTTGCTCTGTGTGATTTGATGCAGCTGGGTCTCATCAAATCTCATCTGGGAGCATTTGATTCCAAGGTGCCTGTTTCCCCTCTGCCTAATCTCAGTGTTGCACAAGCAGGGCGCAGGCAAAATCTAAGGCAAGCACTCGCACTGTAATTAGCATCCTTTTCCTTTCTGAAATCACATCACATAAAAAGTGAGCTCAGTGCTCCACAGTCAAAGCAAACCACCACCCTTCTCTGGCTAAATGCCTTTGTGGTAGGTTTTTTTCCCCTGCTGCTGAATTCCTGATATTGTATGTTGATATGCAGGATTGACCCTCCGACAAAAAGTTCAAGACAATAACTCAGTCCAGACCAGCTCCCTCCTGCAGCTCAGGGTTTCTCACCTTGGGTTTTGGTTACCCCACTAACTTTTGGAGCAGGAAACACACAGTAGATTAGATAGATGCTTTTGTTTGTACAGGCACAAGTTCAGTTTCTCTCCTTCTCATATTTACCTCCTTTTTCAATTCCTTTGACAGTTATATCGTTCACTTTGCGCACAGTTAAAGGAAATTACTTGCAGTGAGGAATGCAAAAGGACTGAGGTAATGTGTGGATGTGACATTTTTAGCTTTGGTCACCAGACTGGCCTTTGCTCCCAATTGCCTGTTGCCTTTTAAATGTTGGAGACACAACAAATGTTTTGTTGCTTGTGCATTCAGCTGAGGAATGGATGTTGGTATGAAACATTTTATTTTACCTGTATCTGTAGCTGGCAGGTGGAGCTGAGCCCTGGGGTCCCATGGTCAGCAGCGGTCACAGTGAAGGTGTACTCAGCTCGCTCCACTGATCTCAGGGGGGAAGCGGTTCTCAGCTCGCCACTGGTGGGGTTGAGCGAGAAACGCTCTGCTCTGGGGCCTTCAGAGGATACAAAATGAATTTCAGCTCAAAGTAAGTTTAAACACCAAATAAGTATACTTTAAAAACTGCATGGTAATCAAATGTTAAAGACTATGCTTTAAATGCAGAAATGCACTCACCTGATAAAGAGTAGTAAACAGTCCCATTCTCTCCCTCGTCTGGGTCTTTAGCTGTCACCGTCCCTAGGACTGTCCCAGATGGAAGCCCCTCCATCACCTAGAATAGAGAGGAATTATGATTTATATTAACATCTTTCTCCACTGCCTTTTCTAAGTATAGTATCATCCCACTAATGTTTATACATAAATTTTATATTGGCTTTGTTTTCTTTTAGCACTATAATAGAATTCAATTTCACAACCTTTTTCAAATATTTATTGCAATCATCATTTGGGAATATTCCATAGCAACTTGGTGAAAGTAATGATTTCCAAAAGCAGAATGGGAGGCCAAGCCTTTAGCTATAAGGAACCAGCTGCCAGTTTGATTTCGTGAAGCAGACACCCTCTCTACTGTTAAAATTAAGCTTAAAACCTTCCTGTTTGACAAAGCTTACAGCTAGCTCTAGTCATAGCTTTAGTTATTATTATAACCAAACCCACAGTTAGTTACAATTAGTCCTATAGATATTGCTGGCTCAGGTAACTCTGAACAATCCCACAGCTATGCTGCTATAGGCCTAGGCTGCTGACGTTTCATGATGATAGCTGTTAATAGTACTGAGTCTAAACCTGCTCTGTTTGTAAAGTGCCCTGAGATCCTGAGATTAGCTTGGTTGTGATTTGGTGCTATATAAATAAAACTGAATTGAACAGTCCTCTGTAGAATCTTCAACAGGTTCAGAGATGAAGCAGCTGGATCTCTCTCTGCCCTTACCTTACCTTATCTATCCAATTTCTCTTTTATTCTCACCTGAAGAACCAACTCTCTATCTGGCCTGGCATGAATGAAACTTGGCGCGTGGTCATTTTCGTCCAGTACAGTGATGTGAGCTGTGCCAGTGGCGCTGCGTGGAGGTGTCCCTCCGTCCTGTACAACAACAACAACCTGGTAGCTGGACTGCTGCTCTCTGTCCAGTGCCAGGCGGGTGCTGATCTCTCCTACAAAAAAAGAGAATGAGAGCAGGCCTTGTACTACTTGCAATAGGAGAAATTAACATGTTCATTCCATCAGCTAATGTTCAATTCCTCAAGGGAAATCATGCTCTTATTGGTACTACTGAAGTAACTACATTTCAGTCAGTGTAATGAAATTATATCAAACTGTGTCAAGTGTACTATTACTGTTGTAAAATTCAATTGAAAGTCACAGTTTTTATCCTTACCTGTTTGTGAGTTAATCTGAAAGTGCCTGTCCGTGTGCAGCAGCCTGTAGGTGAGCCGAGCATTTAGTCCTGCATCTCTGTCTGTTGCAGACACCCTGCCGAAGCCTGTTCCCGCCAGCAGATTCTCTCTGACAGCTAGGAACACCCTCTCCTGGCTCAGTCTAGGTGAATTGTCATTCTCATCAGTTACTGTCACCCTGACTGTGGCACTGCCAGTTCTCCCTGCTCCTCCTGGGCCTGAGGTGGCCAGGACAGTCAATAGGTACATGTCTTTAACCTCTCTGTCCAGAGAGCTACGAACAAACAGCCAACCACTATCTGGCATAATGCCAAAACCGGCAGCGTCGCCATCAGGCCTAAGACGGTAGGAAATAGAGGAGGATGAAGATGAGGAAGAGCTTCCACCATTCCCAGAAGCCTCTGTGTTGAGCGCTCGAACCTGGAGGAAACGTGTGTTGAGAGGTGTATTTTCCCGTAACTCCACACGATACGTTAGAGTGTCAAAGTTGGGGCCTTGGGCATCTTGTGCCTGGATGTGGACCACAAGGGTGAAGGTGGAGCTAAGCTGAGGTGCTCCGCCATCTTTGGCTACCACCTGAAGGTCATAGCGTGGGATGCTTTCATATGACAGGCTCCCAATTAGACGTACCTCCCCACTTCCTCGGTCAACACCAAATGTCCTCTGGCCACTGCTACCTGCAGCCCCTGCAGAAACCAGGTCGAAGCTAAGCTGACCGTTATGACCAGAGTCCTTATCGGTAGCCTGAATGGTGTAGATAACTGTCCCCATTTTGGTGATCTCAGGTAAAAGGAGGGACTCTGATGAGGAGGGGAGGAAAGTGGGGGCATTATCATTAACGTCTGAAATGGTTATTCGCACCCTGCTTGTTCCGTATGCTGGAGGAGAGCCAGAGCGAGCCTGGATCTCTAGGTCAAGACTGGAGCAGGTTTCATGGTCCAGCGGAAGGGCAGTGCGAATGGTACCAGAGGCACTGTCCACTGTGAAGTAACCATCAGGGTCTCCGGAGGAGATGGAGTAGAAGATATCCTTAGAAATACCTGCATGAAAGATACAGGGTAAATAAATTAACTTAAACATGATATAATTGCATAAAAGGATCAAATAATCACATTTGGAACAAGCAAATCTTTGCAAATTGCACTAGATTGATTTGATTTACTTATTCTGTAAATAGCTGTTGATGATCTGCTCTTCTTTAGCTATATCAATACATAACCAACACATCTTTTCACTCAGAGTGAGTGAAGAGATCACATTACTCTAAGGCCTCGTACAGTTGCAAAAAGAAAAGTGTTCTTCTGTCCAATAGACCACTGAGAACGCTTCATTCTGACTCCCACTTGGAATTGCAGCCCAATCCACATCCATTTCTCCATCATTAATACAGAGAGAGAATAAACGTCTGGCCACAGTGAAAATAATCCCTGGTGAAGCCCATGCTGTGTGATGGATGTGATTTCTTAATGGAGTGTATGCTCTTGTTGCATGCGTATTTGTACAACTGCTGGGGTAAGAGGTAAGACATTATACACTCTCCAGACCATTAGTGCATTTTTGTCCTGGTACTTGTCACATGAGTCACATGAAACAGGTTCCCCTTACTACATCATACATGTTTGGCAATGCCTCAAAATAACCAAGGACACAGTAGAGATATAGTAGAGCAGAGAGAAACTTGAGAGAACAGACTCAGACACCACACCTGTCTTGGTAGCAGCACGGACGACTCCAACCGCCGTTCCTCTGAGAACGTCCTCAGACACGGTGAAAAAATACTGGGCCTGTTCAAACACAGGAGACGCCACTGAGCCACCCACCACGCTCACATTCACCCTGGCATTGACCGGTGCCGTCAGTCCACCGCCATCCTCGGCTGATATCACCATGGAGATAACCGTGTTGGCTTTGCCATGGAGTGATCGCGAGAGAGAGATCACACCTGTAGAGGAAGACAAAAAGATCACTTTATATATCCTTTGGTTTTTAAACAAGTCAAAGCAGGGATGATCCATTAGAATAGACACCTGTGTCCTTGTTGAGAGTGAAGAAAGCAGAGCCTCCTCCAGGCACCGTGCGGTAGGTCACCCTGCCGTTTTCCCCAGCATCAGGGTCATTCGCTGTTACCTTGACAACGGAGGTTCCCGGGGCACTATGAGTACTGAGACTGACTGTGTAGAGGACTGGATAGAAAGCAGGCCGGTTGTCATTGATGTCCACCACAGAGACCCGCACACGTGCCACTGAGCTCAAACCACCCTGAGAAATTAGAATTAATTCCAATTAGATTTCATTTAAGATTCTTTTTCCATTTAAGTGTAATGTTAACAGATTATATGAGGTTGCATTAGAGAACACAATTTCGGTAATGAAATGATGGACCTTAACAGACTAGTCCACTGAGACAAAAGGAGGTCTAAATCATGAGAATTGCTATTTTAGTTAAACCACATCCTCCCTCCCTTCCTGCTCTGTATATCCCTGACGACAACATTCAATTTGTTTTCTAGCCCTCGGTGAAAAGTGACAGTCCAGGACTTTCATGTTATGAAACAGTGACAATAGATTTATGTCACCATGTTAAGACAAAACAGCTGTAAAAGGGAATGGATGAGACCCCCCGAAATATGCAGTCAATCAAGCATAGCATGCATTTGTCAGCGAACAGAGCTCATTACACTGTATCTTTGGGCTTACTTTTATGACCCCATTAAAGACAAGAATAGTCAAGACGGAGGGAACAGACTTCAGATGAAGTGTGCTGGAAATGTGCTGGGGTTGGGAGAGGAAAAGCATTGTGGGATTATGGCAAATTACAAATTACGAGTTCAATCTTTACCTGAATATGGGTAAACACTGACAATAAAAGCACCACCAAATACCTATACTATGACTAATAAGAAAACATTTAGATCAATGGTTATCTACAGTATTTCTTACATATACACAAGAAAATGACTGCTTTGTTATGCTTGTGTAGAGTTTTGGTGCTTATTTAAGCACATCCAATGTGATTGATACTTTTGCATGGATTTACTGGAGAAAATGTGTAAATGTGGTTAAACAAGGCACTGTATTTAACTTAAATGGTAACCTACGGTAAGAGCTTATTTAGACTGACTGTTAAAATGGATCTGTTTTCCTACTTCTTTACCTTTTACCTCCCCACATTCCCCCTGTTTGCACTGATTGATTTGCCATGCTGCAGCAGTTCCCCTTGAATTTTTTTTTTTTTTTGAAGACACACAGTGAGAGACAGGGCACTATCGTCTTCAAACATGTCTCTTTGATCAGATTTATTTGAGTGCAGCCGTACACATCTTTAATTTGCCTTCAGTTTGAAGCTTTTAAGGCGCATTACACCCTCATTATACACACAGAGCAACACATGCAACAGGGCTCTGACTATAGACTGATTTCAGGTTTTGGTCATATTTAGAATTATATGACAGTTCTAATTTGAGAGCACAAGCGGCACAAAGGTCGCTAAAAGCTATAGGAAAGTATGATTATTTCCTGTCTTTCGAAAAGTTGGATGAAAAGATCAATACCACTCTCATGTCTGTCCGATGTTATGAAGCTACCACCAGCAACCACTTAGCTTAGCTAAGCACAAAGATCCACCAACCAGCCCTCTGCTAAAGCTTACTAATTAATGCATTATATCTTATTTGTTCATTCAAAATCCAAGAGTAAAAACACTTGATTTTATGACAGTCATGTGATTTTAATGGGAGGGATTCTTAACATGCTGGGCTAGCTGTTTCCCCCTGCTTTGAGCTAAGCTAAGTCTGCTGGCTTCACAATTATTGTAAGAGTGGTATTAATCCGTCAAACTCTTGGCAAGACAGAAGCATATTTCCTGAAATATTTTCTTTTAAAGCCGACAAGATGAAATGGTTACAGAGATTACAGTGACTAAGTAATATTCCTTAGAGTTTAAAAGTGTTCTTACTCCATCTGTTGCAGTGACGGTCAAATCAAACTTGTCCGGTCCCTCATCCCGGTCCAAAGCTACGCGGGTGCAAATCTGGCCAGACTCCTTGTCTATGCTAAAGTGGGTTGGGACTGTGTTCCCAGCGCCAGAACCCAGAGTGTAGGATATAGCACCAAAAGAACCACGATCCTCATCTGTGGCTGACACCTGGGGGAAAAGAGACATGAGGTAATGGATGGTCCACCGGTGCCAAACAGTCTGTGAGACATAAGGATTTCAGAAAAGCATCACACGAAACACACCCAGCAGGTCCAGAAATCTGTGTGAACCTACATGTGTCATAATTATTATATACGAGCTAAGGGCCTTTCTGTTATCACAATAATGTCCTATAATACAGTCATCTCACAAGCCCATACATCTGCACTTGTCCAAATATCACACACCATAGCACTACTTGTTATGATTTCCAGGGTACTATAAAAACCGAGCATCTGTGAGAGCAATTCACTTTTATAGATCACAGATATAGGGTATGTAAAAAAAAAAAAAAAAAAGACAGATATACTCGCTGGTGTGTTTGAAAAATTGGCAAAGAGGTGGTCGAGTGTTACCATAGATACAGAAGGAAACAACTGACAGGTAACCTTTATTTAAGAAAGGAGAGCTTTAACAAAGGTTGTAAGGTTTAGTTTTTGGGTCAACAGAGGCACTTTAAAGAAGGGAGGAAAGAAGGTCAAGTGACACAAACTAGTTTTCAGCTGTCTTTAAAATAACACGCAGACTCACTGATTGACTGGGAGAGCCACTTAAAAAACACACCTCAGACTTTAAGCCTTATGCCATATTTCTCCTACAAAGCACTTCAAACTGTTTACATAACAGACAGAGGTCTTGACCCAACCCTTGACCTAATTTGCCTCATCAGCTCAACATCCGTCTTCCTATTGCCCACATGCACACCAAAATACACACACACACAAACATACATTGTATGGTCTGCCTAAATCTATTAAAACATTTGAAAATCCCATAATACAACAAAGATTTCCTTGCAAAACACAAAAGGGAAATGTCCTCTGTGCTCTAGGGGCCTGCCTGGGACTGAAGTTTTACACTCGTCTGTGACATTGTTTGTTTATGGTGCTGATAAAAGTAGCATTCTCCCTCAGATCTTGAAGCACTGAAGGCAAGCCAGGATCCAGGAGGCCTCATGATACCACTCCCTTTCTGTTATACAGTCTCATCTCATAAGGCAACAGGAAGATATCTGAAGCATCAGTGAGGACTGATTTGATGAGAATATTATGAGAATCAATTCATAATTGTTTAAAATATTTCAAGATTTGGGTATTGGCAAAAGTCATACATGTGGAGAATTAACTATTTTGAGGAAAAGATAAGGTGCAAGTGATGACTCTCGAATTAACTCTCAATTAAGTTTTCTTCAAATATTCTGTTTTTTTAAAAAAATAAAACAGACTTAATTTCATCTTCATAAAATGGCTTTTCTGCATAAATACAACAGGGGCATGATGAATATTGCCTCATTGTTCTCAAAATCTCTTTTTCATTAGTGGCCACAGTATTCTATTGCAAATTCCTCATGCAGATCTGTTTTCTACAGATGCTTTGGCAAGGTGTTTTTCAGTCTAACTGACTCATCATAGAAGGGTGAAATTGAAAGAGCCACTTTTAATGTCTGCGCATATCATTTAATCATATGTCTGAATACTACATCTAGCCCTGAACCCCGCAGAGCAGAGGACCACCACAACAGACATCTGGCAATGACCTTCCTTCCATCCCAACAACACATGTCTTCACCATTACACTTATCTACAGGCTATGGACAGAAAGACAGACAGAAACACAATGACCTTGACTCATGCTGTTGCTCCTATAGGATATTAAAACACGGGAATATTGGAACAACTCCTTCAGGATTTTTAGCTGCAGTGTTACCGATACTAGATGGTTGTGGTTTTTATAGGGTCATGTTGTACCCTCTAATCTTTTGGTCGGTGTTTGCAGCTGGGGATTTTAGATCATTGCTGGGACTTCCTATTGAGTACAGTGTTGAGACTAATGCTATCTTCAGGATCTAGGCTCATGTCTGGTTGTTCATCAAATATTTGTGACTGTCTGTGATGGATTAGCCACCTGTGATGATGAGAACTGGAGGAACATGTACATGCTTACACACAGACACCGCCACACACACACACACACACACACACACACACACACACACACACACACAGACACTCGCATATATGATGACCCTATCCTTTCCACTAAATCTAATTAAAAGAGGATTAAACGCCCATGACCGCCCACCTGGTAATAGGGTGACCTCATCCTCACCTCCATCTTTACCCCAAAAAGTCTGAGGTTAACAAACAAAATTGGGGGAAGGATGAAGCAAGAAAGAAGACATGATGATGTTTGTTAGGTATATGATATATAGAGGTTGGGAACAGCAGACATAAATACACTTTTAAATAGAAGCTGGGGCTGGAAAGAGGCTTGCATAGAGGCTGGGAACAAGAAGAAGAGCGGTACATTGATTCTTCGCACACTCTAAAATTTAAAAACCCTCAGCAGTATGGTATGGGAAAAATGGAAGACAGGTTGTACGAAGAAAATGCCTATACAGGCACACTTTAACGAATGTGTTGGGAGCCATAAAATAAAATATATATATATATATATTTATTTTTTCTGCTATGTGGTTTTAGGTCTGAGATACTGCACATGGGGAAAAAAAGCTGGAATACGAACATGACAGTGTTGTCAAAGCACAACAGTTTGAAATGGGTAGCAAGAGAAAATCATATCAACCCTCCCTAAGAGACAGGAGCTTGAAAGGATCAGCTCTGTCATCAGTACATTTCCCTCCTGTCAATCCATCTGACAGCACAGCGCCAAGGCTCAGTTTGCACTATACAGGCCAGAAGGTTTGATCAAACTGACAACACTAAAAAACTCCCATTTTGTTGCCTGATGATGAATTCACATCACTTATCTGAATGAAAAAAGCAGTACAGTTTTAAAGCCAATAAGATAATCTAGTAAACACACACATACTAAACACGTCTTCTTAAATCAAGAGATCTGGTAGGCCAGACGAGGGTGTTTGCCAGGGAGGAATTCCTCCTACACCGGAGTCTGGTCTCTGATCCATGACCAGCCAGCCAGCCTCGGCTCTGCACGCCTATTCCTCATCGTGCTCTCCGGAGGTATCCCACCGTGATAAACATACAACTACATAGCAACACATACACAGACAGCAGCCCATACCTTTCAACATCTAAATCTCTCCTGCTCACAAGTAAATGCTTGCATAGCGCTTGTCTCTGGGATATTTGTGGTCAACGCTGTATGAATCTTCCACATTTTCACAGACTTTTGGATGACGGTGTACTGTCGATGGCAGGGCGGTTTAGTCTTTAGAAAACCTGTTTTTCAGCTGAAAAAATAAAAGATTTATTATTATTTTTAAAAATCTGGAATGGTCTGTTGAACTGACCAATGGACTACTGAACCTGGTTAGCGCATCATTACTCATTGTAAGTTGTTTTAGATGATAAAGCATTTACAAGACATGAGTTCAGCTGAGGAAAAAACATTCAACAGCCTATGGTGTTCATTATTATATTACAGAACCATAATGGTGGTTTTGCAGGCATGAACTGAAACTAATAGCTGACTGGAAGGTGGTGAATGCCTGGAGTGTGGTTCACTTGGGAAAATGGTCTGCAGTAAAGCTAAGTACACACAATTTGTAGTTAATGGGCTTAAACATGCAAAACCACCAGTGTGGTTCTCTTCTGTTGGAGCTGCGATTCCCCACCTGATGGGATTATGAAATGCTACGATATGTATATCAAACATGTGGTAAACATTCACAGCAGGGAAAGCATTGAGTACGGCATGGTAAGGTAACCAAAATCAAAGTGGTTAAAATATCCTAAATACTCCATTACAATCAACTATAGCAATGCAAAACCAGATGATATCTTAACATTTTGTGATCCATTCTAAACTCCTAAATATAAAACTGTGTCGACAGCAAAGGGAATGTCGACTTGACCTGGTGTTAACTTTTTATATGACAAGAACCATACTCATATGACAGATACATGGCTCAAACATGTCTTTTTTGCATGAAAATGATAACTGCGCAGCAGAGGAATCATTTCAACTTGCCAGTCACCTCTAAGGTGCATTATCTGACTAACCTGCTGTGTAGTTTCCGTTTTGACTTCGAGGATACGTTCTAGCTTTTCTGAGCATTTATCAGTGGAAAAATCATCAAATGTGCAGCTTCACTTAAGCATCAGCCAACCATCTGAAGCTATAATAAATTAAACATAAATTCATCCAGCATGATTTCAGCATAAGATGGCCCTACTTTGATTTACATGTCATGTAGCGCACTGACCGACTACTATATATCTGTTAAAGGACACAGTCTAAGTCTCACACAGCACACGTCAGCCTGGTATGGACTATGTGAAAAACAGTCAGGAAGAGCGTGCCGAGTATCAGATTCAGCCAGGACTAAGGCCTGGAGCTTTTTGCCCATAGAGAGCCATTCATCCCTGGCTGGGACAGTAGAGGAGCGATCACTCACTGGAGCATTAGCAAAGATCCAGATTGCATCATTCATTTGCCTCATTCTTCTTTGCAACTATTCTCCCTTTGTGTCTCTTTACTTGTCCACTTAACCTTCCTCTATTGAATGCTGCCACTGTCACTCTCACTCTCCTCCTGCAGATGCATGGGTGGGCAGCTCTCTAATGGTCCACTTAGATACCAAACTCACACCTTACCCTATCTGGAATGGGGTGCAGATTAACAGGTAGGCTCTAATGACACCAGTGACCCTATCCCAAAACCACAGGAGTGACAGGTAACAAGTCAGATGAGGTCATACAAGTCTTCAGCCTCTTTCACCCTTTCTGTCCTTTCCTTCATTATACTCATGGCTGTCTCCCTTTTGCAGTGCTGCATCTCCCTTCTCCTTCCCTCTCTCCTCTATTCTCATCTTCTCCAGATGTGGGCGCTGGTCCAGGTGGATCCTGCTGTTCTCTGCAGTTTGTCTCTGTAAAACATCAGTTAGTGTCAGAGGGAGTCTGCACACAGCTTTTCGGACGCAGCTGCAGTTCTGCTGCAGCTCTGAACTTTTATAGCTCTCATGAAACAGGGGGAGAGAGGGTTTCTATAGGCTTTTGTAGCAAAGCCTGTAAAACACAGAGAGTTGTCCCAATCTAATCTACTCTTCCTCTGATGTTTATGAAGCAATCAACATCCCTGAGATCAAAAAGGCCAAGAAGGAACCTCATATTAATGCAAATGTTGCCCCACCATATACAGAATTAAAGGATCATTCCAATTTATTACAACTTAGACCATAATTTAATAGTTTTGGCCATCGATGGGGATGCAGCTATGATGGCATTGTACTTTTGTATTGAACTGCCATTGATTGTTAGTATTGTTCACTTATTCTTTGATGATGTCTTTCCTCATTTAAATCTTTCCACTTAATTTTCTTTATTGCTTCCCTTTATTGTCTTGTCAAGTTTGGCATATCTGGGAGTTTGTTTAAAACCAGGTTTATTGCTTAGCATGAATACTCATCTTCCTCTGACTCATCTGACTAATTTCTAGGGATTTCATTGCATTCCCAGATCTCAGAAACTGCCCTGAGGAGCAACATCTTATTATTTACTAACATAACTAAGGACAGAAACTATGAAAATTAGACCCAAGCTGTAATAAACCTGAATTATCCTTTTAAGGAGCACCAATGACCATAAAAGAGCATGACAGACCTAGAGCTTGTGAACTGAATGCATCATTGTTGGATAATTGTACACACAAGCTGAAGTTATTTACAACAAACTGAAATGGGAGTCTGGAGTTAAGGGCAATAACTGTGTTGGAGTGTTGGGTAAAGCTAAAAGATCCATTTGACTTTGTTGCTCTTTTTCCACTGACACATTCCTTTGCTCTCCAGTGAGCTACAATCCTCACATCAGGAATTCTCAAGTCTCCAAATCAATTTCTGCCTTTCTGTTGCCAATGAGTTGAGGCACTATGGGTACAATTAAGATATATTGCAGGGAAGGAGAGCAGGGGGGAGAAGGTGGGAGAGGGGGAAATAGTTTGGCAATGGAACAAAAGGCAGGGCTAATGATAACATGAGACCTTGAAATGGAAACGAGGAGGACCGAAGCTTCATCCCACTTTGTGTTCAATCTCCATTCCTCCCTTGACCTCCCCTTTCTTTTTTAGCGTCCCCCTCTTTTCTGTCCTCTCCCTAGCTCGTTCTTTCAGCACCCTATTACGGCAAGTGCTTGTTGTCTTTCATGTGGAGTCCACGGCTGGAAATGATTAGGAACATCAAACCACTGAAGGGAAGAGGAGGGGAGGGAGGTGAAAGAGACTGAGCAAGAGAGATTGACTTCTATATTTGGAAGAAAGAATGCTAATATTATTAATGAACCTAATAAGGGATGATGGCCACTAAAAGTGCCTCTTTCTCTCTCTGTCTCCTACAAATGTGAATACACACACACACACACACACACACACACACACACAGCAGGATGCATTTGTAGATGTTCCACACTCAAGGCTAAACAGTAAACTATACCAAAGAGTTGCAGCTTCAGCCCAGTTTAACATATGGTGCGTGTTAGGAAGTTTATCTTTGAGCTGCATCTCATGTTAAAGGACACAGGAGCCGTTGTTCAGGCAATTTCACAAGTTTCAAAGTCGAATCATCTCACATTTATGTCTGATGTTTGTTTTGTTTTTTGTTTTGTTTTTTCCAGGTGTGCCATGGTTCAGAAAAATGCTTTAGATTTAAATTTAACACTAATAGAAAATAGTGTCCAGCACACTAACCCCAGAATTACACCAGATCTGTCAACATTAGCTCTATAGATCAAGAATAAGCTGTCATCTCTGCTCTGAAAACAGGTAGAGGGAGAATGGAGAGGGAGTCGACTGTCAATGGAGGTTAAAAGTGAGGTCAGAGGGAGATAAAAGGCTAGTTACATGGATGGACAGAGGGATAGCGGGACACAATGAGGGATGACATCACCTTACTGGACTCTGAAGAGTGATAAGAGGCGCAGGGGATTTAGATGGTAGTGATCCTATCTTGTGCAAAGCCCTGCAATGTGGCAACTCTTAACCCAGGGGTGCAATTGTGTGTGTCTCTGTCTACTGTATGTGTGGTGTCGGTGCCTCCCTGACGCCCATGCCCCTTTCAAGATTCTTTTCAAAGTGAATCCTGTGGGCCCTGACTGACAGCTGGCCTAATCAGTGCAGAAATCAGCCCTATTTTTTACTTTCTGTTAAATATTTATAGCCATTTAAACCCCGTCTCTCCGTCTGTGTTTGAGGCCTCAGAGAGACTCACTCTGGCTGGTGGAGCAGCTGCTAGCAACAGATCTGCATATCTGTGAAATACCAGGGGTTTTATCGTCCCTATCTGCTAACAGGGAGGCTAATGAGTTGCTTGAGGTCAGGTGTTAAAGTTGAAGGGTGAATGTGCACGTTCACCACCCATAGAGACGAATTAAAATTGCCACCATATATTCACAGTCGTGGTCATTAAACAGCCATAAGTCTGCAAGTGATAGAAGCAATATGGCTGACGATTATCAAGACTTCCACTTGATCTGAGAAGCAGGCTGGTTGATTTTAGAGCATGATTGGGGATTTGTGGCCTAGTAAGTGATCCTTAGTCAGCAATTAAATTCAGACATTTGTGAGCTTAATGAGGCTCAGCATTGTTGGATTGTTCATGAGCAGTGCAACTTTTCTGTTTTATGTATTCTAAAAATATCAAAATACTGCAAAAAGTGCATTAAAAGCTGATAGAACAGAGAAAAGAAAATGCATGAAAGAAACGTTTTTTCTCTATGCTATCATCTTTGATTTACACTGTGAGCTCTGTCATATAAAGTGAGCGATGATTGTCGCTTATTGTCTTCCAGTTGTAATTTTGCTCCAGCGATATAGAGAAAACAGTAATTAAGGAGTGAGCAAGCACAAAGATGGACTGAAGTTGGACCTCAGAAAGGGGACCGCTGTCTGAGGCTGTCTGAGCTGTTGGGTTTTTGGATGAATGAGAGGATGAATGATTGAAAATGAGTGGCTCACGGTTGCTTTGGGGACACCATCCTGGGTAATTTCAAATCCTCTAACTAGCTAAAACAGCAGTGTTGCGTTGCTGTGTTGTATGTGTTTAGGAGGATGCATCTGTGTTTCTGCTGCAGTGTTTCTTTCAGGATGGGAGCAGACATTTGTGTGTGTATATATAAATTTTGGGCATTTCTGTGGTTTATTCAATACAAACATGACAAAGAGACAGAGACAGAGAGTGGAATCTGTTTAGCTTTTTTCTTTTTTTCCACCACTGGGACACCACAGGATTTTTATTTTCTCTTTGACAAGTATGTGACTCTATGACCACCGTTAAGAGTATATCATTGGGAGCGGGCACTTGGAATTTGAGGGTTAGCATCTTGTTGATGGTTATTGTTTCTAATTTGTATTTCATGTTTAAAGCATGTGTGCACGGAAAGAGAGACAGGGAGGGAGAGAGGGGGGAGGATGGGGTAGGAAGATGGTTCATACTGAGGCACCAAAATAAACTCATCTATTCTGTCAGACATTTTTTTGGTTTGTAAACCACTGCAAATTGGTAAATTTTGTGTTATGACACTGAATCTATACGTGTGTGTGTGCGTGTGTGTGTGTGTGTGTGTGTGTGTGTTCCGTGGCCAGACACAGTGAGTGGTTCTGATTATGGGTATTGATTAGTCCATCTGTGAGAGCAAAAAGCACACAAAAGAGGAAATCAATAAGCGCGATTTGAACAATCAATCATGAGGACAGCTGCTGAGGTAGTGGAGAAAGTCAAAGTCAACTTCCTCCTGAGCTCTAAAATAATCTAGATAAGAATCTGTCATCAGCAAAACTTCACAGTATTATCACAGCAAAGAGGAGTGTTAGATTAAAAAGTTACATTTAAGGCCTGTAGTAAATCTGGTATATGTTATCTTCAAGTAACCTTTATGTGTGTCATTGTATTCCTAATGAAGCTGATGTTTTACAGTCTCAAAACAAACACTGTTACCACCATCACTATATTAGTCTGAGGTGTATAGATAAAGATTTTTTCCAATCTAGGGCCAACAAGCAAAAAGCTCCTGCTCTCTCAATAACATAGCTCAGGTTGAATCGCAAATAGATACACGCAATACCTTCCAAACATGTGACACAAAGGTTCTTGCTTATCCCTGTTGATTGCACAGCTTCGCTCCACTAAACCAAAATAGTGCCTATAAGCCTCTATAGCCCTCCGCCCATTTAGTCATGCTTCCTGGATTTGATCCTTGGGGCCACAGGACAGTATAATCATGGCCTCATCAGTCACCACGTCAATGGTGAGCTCACACACTACAGACAATGGAGGTTAATTAATTAATCTCCAAAATTTTAGCAGAATTGTGTTTGTGACGTGTACATTGTGTCATTCAGATATCCTGACAAATCAATATGATCATTTATTTACTTTTAGTGATGATTTAATCATATTGTTGCTGCATAATCACTGTAAACTGTACGTAAAAGCAACATTTTAGACAATGAAAGGTTTTAGTTTAAATATTCAAAGAGTTTTTTCCAATGTAAAATATAAGATTGGATTTTTTTTGTATTATGCTTTTTTGGAAAAGTAACTTGCTGGTAAAACTTCAAAGCATCTTGTGAGTTGTTGGACGTAACCAATCACTGTGGCTGCTTGAGAAAACAACAGTCTTGTGACATTTTCTTGTGAGGTGCACACTTGTTTGAGCAGAGAACCCAAACATGATTCATTGGAAAGCCAGAAATGTCTCTCTACCACTCCCCACTCTCCACCAAACGCTCAAAACATGGCAGATAAAAACGGCTGACCTCATACAAACACAGAGGTAAACTCCAAAAATAATTTGTCACTGCCACAATGATTCCTTGTATTTTACGCCTACAGCCATGCCGTGGTTTGGGCATTGTCTTAAGTTGCCAGATGGAAGCCTTTAAGTCAAAGACTTATTACATTATTTATCTATTACTATCTCTGCCTTGGGGCAAAGAATACAATAAATCTAGCCAAACTTGAGTTAAAGGATTCTACACTGACATGTTTCCAATTCAAACTAAATCAGGGGTTTATAAAGTAAATCTGATTGAAACCAAGTCCCTCTGTGGAGCAGCAGGCTCAATTTTAGATGCATACTGGCTTCCAGGCTAGTTGAAGCCTGATTTTCTTCTTCTAAACATTTATGTTTCAGTGTCATTTTATTTTTTCGATCTGTAAACCAACATGCAAGCTATGTGGGAGGCTCACACTAATAAGGTAAAGTGTGTTTATCATTACAAGTAAGCTTGGCTTTATTGGGAGAGACTAAACCACTTTTTTCTGGCTTCAAGAAATGGTCTTACAAAGAGGCAATATTCATCTGACAGCGAAATGAGTTCCAAGGATGAGGGTCATTGCAAGCTGTGTGTCTGCGTATGTGTGATCCAATGATTGTGAGTCTTTAAGGGCAAAGGTGAACCAAACTTCCAGCTGTGCCTCTCTCTCCTTGACCCCTAGAGATGACTTTGTGCTTGTGCATGTGTAACAGGTCAACCGTGAAAGTAGATGAATGTATCTCTGACAAAAAAGGAGGGAGCAACACCTGTTATCTTTGCACAAAAAAGAGAAAAGAGAAAAAGTGCGTCAGTCTTGATTACAGGGAATCAAAAACTTGTGTGATGTGACACTCAAGGATTCGGCAGGGGTAATCTCATTTGTCTGTTTTGGCTTTGTTTTGATTTTTTTTTTTTTTTTTAAAAGAATGGCAGCTCAGCACACAGAACAGATTTAACCAGCAGCGTGTTTGTGCATTGTCTTTTCTCTCTGTGTAGCTCTTCTTTTTACACCTGAATCCCTCGTTGACATCTGTAGTTTCTCCCTCTTTCCCCGGTTCTGCCTGAGGTCACGCAGTTAGCAACCTCCACCTCAGAGGCAGTGACAATAGCAAAAGACAGCAGGAGCACCCCCTGAGCTTTGAGCTTACATCTGGTGTTGTGTTACTCTGATAGTTGTTGACTGCAGAGAGGCACAGCAGCACCTAACCAGAGGGGCCGTCTGTGTTTGTGCACAGTTTTATACTAAGCTATACCATCTGCACTCTGCCGACTGTAAATCAGTAATCCTATCTGTGATCCTATCAAAGCAGTCACATCTACAGACAGACTATATATTGCATTATAAAAGTGACTGTCTTAAACCAGGGTAAAACCCAGGTTAGGTTAAATAAGTAAATCACATGCCTGCCAATGACAGCCACTGTAAAAGCTCACTCTCGCTTTGATTCCACTGCAAAAAATTTTTATTTAAATAGCAAATTTGTCTGGTAGCACAGTAAGCAATTTTCACTTGAGATGTCTAAAAATAAGTCTACTAGAAGTCTTAAAATAAGATTTAAACAATTAAAAAGAACACATTTCAAACAAACTTGTTTAGTTTAGTTGATTAAATTACAAGCCATTTAATGCTCAATATGGAGACCTCAAATCAGTTAAAATAAGATTAGTGTCATTCGTGTTTCTACACATAAAACACACACTAAAGCAAGATCTGTAGAATCAGCCAGTATAGCTAATTACGACAAAGCAAGGGACTTTTACTGGACAGCCCTACAACGTCATCACCGGATAGCTGAATACTCAAATCAAGTCAAACCAGGATTTCAAGGCTAAATTTAATGTTATGTTTGATTGGAGCCACTATATTGTGAGTATCGTGTATCGTATTGCAGAAATCAAGCCAAGTGCTATTTCTGTAGCTCTATTTGAAGTTATTCATCAAATGATTTTCAGCCCAATATTAACATTTACATTTTTTTACATTTGTATTGTCTGTTGTTTGTTTGTTGATGCCATGTTGTTGCTCCCCTACAGCTGTTTGTTTTCTGAATGAATGCAGACGTCTGTAAATGGTAGAGACATCTAATACTGGAGTAATACTGTATAACCAAAACTCACGTGCACTCATGTGTTTCTCATTGTTCCACAGGGGGCTACAGTTTCGTATGTTACTGAACATGGCCTTGACCTTGTGCAATTTCTGTAGCGATGTGCACGATAAGAGTCAAACAACAAGCAGCAAACGGCTGCTAATATTGGACCTCAAACTGACAATGGAGCTAATTTGATTGTGCAGTAAGGAGTAACGGGCAGCTATGATAACTGGATTAGCCTCTAGTTGACCTGGGCCTGAACCACAGCCGGAGTCAGAGATGGGTCACCTGCTTGGTGACTGTTGAGAGAAACATAAAGAGGTTCGTTTGTCTGCGTAAATGCTCATTAGCATTAGGGTTGACAGCGAGATGAAACCAAACACAGTTAGCAATAACTTAATGCAACAATTTAATGTTAAGAAGGTTAAACTACTTGGGTCCCACGCAAGACCCTGAAAGTTCCCATTATTCCACACACATCTTAACATACTAACACACACTCGTACACAGTATGCACTCACACTGACACACAAACTGCTGAATGGTCAGCTTGCAGTCGAGGCAATCACATCTTAATGAATTCTATGGATTAACTTTATTCTGCTGAAGGTTCAGGAGCCAAACCCTTGTCTGCTCTACAAACACACAAACACACACATACACACACCTACAGCATAACTGAGTTCTGCTTAATTGAGCCACAGAGACACAAAAAGCCTCAATGTGTATGTGTGGTAGGAGGATATTAGACACTGCGATTACATATTCATACACAGCCTGAGGGGGTGAAAAACTAGCTTATCCTTGTTAAATTAATTTCCTGACTCTGCACATGTGAGGTGAATATGAGGAAGTGGTGAGAAACACAGTCCTGATTCCTAAAGCACCTGTTAAATCGCAGTTCGTGTGGGACCAAAGCCCGATACCCTGAATTTTGACCATGCTTAGAAGAGTCAGCCAAGTTATTCCTGGGATAAACTGTTCTGTCAAAAGCTACTTTAGCTGCTTAAACCATCTTTGCCTTTCTCTGTTGTTTTTTCAGTCCTCATGCTTTTCATCTACCCTCATCACTTTCTTGAGAGAGTACTAAAGTTAATTGTTATGGGTTGGCAACTTTCTCTCTCATTTGTTCCTCTGTTCCTCTGATTTCAGCACAAACAAAAAAACAGTTGGTGAAGACACTGATGGCTCAGCCAAGCAGCAGGGAGCCTATCAGATTAAAGGGAGCATTGGAGGCCTCATAAAACCCAACAAACACTTGGTAAACCAGGTTGTCAGTGATGTAGAACATCCATTAAAGGCACATTCATGTGAACAGGGCTAGCACACATGTGCACAGCCTTCCTCCCCATTATCATCCCATCCTCCACGGCTAGCTCAGCCAACTGGAATTTCCAAGAAAAACAGGTTGGCTAGGCATGATGCAGCCCTGGGGTCAGAGACACAGCCAACTCCTGCAGGGAGCGAATCAGGCAGGGGATGAAGAAAAGGGGAAAGAGAGAATATGGGAGAAAAAAAGAGGAGGGAGAAGGGGGTTAACGTTGCACACCTACAGACGTGTGGAAAGAAGTCTTAAATCAGCTGCACGTCCGCACTTCATCAGTCAGCTCACTGGGAAATGGCTTCTCAACACAAAGGCCAACTGCAGACACTGTACAGCACAGTAGTAGCTTCAAACACAAACACAGAACCCGAGCCACAGATTACTCCATTGTCTCCAATAAAAAATTATAAGAGCACACCACAGGTATTCAAAGGAATGTTGAATGCTTAGACAGTCCCTTTATCTGAACGTTGGGAAACTGAAAATCTTAATTACTCCAGCAGAGGCAAAGAAACGAAGATAAGCTGGGATGTAGATTAATTTCAGGCTGAATAGGTTTCCACATAGAGAGACTTTAGCTTCAAAGAACGAAATAATGAGGCTCTAATGACTCTGATTAATTGAGGTCTCTTTTCTATCTTCATCATTCCATCTTTTTTGCTATCTGTATCTCTGCTGATTTATTCACTGTGCTGAGTCATTAACACACTGTCCCCAGTGTCATCACACATTTAGAAAAAAAGCTGCAGGTTACCTCAAAAAGTTACCTCACGCACAAAAGTTTTAGCTAAGTTACCTGCTGTCACACTCCACAAAATAATGAGAAAAAGTTGGATGCATCTTGCAAGTTTACATGTCAGCGGACATGATCAGCTACACTCGGCTGTGTAAACCATGATGCACCTTTCAGTGCCTTTCCAGAGAGAAAGAAAGGAGGAGGTGTAAACAGAAGTCAGGACTGACAGGGATGAAAGAGAGATTCCACTAATAGGGATGATACCGGGAGATGAGGTGATGATGTGCCGGTGACAGTGCTGCATACACTGAGTATCGGGAGGAATGGAACCTGTTAGGATGAGAGGTGTGCGTGAGGAGAGGCGGATAGCCAGGGAGGGAGAGAGAGAGCTGAACTAATGTGGTGTTTTGGAGATGTGAAACAGAGGGTTTAGGAAGACAAAGCAGAGTGGATGGATAGACAATCAAAGAGAATTAACACTTCACCCAATAAAGATGATGACAGAATGTTTTGATATTTATGGCTGCACAGAAAATTAGAAGTGTATTTCTGTGGCTCTTCTTTAGACGTTTGTCTTTGGATGTTCATTTTCATCCATGAAGGAGGGGGAGGACGGGCAATGAAGGAGAGGTTTAGCAGGGAGTTAGAGGGGAGATTAGCGTAAAGTCACGGGGTAAACAGACCTCCAACACAGTAAGCCAAGGGGTTCAAGGTAGGAGGCGCTGACTAAGATGCACTAAGCCACACAGTAATGGGAAATGATGGGGTCCCAGCTATCACATGGCTGGTCACACCGATGCTGCCTGGGAGAAGGGTGAGAGGGAGCAATGGGCTGGAGGGGCGGCGGTAGATTATTACCCAGATCAAAGCCACATTTGAGTGGATTTGGGTTTCACCAGTGGGAGGAGAGCAGGGGCAGGGTGTTAGATGAAGGGAGGGAGGAGATCCAAAGATACATTAAACATCATTTCAAAGATTTTAAAGTAGCCAAATCTTGTTTTCTAATTGCCTTCAATCACATATCCTTAAGTGAACATGGGCTTAAATATGCTACTTTTCCTTTCTAACAAAACCCCTCATATAGTATTCACTGCTTCTCCCAGCATGCACCTGCTATGACAGATTTGCATCCTAATACCACCCCCTTCCCAACCCCCATTTTGATTTGCTGCTGCCAAAAACAGCTTCTGCCCAGGCTTCCTCTCTGTTTGCTTACCCTTTAATGTATTTACTTGACCTCCAACAGGCATCCACATGATGATGTGTTTTCTCACCCCTAAAGTCCCCCCTCAGCTCAGATGGCAGCGTCGTACCTTAGCCAGCACAGCTCGCCATCATCAGGGTCACATTTAGCCCAGCTCAGCACTTACAAAGGAGAATGACCATGGGGCAACTGATACAACTGCAAAGAAAAAAATGTGGGATAATGGGATGAGATACGATGGCAGTAAGAGGAAGATAGAGATGGAGGGATGAAAATGACAGAAGGAAGGAGGCCTCCAAAGCTTGGGGGAGGGAGAGGGAGGGGGGCTCCCTGTTGTCTTTAAAGTCTTATTGGTTTTTGCTTTCATTACAGACACTGTGTTGACTCTGCACACTGCCTGCCCCCTGTGGATTAACTATACCGCCTTGTATGCACAAACATTCACACACAATCAAGCGCTAACTCATGCGCATGCTGAAACATGCATGAGGGTATACATCCAGATTCATATTCTGCCTCTATTTTGACGTCATGTACAGCAGTGATCTTGATTATTTGTAATTTATGAAATGATTACAAAGAGAAAGTGTCGTAAATGTGAACAGTATGGTAGCAACCCCTCCCAGCATGCAGAGATTCGCCTCCGTGTGACTAAAAGGTAAATATCCCTCCCGTGTCTCTTCTGAATGAAGCATGACAGCAGAGCGATTGCACTGGAGGATCGGACAGCAGCTTCTTGGACGATGTAGAAACAAAACGCTCCTGTAAATTTCTATCTCAAACACATTGCTCCCTGAGGGGCAAGTCATAACAGGCCTGTCAAACCCAGTTAGCAGACCACTATAGACACACAATGGTGCCTTGTGTGTGGGGGCCAACCAAAACGTTCCCCAGGTTGCTGGCCCATCTCTGCACTGACAGGGTATTTCCCTTTAAACCAGCTTCCTTCTGAAACCTCCATTCCCCCTTATCACTTCCCCCTCTCCTATCCGAGTCCCTTTTTCGATCCTTGTCACCTAGAGCTCATCTTCATGGCCTCTTGCTGTCTCTGGCCCTCCTGTCTCCTGCCTTTGTTTTATTGACAATTTGTCTCCACTGTCTTGGAGTCTTACGGCAACGTGTGCAATATTCTCTGCTAAGAGTTAAACCTGGAAAGCCCGGGTAATTGCCTGTATAACTGCAATGATTTGTTTTCGTTTTCCTCCACTCTTCTCTTTAATTCAATTTTGTTGCAATCCATCTGCTTTGGAATTTTAATCCTTCTGTCTAACTCTATCTTTGCACATGCTTCTGCATTTCAGGTATGCATATTTTTTGATTTACTTTTTTTTTTTTTTTTTTTTTTTAATGTTTTCAGTTTTGGTTACAGTTTACTGTTCGTTACTTCACAGACAGGGCGTGTCACATTCATTTCTGGGTGTTTTTTGCTACAGTCCACTCTCATTTTGGTTTTGACCAAGAAAGAGAACCCAGAAATATTTCTGGATGATTTTTTATTTTATTTCGGTCACTTTGTTTTCCCTGCTGTACATTAATTCAGCAGCGAGTGCAACACAATGCACACGCTCGTCCTCCCAGAAACGCATGCAGAAAGTGTATGTGTACTTTAATCTTAATAAACATTTAAGCTTGTTATGTCTCTGAGCTGCAGCCAGTGCTGAAAGTGGAAATGGGATGCTGATGTGGTTTGTAAATGCACCACAAGCCAAAATTGACTCCAACTTCAGCTATTCCAAAAAAGAGAAAACACACACACACCACACATGCACTACACACACATACTGTAAACAATGAATTTTAGTGATGAACAGATGGAAATGTTCAGTTTTCTTCAGGATTTTCCACAAAATTTATCTCTATGTTGATGTCTTCTTCATAAATTCTGCTTAGACAAAGATCCTGCAGTAGCTCAGTATTACAGTTGCTTGAGGGCTAACGACTGAAATCATTTGTGACTTTTATTTCATTCTAATGGCAACATTAGTCTTTTAGTTCAATCTATATGACATTAACAAGGTTGTGAAATGTCTTAGATTTGCACCTTTATGAAGGGCACAACCCAACACTGGTGAAACCAATGCAATAACTACTGTAATATGAAAATGTGTGATATCATCTGGTCCTAATGGACAAAAAAGAGCCAAAACACCCTTTTAAAGCAGGAAAAACCCTGTTAAGCCTTTCTCACTCCTATCCCTGCCAGGTCTTTTTGTCCCCAGTGATTTTTAATCTTTGTTTTTCCTCTTTTGTCTTTTGCTTCCCACTCTCCTCCTTCCTCTTTTTCTCCAGTCTGTGCCAGCCTCCGCTCCCTTTGTTCTCCACTAGGTGTGGCCGATGACAGAAGGCTAGGGGGCTGTAAACTCAGGCATTGCTCTAACACCGCTTCACTGGTTCGCTGCTTTGATGCTCTCACTAATCTCCAACGCTCACTGTGGCACATACTGGCACTGTGCTACACAAGCTGTGACTACACACATGTATACACAGGCCTGTGCACATACAACTGCTGTGAACAAAGGATAAGGATACAAACAGATCCAGGCTGTACAGTATGTACAGTGAGAATGAGAGTGATCAGAGGGACACGCACAGAGTTCCTACGAGGACACTTGCAAACTCACACACGTCAGAACAATTTCTGTACAAAACAATAAAGCAAAATCTGATCTTTCCATCAGCATAATGCATACGGACAACTTGTGTTTAGGCTTACAACAGCAGATCGCCAGCTGCAATGCGTCTTCCATTAAAGAACTGGCTCCATCAGTAGATTCTGTGTTTCCCCAGCTCAGTCTTTCATCCAGAAAAGCGAACGGAGCAGTGTCAGGTTCAGAAAACAAAGAAAGAAAGGCTGAGTGGACACACACCCCGACTCAGCTGATTACTTACTGATGAGGATTACTCATCCTCGTTGTCTGTGATTGGGCCACCATATTTCTACAGACTGAAACATAATGCACAGAGGAGTTGACTTCACTGCTTTTGCATATAAGAGTTATTCAGATCACAAAGAAGGCTATGTTCTGGGCAACATGAGCTATCCACTGTTTGAAAATGCTTTCAAACGCTTTCTACCAAATTAATGATTAATATTAACGTGAATAATGAAAGAACTGTGAGGACACATGACAGTGCTGGTTTTACTGAAATATGAGGGAAATTTGTCACAGCTGGAAGTCAAACATATTTTTCTGAAACTGGAAACTATGAGGACACCATGAGTCACTATTTAAGTGCCAAAGGACACAAAATGTATCACCTCATAACATCCTCAATTCAAGTGTGGACGATGATTCGCACATTGGCAGGTGACAGGTGTAGATGTTGAAATCTCTGTCAATCATTGCAGCAGCTGAAGGTAAATCCAGTTTTTGTGAATTTTACCTCTAAATGACATATGAGTCATTATTTAAGAGCTTTAATGACCTAGTTGTCCTATTCTGTAGCTGTATAGAAACAGCTAAATTGAGTTTAATTCAATTCAGTCATGTTTTTGTCATACTGAGCCATTTTGATATCAGGCCCATCACCTCTGATGAGCCCACATACAATCAAGCCAAGTTTTCTAAATACAATGAAGTAATTTCACGTTTACATTATGCCAAACTGTATGATTACATGAAGTATGATGGAAGCTAAAATCAGCCAGGAAGATTACACACAATCAGTGCATCATGGCTACATGGCACAAGAAGAACTTTTTCATCAGACAGCGTCCCCAGGCACGATGAAACGTATGACAAGACCACAGTTTAAGGCAGAACAGCACCACAATGAGGCATTCCTGCTCATATTTAAGTTCTTGTCATTACCCCTGGGTTGGGTTTTGCTGCATGTCCTTGGCATGGGAGCGAGAGCTGGATGAAGAGCAGGACTAGATTAACTTGTCAGCAGTGTGTTAGTTAGGCCTGTCCTCTTCTGACTTGCCTGCATTATGTCCCGCAGCACGCAGCTAGTCTTTGTAGCCTTAACCACACTCCGCAGCTGCTGTAAACAAGGCTCTGGGCCAGGTGTATTAGGTGACTTCCCAGTCAGATTCTACAGAGGGAATCAGCCTTACTGGCATGAGTTAATTCAACAATGATGAAAGACAGCCAAGTGGAGCATCATGGTTTTGTCATTGTTGAGTAGTCTTGAACGCTTGCCATAGATGGGCTTTGAAATAAAACCATAGATGACATAGAGAACGTGAGAGGAAAAAAAAGAGAGGAGGTAGTTGTAAAAGAGTTGGACTAGAAGATTCATGCACTCTTCTGGACGCACAAGACCACCCGGTGTGTGGCCTTTGATCCACAAAAACATGAGGATGGCTTATAGTCCATGTGAAAGCCCCTTTTGAGATCCCTCCTCTGTAAACACATGGATACGTAAACAAGCACAACATATGGTACGTCACAGAAGAGCAACCTTGCCTGGTCGTGTGACATTATGGATAACTTCTACAGCACGTAGTAGATGTTATCATTGTTGTGTGTGTGTGTGAGTCCAAACGTACATTTTCACCTATTAGGATACACAGTTTATAGTGGTTAGTATCAATTATGCAGCTTGCAGGAGTGGGTGTGTTTGGCAGGGTTGCACTAGGAGCACATGCTCATGATGAACCATTGAGCCCTGTCCACATGCACAGGGCCGGAAACTTTATGGACCAATGCAGCAGCCCACCAGGATTTATCCCAGTATGCCAGATGGACAGTGCATTACGGCTGTTTGATTAGTTTATTTTATCCATTTATTTCAATGTAAAAAACCCTAAAACACTGCAAAGTCAGATATCCAATACTCTTAAACAGGAAAGATGGTCATAATCTTCTGACACTTTGTCCATTTGCCATAAATAGCTGACCTAAATCACGAGGCAAGTTGACACTTCGACATGCAATTGCAATGTGCAGTAGGGGGAAAGTGTTGCAGAAGAAGTGAAACATTCAAATTTTATGGTGAACTAATACCATGAAGATGACCAGATATGTTCCTAGGGCTGAATCGAATGTGAGCAGGGACATGAGTTCATGTTTTCCTACAGCTTATTGAGGAAATCGAACAAACGATTTATAGTGTATAAAATCACTAAATTTAATTTATAAAATTAAATTAGCTTTGCCTGATCCTTCAACTTTTACCCTGTCCTTGATTACTTGGTGGGTTAGGAGTGGATTTCCAGTCTCCTGGACCGGACGCAGCGGTGTGAGACAGTATTAGAAGCGAGACAGGAAATGATGCGATAAACCAGGAAGTTGCCACTATTGTTAGGATCAAAAACGGAAGTTCTGCTTGGAACGATATGCACAGGAACTGGACTTCTATGCAGAAATCACAGAAAAAAGCACATGGAGCCCCCAAACACACACACAAACCTTCACACAGTATTTCTCAACATAATGCCAACATATAATTGATATATCCTCAAAGAAACTTCCTCCAACAAAACTATATTTCGCATTGTAGTCCACATCTACAAAGTCTTTAGTTGCTTTTAGATGTGTGTGATTGATGAAGGAAAAAAACGTGCTGGCACAACAGCTATGTCAAAGCTATTAACTGACATTCCTCCTTCTTTGTAGTGTAACAAGGTGGAAACACTGAGGTCATAACTTAGCGTACTATAAAACAAAGCCAACGATGAGTTTATCATTACAGCCACACAGTTTAAAGCTCTGACAAATCACAAACAAAAGAACAAAAAGTGTGGATATACACAGAAAAAAAATCCTCCATAGTCGTGACAGGCCTGTGTTTCAACACACTTCTCTATTATCAGACATGATATATTAAGTTTTTTTAAACATCCTGTGTCTGGGTATTAGACAATATTGAACAGTAATAGTGAAGCAAACTGTTGCTGCGGCTGTTTGATGGATGAAAATAAAGAAGGACCTGGTGACTAGCAGGTGAAGATCAGGTGATAAATTAAATTCCTTATTTTCTCACAGTGGACGGTAATTCTCAGACAGGTCACATGCAGACAAACAATTATGCCTTTGTCTGCTCTTTTCGATTCAAGATGACAACCTGGCAGTTATTCTGGTCTGACTCAACAATTGCTACAAACACATTTCACACCTCTCCTCCACAGATTCAATTAAACCTTTTTACAGTAACGCCCCAGGGGAAACACGCACATCCCTCTACTGTGCTTTTCAACCAATCCCCCAATCTCATTCCTCCTGTTACACACATAAAACGATTGGTGACAGAGAGATTTTTTTTACATTCAGGTCTTCATGTTGCATAGCATTGATTTACACATCTAAGCTATGCTTAAACTCCTTTATCAACATCCCAAATTCTCTCACACAGACAGAGAGACAGACATGTAGAAAATATAACTGGCATACACAGCATGGAGCCTTCAAATGGCTTCAAGCGATCCTGTGTTTTGCTGCGTTGAGCATGCTCTCTTTGTGCGTCTTTCTCTTTGGCTTCTCTTTTCTCTAACAGATCTGCCATTTCTGTACAGCAGACAACCCTCATTATGAGCAAGGACAAAAAGGATGCTTGTCAATCAGAGCACGATTAAATGGGATTTTTGCATGCTACCCACAGCGACAGACAAACTGTGTGTGTGCACACGTGTGCAAATGTATGAATGTATTTGTATAAGTGAGCGCCCGACAGTGACAGCCAGACTGTACAAGGCGTCAGGGAATAGGTATGAAAACCAATCTCTACCAGCCGTGACCAAAAGTCTGTAAAATAATAAAGAAGAAAAGCTTTGCAGACAGAGGCTGAGATGAAATAGGTCTTTCATTGGTTCATTATGGGAGCAGACTCACAGGAGAACACATCTGGATTACTCATACTGCCCTAATCAAACAACTGGCCACAAGTGCGACTGGTTCAGAAGGAGACTACAAGGTTAATATATGTCAATGTGAGCGCTTTCGCTTTCATGTGCACCTCGCTTGCAGCTAAATTTATGCTGTAATGTGGCTAATTGTGTAAAAACTGATGTTTCATTTATGGTGAAATTCAAGTAAGGGATGGTACAAAAGACCCCCTGATCTGGTTGTCTTCTTGCTTGTTTCTATGGCAACAATTTAGTCAAACACAGGGACCTCCCGCCCAACTCACAAGAGCCAGAGAACTGGGTCAGACACCATTAGCAAACATATTTCATATCCTTCGGTTGTTTGTTTTACCTCGTTTAGGTGCCACATGGGTTCAAACACTAATAGGAAATCTGGGGATATTTCATTTAGGGAGTTGAAATCAACGCAGGCACAATTTAAATGGCCTTGATAAGATGAATCTTGTATTAACATGTATCTCAATATTATTAGTGACAAAGACAGGCTGCATGCAAGTTCCAAGTGCATGAATGAAACTTTTCCTCCTGATCATTGAAGCTGTTTTTTCTCTGCCTTGTTCTTGTTATGCAAGGAAACAGTGGAAGTAGAAAATAATACAAAGCTGGTATTTGCTTGCAACCCTACCTCTCTATGAGCTCCATTTCCCCTTGGGGAATTGTTTTGATTGTTCTGTTGACGACACATAGCACAAAGTGCAACAGCTTCTCGTTGCATGTGATGTTATTGGACTCGTCAGTCACTTACTCAAAGGAACTACAAGGTTGTTTGAGGACTGATCCTTACAGTTTTGAAACTTTCAAATCAAAGGGCCTCTCTCAGCATGGGGCTCACAAGTGAGGGAATGAGATATGATTCAGAAATGTAACACAACTTTGATTTCATCAGATGAGTTTGAATTTTGGAACACAAGACGCTTGACTTTGTTGACAGAAAACACCAGAAGTCGACCTCCTTCTACAAGCTAAGGCAGCACAGAGCCTGGAGAAGCTGAACGGGTGGATTTGTGGACAGAGTTCGGGAGTGAAAGATGTCTTTGAAGCAAGGGCAATTCCAGGTAATGATTTCCAGAGTGGTTAAGTTCAGAGAGATGGGGAATAGTCCTGGCACTTGACTTTCCAAGGTTAGGGCTACCGACTGCAATGCACATGCATAATAAAGACAGATGCTACAGCAAGTGGAGACATAGTATAAACATCCAGAGTTGGAACTTTGATGCTTTGTGTCTGGTTTAAAGAGGGTGGTCTTCTGAACTGCCCCTACATACTGGTGCATGATCAATAGGCCTGTAAATGTTTTAGCGCTGGCGCTACAAGAGGCATAAAATATTGAAGAGACAGGGTGAAACACAACCTTGTGCGATGAAGGAGGGATTGTATGTGTATGTGTGTGTGTGTGTGTGTGTGTGTGTGTGTGTGTGTGTGTGTGTGTGTGGTGGGGGTCAGGGTAACACAGATCCAGTCAGCATTATAAACTACCCTATCAGTCACTCTACACCAGTGTTTGTATGAAGCCAGAAAGAGAGACAGGAAAGACAGACTGTAAATGTCAGAGCAATTCAACATAAAACTGTTCCTTAGCAAGTTTACACTGATCTTGAATTTTGAAAGTGATTGGTTTTCTGATACTAAGGATAAACCATAATTCATCTTCACCATCTCAGCAATAGCACTCATCTCTGTCGTGGGTAAGTTATCTGTCCTCTAATGACTATACACAGAGATACACAAAAATAGCAGACTCAAGAAGATCATGTATTTGTTTACATGTTAACCATTACACAACTCAAACTCATTCAACAACTGATGACATGAGAGACATTACACCACTCCTGTTCCACCCTCCTGCACACTTACAAATGCTCCACTCGGCACAGGCTCCACATGATTTACTTGAATGTATACACACAAAATGAGCTCAAACCCAAACATGCCTACTCATACGTGCAGTAACTGAATGCACTGCACTTAATACATTTCAGGTCCAAATGCAACCGATTGTGCGGAGGCAGAGCTGACCTCAGGTTGCTGGGGGTGTTAAATGACAGCTGGGCATGGGTGACTGGAAGCCGGGCTGAATGTGAGTCCAGCTTTAAGACAGGAGTAAGTTGAGCTGCTGTGTTTATGACAATGGAAACTGATCTCGGCACAGTAGGAAGCTGGGCAAAGGACGTTGAGGAGATTAAAAATGGACTATTTCAAGAAAAATACTGGTTCATTAAAATCTTTATTTTTCTTAGCCATCATTTCTAATGGTTCTGATAACATCTGACATCACTAAAAGGAAGTCTGAAAGAGGAAGAAACACGAGCAATTGGACAGATCATAAAGGTTGTAAACCACCCCTGGGTTATCAAAACTTACTTTTAAAAGAAAATAAAGCAACAACTATGAAAATAATACCCATGTTGTAATAAAAATCAACATTCCTTTAACCTGAAAATGAGCTGAGAAGTGAGCACGTGCAACCCCTTTTCTCTGCTCAATTCAACATTCTGTATTTCCCCAATCGGTGGACTTTGCAACAACCCTCTTAGCCTGCTTGACCCTGTGCCATCCTCCAACAGGGACTCAGACACACAAGCACGTTTGTCTTCTCAAAGCATGTCAGACAAAAGTTTCAAAAGCCCAGTCCATGTTGTGAATTTCTTTTACCTTTTTGTTTATTTTTTTTACACTCACTGTTTTTATTCCTCTGTTAACAACTGACCAGAGCAGCGATCACTGTGCTACATCCTCATCTTAACACTGATGACAGATGAAAGCCACCACTGAGTACTTGAGAGAGTAAAAATTTCACTGATGCCAGTGCACGACATCCTCTACAAAATGAGTTTACACAGCCATTATGGCCGTGAAACCCAATCAGCACATAAATTACTGAGCAACGTCTCAATCCAAGAAACTTTTTTCCAGTAAATGGCAGTATTATGTAACAGGAGTTTTGTCTATAAGTTTGAGTCGCCCTCGCTTTCATCTTGTGCATGTGCATTATGTGAGAGAGACAGGGCTGACAGATGGCTTAGGGTCCAAACTCACCACCTTGCGTGAGTAGCGGGCCTCAGACCCAGCTCTCACCCCAGTCTCTGCCCCAGGCCCAGGCCTTAACCCAATCAGAAGGATGGATAAACCAGACACACATATGTGGATATTTACATACATCTGCTAAAGCTATCCCTTAGGGAAGAAAGAACTGGGAGGATGAGACAGACAGACAAATAGATTTACATGAGGGGTGGAACAAACTAAGACCAAAGAAACTGGGAAAATATTCATTTAATATTAATAAGCACAGTGTCACTCAAGTTTTCTACCATCTCCAAACAAGATCAAAGCCCTCTTCTCTCTTTGTCGCCTCTTCTATCCTCTGTGTCCCCACAGCAGTTAGTTGCTGCAAATTCAGACCAGTAATTACGCTAATTTCCTCACAGCTGACTCACCCTAGAGGTGGTCAGTATTAAACTGTAGGCCAGATGGAGAATACAGTGCTACAGTGCTGAGATCATTGTTGATAATTCACTTTTTCCCACCATTCAATACACGAACAGTAACACTGAATGATGGAACATGTGGGAGTGTTCATGTGGCTTTTGTGTGATTGCTTCCAAGTGTGCAAGTGAAAAAGCTAAAGAGAAAGTGGGGCAAAGATAGACAAAATATTCAGCTACTTATCACAAATTAAGTTTTTCAACTTAAAAGGAATTTTTCTCATTAAAAAAATAAACCACTGATGCACAGAAAGTTACTAATTCAGAGCAGGACAAGTAAAAAACTGTGCATGCACGTAATAATCAGCAGAATCAAGAAATACCAGAATTGCAGAACCAGCGCCACTGCAGATATGCAACACCAACAGCTGATGTCCAGCCAACATTCAGCTGCACTCCTGTCCACATTCTTCATCACAGAGAAAGGCAAGCGACTGCTGTACTGCCAACTTTACCGTGACGAAAATGGTCTGAGGAGATGAGGGGAAGGTGGAGTGGGGGGAGCTGAAGAAGGAGGGGTGGTGCCTCATGTGATTATAGTAGCTGTAATTGATCAGGACATTGAAGTGAGGTCGAGAGGGGTGCTGAAGTTAAAAATGGGGAGGGGTGGGTTACATGAGATTCTGACCTTAACCTCATAGACCCTGCAGGGAAATACTACACAGACCCATGTCTGTATACAGTGACTCTGAGGTTTACTGCATGTATAAACACGCCACGTACCGTACTGTATATGGTGGTTTCATTATTGAACTCATGCATGTGTGTCTGGCTCAGCGCACAGGTACGATAAGACAGGGAGAAGAGCAAAAAGAGGTAAAGAACAGAGCCAGTGAAACAGACAGAGAGTGTGGACTATTTGAGACCTGTCCACAGTAAATCACAGTAATAGTTCTCTTTGAAAATTCCCATATGAGAGGACCAGCGGAGGGACGCTGCTGGCCAGCTTAATAGCACAGATTAAATCTCTATAGCTGGACTATAAACGGACGTCTCTCTGTTTCCATAGGTCTGCTCTAGCCTGCAGCTCACATTACCTCTGTCCTGGCTCTGTGGTCTGCCAGCTAACCAAACCTGACTCCCGACTCCCATGTCTCTCCTAGGTGGCTTTCAGATTAAAGCAGCAGTTCCAAAGCTGGGGTCTAGACACCATAAGGGTATCTTAAAGAGCAACTGGACCAAGACATGCTTTTGCAAACAAAATAACTGCAAAAGCTGTAACACACCAATACCAATGTATTATTGTTCAGTACAAAATTTGTTTATTATATTTGTATCATATGTGCAGAGACTTGATTAGCTCATTAATAAAGGCTAATAATGTGCATGTGCTGTACACTCAAAGCTTCAAAAGCCAACATTTTCTATGTATGCACCCATGAGCTACATCTACATCTCTAAACACTCTATAAAAGACCAAACCAGGGACCAAGACAAAATTAGAGGCCAAATATAAACGTGACAGTTAAATACTTATAATAGTTTCGCTAAATAGTATACAACTCCATGTGCAATTACAAGGAATGAATAGCCAATGACTGCAGAGCATGTATGCATCCATTTGTTTCAGTTTACTGTATTCACCTCAATGGTTAGCCACATGTTACCCACTGCAGGCCCTGAACTGATATAAATCTGGTGCCATAAACATACGTCTCTCCACAGTCTTCCATAAATGCTGACTGCAACTCCAGATCTATTTATATCAGCATGATATCTTATATCCTACATCCAGTGTCATAACCAATACAAGATTTGCTTAAAAGACACGAAACCTGGCAACCCATGCATGTCAGTCCAAACTCTGCATTCTTTCACATATTTCTTTTTTGCATACACTGAAGTATGCCCCTGTCTGACCAACATGAATATGAATATGGGTGGAAGTTGTGGCTAAGCCTCGAGGATGGAGCTGTCGGCTGTAATTCTGTCACAGGTGTCAGGACGTAAATGTACCTTTGTCTCTCACACCTGAGAAACCTCAGTACATCTGACACAGTCATCCTGTTTTGCCCAGTTGAGCCCAACCCCTGGCTTAGCGCAGGACACAGGGAGAACCCCACCCCTCTTTTACCGTAGCTTTCCAAAAGTCAGGGAGACTGATGGCTAAACCAGGCAGCATGTTTACGCCCCTGATCCAGGTCTCAGATACCCGGCCCTTCATCACTCCACCCAACAGTGGAATCTGGAGGAGTCTGTCTCGGCCTGGGGACAACCTCAACTGACAAAGAGCATCTCAACTGTGGCATTTTTGGTTCCACAGTTAAGTCACTTCAGAAGCCAGCTGCTGTCAGCCATGAAATAAGTGTGTGTGTGTGTGTGTGTGTGTGTGTGTGTGTCTGTTTTTTTATTTGCACATACTCCAGCCAAGGTGACCTCTAAATGAACGTGATTATACAAGCCTCTATATTTGTGATCCTGCATGCATATGTGTCCATATGTGTATAAGTGTGTGTGCGTGTGTATGTGTGTGTGTAAAGGTCAGTACTGTCAGGGGAGGGCGGAGGGTGCACACTGAGCACATACATGCAAAAATGAGTGAATGACTGATTTATTAGGTGTATAATTGCCACAGCTCTCCCCTATCTTGGCTGTAGATCTCTGCTAGATGCTCAGCGTCTGTGCGTGTGTGTGTGTGTTGGAGTGGGCAATGTGCAACATAGCAGGATTAATGGAACACTCAGCACGCTAACGCCATGCAGACCACCAGCATTGCATTAAACTTGTACACCAAGATATTGAGACAGAAAGACCATGAAATTGTGTGTAAAGCTGAATATGAGCCTGTTTGCCAGTCCACCTGCACGCCTGTCCATCTCATTTTCGTCTCTCAATCCTCCTCTCTTTGTCTTCCTTCTGCGTAAGTGTATGCTTTTTTATCTCGTCTGAATATTTTAAAAACCTCAAAGTTAGATCTTCTGTGTGGAGATGTTCAGAATTTTAGCTTTTATCCAGCATCTCACTCCCCTGAAGTGTCTCCAGTAGAATTTTATCTGTTACCCTGGCGACTCAGTGTATCTCATTTGGGATTTTGGCCAATGCTCTCTGGTGTGTATCATGCCTCACTGATGTAAGTCAAAAGAGAGAGAAGGAAAGCTCACACACACAAACACACAACCTCTCTCAAATGCCTAGAGGGCTATGCCAGAAGAAGTCTTATTCATCAAACCTAACCTTGTGAAAATGTGGACCTGACTATAGTTCTCTAAATCACCGAAATGAAATGGCAGAGGGAAGAAGGAGCCAAATCACTTTATTACACAGTGCACAGGCTGGAGCCTTGACTGAAACCAAAATGAAATGATTTGAAAAGGGGTGGTTGGGAAAACAGAAAGTTTTCTCCAAAAATAGGAACCTGTTTTGTTTTTAGAACAAATGTAAATCTAACTGAAGTGTGTGGTTTACACTCTGTTGCTCATTGACAAATTCCGCTTGCAAGAACTCACGATTTGGTTTTTTTCTCTCTGTAAAACATCTCCCATGAAGCACCTACACCTGTTTCAGAAATCCTAAATGAGCCAGTGATTGGACCTCTAGCTGAGGTTCAAGTCCTCGCTCCTTTGAACCTCAAACCAGTAAAGACGGCTCTGAATTCTAAGCCTTAATTATGTGTCTTCAGGGCCATGCAGCAGGAGGACATTAATTAAGCTAAGCGGTCCTTCCTCTACAAAAACATCTCGCAGCATTCATCAAGAAACAAGCAGGAGAATTGCTCCCCCAGCGTGAAATGTAGGTGTGTATTGTATGGAGCCATGGGCAGCGTGGCCAGCGCTACAGGGTTCACATCCACTCCACTATGAGAGAGAGGCAGCTGGAGGAAAGGCCAGACTAATGTGCAAAATGGAGGACGTGTGATTGGACTGAGAACAGGATGTCTGCTGGGCAAATAAATATAAAAGAATAATCACCCCCAAGAAAAAAGAGAGAAAAAAAGCGCCCACTCTATTCCATGTTGTAGTTTTCCATTTTGGAAGCAGGACCCTCCCTCCCTACTTCATATTTCACAGACAGGGCTGGGATGGATGGGGCTTTCTAGTGGCACTCTGGGATTAGAAACACACACATAAACACACATATACATGCATGTCCGTCTACATGCGTCTACACGTGTGTACTGCACATGCTTAAACACACATACACACACACAAGCGAGCGAGGCAGCCTGTGAGGTGATTGTTACCAGATGAGGGGGGTCGTCCATCCAGCCTCACTCTGTGACAGACAAAAGATTGCACTGACTTTTCCTCATCGTCTCCTTCTTGTGTGTGTGCGTGTATGCATGTATGTGTGTGAGAGAGAGATTTTTCAAGCTTGTTCTAGTATTTTTTTTTTTTTGGGGGGGGGGGTCTCATGTCTCTAATGAATAAGGGCTAAACCCCCATTTCTCCATTGGGTTAGCTGGCAGCTGGCATATGCGTGTCCCATTCAAATAGAGTGACATGTTTAATTTGACAATTAAGGAAACAAAGGACTCCATTTAGGGCCACAGTTGGAGGCTGTGTATATTGTGTGTGTAAGTGTGTGTGCTTGTTGAGAATCTCTACTGAACTGAAAGAGACAGAGGGGGAGGTATTGTGGATGTTCAGCCCCAAAACAAGCTGGAGCAAAACTCAACGGTCAGTTTAAATAAGCAAGAAAGGAAAAGAATCACAAGTAAAAGCAGGCAAGAACAGAATATATGTGAATTTACTCTTCTGCTAATTCAAACCACTAGGCCTAACCTACTGCTGTGCCAGTCAATCTGGCTCATGCATGGACTGTTTACAGTTGCAGAGAGCAGGGTACGCATTACCTCAGTTTACCTCAAAGCACCGGCAGACCACAGGGATTTAAAGGTGATGCAAATAAAACCCGCATATGTTGTTTCTTTTCAGCCAGCGGAGAATCATTAACCTCACATTAAGTCACACTTTTGGTGTCAGAAAAGCGAGCTGAGCACTTGAGCATGTGCACGCACATTATCTGTCCTGCAAATGTGCAAGAAATTATGCTACGCAAACAAATTGCACACATATGCGCATTAAACATATCCTATATTGTACAAGAGGAGAGCTGCACAGTATTTGATGTAGTATCCTACAAGCTAGGTGAAGAAGTTTCTAGATATCTTGGTCAAAAGAATCCACCTCTGTACCCACTGATGAAAGACCATGGGAGCTATTAAAAAGGGCAATGGGGGATAAAAAAAAAACTGCAAACTCGTCTGGAGTGATCACTTCTATCTTTGTGTGTGTCACATTTAACCCAGGCAGAGTCAGTTCAGGCTGTGCAGTTTGCTGTGTCGTCTGTAGCCATTTTGACACCCATTCAGATTAATTCCTTTGAAGCTTTCTTTTCATTTTAATGAGTTTGAAAATGGGCTTTGATTTGTCATGTGGCCAAAGAAACCAAACTGCATGGCATTTTGTCTCTGTGAGGCGTAGATTTACATCATTGCTTATCATAAGATACAGACGCCTATCCCGCTCCCCATAATTCCCTTCCCCTCTTTTCCTCCCCTCCCACTCCTCCTTTCTCTTCCCTCCCTGTGGTCCTGAGAGTCCTGTTACCATGGTTACTGCTGAACGATGGCTCCAACCCTTTGAAAGCCATCATGCTCCCCCCACCACACACATGCTCACATACACATGCTATCTGTATGAAGTAATGGTGGTCATCCTTCACATGGGTGAGTGTTCATACAAAGAGTCTGCCTGCTCCTCTCTCTGCCCAGTTACAATAACATGACCCCACTCTCCCCCTGACAGCAATGAAAGATACCTTTGGATGGAAGATTCCTCCCCTGCGCAGACACACACACACACACTCACTCACACAGAGTCCAATCTGGACTTATTTTCATCTACTCGATTTAATTTGCAAAGACTGATAGAGTCCCTTCATTTCAGCCATTATCATTTTATGAATATGATTTCTAGTGAAGCCTTGTGGCATTTTGCGATACCATTCTCAGTCTGCATGTCATGGAAGATAATACACTGTAAACAATAGAGAGACAGGCGGCTTTGGGGTAAAGAAGACTGAAAAGAAACATTCCTCTTCTTTAACTCTCTCTGTTTCTCTCTCTCTCTCTCTCCCCCTGTGGAAAATGCTACGTGAGATGACCCATACGTCTGGTCTGTCCACTCCCAGTCTGCTCCAAATCCAATTCTCCACTGCACTGCTCTACTTCTTGATAAATGTGTGTGTAAATGCGTGTGCAAGCAAGGTAGGAGAGAGAAAAATAGCCTGTTTCAAGGGCGTACCCAGACAGATAGAGGTGAAGTCACACAAACGCACACATACACACTCCTACAAGAGTAAGGATTGATGAATTGGCTTGGCTCCACCTCCTCTGACCTGCTTCTACATCTCTCATTGTCATGGTAACCATCAGCACCTCCGCTGCATCCTGCATTCATGCTTTCACACCACATGCAGACATCTTTTTATCACTCCCTCTTCTTTTTTTTGTACCCTCGCTTGCTGTCTAAAATGTGCTGAGTCCTGCTTCTCGCTAAGCTCTTAATTTATTTACTATCAATCACACATATAGTCTGCACTCAGCTCTTCATTATGATGCACTGAGCTCTTCAAGCAAGAGCATTAAATTCCAAATTTTACTAATTTATCACTTAATAACATACTTGATCATTTCTGTATAGGATTATAAAAGTAAGTGTGTGTAAATGAGAGTTAATGCCCCATATATCTCATTATATATCAATATATTGCTTTAAATAGTTAAAATAATGTTTTGGGGTTTTTTTTTATAATATTGTTCAGCCATAACACATGTACATGTATTGGTTTTCTATTTTTACAACAATTGCCTTATAATTTCTTCCAGGTAAACACAATTGCATTATGTGGTAAGGTACCAAACAATCATGATTTTGATCGGTCAAGATCAGATGCTTGCAATTCATTACCATCATTGCATGCTTCATTACAGCATACAGTGCTGTGTGTACATTGTGTTTCACGTTCATCACAAAGTAAGCAGTATCATCTGTTCTGCACTTCCTGTGATCTCAGTTTCTCCATCTGCATGACTTGAAAGAACCATAGTTTAGATAAGAAACAAAGGCTTGAGAGAAGAAAATGCCCTTCGATGGATTCACATTAGCCCTGGTATCCGGTATTAGAGCAGCAGATCCGGCACTCCAAGATTCTTGCAATCAAGCAGCTCCTTTATAATCGTCCCCTGGAGCAGGGCACAAAATACTCTCAACAGCCCGCCAGTGGTGTGGGTGTTTATCAGTGTGCACGTGTCTGTGCTTTTGTTGAGTGAAATATATGCATGGGCATGCATAAATGTGTGTGTGTGTTTATCACTGTGTCTGTCTGTCTACATGTATGTGTGTGTGTGTTTGTGTGCAATAAAGCCACTTGACATCAGAAAGCATTTGCAGCTTTCTAAATTGATATCCCTCACCAAAGAGCAGGACGCTGGCCAAGATACCAAGGTCTGCCTCTACTAGAGATACAGAAAGACTGTGTGTCACTGAAATAACAGTGTTCCTCAATTGACAATCCAGGCTGACACAATCCTGAGAGGACTGCCTCTGTTAATTCTGTCTGTTCTGTCTCTTCCTCACATCATACAAAAGATACAACACAACTGCCATTCAAACCATTAACTAACCTAATCAGAATTTCCATTTGTACTCAGCTCCCGTTTAGCTTCTGTTTCATATGTACTGCCTGTTTTATTGGTCCTGTTTCAGATGCAAAACCTGTGACTGGGTGTAAATTTGTGGATACATTTGTTCCTATATAAGAAGAATTAAATTTGTTAAATGAGATTTAGTTGGTATTGGAAAGAATACTTTGGATGAATCACCACAGCAAATTCCCCCCCTGCAAAACCTCCTTTATTGAGACATGGCTGAGAACCAAAACCATCTTTTTTCTCTCATCCATGCAAAAAAAGAATGAGTAGCACATCAGATTCAATGAAAAACGTATTCCTTTTCATCTTCCAACCAACCCACTGCTCCCATTTGCCACAACAGTCCCGCTCTGCTGAGCCATGATGTGAAAACATTAAGCTGTGGTGAGTGACAGCAGCTTGGACACCAGATGCTGACATTTAAGGATGGCTAGTGCAACTCCCTCCTGTTGTCATTTTCTTTGATCCCTTTAGTAGCAGCAGAGCAACATTGTCAAGCCAAGTGAGCCGAGTGTCTGATTACTACAGAATCCAGATTTTATACACCAATGTATCTCTGTCACAAGTCTGTTTGCAGTAATGTACACCTTGTCTGGCTGTCTTTCTAATGTCTGTGCACTCTGACAGGAGAAGATCATGTAGTAGCACTTTTACTGCTAAATTCTGCAACATGGACATGTTATTTCAAAACCAAGAGATTTATTCCAAGTAGTATAAAGAACTTCCTAAACTGCGCACTGCACACCAGGGTGTGTTAGGCCGCAGTAAATCTGATCCAAAACCACAGAGCTGAATTTAGGCCACATGCACCAGAAATGTTGGTTCGCCTAAATTGACATTAAATCTGACACATCCTTACTCTCAAAGTTAAATCACTTACAACAGCCAGACAGAACACAGGCCAAATCACATGATTTACCTAACCTCAGCCAACACCTATCGCCCAGGCCAAATGCCTGTAAATGTACTCAGTGTGAGGTTAGAACAACACATAGCGACTACTGTTTCATGTCAGATTCATCTTGGAGTCCTTACATGACTCCAACACAAACACCTTATGCATGATCTGACTGCAGGACATGCTCTTATAGAAAAGAAAAAAGCTTTGTGTCGTAGTCCTTAGCAAACAAGTCCGTAGCAAACTGTCATAGTGTTCGCCTTAATTGTAGGGTGGGAATACTGAAAGGCAGAGTATCGGGCAAGATGAAGAATCCCTTTCCCTTAATACTGAGTTACAGTATGTTAGTCAGAAAAAGAGAGACCACCCTGAAGCAGATGGAAGTGGCTTGAAGCAAATTTTTGAATTGAGCAGAGTATGAATCCTGCACGCCTTGTCAAAAATGTTTAAATCCAAGAGTTTAGAGAAATAATCTAAGACATTATTGATGAATGGCAAACTCAGAGACATGTATTTATAGGTATATTACTAGTGTTGATGTCAGTGGAGCTGTACAAATATTACAGTGAGTATTCATTCAAAAGAATATCACAGCTACTTGAGCTGAAATGATTGATAAATTAGACCTTGGAGGAAGGTAATGGAGAGACAGCAATATGCCTTGTGGTAGCTTCTAAAAAGTCCAACCCACACTGAGCTGGTCATCAATTTAAAAAGGGAAAAAAACACTGAGGTTTATTCCATAATCTCAAGGCTGCTTATTAAATTAATTTTCTGCTTCTGGGTTCACTGAGTCCAGGAGGCTTCAGTGCAGAGGAACCTCCAGAGCATGTCTGAAGATGAGACCACTTCTGCTGAAGGAAAAAAAGGCTGGCGTTTGGGATGGAGAAAAAAATTAAATAACCCAACTCTATAAATACATTGTTCTTGCTCCGATTGGTTTTCTGTTCCAGCATTTCTATCCAATTTCTGATCACCTCTCCATTCGTTGTCATCACCCTTTCACTCATTCCTGTCCTGTCGCCCTCGCAGCTCAAGATTTGTACAGATCATCGAAACAAATCACAGCAGTTGCCCATGCAAACAGTAAAGTTATTTCCACTCCTGTAGTCTTTCCAACCCTGTCTGACAGACCACAGTCATCAACCACAAACACACATGTACACTCACATGCACGGAGGCACCACAGTGGAAATAAGTCTCCGACTTTTCTGTGGTTTTTATCCCCAAAGCCAAAGCCCCGGGGTTCTGCTCCTGCTTCTTTTCTTCTCTGTACATGCAATTCATACATCCACTGTACATATATAAATACATGTACAATGAAATGCTTCACTTAAACTAATGAACAGCTCAGTGAAACCAGATAGCAAACAGAAAAGAGGGAGCAAAGAGGTGTAGTAGAGGTTGGAGTGAGCAGGTGGGAAGAAGTAAGAGATTCTTTTAAAAGATTCCACTCGGGGGGAGTGGAAACTTTCTTTCACTCTTTCTGGTGTTGCTCTAACCTTTAATAGACATCTCATGGTGAGAACTATTCTTATAAAAGCTTAAGTCCAAAGAAAAGACAATATGAGGTGCACGCATGACAGGAATGCATCTGGGAGATGTAAAGAAAGCTGAGAGACCTGATGTGGACCATATTGAATATAAAATGCTTTTTGTTGGTCTGGTCATTTCTGTGATCTCATATAGACCAGGCAGTATCCACAGTATTGTTTAATTTGTGTCTTTTGGCACGGCAAAAGCGAGACTAGATCTGGAATACTAATGTCAGTCTTTCTCAGCATCTCTCCACACTTGAGTTCCTGAGGTGAGAAGAAAGAAGACGAGGACAAGTGAGATGATTAAATGGATGATTCATTTGAGAAAACAAATATATGAAGCTGCACAGCGTTTGACCCCTGAGAGGAAAATAAATAGTGTGTAGATAACTGGGACAGACACAACAGTGAAGGACCAGAGTCAGCCAGATAACAGCTCTGAGGCTGCTGCAACAACACACACACACACACACACACACACACACACACACCAACAACAACTGAAAGTCATACCCTGAAGTGGTGCTAAAAAGACAACATAAATAAATGAATTAAATGCCTCAAATCATTTATACCGTTTAGCAGACTTTGACATAAACTCAGCACTCAGAAGAATGTGTTGGTCACACCCAGCTATGACTTCAAATCTATCTCTCTGTAAAACCGAAATGACTGAATCTGATACACTGGGAAACAGCTCTTTCACCGCCCTTCACCCTCAACTTATCGACCACCTGCTGTCTAAAACTGCACAGCCCCTCCCAAAGCAAATACCATCTAGAGCAACAGAGGAAGCATACTAATTTACACCAACTTCACTCAATGTGTCATGAAATTAGATTAGTGTGACCAAATGAACTGTGGAGAGCCTCAGTGTCACCTGCCGCTTGCCTGTGGTGTGTGTGTGTGTGTGTGGGTGTGTGTTCACATTAAAGCACAAAGAGTGACTGAGTGTGTCTGTGTGTGTATACATGTGAGTTTGGTTCTTTCACTCTCAAAACACCAGTGCAGGAGTGAGAGGGAGGATTTAAGCAATAAGAGATGAGACAGTGACAAAATGGAGGCCTGGACAGAGAGAGAGAAGACGTCTGGGCGGCAGATAAGTTTGAAAAGAAACACAATGCAGAAGCAGCCCAGGAGAGCTGGAGAACAGAGATAGGCTGAGGGAAAAAGACAGATAGAAACACTGTGCATGCGTGGCTACAGTTTTGTCTGTGTTGTGTATAGAGGATCCTGTGCCTGCATCTGTTTGATATCTGTCTCTTTAACAGCCGAGCAGAGCTATCCTCATTGTAGTCTTGCTAAGGCTTAAAGTGTCCACCTTGTCAGTCTCAGACTATGGAAATAAACTCAATACACTAAAGACAAGCTTTGCAGTTCACAAACCTTCTTTCTACACAACTTTTTCAACCAAAAGGATTTCTAGATGTAGTTGAAAACTAATCTGCAAAAATTCTGATAATCACTACCAACAACTAATCATGTAAGTCATGTGCTTGGTTTGGCTCCAGTTTTTTTAAATGATTTGAAAATTAAATGGTTTTAAACTGTGAGTCAGGTAAAAAAAGAAAATTAAAAAAAAACAAGCAATCTGAATAAATCACAAATTATGATGGGTTTAATTACCATTTCCTGACATGATTTGGACTACATGAGTAATTCATAATGAAAGGTAAAGTAAAATTGTCATGAAAAAGTAAAACGAAGAGGCAGAGTGATGTATGAATGCATTTAGTTACGTTCACATGCTCATCTTGAAAAGGTTCCTAGATATATAGTGTTTCAAGATATAGACTTTGCATTTCAGTATTTGCAGCGTCTATACTGTTAATATGTTTGTTTTGGACCTCTGGTTTTGTGCAACACAGATTTTCATTGGCAGCACATTCCTGTTGTTCTAATTGTTTGGGATTTTTTGATGTGATTTTGAATTGGCAAGTGTTTTGGGTGTTTGTTGTGCATTGGCCCCTGTTGGCCTCTGTACATGGGTGTCACTGGACCAGAACAGAGAATAAAATCATGCCTGGTTTGGGGCTCAGAGCAAGTGAGCAACAACAACAAGCAGCACGGTACAAAGAAATAAATACTTTCCATACTCAGTTCCACTCACTGATGGGAGATTGATTCCTTTAAAATAGCAGAGGAAAAGATAAAGTTGAGACCAGTACAAGAGCCAAAAGGGTAAAAGCCCATGAGACATTAGGCAAAACGTAAGAAAAAAAAACCCAAAACAAATGGAAAGTGAGATACTCACTTACAGATGAGATGAAGAAATGAAATAGAAACCAGTCAGACTGGAGAGAGCTAGAGAAGAAAACCCCTCAGTGCCATATGGTACAGAGTATTGGGCTTAATGAGGCGTGAGGCCATCCTCTCCACAGAGGCACCGGCCAGTCAGATCACACATGAATGAACACTCTGATAGGTTTAAAACACAGCATATGCCAACAGCTAGTGATATGGAACCAAACTACTGCTCCTGATGGAAACGGACAGACAAAAGAACGATTTACCAAATCCAGACCAGAATCCAATATCGAGCACAGAGCTGAAAAATGCAAAAAGAAACCTGTCTGATAAGAGCTGAATCTGAAGCTGACTGGTACTGAAAATATTCTAACAGGAAAACAGATCAGTGCAGATTCTGGGCTCTGAACTAGTGCCTCTGTAAAAAAAACAAAACAAAAAACAAAAAAAAAAACTTTTAAAAAATGGTTTGTTCTTATGTGAAATATATATAGTTTCAGTCTGGACAGGTTTGCCAGCACCTGTGGTTACTGGAGGTAACGGCAATCAGCCACTAGGGTCAGAAATCAGCCAGATTTGCAACAGAAGAAGAGCAACTCATGTATCCGTTTGTAGCCCAGCCAAACTAAAGGCGTACTCCAGTGAAGAATGAAAAAGACTACATAAAGAGGCAGTTAGAGAAAGGAGTGAACAGTTGTTGGAACAAACTTGGATTCTACAGTCCTGCTGGCAGCAAAGTGAGGCTGGACTACTTCTGATCCTGAGCAGGTGTAATGTATTCAGTACCACGTTCACTGTCTTACCTAAAAATGTTAGGGTGCTAGCCATTGCTAATTAAATACAAAGCAAAACTGAGACATGCCATATGTTTTGCAGATTTAAATCAAACTACTGGACAAACTCAAACTTTGACCTGATGTTAAATGAAAATTCCAATTTGTAGTAGCACCTTCTATGTATATACATCTAGTAGTTCTTAAATTGTACACAAAACAATGAACAGCAGCCTCACTGAGGCTTCAAAATAGGATCTCTCTCACATGTCAGTTGGATTTAACCTAAGAGGGACAATGAAGGTCTGGAGAAAATTTCAGGGAAATCCAGCCCATAGATATTTTAGTCTGGACTGGAGGGGTCCACAGACAGACCCACTGACTGACAGACTGACAGACTGATGGCATCTGAGTCTCTGGTAGCAAACAGGTGATGAATTCACAGTAAGTGCTGATGGATGTTATGAGAACAGTTCACATAGCAGACACACCATCCTGATCCCTCATCACACACATCCTGTCAACATAGCTGGCAGCTGAGAGATGCGTGAGTTGGTGAGAGAAGACAGAAATACAGAACCAAAGAGAGAGTAAGCGTGTCAGAACAGGGGCCAGCTGTTAACAGCATGAAACGATTGACCAAATTTTCGATCTCTCTTGTGTCTGTGCACGAACCTGGCCATTTGTCATCACTGATCACCTGTTAGATGCAACTTAAGCACGTGGTGACACTGATCGCTCCAACCTGCAGCCTTTCCTCACTCCACTTTTGATCCCACCAGATTAAACACACTGACAGATTAATTAAAACACAAGATAAACTTTCAACAGAGCAGGGACACATTAAAGCGCAGCTGCTGCAGGGGGGAAGTCATCAAGCGGACAATAAATTTCATCTTCCCCCAACATTTTTCAAGCTTAATAAAACTTAGAGAGTGTATGTGTTGTGAGTGTGGGCTAGGGGAGAATGTGCAAGCTCCAAGTGGAAGCTGTGGTTTGGTCTGGCTCTGGTTTCCATGGGGGCCGGATTCAGTGCGACACCAGCAGAGACAGGAGTCTACAGGATGCTTAAGCTGAACACTTTCCTGTTTTCAGTGTGTCACCTTAGGTATCTGGTTGTCTTGGTTTATTACATGCAATTAGTCTCGGTGTGCATGCGTGTGTGTCTGTTTTAAGTGTGACTGGTCTTTCCTCATGACCGCGTAGACTTTAGCCACAGGGTCCCAGACTCTGGACTTCACACCATAAGGGCTGATTGCTCTGACAGGCAGACGTGCTGTGTTTATTTAAGTGGTTTTGCGGGAAGTTCAGGAGGACTAACTCCACCTGTCAAAAGAAACCTGCCTCCTTTCCAACATGTTTTTGCTCTATTTCAGTCATCGTCACACCACACTCACATGTTCTTATTGACTTTCTCTCTTTTCTTTTACCTGACTACCAGCAATGTTTGCTCAGTAGGTGGAATAGTCTGACAGTACCAGAAATCGCCATGTTTAACTGGCGAAGCAAAATCAGCACCATCAGGTCAAAAGTTCTCTTTGCATTTGCAAGTATCTCAAAACAGAATACAAATATTTCCATGAAATTAGCTCTGGGGTGTCATGGTCTCCAGATAGGCATCTAATTTCATGCATTACATGTACTGAGCGTATCTATGATCCACAAAGGATTCTTTTGCACAAGTCTCAGAAAAGAACATACAGTTTATTTTATACTGAGGGCCTCGATCATTCATTTTTCAATAAATCTGGTGAGTTTTTAGCTCCTTTCTGCTAATGTCACTCTCACTTAACAATTTTCCAGCAAGGATATACAAAGAGCAAACACATCAGTATGTTTCTTATTGTGTCCAGCATTCTTCACTGTGGAGCATAAAGAAATCTGCAGCCTCCATGATTCACCGGTTCCTCCAGGTTTTACAATTTTAAAAAAGGTTTCAAAAGTGTACTCTACCAACCAGTGCAGTACCATTATACTGCTGTAATGCCAGCAAGCCATTCTCCATGTCTTTGTACCTCTCCCAACTGAGCACATCTGTGTGTCTGTCGAGATGATTGAGTGTCGTTTAACAGGCTTGACCAGGAAACCACATGCTGGACATCACTGGGGAGATGCATCACCTGCTGAAAGTGAGTTCTTGGCTTCAGTGGTGTACACAAGTATAGATACACAGATGTATGACATACAGGCATGCACATGTACATACCGTATGGCACAGACACACATTTTTGCTGTCTGTTTTTTTTATCTTTCCACTGTTGCTGCTTGAATTCCATTTAACCTGATTTTTCTTTATTCTTTAATCAGCGTTTCTTCCAGCTTGCACCTCATCTGCTTATGTCTGTTGTTACTGCATTTGATTCTTGGCAAAGGCGTGCATGTCACTGCTTGTGAAATCAGGAGTGACTTCCCAGCGGTCAGGTCATGCTGCAAGTGAGCATGTCATTGGATTTGACAGCCACTCTGCAAGGCACAACCCACACAGGAAAGAAAATACTGTTAGACTCTGCAAAACATAGATCATACCCAAGGAAAAGAGCAAGAAACCTGAAAGAAATCATATCAGCTCAGTGACATCGGTGACGCCCCACACAGACCAGATGATTTCAAATACTATTTCTTATCCAACAATGAAAATGTTCCACTCTAAAATATGCTTGTTACTTTTTATCATCAGCCACAGTTCACGCTGTTCTCATGATCTCTACCTTCTCAGGATATGAACCTGAATCAGATGGATGTGCATGCTCAAACACACACACACAACAACACTCACACACACACCAACACACACTGAGGCACCGTAACCTCTGCTGCCTGGGAAATACTTCAAGGAAGCGGGGGAAGAGGAAAGCAGGGAAACCAAGAAATAAATAACTCCTTTGTGTCGCGGCTACATAAACAGTGCAGCACATTACAGATTACTATAGTAGCCAAACTGATAAGAAAAAACTTCCTACACACTATTGCTGCAAGTACCTGTGTGTGCATGTGTGAGTGGAGAGTGAGACATAGCAAGAGAGACATCACAAGAAGGATATAAAGAAACAAATAAGGAGGATGAGATCACAGAAGACTGAACAATGAGAGAAAGAGAAAAAAAAAAGAAACATATGGAAAAAAGGGAAACCTGGAACTTAGGAAAGATTAGTTCTGGCAGAAAAGAGAGAAACTACTCCTTACCTCATGTGCAAATGTTCCATTCCTTCAAACACTTCTTCTGATAACATATTTCCTTGTTTAGATATTAAACATTTGCTGATTTTCGTTCATTTTTACACATTGTGTCCCAAATTCAAACTGAGCCAGACAGGCCAGTATAATAATTGGTGAGGCCAAATAGTGATCGTTATCTTTTGTAAATATTGGTACAATTCTGAGAACATTCTGCCTTCGTCTTGACTCTGTTAGGAACGTGACAAAACCTCATAACCTGATTGTTGTGCCAAATAACATCCCACAAAAATGTAAACCGGGCCTACTGGACCACCTGACCCAATTCTTCACTTTGTCACCATTCTGACAGACTAAAATACCAAATGCTCCACAATCTTGACAGTTGGTTGGCAGGCAAATGGAGAAAATACAGAAAAAGTGATGTCAGGTCTAACATAATTTGTGTGTGTGTCCTATCTGAGTAGCCACATATTCCACTGTCCCAGAAAAAAAAAAAAGTTTACTCCAACTACCATTATCCTGCAAATAGCAGCCCCTGTGGGGAGACTCTCGCCCGGAGAATCTTGGCTCAGTCCGAGCGAGCCTTGAGGAACGTGCCGGAATGAGCAAATCAAGCCTTATTCACTCACTTTGGCATACTGGAAAACCACCCGTGATGTCTGGCATGGGATTCCGCCTGCACCTACTGCCAGAATAACTGCCGGCTAGGATTAGAAAAAAACGACTAACAGTTGATTACAACTGTTGCAACCACTGGAATCAAGGTCCAGGGGGTTCATTTAGTTAGTTTAGGGATGTAATAATTCAACAGAGCAGCCTAATTAGGAGGAAATTACTGGGTTCAATAATCTACCAACAGGCAGGCTCTATCTGCGATTGTAAAGACACCTCAGAAATAAATCATGTTAAGGCTGTTTTTATCCACATCCCTCCTCATTTTTATTTCATTTGCATCTCATATCACTTCCCTTCTCTTACAACCCCTTCCTTTCCTCGTCTCCTGTCTTCCCTAAGGAGGACGCCCATATGGCAGTTTCCACAGGATACCAACCAGCCATCTTTTCCAAATATATGTTAAATTAACCTGCAAGGAGTGTGAAGTCCAACTATTTTTCTGATTCCAGTTCAGTTGGTATGATTAAGGGTAAGCCTTTTATTAGAACAACTGTGCTTTTGAGCTTTAACCCAGGCTTTCTTAAAAGTGCTGAGGAACAGAAATGCTTTTTTCAATTTTTTCCACTTCACGGCAGAGGGGTAAAACCAACCTGTGAAAACAGTTGGTCTAAACGATGCATGATGCCAAGTTAAGACTGTGCCGGAAGACAAACGGCCAGTCATCTTTTTTTCATTTCTCAGGAGAGGTCCTCCTTATACACTAGAGCTGCTGGAATTGAGATAAAAGCAAGACAGCTGAGCTGCCGTGAGATAGTTCAGCAATACCAAGGGCTCACCCTACACTGATGGCTTGGTTCCCATGGCAACTATACGAGGTGAGAGAGAGGACATACCAGCACAGAGTAAATCTCCTCACAGTTGCTTCAGGAATGCAGGTGAAACCTCCCTCCCTGGCTTTCTCTCTCTCTGTTTTGTTTTTCTCCTACCTTTATAAATCTTTTTCCCCCTCTTTTTCCCCTCAACATGAACATACTGAATGGCTTTGCTTCTCCCCTCACAGCCCAGTTTTTATCAATCACATCACAATGCATTGCTTCCAAGTGCACCAACCTTTTCTGAAAAAGGACTTTGAGACAGCTTTTCACTTCAGACATGACTTTGATTTGCAGACTCATTTATATCGATGTATAAATCAGGCTTTTGCCAGGGGACTAATCAGAGAAGGCTTAAAAGGAGGGTGTGAGTGAAAAGAGAGAGTGAAGAAAGAGATGAGAGGACATCAGAGACAGTGAATACTTGGTTTTGGCTGCACAAGTAGGACAACAGTGCTGTGGTCAACACGCTGCAAGATTGAACACCGTGAGAATTAAAAACGGCAGTTCCCCTACAAAATAAAGAGGAGTAGCATGAAAGAGAGCTGGATAAAAGAATACTGAGAGCGAAAGGAGACTAAAAGCTGGGAAGAAAACTTCTTCACTCCTCTTACCTCTAAGAAGCAGGTACCAGCTTGGGTGTTCTCCTTGATGGAAGCATTGTAGAAGTTGCTGGAGAACACAGGTGTGTTATCGTTAACATCCTGTAGCACAATGTCCACCTTTGCTGTGGAGGACAGTGGTGGGCGGCCGCTATCTGTAGCAACAACAGTCACACTAGGTGCCGGCTCTGATTCAAAATCCAGAGCAGTTGCTGTGGTAATGATCCCTGTGACAGGGTCAATGGAAAACCAATCAGAGTGAGAGTTTTTGCCCTTGAGGAGGCTGTATCGGACGTCCCCATTGGGGCCCTGGTCCTTGTCCCTTGCTGTAACCTGGAGTACAAAGGAGCCAGGATAGACAACCTCAGGAATAGTTTGTCTGTAGGCCTGCTGGTCAAATAGAGGGGGGTTGTCATTGACATCAGTCACTTGGATAGTGAAGGATGACTCTGCCCTGAGGGGTGGTGTGCCAGAGTCTGTGGCCATAACCCTGAGGTCATATGAATCCCGCTCCTCTCTGTCCAAGACCTGGTCAACATATATCAAGTAGATGATGCTGTCCTTGGTTGTAAGCGCAAACTTCCCATCACCACCCTCGAGGGACACGTTCACATTTGCGTACTCTCCATAGTCTGGGTCGGTGACAGATATCCGAGCTACGTATTGGCCTGGCTGGGCCCCTTCAGAGATCCTCGGAGAACCGTCCTCACTGAGGAAGATGATGGTCATGGTGGGCTGGTTGTCATTGTAGTCACGTACATGAATGGTCACAAATGCGTTGGTCACCTGGGAAAATGGTGCATGTTTTGTGTTACTCAGTGCTATAATCATTTGTGTCATGGTTGGGCTCATGATTTTCTGTTCTTATTCAGCTCATTTGCACCTTAATCTATTGTAACAACACTGTAACAATAGAGATATTATTTGAGCTGTCAAGGCTGCAGGAAAACAGTGTTTACTGTGTACTGAAGTGATCAGCAGGAAACATATATTTGTGCTTTGTGGGACATAAAATGTAAAGTAAAATTTAAAAATGCTCTTTGAAAAGTTGTTATTGTTCAGTAAAATTCAGCAAAAACAGAAAACAATGCCGTAACCTATCATCATTGACAGCGAAACAATGTAAGCAATGTTTAATGCATTGTGATCAATACTCATAATGCAGTTACCTCCGGGTGGCTGGCGTTATCCCTGGCCTGGACCACCAGTTCATGGACCCTCTTCAGTTCATAATCCAAGGGCCTATTAAGAGTGATGACCCCAGACTTGATATCCATGACGAAGTAGCGATCAGGGTCACTCTGACGCCGGTTGATTTCATAAAGAATCAGACCATTATCACCCTCATCCTCATCTGTTGCAAACACCTGAGAAATTATGACAAAGACAAATATTCAAGTCAAAATCATCCTGGAACATCTGGATAGAAGCAAGATCTAATGTTGAAGTGACAACTCACTATCTAAACACTGAATCAAGACTTGAACTAACCTGTAGGATGCTACTGCCTTGTGGGAGACTTTCAGAGATAATAGCATGGTATCTGCTCTGATTAAAGAGTGGTGCATGATCATTGATGTCGGTCACAGTCACTTCCAGGGTCATTGATCCCATCCTTCTGGGTGAGCCCCCATCAAACGCCTCCACAATGAGGGTGTAAGATGAACGTTTCTCCCTGTCCAGCAGTCCGTTGACCACAAGGTCCAGATACAGCACCTTGTTAGCAGCTCTTTTGGTCTCCAGTTTGAATGCCTGGCCCACATTTCCCTCTCGAATAACATACCCTTGGGTGGTCAGCTGATCCTTGTCTGCATCTGTTGCAGGCTCCAAGGAAAACCTTGTGCCCACGGCTGTGTGCTCTGGGATTTTAAGAACAGCTTTCTTTTTGGGAAACACGGGTGCATGGTCGTTGATGTCATTGACAGTGACTGACACCTCAATAGTGATCCCAGTCATTGTCACGGCGATAAAGCTGTAGTGGTCCCTCTGCTCACGGTCAAGACGGCGTGCAGTGGTAATGATGCCTGTGGTTTCGTCAATGTTGAGATCGCTGCCAACACCCGTGCCCTCATGGTCCGAGATGAAGTAAAGACTTGCAGTTTCACCTGGTGGTAACCCAGCACTGATGTCACCAACAATTGTCCCTGCTGGCTGCTCTTCATCCAGCTGGAGCTCCAAAGCCCCAAGGACAGTTGTAGACTGAGCAAGAACAAGGACAATGCCCAAATAAAAGAGTGACTTCCATCTCTGGAGAGTAGAACACACACAGGGTCCGCTGACCCAAGGCCTCCGTCTTGACCCTTTGCTTGTTAACGGCATGGCTGGGCACTGCTACACCTGTGAGAGAAAAAAAGGGTGAAAAAGGGAAATATCAGACAAGGAAAGATGTATTTCTACAAGTGCACATTTGTTTCGAGATGTGTAAATTGAGCTAGTGAACAGCTTCTTTCACCCTCTTTGAAAACATCTTGAAAATTCACTTGCTCTCTTATTACAAAATGAAAACAAATTGTGGAGTATGTATCTTAAATCCATGTGTGACAATGTGCTAACACTTTTACAATCCAGAACCTAGACACTGAAGACACTGGCTGATGAATTTCAACTTTTTCCCCTATAAAGTAGATATATATATAACATTTTGGAAAGAGCTCTTCAGCTGGATCAGGAAGCTTTGAAAGAGCATGAAAATGAAATTCTAAGTCTGTCCAGGATCCACATTGGCTTGAACCACACCGAGGACAGAATCATAAACTATATTTATCTGAAGGATAACAAATTTTATTCACTGGGTGAGAACATTTTAAAGTGTCCATAGTGGTCACACACTGAAATCCCATGAGAAAACACATTAAAGACACTGAAATAGGCATCAAGATTCTTTGCAAGATTTTTATTTCATGGCAAATGTTAACATACACACACACACTCACAAACAGATGGAATGCATGGGAAAGTAAGTCTATAGCCATTTCAGCAGGGCATTTATGGGGAAAAGCAGTCATTTAAGACTGTAAGCTTAGCCTCTATGTTCCCCAAACTCTAAATCATGCACAGAATCCATAAAGATAATATCCTCCTCATGCTAATGTTAAATCAGTCTTATCGGTCATAGACTGGATCTAATCATGAACAGATATACATACTGTAACCGTCCACAGAATCAGTCAAGCATCAGTCCAGGGTCAAACACTTTTTTACCAAAATCGTTACTGTGTGCTTTAACCTGCCTAGTGTGCCAGACATGTGGATATACCTCATAAGATGGCACACTGATTGCAACACAGTCGCAAAAGTTGAAAAGGCTATCTAAAACTCACCTGACACTAGCTGAATTATTCTGCAGCAGATTCACCATCTGGTTCCTCCAGCAAGTTAAAACAAACACCAACAATTATTTTCAAATGGGATTTGACCTAGGTTTGACACACATACTTTCAAACACTACCACAAAATTCTGGAAATACACTCATACGTTTTCTCGCAAATTTAACCTGCATGGCTGCTCCAAACTCTCACGAGATAGATGTTCATTTTACCCCTTGATGAGGTCTACAAATATTTAGATTATGTTCAAAATGAGACCAACTGTTTATGCATGTTCCTCGCATATTTGTAGGGGAAGATTTATTGAGCATTAAACTCATCAAAACATCCTGCAATGAAGGGACCATCTGACATAACTCATTCATCACGTGTAAATACTCACAAGAAGCCTGCTTTCGCAGTCTTCTACATCATTGTTATCATCATCATCATCACAACATTAAACTCAGTGGAATGTGAATGAGTCCTGCTTCTATTAGCTAATGTTAGGTACAAATTATCAAAACTATGAATGTGTGACAGAAGCAGAGGGCCAGTAGCAGACGGGAGGGTAGTTGTCAGTGAAGGGTGTTGGCCTTTGCTGGCTAGCCATTTTCACCCAGACAATCACTCCCCCTGTGCATGTATAATCTGGACAGTTAACTTTAGGAATGTCTTCCACCTCTAGAGAGAAAGCCAGCCTACTGCCGGCTGCAGTCTTTGCGCATATGTATGTTGAATTGAAGCATTCACACTCGCACCTGCAAAAAGACCATGGACTGACCCCTCTTTCAGGCTGACGGAAAGGCTGACTACTATTCTATGTATGTATTCACTGTATCAGTCAGCCTTATGGCAACGTCCATAGAAATGTCAAAGTTGAAAATAGTTAAATCTCAAGGCTTTAGTCAGAAAAGTACTTTTATAGTAGATCTAATTTCTTCCTATGTAAATCGTAACACACAGTTCTGTTATTTATTTACAAGACTCCTGAAAGACTGCTTAGAGTGAACATGACATAATAAACAAATAAGAAAAACATTGTTTTATATCTAATAAATTCTCCTGCAATCATCCAACCCGTCCAGCCTTTCTGCTGACCCTGACCTCCTGCGGTAGTTTATGAGACCTCTGAGGAAGAGAGATTAATAAATTCTATAGCTCCATTGGGACAGGAAGAGGGACACTGATACTGGCCCCTCTGGTATGGTCACTGACCTCTACATGTGGTCCAGACAGCTGCTCTACAGCCTACATACATGCCTGTCTTTGACTGTTTTTGTTTTTGTGTCAAAGTTGTTGTGAGTGTTGAGAGTCTATGGCACTGTTCGTCTTGAACGAGAGCAGATGGTAAAAGAGAAAAAAAGAAGGAAGTTGAAAGATGAAGAGGTTTTAGAAACAATTAAGGGTGTGATGATGAAAAGAAACTTCTACTGCTGAGTCAGAGCCCTTGGAGACCCTGCTGTGACGAAATGAACCCACAGCACAGTACCATAATGCAGCCATTGAGAACACCAGGGAGAACAGAAAAAGAACAAAGCAAAGAGATGGAAAAAGTGGATTTAGGACACAATAGAAAAAGTTACATTCTGAGGAGTGATTACAGTTTGCTTTGGCTTGACGGCCTTATTGTCTTAAGGGACCACTGAGTTGTGTAGGCGATGCCTATGATTGAAAAATGAAGTCAGAAAGGGTGTGCATCAGAGTCTGTGACTGCATATGTGTGCCTTTATACGTCCTCTCTCCTTCTCTCATTCACAAGTGTCAGTGAAAGGTTATATTGATGAACGGATAACAGGGCTGCAATCTGTCACTGTCAATGAGCAGTCGGCTCATGACATCATCTCCCTTTTGACGTGCGCTGTAATACACTTGTGTTTACCCTGGAAAACACATGGAATGAAGAGAGCAGGGCTAAAATACAGCTCATGTTGAAAGGACACCGGCTTGAACAGATGGTCAGTGGAGTAAAAGAGAGCCACCTGATTCACTCCCTCTAGTGGCACTGTTTATAACATTATGCTAATCATGATAAATGATATTTCTTGTAGCTTATCTAAATTAGAGCAGTTCTGATTTCATAACACGTGTGTAAAATGCAACAGTCATTTTACACCTGTCTGTCTGGTTGCATGGGTTTTATATGCCTCTGTCTTCAGACGCCTGCACGCCACATGTGCATGTTTGCTGTGACATCATCTCTGTGCGACCACACTGACAGGGAGGGCAGAACCGGAGGGCTCCATGCAGTCTCCGCCACATTATTATCTGGCATTGCACCCCCATAATCTGCCTCTGCTGTGTGCAAGCCTCAAAGCCTCAAATGCATGGGCCTCAACTCTTAAGTGCTGTTGCCATATAATAGAAAACCATAGTTTTTTCTATAGGATGAAACCATTTAAAGCAGTACAGTATGTGTATGAGGATGTCCACGAGTGTGTTTACACTGTCACATCTCGGTTGTGAGGGATAGTTAATTTTCCTCAAGCAGAGCCAATTCTAAACAGGCCTCTCCATCTCCTTATCCCTCCCATGTCCATCCCTCCTTCTTCCCTCCATCCGTCCTCTCTAATGGATTTAGCAGATCTAGTTGGGCACGGCATAGCTAACCATGGCCAAGCTAAACAGGACCCAAAGTCACGAAGTTCCAAGTAAAAAATGGCCACTCCGTGCCGCCTCTATCTCAACCATGTTTCTTGTGCTTTGATGGAACAGCACACGGTTGCATTCAGCTGGTCCCTCAGCGGTTGAGAGGTCTGGCATTGCCTGTAGATAGTTGGCAGCCACTCGTTCAGCCCTGGAACGGCTTCTGTGTCACCCAGAACAAACATTGGCCAGATCCTGTGATTGACAGTAAAGTCAGACAAAGAATAAAAGGGAAAGGCTCTCAAAATGAAACACAAAAGTTAACGTCACAACTACAGTATGGCTTGTACAAAGGCAGACGCTGGATACAACCATGCCATTGCATATTCAAAGATGAAAAATAATCCCCCAGTCAGTCAGTGTCATGCATGTATTCTTTATGGTGTTAAGACACTAAAGAGCTGTAGGTCTTGTGCCAATGAAAGTGTAAAAAAAAAATCCTCTTTATGTCTGCTCCCAGTAAGTGTACAATTAGAGGGTAGCTAGAGCAACACCAAATCTTTAAATGACTGAGAATGAAAGGTTAGACCAGGTTGTGGTTAAACAGGCTGCAGAAGTCAACAGTGGTAAAATACTTTGTGAGAAGAGGGAGGGCTGAGAGTCTGGTGGGGGGTAGAGGGTGGAGGAATGCTTTGCATCTCAGTTTTCATGTCGTTTGGGTTGTGTGTGTTTAGGGGACGACAACTATGACCCCTTTCTCCCTTTGAGTCGCCTTTCCACAGATCTCTGGATATAGATGTCCTGTTTCCAACCCCAGCTGTCACAAGCACTGTGAGCTTATGCATGTGTTTTATGTCTGTGTATATTTAAGTCCCCCTCTATGCATATATACCTATGTTTCTTAGATTTCTATTTTACTTTTTCTTCCACTGAAGAGTCTAGACTAAAGATGGATATCGGTTTAAATATATTTCTTTAACTAACTCGCTCAAAGATCCATTGCATTATAACAGCAGCCCCTCAGACAGCCAGACGGCCACTGTCTGGACAGTTGCACACTCACACTGAAATATACATGCACATGCGGCACCAAAGCACAATCAATATTAATACTACTATGCGCTTTGAGAGTTCAAGAATGTGTCATACAATTGGGTTACCTGACCCGGGGGAAGCAGCTGTAAAAGCTCCCACAACCTGTGAAACCCTAACCTATCTGGTTTGTGGAGATTGGTCACTTTTAAGTGCGTACATTTGAATTAATTATGATGAAGTGGCAACCAGTTTCTTGGCTACTCTGAGCTTACTTATTTCCTACATAAATGTCCATGTCAGTGACATCAGTGAAGCTGTAGAGGGTGAGGTGTGGGAGGGGGGGAAGGGGGACCACGTCATCGTCTCTGTGCCGGGAGCCTACTGAGAGTTCACATATGAGGCTTAAGTCCATACTTTGTTTCCATATTGCAGTTTTTGTTCTAGTCTGAGGACTAGGTTAGAAAATAATAAAATAGAGAGCGAGAGTCTTAGTCTGCGATCAAGGAAGTCACTGTCTGATTTGTTTTGGGTTTTTTTGCTCTAATCCAAAGGTATTTGGAGAGTGAGATATTTTTTTCATGGTTTGGCTCCATGTGCTCATTTGGATGTGAAACGATGCGATGAAAATGAGGTTAAAGCGCTGACTTGTTGTTTAAATTTTGTTTCATTCTCCGCTATAAAAGACTAACTCTGGTTGTATATTATGCGCCCTCAGTTTGAGGTCAGTGCTATTCAACATATTCAATAAAATAAGTTTTGGTATGTCACATCCCATTGGATTGCATGCAAGAACAACATGTACAATTTTCTAAGTGCTCTTCATAGCAACTATCAATGCTAATCCATCTGAACATTTGACTGATTTATGCTGTTGTGTAGCACTTTTACAAGTCATGACTGGCTGAAGTTATCAAATCAGTTGCTATGTTGCTGCAACAAAACTTTGAGGCATGTTAGACTTAAATTTTTTCATTTCTGCACTATCAGTCTTTCTCAGCTCCATGGGGATATCAGCTGGGGAAAAGCAGCTGCAGAAGACTCAGAATCCACAATCCAAAACTGGTGTGATGACTCAGATTTGTTTATTTACCCACTCAGAGGCTGTCAAACTGGAATACAGTCACACGCTTACAAACTGCACCAGGTCCCATGTGACAAACTGTCCTAGATTTTACTGCCCGACAGGCCAGAAGGAGAAGGAGAACGTTACAGTCAGAAATGGAAAGAGCGGAGAAAGACATGGAACAAGAGACAAAGAAGAAAAGTTTGATTTTCGATGAGGTTTCCTTTAAACAAAACATTGCTACAGTGGGAGAGACAGAAACATGGAGTAGTTCAACTTAGTATGAGTGAGTGCTGAAACATACACACACACGCACCACCCCACACACGCACACACACACACACACACACGAATAATGTACCCTCTAGACCATCAGTGAAGCCATGGAGCAAGTGAAAACACAGCCGGAGGTGATTCACTAACCTTCAAGGCCACGCAGGCCAAGTGAATGAGCAGTGATGTTTGGTTGCTCTGATGAGTATTCTTCTCTGTGTGTGTGCGTGCATGTGTGCGTGTGTGCGCATGTGTGTGTGTGTGTGTGTGCTTTGCTTTTGTTTTCAAGAGAAAAATGGAGCAACAATACAAGAGAAAGTGAGATAATAAAACAAAGAGTACAAAGCCTGCAGAGTCAGACAAACAAACCAAAGCAAAAAAGAAAAATGCATGGCGAGATGTCCCTGAAGGTGAAGCAGCAGCTGCCATCTAACATCACTCACCGCCCCTCCCCGTCAGAGCATGTTTAATATCCCACAAGGGCACGTTGTCGAGCCGAACCAAGTCCATGACTCTCTGTCAAACATCATTACCTCACCTCGCTTCTGAAACTGAGATAAATACCTTTATAAAGGCTCAAACTAACTGTTTCTCTTTGTTGAGTTCTATCTGAGATTTGAACACCAATTCAATCATCGGAGATAATGTGAACATTTACTGGAGGTAATTAAACACCACTGCTGAATATGAAAGATATTAATATGCACAAACGAGTATTTGATGGCTACTTTACTGCACTTTGTACAGACAACAGTGTATGTGTTGGTGTTTTATAGTGTGTTGTATGCCTCACACAACAATGACACTGGTGCATTATTACATTTGTTTGGTAAAGTGATGTAATTGCAATGCAAATAATAACTAACCAATCAAGAATTGGTTACACTGCAATGGAAACTTTGGTCACAACGTTTGGTTACTAATTGTTTGGTTACTGTGCATGATGGTGTAGCAGTGACACACATACAATTGAAAGGGGAGTGTATTGACTTACATTAATTCCCTGTAGGGTTATCCTAACCTTAAATGCCTAACCTCAACCTTTAACCTCACTTTCACCCCCAAAAACTCATAATTCTAAACCTAACTTTGTGGGGACTGGACTTTTGTTCCCATATGGGAGGTGAGCAGTAAATGAACAGACAAACAAACACACACACACACACACACACACACACACACTATGTTGGAGGAATCACAGCATTCATTAATGGATGTACAGAGGACAAGTTCAAAGACAAAACACTCATATGATAGTCAAAACAGGGTCGAGAAAATGGAAAGCTAAGATCCAACTTGCAGATGGACACACTCACACACAGATACACGTAGGCAAGCACACACTTTAATCTCTTTCTGCATTCCACCCAACGAAATAATCGGCGACGTGACCCAACAGCAAACCGGGCACAAAGTTGAATCAGGTCATGTTATTGTTTCAGAAAACACATGAACATTAATCAAAGAGAAAAAATGCTTTGTTGAAATGTTTGCCAGCTAACAGAACAATCTTTTTAGGGTGAAAAAATGTCAGTATCTTCTTAAAAGAAATGCTGCAGGCTTAACTTCACTGCGAGAAACTGAGAATTCGGTTCTTCTTTGGCTGACAGATCTGGGAAACTATTAAACTGAGTAATTACTCATCTCTAGCTCAGAATATGGGACAGTGACTTGGCTTATTAGTTATTAAATTCTCCATCAACTCTCGGGTTAGTGACGCACCGACAGCTGTTCTCCAAGAAAATGCCTTTGTATCATGTTACTCCATTATATTTCTTGTGGTAAGCCAGGGAATTAAGTCTGTCTGTCTTTGTTTTAATTTGCTTTACAGAGTTAAACAGACATCAATACTCATCAGCTCATAATGAAATGAAATGAAATTGTGATAAAAAGAAGATGTGAGATGCAACTGAGGCTCCAAATGAAAAATCTACATCTGGACTGATCAATAATGCTTTGATTCTCTGACAGAAATATCAATGGTAAACAGCCCAAAATAGCATTTGTAATGTTTCCAAAGGTCACTGCTTTCAATCTCAAAGTCAACAAAAGACAAAATAAAATCTCTTTCAAGCCAACTTTGTCTTTTCCCCTTCTTTTGTCTCACACCACCCACACACACCCAGCCTCCGAATCCCTTAACTTGCATAACACGTTGCACTACCTGAGCTGTGATGCCCTACATGCGGCACACAGCTTGGTGCAAGTGTTTGAAGTTACCAGAAGTTCAGATCATCTCGCTTACTTCATTAAAAACGCAAGAAGCTACACAGATGGGCTCTCGCTGTCTCTCTTCATCTCTCTGCTCGGCCTGCTTGCCTCAGAGCTCAGACACTTCGCATCCATCAAGCTCCCCAATGGGCAGAAGCTACCACATTTCATTCATCTTCGTTCAGAGCCATTCCCACAGTTATCTCTTCATGTGAGTAATGAAATTAATCACTTCATTTAGAAACATGTGTGCATATGCTCCACAGACGCCTATGCCAATAGAGAGGAGTCAATAAAGAGATCAGAGCAGAAATGTTTTATCTGGCATTTGAAAGAACAGATGATGCCACAGTGTTTAAAACAACCAGTCGACTAATCAATTAGTGGACAGACAGAAATTTAATCAACAGCAATTAAAACGTTCATCAAGCAATAATGCAAAACATTTGGTTTTCAAGTAACAAAAAATGAAAATGTACATTTTTATACATAACTGTAAATAGAATAAGTTTCAGTTTTTGATTGGTTTTGACAATTTCTAGAATAAACGGTTATTAATTAGTCCATAAAATAATTGAGGGATTAATCACTGATGGAAATACTCACTGGTTGCACCCCTAATGAGATATCTCCATCAACTACTCCTGAATATTGTAAGGCCAAACACTCTCTTGTGTGCATACATGCATGCAGTGAAACAATCTCACTTATTCCATCCATTTACTGCAACAATGAGAAACCCAGACTTCCAATGATCCAGCCACACTTTGGCAATGGAGAGCCAGTGTCACAGGTCCAACCCACGGTGGAGAAGCACAGGATGGGGAAACTCGAGACAACACCAGGCTTTAGAGGACTTCCATCTGCAGCCACCTCCAGGAATATAACAACCAATTTCCAGCAGTCATTATACCAGATCCTAATCATGAGCTAGCTAAAGGCATGGTCTGGCGACGCAACCAGTACGGGTCAATGTCTGTCCCACTTGAAGACTGCACTGCAGCAAGCTGAGACAATTGATACGTTCTATTTTTGATGAGGGGCACTGGAAATTGTCCAAAAGCTGTTTCTCTGTAGCTCTGCAGACAGCACCTACTGTCCTACACTGGAAAAATGTCTTTTTTTCTTAAATTGGCCAGTAGCCTTCCCATTCAGCTGACCTGATCATGACACCAACAGGATCCCTACTGCCTGGACAACGACCATGAATAACGATGAATGACCTCAGAACTGGGCTCCAGAACAAACAAAAATGAAACTGCGCCATCTCAAAAGTACAGCTAGTCAATCACTCTGTGACTGAAGGGAGGGTCTGGTCATTTCCTTTGATTGGTTGAGTCAAGCACGAAGTAATATCTTCTCCAGAGTAGCAGATAAATGGCTCTTCATACTGTGAGTAGGAAGGTAAGAAGTGTATTTCCCCCAGGGATGAGACTACAGTACACTGTCAGATTATTTCTGAGCTAAAAGATGAGGAATGACCTTGGATAATTATGTATTAGGGTTTGATTCTTTTGCCAAAATGTGTATGATATAAAAACATTACTATGACCACAAATTGCAAAGGATGAACCTCATAATTCAAACATTATATCCAAAAGTTATAGAAGCAAAACTGAAATAAGCAATGATAGCAACTGCTTGGAAACTGGGGAAGGGGAAGAGTGGCCAGCCAAAATAAAATTACAACCCGATGCTTTTATCTTATTATGATATTTAATGATGACATTGCAACAATGCACTGATATGATGTAGCTCTGCGAGCTTGGGTGCCACTTTGTCTGCATGCACACCCGCGTACATACACAACTCAAATTTTACCACACTTTAATTAAATTTCACGATTATAATCACAGCAAGATGGCATACTTAGTGATTGTAGCTGCCATGGCAACCAAGAGGCCCTGAGGGCAAAGTTAATGAAATGTGGAGCAATCAGCAAAGGGGATTCCTTATCAATGGGAATCATATTTTCTGACAGTACGACTAAAGCTATTAATAACTGCCTGGCCTTCCTGCGGCTGGATGATGCAAACAGAGGTGGCTTTCCAGGAAACTCCCTCACGCAAAAAACACTGCAGCTTAACACTGGTTAGAGTTCACATGCTGCCTTATAAACGAAAATTACATGAAATCCCCTCAATATTGAGTCCTGGGTTTATGTTATGTCTAAGACGGTGGTCTGAGAGGTAAATAAAAACACCAACACTAACCCCAGGCATCAGCAGCGTGCAGTGAGCGAAAGATGGAAGGTAAATATTTCCACTAGCTACTTGTGGAAAACAGTCTTATTTATGTAACTTTAGTATTTTGCTGGTCGTCATCTGCTGCCCATTCAACACTATGGTGAGTGTGTGCATGTATGTCTATACTTTTATGGGCAATTTTTTTTCCATCTTGGTTTTAAGGTGCTAATTTAGCATTTATAGCACTTGGTATTAAGAGTTAGGATTTGGTTTGGGGTATGGATCACACAATGTTTAATAATAAGTGAGTGACGTAAGGTTAGAGTTGTGGAAGAGCGTATATTGTGTGTATGCTTGCACGTGTGTGAGAGTGTGTGCGTGTGTGTGATAGAGAGAGGGAGTCTCTGAGTCACTTTCCGATATTTGTACTCAGACGCTGATTTCCCATGAACAAAAAACAAAACCCAGGAAAAAAACAGTTCTGGGATACAATTAGACAGATTTTTGTCTGAGCTGCAACATTTGGGTGGGAAGATGCTTTCTTTTTTCCCCTCTCACTCTTTTTCGCTGTTGGCAGCACTCCATAGTTTGAGTTGATAAGCTGAATCCGATATTACACCAAAGCCTCCATTCTCCACAGTTTTCTCTGCAATAGTTTACGTGTAGCGCCTTTGTATTCTTAATTAACAATTCAAACATTTGAATTTGTGAGAAGGGGTTTACAGGAAAATCATGCAAGTAATGAAATTTGACTGAAAAAGACAAATGTTTCTTCTTATGTGGGTTTTGAGGGAGCCACAAAGAGGACAACAGTGTATACAGAACAAGCAGGATTTCAGTGTCAATGTGGGTGGCGAATGTGCAGTTTGATTACTCTGTATATCTTCAGAGTTTAAAGTAAACTCTTAGGATTGTTTGAGATTTGCTGAAGAATAAAGCCTCAACTTGGACATTCCCTAAAGTAATACCATTAGGGTAAACACAAAAGATCCTTAAAGTCTGTTGTATTATATTTCATCTTGAAAATTTGCAAAATTGATTAAAGTTTAACATGGAGACTGTGCAATATTTCCCTGAATGCTAGCATGACTCAGACGTATGATTTCAAGAATCAAGTAGTAGAATAAGATACCAAAACCAAGACAATGTTGATGCCATGTTACTGCCAACACGCACCCCAAATAATGCGAGATACAAATTGAAGGGGGTGGAGGTTGAATTGTAGTAACCTCAGTCACCTCCCCTGAAAATTGTATTTGGTATTTTTGCATATGCTTTGGCCCAAGAAGTGCACGCATTTTGAATGCAACACTAAAGGGAACTGAGGCCCCAACCCTGTCAGAGTCAGTGTCTCTCTCACCCATTCAGCTGCACAGAACCCAATGAAGTGCAAGGTAAACAGCTCACTGTTTACTTTGTTGATAGGCTCTACAGAAAGACTTGACATTGGACTGAATGAATAGTCACCTCTGCCTTGACACGCTTGTTTGAAACAAGTAGTAATGGAAATCACATTCATTGTCACAGCTCTTCTTGATAATTCCTTTACTAGAAACACATTTTACATGGAGGCCACAGGTCAAGATGGACACCTCAGCTGCCAGACTCCAAAATCAGTCAAATACAGATCACTTTAAATGGTGGTCATGGCTCAAACTTGGAACTCCTCTTTTCTTAACTGCATCCACTAAAACTTTAAATGACTTCAAGAATCAAGCCAAAATATAACAAAAACCCTCCAGAAATGCCACAACGGTGAAACAAATCCAGAGTTTGTTGCAGTCCTGCTCCCGTAAAGGAGTTCCTCGAAGCAGCTGATGTGAGTAATCATACATTGTTTGTGCAAACATAAGCTCCACATGGTTGCAGCTGCACCAGCAGATATCCATATGGTTCCTGTTAGAAAATGTCTTGCTGCACGCCTCATCACTCTGCAAGAAACCAAACTCTTACTGGTTGTGTGCAGACCAGAGGCTGAGGCTGAGGCTGGTATACTGTTGAGCTGGAGCACACAGGACCATGTAAGTGGATAGTGTAATAATGCAAAGATCCGTATCCCTCCTTACAGCAGAAAACCAGGAGCTGTGGATGCCAGTGGACACCAGATATGACTGGAATAACTATTGTGGTTAGGTGCTTAAATATGCCCCTGGGTTCCCATTTTTAGCTGTTGGCCATGTAAACATATACAGACAGAACTGGTGGCTATAAATACACTTCATGTTAAAAAAAAAAATTACAATTGTGTCAGAATCTATTTGCTGGATAACAAAACTGCCTAAACCCTCTACTTATTTTTGTATATTTAATGTATTATATGGCCTTTTTGTACACTGAGAGAGTCCCTCTGCAATCCTTTGGTTCTGTTTTTATGATCACACAGAAAATAGGAAACCTCCGCATGGGCCCTGCTGTAGCCAGTGGTTTGAGTGCCTTGCTCAAAGGCACGCGGCAGTCAATCAAAAATTCTCTCTACTAAATCCCTGTGCAGTCACAACAGTTGGACTCCCCAGGAAATAGACCAAAGTATACTGGCCCACTTTCTGCACTTCATAGTGTTTCACATTAAGTGGTTCGGTGCTTGCTCCAAAACAGCGCATTTGCTTTAAGCTGGCAACCCTGGGGAGGAAAACCACTGGCTCACTGTTATTAAATAGTTCCATGAGACATAATAAGCCTATACACTGAGCTATGAAAAGACACCTCCTGCCACGTTCGACACATATTTCAAAAGGAGCATTTCTCTTTTTTCCCAATTTGGCTGTTTAGCTGGCTTGGCTGGGAATGATGATCAATAATCAATATGAGGCTATGCAGTATTCACCATGATCCAGTGATCTTGTCATTTCATTGTATCCCCTCCATAGGATGGTCCCCCACACTCTCAGTAGCCCGACTAGCTACCAGCTCATGCATGCAAGGTGCAGATGCAGGGTGCACCCATCTATACAGAGAGCCAGAAGCTACCGGCCAACAAGGGCTTATTTCTCCACCTTTGGACCGCACCGATCAGACGCATCAGTGGACGCGAACACACAGAGGATGAGAATAAAAGGAGCTGTCACTTACATTCATCTGAACCACTCCGCTGCTCTGGATGCGCGCTCTGGATATCCCCTCCAAAACTGATTAGTATGCAAACCGGTTTCCAATTCCCCCCAACGATAGACAATCCACCAGGACAAAATCTTGAATGGAGCCGTGCTGGCCAGCTGGAGTGGGCTTTGTTGTAGTACTTGTTTTTACATAATATCCACAAGAATGACAGAAGAGCCAATTCCACAGATTTTCTAATCCGGCACACCGCTACTCTTCCAGTGAAGGGTCTGTTTTAGCGTCCCCCGTTCCGGCGTCAGGTGAGCGCGTTAGGATCAGCTGGGAAGCTCTACGGTTCCTTGAAGAAAGGAGCTGTCTGTGGCCCTGCAGTGCTTCACCCGGTCTCTGGCTGATCTTAAACGATCCTCTCCTCTTTTTCTCTCACTCAGCATCCAGTCACTCAGACACGGTGTGTGTGTGTGTGTGTATGTATGTGTGTATGCTGAGACAGAGCTGCTTCAGGGCACCGCGCACCTCACCGACTGAAAACCGACTCCTCCGCCACAAGGCCCAGCCTCCCCCCGCCCCCCAACTCTCCTCCTCCTCCTCCTCTCTTCACCGACGTGGGTTGCTAATTTATTCGGGTATAGCAACACAAAAGGGGGGGCAGAGGAGAGGGGGACTGTGTAGAGACGGGACTGGAGAGCAGACTTTGGTGCCCCCCAGCTCCGTTTAGTGGAAGTAGTCTTTGAGACAAAGGAGCGCACCATGCACCATCAAAAGAGGTGTTTAGCTCAGCATGGCACATTATGCATGGAAATGAGTCATTAACAGCACAGTTTCAGTTCTTTGTCCAAATGGAGACTTGATACTATGATTTACCCATCACAAAAATCAAATAAGTCCATATGATCATAAAGAGTTATGTCTTATTATTGGATAGGAATTTATACTTGTTTTAATCATTATGAATTTTTATATGACAATAAAAGAAAACAGATGGTATTATGTTTCTTGAAAATAGCAATAATCATTTGATTATTATTGTGATTATCATGTGATTATGACTAACATGTAAAAAGTTTTTTTTTCATATGTGATTTAATACTGCACATGAAGTGGCACAATCAAATCACACACTGAAGGGTTTCTTTTCTTGCATTAGAGTAGCATATTAGACTGTATAAGAGTATTTCAAGTAGCTGTATTGTTGCAGGTGAATTGGAGCTATTTAATATAAAGAAGGTTTGGATATAAAAGCACAAAATTAAAACCCGGGAGAGGAAGCAGCAGAGCAGGCTGAGCTGAGGCTCAGATGCTCAAATACACACTCAGACACACATACACACTTTGGACTGCTAGCATCAGCAAGATGGGAGTCATTCATCACCCCAGATTTTAGGTCAAGCCTCCACCTGCATCACTGAAGCAGAAGCGAGGGAGGAGATGTGGACGAGAAGGGAACAATGGTGTGGAGGCGGGGAGGTGTTTACATGGGGAGGGGTCTGTGAGTAGATGTTGGTGGCAATTGACAAGGTCAGCAATCAATCTATCCCCTCTTCCTTTAAGAGACCGCATGTGGGATGACTGTATATGCTGCAGTCAGTGAAGAGAAATGGTACATTGGCACTTTTACCAGTATGTGTCAACATTTATGCACATTGACCATGACTGGGTGACCAGACACTGTGGATTCAGGCTCATTTGACACCACAGGAGACCCATTTTACATCAAAAACTGTATATTAAATGGTGATAGCGAAAACCAATGATGCATGAAAAACAAACAAACGTAATGTCCCTGTTTTCCCATATTGTGAAAGGGGTCACTTGGGGTTACTCCTCTTAAAATTAACACAGTATGACATCAAATCCTGGGAGAGCAACAGGCAAGAGGGAGCAATTTGCGCAGGTACATATAGAGTTTTCTAAAATTCAAATGGTCAACATAGAATGCATAATAATATATAACGCCTAATTGTAAATTGAATAGATTTCATGTTAGTCTTTCATTAATAATACTTCACTGCAGCTGAAATCCCTGAGTGCAAAGTAAGCTGGGTCTTGTCATTGACTGGGCAAAAGTGGACTTATCAGAGTAAGAAAAGCAAGTTTGTTTGTGTGCTTTATTTTGACATTTTCACTTTTTCCACTTTAAACAATCCATCAATACAATTTCATCATCTCAGCTTTTTACAAACATAAATATACACATTATCAGTGTTTTTCTTCTAATTTTCTGAGTTGCAAACTATCAGTGAAGTATTTGTATTGCGGAACAGGCTGACAACATAATTTCCAACAATATTTAACACGTTCTTCATTATATTTCCTGCCTTTGTTGTTATGATAGTGAGTTTGTTTTCATAGGATGATGGCATGTGACACATAAGATTACCAGTGGATTCAATGGGTAAACCAACTCCTGTTCTCACCCTTTTGGTTCTCACCTCTTGACTGAACCCCAGGCCCCAAACACGCTTGCATTTCTAAGAAAACATACCAAAGAGTTAACATGAAGGATGCAATTTATAGTCAAGATTGAAAATGATCCACCAGTTGATTGTGCCTTGCCCCTCTTGGCCTTGGGGAGTTATGATGACTGTACTAAACATGTCTTTGGAATATTTGCTGTATTTGAAAAGTAACAGTTTGGCAGGAAAGACCTGACAGCTCAATATGCACAAAATCCAGAGCCTCAGCACTTGTCACTGCAATAGATGAATAAATAAATACATAATTTCCTGGTGAAACAAACCTCCAGATTCCCTTCAGAGCTAAATGCTCACATCTTATGTCTGCATTTGGCCCTTTAGTGTCTGCATTTGTCTGTGTGTGCAATACTGTTATCTGTGTGTGCATGTAAGTGAATTTATTCAGCATCGATCTTGCTGTGTGAACACTTGCCACAGAGTTGCAGTTACACGGCTTTAACCAAGTGCAGATGGCTGAGGAGTGACACTTTTGGTGGGGCTCCCCACGGCGGAGGAGACCAGCAAAAGATTTATATCGCTGCCGCACACATTCGTAAATGTAAAGTCTCTCTGCCTCCCTGTCAAATACAAACACGCACACACACGTACACACATAAACATACATGTATACATACTGACATACATCATGAAATGTACTGTCGAAGGATTTATTTGGCTCCTGTGCCTATCCTGTTTGTCAGTTCCTCCCTCTAACCTCAGAATCCACAGCCTGACCATGATAACCCCGGTCCACATTTCAAACCTTTAGCACACCTCCCAGATTTATAGACTGTCAAGTCCTAGATAAGCCTTATATTTACTCCAATTCGATGCATTTATAACAGAACTGATTAAACCAGAGCTGTAAATTCTCAGGAAAACCCTTTGTAAACGACTTAATCTGATCTGATCCTCATTTTAATTATCTTGCACCCATGGTCATCATGAACACAACACAGAAATAAGTGACGCAGTATTTAGATATACAACGGGTAGCTGCAAGGTTATTTAGAAATGCGTCATTAGGAGCTAATGGAGGGGCCTGTCTATATTGGCTGTACAATTGGACATTTTGGCTGGGTCTCTCTCTCTCCCTCCTATACAAATGCACACACACACACACAGTTGACCGCAGGACTGTGATGGCTCTGATGTGAATCAAAGCAGCAAATTAGCCAAATTGGCATGTTTGCATGTGCAGTGGACTGAAACTAATTTTTACATTTCATCACTTTGAAAAAGAAAAAAGCTGGTGAATACTGTGACATAAGTATTCTTTCTCTGTGCAGAATCCTCTGGAAAGTATGTCTGAAGTGATTTCTTGACTGGCAAGCAGCACAATATCCTAGTTCCTTATATCCTGGCAGCTCCATCCCAAAAAGGGCTTAAAGTGTCTTTTTACACCATGTCTTATTTCATTCAACTGTTATCACTTCATCTCTCTGGATTCATTCCCTTTCCTGACACACGAGTACATATCTATAGTACTCCAAATACATTAACATTCTTATTTTTTTGTCTCTTTCCTCCGTCTTTTTCTCAGTCAAGCATACAGACGACCCTGTGTCCATGCAGGTGTCTGTCCCAGCTATCTGATCAACCTTTCCTGTGCGGCAGGATGGGATGAGGTCACGGCTCCAATCAGTGACTCTGTGCCAAGAGAGGAAAGAGCGGTGGCTTAATCAGACCTTCCTTTCCCATGGCCAAAACATCACTTGTCATAAGGCATTCATTCAAAAATAGTTCTGCAAGTCTTGTAAGCAAAACAAACTTGTTATTCATGGTTTCAAAAGAAGGCAGGATGGCAGTCTGGCAGTATTCTATATTTTTTCTTACTATCAACAAATCCCATGAAAAGACCAAAATGAACAAGATGCAGCTCACCCCTCTGCCCCATGGACCTCTATTATTGACCAAAAATACACATGAATACATAAGATGCTCCTTCAGTGCAATGAACATAGGCAGTCTCTGGCACCAATGTGTATCAATAAGTGGCCATAAATACTCCTCAACAAACAGTAGAACTATGCACTTGTGAGATTTATATCTTCAGTTAAAAAAAAGGATCTTGGTTCAAAAGATAGGTTATGAAGTTATGAAGTTTTAAGGGGTGGGGTACACACCATTGGTTGTTGTTGGTGACCTATTATAATGGGATTTCTTGTCTATAAGAAAACCATAGAATGGCAACTTTCCTTACACCACTGGTACCAAAGTTGACTGAGGATTCAAATGCAGAGTCAGGGCACAGGAGAAGGTGTAAAACAAAGGTTTGGTACACAGAGAGGAGGAGCACAGAAAACTCACTAGTACATGGTTAAGACACAAAAAACACTCTGAGGAAAACACTTGGACACTTATTGAGAAACAGACTGAGATCAACAAGCAAATGCCAGAACGAGCACCTGTACTTAGGTGAGGACAGGTAGCAAGGACCAGGTGGAAACAGGGTGGGGTCAGGCGGAGCACACATGAGGAGGGGGGAGGAAAGAATCTGAGACGTGTGACAAGGTGAAAACAAAAAAAAAAGATTCATGAACAAAAAATAAAAATTATGTAGCACCCTCATCCATTAAACATGTTTTAAAATAGCCATTAAGTTCAACAGCAAGTTTTATGTTGATGCTACAAAGGATCATGTCAAAATATTGCCGTAGCTTCACCTCTCTTCTCATCACACTAGGGCCACTTCCACTTGCTTATTTTTTTTTCTCATATGCCTTCCTTTGCAACAAATAGAGTTGTATATGTCTTCATCTGTCCCTGCAGGGTATTCTTAGGGAGATTATTATAGCTCACTTTACTCTGAGGCCAGCGTGCCTTCCATGCAACCGCACACCGGCCCAATGACTTTGGCTGTTCTTTCAAAGCTACTACACTGTGCATTTCTGCAGATGTCACTAAAACGGGACTGAAAGTTAAGTGGAAAAAGATGTATTGAATGAAAATCTATGGGAGAATTGCTTTTGTTTTGCCAACAGAGGAAAAAAGAATCATTTTGTTGGGTGTTGGCACCACATTTCCTGTTGGTTATGTGTGGTTTCCTCCGGACCTTTTTAGCCGTTTCAGTGATTTTTACATGTGCATTGTTTATGTCAGTTGTCTGTGTGGACGTGTGCAGCTTTTGGACTATTTTAGGGAGCGACTGAGGATTAATAGACCAAGGAGTGACAGAGCAGGAAAAGGGCATTGTTATTAGGGGCTCAGAACGATAGTGCCTCCCCAGAGGTCCACAGAATGAAATCACACAAAATGTTTCACAGCCAAACGGATATTATGTCTGAAATAAAGAGTTTAAAGTAGTGATATGCATCATTGCAGCTACTCACCCCCAAAGTACCTGCTATACACTGCACGGTACTTTCCAAAATCCATCATTAAATCCTCTTTTCACTCAGCAAAGATTTCTTCTAATTCTAGGCTTTATATTTCAGCCTTATCTTGAATTACGTCATCTCCATAATGTGCTCAGAGTTGAAAGAAATGGTAAAACCTGTCTCTGTCTGACTGAACTGTTTTAACTTCAGACGCTCTGCATCAGAGGCTGGCCTGCTTTCACTTGGCAAGCTTCGCCTGAACAAGGCCTCCCAGCATTAGCCGAACATTTACTGAGAAACTTATCTTATACATTCAAGCATGAAGGTCATAAGTTTTTTTCTTATCAAGCTTCTGATCCCAAGGTAAGGAGTGAAAACAGGAAAGTAGCTGTCCAGGTTTTATACTGCAGTTGCCCCTTACTCTCTCTGCATCTTTACGTGCAGGCTGATATCAGAGAAAAAGATTAAACAGTTCCTCTGACGAGCTTCCAGGTTTTGTGTGATGGAGGAAATTTATGGCTCACAATCCATCTGAGGTTTTCTCACTTTGTTCAGAAGATCATTGCACTCCCTTCTCTTATATCTCTCTTGTGATTGTAACTTACCAGGTGTTATCCTGGACTATACTCTTTTTTTTTTCTGGTTCTCGTTGAAAACAAGGCATTATCACACTTCTGTCAGGTACAATATTCCCACTGGGTCTCGTGGAGGAGTCCTACACAGGATACAGATGTTAATTTTGCCATAGGGACTTGCTCCAATGAAATCAGTAGCCAGAGAGGCTGGTTTGAATATCAACGTCTACCTCTTCACTCAGGACTCTTTTTTGCGATGACGCCTTTTATAACCCTCTTCTTCCTTCCTCTTCCTCTCTTTTCATCACTATCTCCATCTCTTGGACATCGCATCAACACAATACCCGGCAGATGGCACCCTCCTCTTCAGCGCTCCTGTCACGCTCTTCCCCTCCTCCCGAATTTATCTCTGCATGACACCTCCCTACCTCCCACTCTCAGAGTGTTTTATTGTTTTAAGGCAAATACACTAAGCAGTCAGAGCCCCTAAATCAGGACAGCATCAATTTAAAAACTGAGATTGTTTAGGTTGTAAGGAAACTATTTAGCTGCTGGCTGACTGACGTGCTATAAAACTTTGGTGACCATAAAACTTGGGCTTAATGGAACTTTTCGAAAAATGCATCCTGCTTCCATTTTATCTGTGTTACAGCATCAAAATAAAACGAGGGAGAGGTGAAATGTCAGTGCCACTAAAAGTTTCGTTACTTGCTGGTAGGCCTCTCATACTGGTTCATTACATTCAGTGAATAGCTGCTGAAAGCCTTCTGTACGCCACAATGTGCTTCTAATACAAGCGTCTAGAAAACAGGAAGTAGCCAAAGCTGAGAACTTCCTGTATGAGCCCATCTACTGGCCAGCTCCCGCAGTATGGGCACAGGAGGTTCCTGAATATATCTTTAGTGTGTGTGTGTGTTTGTGTGTGTGTGTGTGTGTGTGTGTGTGTGTGTGTGTGTGTTTGTGTGCATGCGCCTGCCATTCAGCATTCCATCCACTCTGCTTCCTTCCCTGCCCCTGGCCTGCTGATGCACAGCATCGTGGGAAAGAGTGAGTCTCACCTCTACACAGCACACTCGCTCACTCACCACACACATAAAGCAGCAGAGACGGGGACAGATTTAGTGGGTGTTGTGAACCAGATGTGTTGCCGCGTGGAACTGTTGTGAAACTGTGCCGTTAATGTGGCTCCAGATTTAAAGGGAATGACAGACAGATAATGTGTGTGTGTGTGTGTGTGTGTGTGTGTGTGTGTGTGTGTGTGTGTTACATTGCACGTTTCAACTTTCTTTGCATACCTAAGGTTAGTGTTCTGGACCGGGTTCAAACCCCACAATAAATATGACACACACTCCCTTCCATTGTTCTATCCCCCAAAATAAAATTTGCAGGTTTATGTGATAATTACTCTTTTGTTTATGTACAAACATGTGGTGCGTGTGTACTGGGACACCTGAACCTTGGCTGAGCCTGTAAAGCGTGTCTTCAACACTTCAGAGGAAGAGGAAGATGAGGGGGTCAAGTGCGTCGGGGGAGATAAGTGGGCCTTCACGTTGCCCTTGTGGATCAGCTGCTTCCTGTTTATTGTTGCACTGAGGTGTTGTCCTATGAAGATAACAAGGCTTTGACCTTTGACTCCGGCGGAACAGAAGCACATCCTGCGACGGATGCCATATTGTTTCAGTGCCTCGTCATACCTCATCACATAACCGTTGTGACCTGCCACCCACTCACATTTGCACAGCTTTATGACTGACTGACCATCTTGGCACTACTATTGATATATCCATTAATTATCATAGCAAGATTAAATCATAATTGCTGTGGCCCAATGTTACGTTGCGGTTTTGAGTGCAGGCAGCATAATCATTACTTGGGAGTAGAAAAAAAAAGGTTTTTAGTTTTATTTCTCAAAAGCAGTTAGAAATCTAGCAACTTTTTCCAACCACTGCTAAATGCACCAAAACAGCTTACTTGATTGTGTGCTGTTTGCTTGCGTTATCCAAAAAGACATCTCATACGCTGAATGAAACCCAACAAATTCTGGTTTAACATACAGTGCACTAAACCTCCCCTTGTTTTCAAAAAGGTCATAAGTTTAGGTTACAACAGAGGAGGTTGGTAGATAATATTCAGCGTTCTCAAAACTTTGCCTATCTTCTTGGAATCAGAGAGCAGGAACTTAAGGCCACTTTCAGTCTGGAAAATGTTCAAGAAAAACTCAGAAATCAGCTATGTAACTCTCGCAGCTGTCTGCGGCTGGAGCCAGGGCAGAAGCTGGAGAATATTCTGCGTCCTTCCTTGAGTGTGATTTATGTCCAGACCGGTCTTCTCCCACTGCTCCAACTTTGTTTGATTGTTTGTTTTTTTGGAAGAGTTTAGGATTTCTTTTCCAATAAATAGTTGCAGCAGAAGGACAACAATGCTGCTTTCCCAACCAGTGCCACACACACAGTACAGGTCACAATCTGTTTACATTAAGGAGAGCAGTTTGAGCTTTTAGAGGGATTAGAGCCAGGAGGTGGAAAAGATCCAACGAAGCTCATATTTGTTCATAAGGATGTTTGAGCTAGGCTGGCTAAGTGACAAAAGTATTCAGAGGCATGGAGAAAGATGGAGAGCAACAGTGAAGTTAAGCTGAGGCCACAGTTTAAAAAACACAGACAGGACAAACCGGTTCTGTACAGGAGTCTGATCACTGGAGCTCAAAAGCATATTTTATCTGTTTTGGGCTGCTTGACTGTGACAGAAAGGACCTCATTAACAAAGCTTGCATGAGGACAATATGACAAAATAAAAGCCCACAAAAGGCCGTTCCAACAGTCCAAGCAACAAGCTGAGATTGATTTACTTTTGGTTCTGAAACGCCCTCAGCACTGCAGAGTGTCTCTGTTAGATCTGCTATGGAGCACTCAAGGCGTGTCGACCACTAAACAGGGGGTTATTCATCTCCACTTCATGAAGTACATTTCTACTGATGGAGAGATGTACTTGCGGCGTATGCTCCTCAACATGTGACCTGGACCACGCAGTCTGCATCATCCAAGGTCTCTTCTCTGCTAAACGGTCTCTACTCATGAAAGACACACACACAAACGGACAAAGATAATTTTGTAAACGCATGCTAAACACGGTAAACAAGGTTAAGTCTAGACTCTACACTGATAAGAACTGGAGACGGACAGGAGCCACTGATGATGTGCTGCGTGTTTTCTAATGCCAGTCGTGCTTCTCTCAAAACTCACTCAGCCGCATTTGAAGGTATGTTTTCTTGCCTCCTCTTTTAAGCGTTTCGTCTGTCTGGTCACGACTCAGGAGGAAATACAAAAAAAGTATGCACAGCAATGCACACACCAATAATGATCAGTATTGCTTAAGATCACTTCTCATCTAATTTAGTCATATTGCTGTATATAGTATATCATAGTGTAAGAAATCATTGGGGGGGTCAGCTCGTGCCGTGTTTTGACCGGTGCATACGTCCACAGAGGTTTTAACTCTCTCCTCCCCTGGCAGCTTGGCAGTCCGTAAGACCCAAATATTTACTGCGCCTTGTCTGCCATCTAAACACCCTTTCTACATGACATATTTATTCAATTATGCTTCATTTCACAAAGACAAAAAGAGCTGTGCAGGTCCCGGCCAACTTGCAAGCATTTTCCACCAACAACTGTACGGTCCCAGTGGCTTTGATTCAAAACAGACGGAGAGAGACTCTGGGTGTACGTATGACATTTGTTAAATACTCTCTGTAAACCATTTTGACTGGTGAGGAAATCATAAACACTACTTTTGCACGATTCCAGGTCCAGGTAGGCCGCTTAGAGATGACAGTATGGTGAGGTGTTTTTTGGAAAAGAGCCTTTGGCTTTACAAAGAGCACTGTATGAGCTACCAGTGATTACCTACCACAAGGGAAGTATTCTTCAATTTACAGCTTTATTTCTCTTTTATTAAACTTTTTTGTTTTATTTTTTTCATCATGCATACCTCCACAAGTCCAAGAATTGTTAGGCCAGAAACAGTAGTAAGCTTTCCAACCTGCCGTATAGACGCTTGCAAATGCTCCAAAATATTTCTTCACTACGGCACACTGCAGTAATGTAAACATTTGCAACAGTGATTATTTTTACAATATTTCTTTTAAATAACAGCTAATGAGTGACATGGCAATAAATGTCCAAAGAAGCCAACAGTGGCAGCTAATTTTTCATTTTCACCCAGCATGCCTACTTCCATATGAGCTTGGAATATAATACATGTGATTACATGGTTCTGCAAAACTTGAAAAACGGTTTTAGAAGATTCTTCTGACATCTTGGCAGGGAAGCCCTTTGATCAAATTTGCATTGCAGGACAAGAGGAGTGGTTTCAGTTCCACCACTGTGTGTCCGCTATCTGTTTATATCACCACACTGCACTCTAATACTTACTTATACTGTGTAAGATTCGCAGAGGGTTCAGCAGAACATTACACAAGTGCAGAGCACCATGGAAGGAATTTGCCAGCTCTGATGTTGGCACGCAACACTAAACTGATAAAAAGCATTACTTTAGTAAAATGCATTCCCTTTCAGGCTTTGCCCATCCTTTGTGTGTGTGTAATCCAGTACTATACTTTGTTTATACTGTGTACTTTGGGAGAAATCCACCAATTTCTCAGCCCCTTCCATGAAACTTAATGAGGCAGTCTTCACTACCCTGTTCCCTGTCTTGCAATAATGGTGCTTAACAGGCAGACAGTGAGCTGCTAGTCACCTTTGAGTATGAGGTTGACATCATTATGACTTAATCTTGCCTGCGCTCTCTCTGGTTTTCAAAGTCAAAGTCAGAGAGATCTGTAAACCTGGATGCCCAAGGGTGCTGACATTTGTTCGACAACCCACGTGGCCCCAGCTGGCACTCTTCTCCTTTTTTTATTTTGTTTTGCTCTCAAAAATCTTTTCCCTGTCGCTCCTTTCTCAACCTAATTGTTGCTTTTCTTTCTGAGTTTGCCTCAGAGGCACGACTTAATGCTTACTTCTGAAACATCACTCTGACTTGCAGAGGCAGTCTGTTTCATGTTGCTGGAGTGTGTCGCTTGAGGGGTGCAGGGATTTGGGGGATATTGAGGTTGTGGAAAAGGGGGGTTTGCTCGTCTCTCTTCTAGGCAACCACCATTTTATTCCAAATTTCCATGCATTAGGCAGTTATTATTTAACTACTGCAGTCTACATACACACACTGAGACACACCATACACGTGCACGCCATCATGCCCATGCCACAGACTCGGTTGTGCACAGGGCTTACATGGGGACAGAGTGGTCACTGTGTTTCCCATCATTCTCCGCACACACAGATAGCCCTAAATGGAAAAGCAAGGTGGTGTGTGTGCAACCGCAACCCGAAAATCTGCTGCACCGCTTAGGATACCCACCGGCTGTCCACATCACAGTGACCACTGATTTCTGAGCTCTGTAATCACCATACACAGGACTATTTTAGTACAATCTGACTATGGATTAGACAGCAAATTGCCAGGGATAGTGAGCGTTTCCATGGAGAGGGTGGAAGTTGCTTGTAAGGAATAATAAACAGAGTTAGATTAAGATTAGACGTGACGGTCTGAGAGCGGTGGCAGCTGCAGGAGTGTGTGCCTGTGTGTGTACGATGTCCACGTGTGTGTGTTTATTTAAAAGCATGAGTAGAAGAACAAAGAGGTTTTTCTAAGGGACTAAGCATTAGAAAGCTGAGAAATGACAAAAAGATTTTATTTCATTCTCACAGTTAATCATCTCCATTTGTGCATGTTTAACTGATGACTTCTTCCTCATCCACTATTAATCAGCTGGGTGTAATGACAAGCTGACATAGCCATAAATGTTTATTCTCTGTCAAGCTCACACATATGTGTTGGAGACCCACAAACTTGTCCCAAGTCTTCCCAGAGTTGAATTCATTACAGAGTTTGCGGTTGCAACTGTCATGAAAGTCAGCTCAACCCAACAATTAGCTCCTTTAATGAATAAAAATATGAAAACTCTGTCAGAATCCCTCCAGTCTTAAAAGCTCCATCATGTATTTATTAAATGTGACTCCCGTCAGCTGGCAGGCTGCTGAGAGACTGGCGCACACGCGCAGCATGCACCAGTCACATAAGCACACACACAGCAGAGAAATATATAGATTGCACGTGGGCCATCTTTTAGAGAATCAGGAAAATAAACAATGAAAAAAGATGCTTATAAACAAAAAAAGTCAGTGATGATTTGAACTGGAAACCTCAACATGCATGCCTTGACATCTTTTGGCAGTTGGTTCCTATCTGCCACAGCAACAAAATATAAACCCCTCGCACAACTTTAGCTCAATATCTCAACAATAACAATTGAAGAAGACACACATCTTTTTCTAATTCGCATGGAATGTTTGCTTAAATTGTGATGAAATTGTACTACATGATGGATATATTAAGTATGCTATTTTGCTCTCGACTTCATATAAAGGCATGTCAGAGTTCGTTTAAGACAATGGATTCAGAGTGCTGGTAAGAGCAGAAAGCCTGCGTGCAGATGGTATGTAAATCATGCCAAAGAGAAAGAATCTGATCTGGCTCTATCAATGATAGTGGCGTGAATTATGGAGGAATAACATCACCCTGCAGTGAATCATCTCAGCGGCGGAGTGGGTCGGTGTTGAAAGAGTCAATACATTAAGTCGCTCTCAAGTCCACCACAGAGTTTGTTTTTGTTGCTGATCAGCTTCCAGAGAAAAAACTAATCCCAGGATTTACAAAAGACACTGTCTTTCTTTGTACAATCAAATACAAAGACCAGTTCTCTTTTAGTAACTTTTGGAACCTTTGGACCCTTTACACTTAAATGCAACATTGATTGAGAGCTAAACTTAAAATCTCTGTTTTCTCCAACTCTTTCAGGTTGGTTGTCAAATTCAAAGTTATGTGATCGTAATTTTGACCATATGCCTTAGGTGACTGCTGAGTGTTGCTATTAGCTTTATCACATTTCCCAGCAACCATGGTTTATAATCACCTCTGAAGCTGAGCAGCTACACATACACATATGCACACACACATACACACACACACACACTCACCTGTGCTCCAACTGGTTAATTTCCTGAACATCAGAGAGAGTTGGGGTGGGTTCGACAACAAAGACAGGAAAGAGTTTGAAAAACAGAGAGCTTTGATAGTTATGAGCTTATATTGTGCGATGCTAAGCACTTTTTCTGAGTGTGTATGAGTGTGTGTGAAGAGAAATATGGGTGCCATGTGGGGTTGAAGGTGTGAGAGGAAGCCTAACAGGCCTTCACATTTGTATGCCATTAGATCCACCGCAATAGGCGCACACTGAGACGACTTTGACGACTGTTCAGGCACCTTGCAGTGTGCTCCAGGTGTTCGGTGTGACCATAAAAGAAACTTTTGAAGCTGAACACAGTGAGCTCTTGTTCATACTAATGGAATAATGGAATAATATTTCACTGTGCATTATGTCAATGGTTTTTTAAAATATGAAACACTTCCCTGAATACTGTAGATTCCCTCTGAAGATTTACCAGGCATTTGTGCCTTTTATTCAGCCACTGTGATGATCGCAGCCCAATAAAGATGGCAGGGGGCCGTGATTTTAACGAGACCCTTCATATGGCTTGTGGCTTCTCTTGTTCTCTCTTTCATTCTGTCCATCTGTCACACTGCTGAACATGCCAGCATTGTTCAGTTCTTCCTAATGCCAAGGGTCCGTCGGCCTCTGATGTGGTGGTTCTCCGAGGGAGAATTTAACTGTGGTGCAACGGCAGATTGAAGCAGAGCAACAAGAAGGAAGATTTTAGATTGTATTTGATAGCATGGTAGTGAGCAGTGAGTCCAGAAAACCTTAAGGGCTGTTATCAGAAATGTACCAAAAACAAAGTGCACTTTGTGTTTTCTGTGCGTGCAGGTTTGCCTGTGTGCCTTCATTCTGTGCGTGTAAAAGTTAATATATGGCAGTTTTATTTGGGTACAGTGTGTGAGAGTCTAATTTGGAGCTGATTCTGTAGAGCAAATATAACCCCCCTGAGGACACTGTGATCAGTCCCAGGCTACAGGGAAGATTCGGGTTGCTTCTGTGATTTTAATTTGCAGGTGGTTTTCATTTTGGTGACAGTATCATCTTCGGATTCTTGTGCTCTTTAGCTGTCTGGCCCCTGCACTCGGACCCACCCTCTTTCCCTACGTTACCTAACTCCTTTGTCCCCACTTACCCTCTTCAAACTGCAGTTTTTTCCCCACCCCTTTTTCTCTGTCTGTCCCCAAGTCTCTGAAGCTGCACTGAAAGAAGAAGGCCCTGTTTAGCAGTCAGTCATGAGTCATTTAAAATAAAAACATCTCAGAGATTTGTCCCTCAATTGATGCCAAATGTAGCGTTTTAACATCAGCAAATCATTCTGAGATTAATTTTCAAATGCTTTTATAATTACTGAGGGCAGTCCTACTGCTGGGACATTTGAAGACATACCCGTCTCCATAATTCTTTCAAATGTTGTACCTTCAGGTCAGAATTCATCAAATGCCCCCAGATCAGTTTAAGCTTCAAATCAAGCAAAGGATTCAGCTTTTCCAGTGCAATAGTTTCTTACAGTGGCAGATGGGAAGATTTTAAAAGACCCTCAGTAAAATTTCCATGTTTATCCAATATGTTTATCTTCTTTAGCAGAGGAAAGACAAAGACTGTCAACCAGAAGAAATAAAGATGCTCTTTGCGAAAGGAAGCAGTTTATGGAAAATGTGGTCATAATTTTAAGAAACACTTACAGTAAACGACCACTGCTGTGGGAGAGAAGTTGCAAATCATCTTGACTATGGGCTCCGTTTTATTCACAATAATCACACAAAAATAAAGAAAGAGCATTATGTTGACAGTGATGTATCAGTTTTTAAAAGTGACCTTTGAGCTTTAAAGATGATTTGTTCTGACATCTCGAGGCATGGAGGCAAACCCCAGAACACACACTCCACACACTGGGTCTCCTCATCCTCTGTCTTTAGTTTTCTAGGCTTCCACATTTTATATGTACATGATCAAGTGAAGTGTCTTCAAAAATCAACTTTGTAAAGTAGGGGCACGACAAAGCATTGCTCCAAAATTCTTTTCTTCTTTCTGCTTTACGTAATTATGTGCAAGACCAAATCTGGTCGAGAAAGGCTCTTCTTCAGAATTCAAATTCCTCCTCCAGATGCAATCAGCATGTGGAGATAGCACTATTGTTTGCTTTACCAATGATTCCAATACATATCTTCACAGATATTTACCACAAAATTTGATCATAGAAGGCACAAGCGTTTGTTTTCTACGTTCCAACATGATGGAATAAGCAGGACAATCATCAGAGTGAGTAGGGGGCTTGTGGTTTTGCATTTGAATTGATTAGACACATCTTAAACACATCTTATCTTGGTCCAAACAGCCTTGAGGAAATGACTTTTAATATCACTGTCTCCCTCTTTATTAATGTCACATTGATACAAAGTTCAGATTTTTCATTAGACTGTCATGTTTAAGGCAGAGCACCAGAGAGACATATTTGAAATATAACTTTTTTGTGTGTTGCCAGGGGTTTCAAGCAAACACATCAGGATCAAAGTGGCTCCTTCAGTGGCTCCAGCTGGGGCTTCCCCCCTTTAACACCATCCTCATCCTTGGAGTGACATCAACAGGACATCCTATACCGGCACTGCTGACCTCAGTAGACCTCAGTTCACCGTACATACATACTCTGTGTGTGTATGTGTGCAGGCATGTGGTCTGCTTTCCATTAAACTGCATCAAAGAAAGTGTTAGCTTTTTAAAGAGCTCTAAGCGCAGGTTGTAATTTGCTAAATTTGTGTTTAGGATGTGCACTTGGAGCTGGTTGCAGTGAACGTATTGGTTGGGTGTTTTTTTTCTTTAAATACAGAGGCTAGTAGCAGACCTCATCAAAGCTCAACTACTGTTCGAAACGCTTGCTGCCTGCTAAGTTCACTCCCTGGTATATTTGTAATGTCATGTCCACTCTTAAAACTTCCTGCATAAGTACACAGTATGAACATATGCACTGTGAAAAAAATAAACCAAAGACAAAATAGCTAGCAGAGGTATCCTCTCATCCAGGTCCAGGATAGCAAGTCGATATATTATATATTTTTCAAAATGTGGAACATTGATTTTATGTGAAAACTCTAGTTTGTTTGTTAAAAACACACATTTTCCAAGAACACAGAATAGCACAGACATTTTGCATTGATTAGTCAACATTTGCTGAGCCCAGTTAGAGAGGTCAAGTAGTCACAGCCAGTAAGTGAAAGGAAAAATTTCAGCATAGCTGTCGATGACATACTGTCCATAAATCTCAGAGAACAATAGCAGTGTGGTTCCTCTGTAAATCTGGCTTGGAGACCAGAAGGTACTTGGCTGCAAAAAATTCATGAAAGGTTTTTTTTTTTTTTTTTTTTTTTTTGGTAAAGATGGGAAATGCTGATTTTAGAATGCCGTAACCATTGTGAAGGAGAGGGAATGGAAAAACCAATGGCATAAAATGCTTTTCTTTTCTGTCTCAGTTAAACTGACCTCCCCTTCCCTTATGGAGAGTTTGGCACGATAAAGAGATCTAATGATTGAAAGCGCAGTCACTGTTTCACATGGAGTCTGATTTTTTTCTTGAACATACTCTATGCTGCCAGCGTTTCACCACCCATCTCTGTTTACTTTTTTTTGCCCCAAAGTAACATTTATATCAGCAGATATCAGCTGGCCTGGCTGATAACGGGATAATCAATAAGGTCAAATGAAGGTTAACCACCCCTCTCTAGATTGCTGCTAAACGTCACAGTCAGCACCATGCAAGCTGTATCGCAAAAACTGCATCTGGTACTGGTAAGCTGACGGAGTTCATCGCCAGATAATTTGGGTCGCATAAGTTCACTTTTTAAAATGGCAACACATGTAAAGTCTAAAACTGACATGTAGCCAGCTTCTTTTCAGGGTAAAATATTTCACTGTAATTGGAGGAAACACCAAAAGATTTTTTTCAAATAACGATGGTTAGTCCAAAAAAGGTTAGATCCCATGCATTTATTACTGTTTAGTTTATGATTGTGGTCTCTGGCTTTATCCAGAAAGGTCATTTCCATTTTATCAGCGAGTACAATGGAAGAACAGGATTCAGTTGTCCTGCTTAAAGCATCTGGTTTCACCCCCTAGTGCGGCAGTTAGCATGTAACAGCTGAAATCCAGGAAAAGTCTTGGCAGAGTTTTTACGTTTCCAGGTGCAGGAGAGTTAAAAGCTCCCTTTTTATCTTGTAGGGAAAGGAAAAGGAAAGAAAAGATACAGTCAAATACAACATTAAAGACAATGAGAACAAGCAAAGCAGGCTGCAAAAAAAGAGGGTGTAAATGTGTTTGCATACAAGCTGACATGCTTATGTGAGTGTGTCCATCTTGGTTTGTGTGTGAGGCTGCATGTATGTGTGTTTCTGTGGTCTGACAGAGTATTCTTGAAAGCCTTGTGTGACCATGCTTAGAGCTGGAAGACTGACATAGATTGGTATTTGACCAGTGGTTTCCTCTCAGTGAAACGCGAGCTGTCATCTATTTAGCTTGGCATCATCTGGACAAACTGAGCACTATATATACATCGAGCCGGAGAGCTATAACAGCTTGAATGGACTGGAGACTATTTGGACATTTCAGAGGAAGGATAGACAACAATTTGGTGACTTGTTATGGCTGCAGATACGGTGGATGATGTTTTCAGGTTTAGCTTAACAACTACTCTCCAAAAAACGTGGTTGTGATTAGGTGGGAGATGTGTATTTTATTTGTCAAGCAGATAGCCTAAACGTCAAGCTATAACTGATTTTGTTTGTTGAATGTTGTTTCATTTTTCCAAAAAATTATTATTTGTCATATGTTTTGCTGTCATCATCCTGCCAACAATAAAGGATACACAATTCAATACACTCAAGAAGACTCACAAGCTTCTCATAAGTGGTTTTTATTGATTTCAAAAACCAGGCACACTTATTTTTACATTGTCCAGTGTCTGTGGACTTCTCAGTGATAATATTTCCTTCCCACCTGTCCACTGCCATGTTATTCAATAGTTAGTTTGGATGTTACCATAAAAGAGGGAAAAAAGACATTCTCAACATCACCATAATTTATAAATACCAAACTTATAACACAATCTCTAGAATTTCTTGACCCCATATGAGACTGAAAAGAGTGGTTACCACAGTAGTGTGTGAAGGGTTGTGAAGGGTTATCTTATGATTACATTCCAGCAAGTAAAATAACTTTGCAGCAGTTTCTGATATGTTGACTTGAACAACTTTATTTAAGGTTAAGGTTGAGGTTACAGTTTTGTTTGGGTGTGAGAAACAATAAAAACAATTAGATAAAATTAGAAATTTTGGAAAAAAGCTTGCTAAAATTGGCAAATGTATAATTCATCCCCATGTCACCAACCACAACAACTTTGTTTATCACCAGGCTTCCATGAGTCAAAATCCCTTCGTCTTTTCTTTCTTGCCTAATTTATGCCTTGTTATGAAAGAACATCTTTGCTCACTGTGCATTTAATGTACAGAAAGGTTAATTTAAGCAAGGACAACACATACATACAGATTTCCCAGGAAATCAGGCACGAAAGATTGCAAATATGCCAAAAGAAGAGCTTGAACTGTGGAGCTGACAGCCAATAAAACTATCATGTGCACACGTCCGGTTGTCTGCATATGCAGCGGGCATGTCTACAGGCAGATGTGTTCTCTGCACTGCAAATGCATATGTTCATGTTCATATGTGTTTGTGATCGTGCTGATATCACTCACACTGCTGACATCAATCACTAACAGACATGGGACAGATGTTGAGCGGTGTTCCAGTAGACACAAATAAGTCTAAACAGCTGGAGAAAGAGACCTCTGAAACGAAGATAAGGGCAAAACAGCCCTCGGGATACTATCTGTCCTGAGACTTTCCCTGCCAGTAGAAAGAGTATTTGCTTCTGCTAATGCCTCTGCAGCAAGACTGTGCACGCTCCAGGAGGGTTCAGTCTCACTCCTTCCCTACTGGAGATGACAGTTAAAACAAAGAAAGACTCAAGGACGTTGCAGTGGTCACGCTCTACAACTTTTCCGTCCAAGAAATCCCTTGTTGGACAGGAAGAGAGAGGAAGGGGGAGGAATCTCTTGGGACTACATGGACAATAAATTCACCATACTATCCTTGTATCCCGTTCATCCTGACCCCGACTCAACTACTCTCATGTACTGATGTACCAAATGTGAAGAAGACTTCCTCTCTCGTGTTTGTCTTCGTGGCACTGGCTTGATAGACAAAATACAAATCCATCTCAAATAACTGCTTTTATTAAAGCTTGGTCCAGATGTATCATTTGACTCAATTGTTGAACATCGAGGGATTTGCTAATTCAGACAAATGAAAGCAAAACAATAATATTTAAAGGGTCGGTGACAGGGGTGGTTCCAGCCGGAGACTGTCGATTAGAGAACTTTTAACACAAAACTGAGCTTTTACGGTGAATACATCTATAGAATACTTATAGAAATACATTTATCATACTTAAAGATCGCAGGGGTGGCCTTAAGTTGATTATGTTTAAAGTCACACAAATCACAGCGAATTGATCCCTTAAAATAAACATTGTCAGTGTTGTCAAAGTTCAGTATAGTTTATTAATCTGTGCAGTAAAGTTCATTTGTTGTTAATGAGCCTAGTCGGCATGTTCCTTCATTACCATAATCACAGCCATGGTCATTTACACTGAGTAAGTTCTAAACACGACTATAGGAATGTTTTCATTGGAACACAAAATAAACATTAATTCACTGTTGAAAATAGTCCCTACCACATGTAGTTGCGGTAACATTTTGCACCCATTAGTTTTAAGAAATGACTGAGCCTTTTTTTCAGTTGAAAATTAATATGTGTGACTGCTTTTTAAAGTTATAGTCCTCAGAAAGGGGCAGGGAATTACAGATGCAGTGGGGAAGTCAGATTGTACTGGGAATTAGATGTATGAACATGACTTCTTTATTCGTTTGACATGTGTGCAGAGACTGAATGTTGTGTAGAATTGATTTTCTCAACCTGAAAGATAATAGCTTCATATAACCTGTGCTGCCCATAATGATTTTAGAATTTTTTAGTGGGCAGTTTCCACTCTAAGGACCCAGTCAGAAACCTGATGCTGGTGAGTGCTGTGGAAACCAAGTTAATACAAACTGTAATGAAAATGCCTATTAATAGACTAGTGAAAACCAGACGTAGCCAAGTGCAGGCTGTAAAAATGAGCTCATTGCAAAGAACAGAGGCATGGGCTGGGTCAGAGAAAATCTGATAAATACAGATGTGACTGTGTGCTCACACATCACTCCACAGCATGGCGGGTTACTGTTTGCCTGTGTGGCTAAACAGAAGGTTTACTGGCTCTGTGGTTGCTGTAATGTTAGAGTGAAACTGGAGAGTTTCTGATTTGACCAGAGATACCTCTCTTAGTCAGCTTGTGTGCTTCTGTCTGTGTGTGTTTAAGAGCACGCCCCAACCAAATGCAATTAGTGTGAACCCACTTAAGACACACATTGCCGTTAATGTACCCAAAGAGACAATAAAACCTTCATGAGGAAAATTGGGACCAGCCAAATGAGCCTGGAAACTAAAGGGAAGGAGGATCTGGATTTGTCAATTGTAAAGAAGGTGAAAATGACTGCAAAGAAATCATGACAAGGGCAGCAACAACAATAACAGTGCCAGAAGGATGAGAAATGCTACTGTAATCCCTTTAGTACAGCACAGGCACTGAATGTGCCCCATAGATGACTAGAAGTCCAGCCCTCTTCCTTCCATTCCTCTGTGATTATCAGGTCCTGACGTGTCCTCCAATCCAAGCAGCAAGCTGATTAGTGTGACGCACTGAAGCAGAACCAGGCGAACGAAGAGCAGTGTATTGATTGTCACAGTGACCTTTCCATTGCCACTTCCTGAAGATGTGTGGGGGGTTACCATTCTTTAAGACTCTGGCTCACCAGCAACCAATGAAGCCGGAAGGCTGCTCTGCACAAATGACGTTCATAGGTTTCACACACTAAATTGTAATCATTGTAGTCCCAGTGGTCCCACCTTCCAACAACCTTTAGCTCAGTTGTCCTAAGTAGGGGAGGGACAATAATCAATATAGCTCACTGTGTTCATAGAACAGCTGAGAAACAGATTTTTTTGTGGTCAGCAAAATCTCTCTTGGGTGCATAAAGAGCAAGAAAGAAGCTGAGCGTGCTTGCATATCAAAATCAAACTACATTCATAACATTCAGTATTAAAGTGTAGTTAATTCGCTGTGCTACTGAGGCGGTTTACTGTGTGTAAGCTGACAATGAAAATAAATTTGCAGTGGATCCTTTTGTGATTAAATGATCCTGAAAGTTGAATCGCTCTAGACTGGGAAACCCCTCTATTCCCCTCCTTGCTTTAGTCATGCAAACCACCTCAAATGGGCTTGTATATTATAGTGAATTATCTCTTCCCAGGCAACAGAAGGTTGAGATAAAGAGGGGCCTGTTAAGAACTTACTGGATCAACATCACAGATTGAGCTATTGGTGATGTGATGTGGTGTGGTGCAGATGATCATACTGCTGATTCAGCTAGTTTGGAAACCAGAAACCAAAGACCCCCGAACCCCCTGCCTCCATGCTCAACCATACTGTCAGATTCCCCTTTAATCCTCACCAACCCCATGCACGCCAGACACACACACACACACACACACACACACACACAAGCCACCACCATGATCGTCTCTCCTCACCCTTGGGAAAACCGTCAGTGCTGCTCACCACCCCTCCATCTCCAATTTAACCGAAGACCTTGATCATGTTTGGTGCCAGCGAAGCCCTTCCTCAGATGATCCCTCATGTAACCTCTAGCACCAAAAAACTCAGTGTCAACATTACCTTACAATCAAGCTGCAGTGGCAGTTCTTAAAAGTCAAGGGTGGAAATCAAATAACTGCACATTATGATCAGACGTCATTGGGGTTTCCGAGAATGAAGCCAATTCAAACTGATGTGCCATGTATAAATTTAAAGAAATGGGGGGAAAAGGTAATTGCACACACTTTCACTGGCATGCGTCTACTTCAACAATGTTCCAAGCAACAAGATTTTCTTCCACTCGTGCGAGTAGGTCTGCTAAATGTTTTCACACTTAACCAACCTTAGACAAGCATATTCAAGTCATGTTCCTCTCGTGCAGATTTGCCTTTCTCCTGTGTACGTCACATCTCTCCACTCAGCTTAACAGATATAAGCAGAATCAGTGGGCAGTTGAAACATCCCAGCAACAAACATCAGTACTGACCAGTGCTTAAAATCTCTACATAAGTAAAATTCTAGCATTTTAAACCTTGCTTAAGTAAAAGAATGTAAATGTTATTAGCAAAGTGTACTTAAAATGTCAATAGTAAAAGTGTTTCCTCTGCAGGTGTCAGTGTTGAAGTATTATGAATGATGGTTTGCGATAATATTACTGCTGTATTTATGTGCACGTTGCACTTTACTGCTGTAGATGTTTCAGGTTTTTAACTGTTTTATACACAGTTAAGTAGTTTAATATGCGATAATGCATCATAATGTATAAGACCATTGTCCTGTATGTTTGTAGCGTCACTGTTCTGTTGAAATGAGGTACCTCTAAAAATCCACTTTTCATTAGTTTAGAAACCTTTTTTTTAATTATTATTAATGAGATGATTTATGATATGAAGTCTGGGAATTTTCTTACCCCAGAAACGTTTAAACATTTAACTCTTAATTACCAAATCTAGAAACACTTGGTTTGCATGGTTTTCAATGGCCCAATGGCAAAAATCGTAATCCGGGACGTTATTAGTAACTAAAGCTGCCAGACAAATGTAGTGATTTCTACTACGGAATCTGATTTTATGTGGCATGTTCAGCGCTGATTCACAGCAGGGAATAGCATTGCTTTGCCACCATCTCATTTATCTTATGTGGTGGAAGGCATTGGTTACATGTTCCTCTGTTTCCACACTGGACTAACGGTCCAGTAACTAAGCATGCAATCTGATGGGATCCCTGCCAGGGGTTCTAATGCCCATTCATCATCCATAAGACACACAGTGTTTGCATGCTTACAGGCTCTCCTTAAATCTCAAATCTCTCCCAGAGACAGGGCGAGTCTAAGAAAAATAGGTTTTGCACACATGAATGTACGCACAATAACAACCCTTCTCTGGCAAGGACAAAGACAGGAGGTGGGAACTTTGGAAAATTCAGTGCAGGAAAATCAAGTACAATAACTTTAAGGTGTGAGGCCAATGAGGAACAGTGTCAGGAGCAGGTTTAAAACTGACGTGTTCAGGGCATTAAGTTTTTCTTATTCACTTTAATCAACAGGAATTTGTTACCAACATAACAATGTTGCATTTGGCGACTAATATTCTGCTCAAAAATATCTTTTTGCTTCAATTACAAACCATGACAATGTGTGAAGACAGCTCTTATCTATCTGTTACATTCAGCCATGGCTGTGCAGACAGCATAATAAAGTTTGTTATGGTTACACTCAGTCATCAATGGTCTCTCTGTAGCCTCTGAAAAAACAGGCAATGTAGAGTACAGTAGGATAGTAGTGTGTAAATACAGAAGATTTATAGCCACATTTGTGCTTTATCTCATTTGGTGTAAGACATGATAAAGGATAACACAAGACAGATCTAAATATCTCTCCTTTATTTCAATGTCTACAACAGCTGGTATTTTATACAGGGCTTTGTGTGTCAAGGGTTTTGGCTGATGGAAGTGCAGGTTAAGGACATCTGTTTGCCTGAAGGTGTACCAAGAGTGACACCTAGTGGTCAATATGTAAATGACAGCAACGTTTACACAGTTGTTTCTGACCTGCATGGAAATATGAACTAGTTTGGTTTTTTCCCTTGGACACTGAGATTTATTAAAACATTTCAGCTTTTTTACTTAGCGTACAGGTTAAAAAAGAGCGAAGCCCAAAACACAAACCACTTCACAGTCGCCACCACCAAAATATTTTTCTTTTTTTTCTCCCCTGCATGACAAGATTGTTTTTCCTTCTCTAAATGGGAAAAAAATATTTATTGCTGCTGACTAGAGAAAAAAATTGTTTCAATTCCCTATCTCTATTTTAGTCACTGAAGAAATCACAGATTTCTTGTTGTTATGACCTTTACTATGTGCCTTCACACTCGTCACAGTCTGGCTTGATGGATTTTTCCCCCATTTTAAAAGCTGACAATTAAGTTGAATCTTGGTTTTATCAATTTAATTCCTTGGTGATGGTCTTTTTTCCTAATCGACTTGTCACAAACACAATGTTGGGCATGATGACAAACTCTGCATACTTTAATTGACTGGGTGTCTTACGAGTGAACTGGCTGTTCATGAAGATGAAGGTCTACCTGCAGACACACCTGATTCTTGCAAGGGAAATATCCTTGCCAACACTTGATCACATTATCGCTGTTTCAGAAACCATTAACAGTTGTTTTAGAGAGCAGCAGGAACTTGAAGTGAAAAGGCTATGTTCTCTGATAAACAGCAAAAACTATGGTTTCATTTAACTTTTTGTTTTTTTTATACTCACACAAAGACAAAAACACATAAAGGAACAGGACAATTGACATCACAGGCAATACATTTGTTTGATTATTTGCACTTTTAAGACCCTTCCTAAAGAGGAAATACATTAATTTGTTTTTATTGATAGTTCTATAATAAAACAGTTGAAAATGAGTATTGAGAACAAATCCATATCTCCTTAAAAAAACAAGCACAATATATGGATTAAAGCCCACCTGGGGAAACTATACATACATTTCATTCTGTTTTGACATTATTGTTAAAACACACACACACACACACACACACACACACACACACACACACACACACACACACACACACGCTATTCCCTTCATCATAATAACGTTGCTTCTGTCTGTTCCTTCAATTTGATCACATATGATCACAAAATGGTTAAAAGGGTTCTTTCCTCTGCTTACTACTTGCTTTAATATTTTTATGCATGCAGGAAGGGTCAAGGTATTTCAAAAGCCTTTTTCCCCAATCCTATTCTTTTTTGATTTTTCTGATTGATTTATTTTTATGTCAATTACTGTTGGTTTTAGTAAATAAAATGTATTCAGTTGGAGATTTGTTTATATAGTAGCTTATATCTTTAACAGTTAACCAGATTTGTGTTATATTGCATATAAAAAGAGTGAGTGTGAATCAGTTCACACAATTGGACCTGTATTTTAACAATACAAATTATATTAAAGTGTAAAACTATATGGATACACATAAATTCCTTATAAAATTGTTAGTAATGTCACAGTCAGGCCATTTTGAGGTATTAATAATGTCTGAGAATGCCCAGACACCATTATTGGTTGAAGGCTTGTTAGATTGGATGCATGTCACATCCCTTATTGTTTTCCTACAACTCCCTGTTCTATCACCATAACATTCAAGTATACTACCGCAAACAGCCACAGCAACAAAAGTTTAGAGATGAATCTGTAACCTGCATTTCTGAGAGCAGTTGAGGTACTTATCTATAATATGAATAATAATAGAAAAAAAACAATGACAAAGTGCTGGTGTGGTTTGGCAGTCCATGATTTGGCTCAGCTAAGAAGTGGACTGTTGTCATCTTCAACATGATCCTCCTCCCCTGAGAAGACAGGCTCAGGATTTTTCACCTCATTGGCACCATCCACTCCAATAACACCTACCACCCTGAAAAGTGGAAAAACAGCAAGTGGCAGAAAAAACACGTTCCTACTTCCTCAAACATTTTCAATGCCATTCTCCACTAAGCCATAAGTTCACCAGCACCATGGTAGTGGGGTTACAACTTGAAAAGGTTAAGAACCATGCGTAGCAATCCTAAGGTAGACATACTAGTTCCAATACATATTTTTTTACAGTGTTATAACAAGACATAAACCCAAACTGCATCACTGAATAGAGAAATGTCCAGATTTTTTTGGGTTCACGTGTACCAAATTGTAATATATTATTTATGTTTTGTGGAATCATAATATTGTCGATAGTCTCACTTACAAAAAGGAGTACCTGAATATAAAGAAAAAAACAGATATACTAAAAAAGACAACAATATATTTATTATAAGATTAAACTTCCTAAAATTCCTGCAACACAAAGATCTATATGGCTTCAACAATCTATTAGTTGCCAATTTAGTTAATTAATCACCAAACGTTTAATCAAATATTGATTTGGAGTCATTCTCTGATTACAGCCTCTAAAATGTCTAATATATATTTTCTTATTATGCTTCTATGATAGCAAATTGAATATCTTTAGGTTGTGGACTGTTAGTCACAACAAAACAAGACATTGGGGTGGTAGGAGGTGACATTAGGCTTTAGGAAACAATTATCGATATGTTTGATCATCTTCTCAAGTTTTAAAGCGCATTTCAATTCATTGAAAAAATGATTATTTAGAATACACAGAATTAATGCATTCTCCATTACAGGGACAAAATCCAGTGTACTAGCACATACTAAAAGATTTTGGTTTTTGTGGAGCCCTTACTGGCCTTTTGCTGTTAAAGTGACATTGCTCAACCGGCATTTTGATATTTTAACTGCTCACTGTGTAACACAAGATGTAGTGTGCGTGACAGAGGTAGATTCACTCATGAAGTGTTATGTTTCACGCTACACCTTCCATACTGACTCAGCAGCACTACTCTGTCAACTCAGTGTAACAAAACAAATGTAAGAACCCAGCATACGACAGATGAGTGCCCTTTTAAAGCCTTTCTTTTTTTTCTGTACAGCAGATTAAATCAGTAAAATACAAAACAAAGCTGGGATTTATATTACTATAAATAAAGGAAATATTTGGTGAAGGTAGTTGTGATGAATGCAGGAATGAGGAACTTGATCAAGTAAAGCATTTCCCTCTTTTCTAGTCGAGCAAAACTGGCAGTGACTTGGCAGAACAAAAATAAGCATTTGTGATTCATTTCAGTACAACCCTGCACATGAAGCATATTTACATGCTACAAACTGTGTTGTTTATATTGTTTAATAAACTAATATTTGTTGTTTGCCCAGCACCAGGACAAGCAGCTGGTTTCACTGACTGGATTTCTGTTTCAGACAAAGCAATTACATGCTATCAGTGCATGAAACTGTTATTCTAGTTGTTGGAAGGTTCCTGAATGCATGAGTTTTATAAATAGAGAATAGTGCCTGCAACATGGCTTATTTCAAGATGTTACACATTGATTTTTATTGATTTCACATTTGGATAAACTATGGCACAGTTTAATGTTGTGTCATTGGTAACAAAATGAACTTACCCTATGAGAAATAAAGGGATGAGACAGAGTCCTGCAGACAACAGGAAGACGAAGCCAGGGTACCATCCCACTGTTGCAGCATACACACTGTTGAAGACTGCGTTTGATACGTTGCTAGTTAAACTCTCCAGGAAAGAAAGACAGGCAAACAGTGCTCCTGTGTGAACAAACAAACAAACACAAGGGGGAGGAAAATCTATTTTTAAAAAGGAGTGATAAGATGACTAACAATACAATAAGCCTAAAATCAGTTTAGTTTCAAGACTCCTCTTTGCTCTAAGTAACAGAAACTTGGAGTGCTATCAAGTGGATCATGATGTTGCTGGGGTAGCAACTCTTCCATGGACTGTTAAATATACACGCACACATACATGGTTCTGTGACTCCTGTAAAGCCCTCGACTCACTCACCCTGCTCAGACTTTGAGATAATCTTTGACATCATGGAGCGCAGAACAGGATAAGGCATTATGGACAGGAGCATTGGTACCCTCACTGTGGTAAAGAAATAAAAAAATACATTTTGCCATTCATCTTAATTCAGTAGCTATAACACAACCACTTCAAATTGTAAAAGAATTGGTGACTTGGTGATTGAAGTCCTATCATTATAATAATGGATAAATGACAATTCAAATAAACAATAAAACATAATATTGAGCATAATTACATTGTCTTATCTGCTCGTGGTACAATAATATAATAAAGTACACAAGATACTGGAACCCTGGTAACATTTCAACACCTTGTAAATGTGCTGGGAAAGGTAAATCCTGTTAATCAGTAATCTGTGCAGCTAGCTCATCATGTACATTTATGTAATCTTATATGTAATTTAATATGCCTTTTCTGCAGCTATAATATTTCTTATTTTTAATATGAAATACACAAGGTATTTTTACCCATTTAAAAAAATGTTACTCTCTATGTAACATATGGTTAGCAACATTGGGGCATATTAGCCATTAAGCATGACTACAAGGCCATAAATCCTGTGATTAATTTTACAATATATGACATATATGACATGCTGTATAAAGCAACAATATTTGTCATTCTTCATTTTCCTCATCATCTAATAAAACATTTTTGATTGATTAACAAGTCCTTGATGATTTTTTTTTCCACTAAAACGACATTTGTACATTCATGTTTAAGCAGAACAGTTGTCAGGGAAGTTTTCCTTACCTATAAACATCAAAAATGTGGTCTTAGCAAACGACAAGAGGACCATGCCTGACATGACAGACAGCACACCCAGCAGAACAATGAGGAGCTGTGGCACACCACAGTAGGTGAACGCTGACACTCCCAAAAAACTGGCCAGGAACACAGTGGTGGACAACGCTGAGCCGTAGCCAATCAAAATCTCAGTCCAGCACAGTGGCTCATTGAGCTCATATAGTGTAATCAAAGAAATCCCACCCACATAAGTGAAGGAGAAGCTGGTGAAGATGACCATCAGGAGAACCAAGACAGTTTTACATTTGCGACTGGCTTCTGTGAACATCTTGTAGACGCCATAGATCATCTGTTTTAAGGCTGAGCGCTGGGGAGCTCCATCTAGCGTGACGGCATCAGTGGGGACCTTCTTTATAGTCTCTTCTAGAACAAAAATTGCATAGAGCAGGATCAAACCCTGACACAAAGCAGAGGTTACGAAAGGCCAGTTGAAGCCTGCAGCTCTCAGAAAGTAGCCTGTTGATATTGAAGCCACCCCAGACAACAGGCCAATCATCATGTCCAGTCCAGCCATGCGCAGCGTCTTCTGACGGTCATTCTCACACAGGTCTGCTATGTAGGCAAAGCAACCCCCCAGAAATGTGCCCAAGCCGCCAAACAGAGAACTGAGAAGTGAGGAGCCAATGAGCAAGTAAATGTTGAGCTCAAAGTAGGACACAGTCAGGAAGGCCAAGGTGTAGATCAGTGTACCAATCAAGGGCATGATGATCGTGATCTTGCGACCTCCCCGGTCACTATAAGCCACAAGCATGAGAGTGACAACCAAAGAGGGGATTGTGGAGAAGAGCTCTGTGTAAAGTGAGAAGAGAGATGCCTGCTTCTGTACCTCCTGAAAACACAGAGAGATAAAGCATGGTTAAGAATAAATGTCATGACAATGAACTGTCTGCCTTCAGCTGTAAGAAGGTAAAATAATGACCCTGAAGATACCTCCGAACAACCTGCAAGCTACACACAGATAGTGACTCTCGTATGCCATCAAACTGACACTGTGCTTTACATTTCATGTAAAGTTCTCTTATTTAGGGTTTAACGGAACAAAACCTTCTTACAGTGCAACAGGTGCAGGGGTGGCTATTTTCAGACACGAGATCAGAGTATTCGCTCACACTTCCTTGTTGTGTTTTGTTCCTCTTCTAAAGATACATGATAAAAATAAAGTGTTACAAAAATATTTTTTTTAATTCCTCCTTCACTGTGATATCATGTACTGTAAACTTAACTTCTGCAAGAAGTGCTATAAGAATAATATGATTATGTGCTCTGAAATGGCAATACGTGATTGAATAGTAAAAGTGTTGCTCCTACATTATGTCAGTCAGTAAACTTTAGTCAGAGTTCTCTCTTGCATATCACCTTATGGTGCAGAAGCTGAATCAGTTGTTTTATCTGAACTGTGTTGCAAGAGGGAATTGTTATAGGAAAAATGATGCTGAGTCATGACAGGAAAGGTTGAACACAGACATGGACAGCTGCTGCTATTCAAACTGCAGTTAGACTGCAACTATGCAAGCAAGCATTATTGTTAGGAAGCCTGACCTGATAACCTGACTGGTTGCTGCTGCTGTTGGTTGCACATCTGGAAGTATTGTCCGAGATGGGATAAGTGGTGTTGGTCAGCTCCTGCCAGAACCTCCTGTACACATACTGCTGCACAAGAGGATAGATGAGGAAACTGGAGAAAGCATAAAGGGCAACCACAGGCTCCACAAGGAAAAGACCCTTCATTTTGAGGAGCTGCAATATTTCCTTTAAAAAAAAACAGATAAAGGGAATACATTAGAGGATTGACAGGGTAAAATTGGCGTTTTAACTGATACGAGGACAATCTTAAAAGCTTATAACATTCTCACTATGGTACATAAATAATGATTCATCCTGCAGTTTAAAAATACAACTATCTGAGAGTATCTAACATCTCTATTTTGATTACTCAGTTGTTGAGAGTTTCAACCTCGGCATTTGACTTCAACATGGACGTAAACTAAAACAGGTAAAACATGATTCTATAAATGCCTCAAACTGCAGAACAGCACAAAGGTAATTAACTAAAATTAAATCACCCCATAAGATTTGGTCGACGTGGAAGTAGCCTGCATAATATTTAGCTGTATTTACCTTTTGGTGATAATCGAAGGTGCCAGAGTTTGCACTAAATTATTGAGGCAACATTTCCTGACTGTTTGTAACATAAAGTGGAGTATATGATAATAACATTGTAATGTAGGATACTGTTTGTTTGTTGTTTGTTGACTACGGAATGCTGCAGGATAAGCTTGGCTAGGTCAATATTTAGATAACACACGATGCTCTATAACAAGAGCTTAGTCTTAAACTTATTTTCTCAAAGGCTGGTGTCAAATGCGCGCAGAATAACACCTACCTTTTAAATGGTCGCTTGGATCATGTTTTCATGAGTACAGTGACCCCGGCAAAATCTTGTGTTTACGAGGTCGAGCGGAGCTCTTGTTTTATACAGAAATGTACGGCGCAATTATGAAACACCGAGATCCCACCCATCGCCGCGTACAATTGGGCAGCAGTCTCTGAAGGCTGCGATTATTTGACGGAGAAACTGTCAGTCATGACGTAATGCGAATGGGAACAGTTTGCGACTTTCTGTAAGAGGCTGTTTGCACATTAAGAGTTTAGATTAAGAGTTTAAATCCGTCTGAGGCACACCCACTGTGTTTAGTTTTGACAATATTTCATTTTCTTGTACTAAATGCTTGTCTTTGCCATGTACAAAAGAGCATGCTACAATTTCAATGGTTATTACGGTAACGTGAGGTAGGCGTGCTTTGCGTCGGAATGTACCATTTCGCCAACACACCGGGAAGGATTTTGTTGTGACAGCGGAGTAACAACCCGGCGGGGGAGAACGGTAAGGCGAAATCCGCAGTGCTTCCTTAGACAAATTTAAATCAAATACACAATCGTTAGATAAAAGCAAGATTTACATTTTCCACAGGTTTATATATTTTACATATCAGAGTGGCTCAAATCCATGCTATTTTGCAACGTTAAATGTCTCCCGGACGTGCAGGTAGTGCCACCATCAAAATATATCGCCAGCTAGCGAATCATAGCTATCTCTGTGATTAATTTAGCTAACTTAGCTAACGTTGCCAGCTAGCGTTGTGTAGGTGAAAGACAGCAAGCTGTTTTCATTATATCGTGTTAACCCTCTTGTTTTTTAGTCGGTTTCCCATCACACAAAATGTGGCGTTAAGGCTAACAGGCAGGTAAACGTTAGCATTAGCTTCGCCTGCTGCAGTTGCACTATAAAGTCGTGACTGTCCGTGTCAGGATGGATGATATTACATTCCCCCGGCCTAACGTTAATGCTCACACTACTCCTGCTGCTCATCATCTCCATCTACATGCGATATTCAGTTTAAGAACAATATTTGTTTGTCCTACGGGAGGGCCTTATGTATATCCGTGTATACGGCGTTAGGCTTTTGATTTCGCAATAAAGGTTTTCACGTCAATCTGAATCAACTATTTTGTAATTATTATTGGCTAATAACTCGCTAGATTTCCTTAATGAATAGGAACAAATGAAACCCAAATATGGCATCACCGAAGTCTTGATATTGACTGAATCATAACAATAGATATATAATGTAAAAACTAGGATGTAAACATCATAGAAAGTAAGTACTGTGTGGCAAGATCACACGTCACTGTGCAATAATAAATAAACCATCATACCCTCCAGTAACATTCAGATTACACATGTTGTGTCTATTTGGAAATGTTTTTTAAGTTAACTGCTGTAATTCATCCTTTTTGGTTTTCAGGTCATAACATAGGTTTTTCCATCTTGGAGCACAATGGCCTTCAGCAAGGGATATCGCATTTACCACAAGCTGGACCCACCCCCCTATAGTGTCATAGTGGAAACCAGGACCAGAGAAGAATGCCTAATGTTTGAATCAGGGGCTGTCGCCGTTCTGTGTAAGGCATCTTGTTTGATTACACTTTGTAAATACTCTTCATGGGGCAGAAGCTACAAGGGAAATGCCTCTATAAGGGACATATTCACCATCATGATATGCATTATCCTTTGCCTTCAACATTTTCCTAACAATGCTCTGCTATGGTTTATCTCTAGCGGCGGCAGAGAAAGAGGCCATTAAAAACACGTACACCAGGATTGTTGATGCCTATGGAATTCTAGGTGTCCTCCGCTTAAATCTGGGTAAGCTACAGAAACAACTTATCTGTTAATTGCTCTTTATTCTAGAAATCACCTAGGTCCAATACAGATTCTGAACCTGAAGTTACTGTGTCACTGTGAAGGCCCTCTGGTTTGTAGTCTTGTTGCTGCTTACTCATAAGCTGCTTTCTCTTGTCCTCTACGTGACCTTGAGGGTCGTGTTATCACAACAAGGAAAAAGCCACGTAAAAGATTAAAGCTCCATCTTATAGATGGCTGAGATTTGACTGGCTGGTGATCTCTTAAACTAGAGTGCCACCAAATTTAATTAACCGCTTCTTGTCCAGTCTCTTTATGTGTGATGATTTTTAATAAAATGTTACATATGGAGCAACATACAGTACTGCCTACCTTTTGTCTTTACAACTCACAATATATAAAAATTTTAAAACTCATGTCCTTTTCTTTTATGGCATATTCCCTCTTACTTCTACAGGCGACTCCATGCTCCACAGTCTGGTAGTTGTGACAGGATGCAGCTCTGTGGGGAAAGTGCAGGATTCTGAGGTTTTCAGGGTCACACAGACGGACTTCATATCGCTAATAAATGATCCAGGAGATGAGGATCGCATCGCTGAGGTGCGAAAGGTTCTGAATTCAGGACACTTCTACTTTGCTTGGTCTTCCACTGGAGTCAGCATGGACTTGAGTCTCAATGCACATCGCAGGATCCTCGAGGACACCACAGATAACCGTTTCTTTTGGTAAGAGCATGAAATAGTCACTTATCCAAGGTTACAAGGCAGTTATTTGGCTTCTCTAAAGTAGTAGATATGAACTAAGTACATGTTCTGCAATCTGTGCAGTCTTTGAGTGCAATAGTTTCTGCTGAATGGGTGATATGGGGGCTGTGTGATTTGCAACTAAGGTGTGAAAATTCACTGCTCACACTGGAGTTGCTTGTGTGTGTGTGTTTTTGACATCAATAGGAACCAATCCTTGCACCTGCACCTGAAACACTACGGAGTAAACTGTGATGACTGGCTATTAAGGCTGATGTGTGGTGGTGTGGAGATCAGGACCATCTATGCAGGGCACAAACAGGCCAAGGCCTGCATCTTCTCCCGCCTCAGCTCAGAGCGAGCCGGTACACGATTCAACGTCCGAGGAACAAATGACGATGGGCAGGTGGCCAACTTTGTGGAGACTGAACAGGTCGGTCACATCTTTGTCAGCTTAATTGAACATTTGTTCTTGTTTAATATAAAAGGTTTTATCACGAAGCAGAAGCTTGCTTTAGCTTCTGTATGCTCTTTGCATGGCAGTACACAAACCAAAGCAAGATAAACAAGACACAGACAGCAGGCAATGGCAAAGTTATTACATCACACTAAAAAGCTGTAGGAATATTTTGGTTTTTTATACTTTAGTGTTGCAAAATAACAAACAAAAAACATAACACAAAGATTAACAATGGTGATTAGGTCTAAGTGTTCTGGCATAAGGAGGACAACATTTTGACATTGAACAAACAAAACAATGCCCAGAAAGGTGCACTCTGTGGATTACCTTGCATCACCTTTCCTTGTATAAGCTCTGTGTCAGTGTTGTTGGCACTGGCACTGATAGAAAGATCTTTTTGCCAGTTTACTGATATATTTGCATCACATCTGAATATCGTTTTGTACATTTTAGAATGGGATTTTTTTGGCAGGGGTGATATTCACAAAATCTGAAAATAATTAAAGGTGATTGCTTTTGTGTGTAGATCTTTGTCTGAATGGAAGATATGACTGAAGGTCATTTAAATGGAACCAGTTTTTTATTCCAGAAGTATTGTCCCTTTTTCATCCCAAAAAAGAAAAAGTTTAGTTTTGTTTTTGGGTTGTTGTTTTTTCTTTTGTTCAAAAAGAAATCATGGGTTATTCCACATGGGGTTGAAAAGTGATAAAGGTGGTTAAAGTGTGCAGTTTGATATCTTGTGGCATTGCTAAGGTTCGTTCTATGTTTTTCAGGATTTGTTTTATGTTTTTGGTTTGATGTACCAGTGCACAGTGGGAGACGCAGTGTTTGCAGCCAGTTTTGCAGAAAGGGAGGATAGTTTATTCCGTCCAATTGATGAAGTAACTGGAAATTTCTTCTTCAGTTGGGTTCTTAATGTAATGATGTATGCAAGTGGGTTCAATGAGAATGGTGAATAGAGACGGAGAGTGTGTGTCATTGCCTGTCACTCACGTGCAATGTCAGTGCAAACTAATAAATAGTAGATGCTGGTGCCCATTAAGTCACATGACCTTCCTTAGTTAATGTCTATTTAAACACTGGTTATCTATTGACCATTCAGGAGAGAACGTGACCTTGCAGTGAAACAGTATTGCTCAACATTTTCTGCTGTCACTGTAGAATGAAAATGTTAAAATTGATTATTACGGATGCATGGCTGACATTGAAAGATATGCAGGACAGTAACAGCACAATGATTCATTGGTCCCAGCCTCAAGCCTCACACTTTGTATCAAGTTCCTTATTGATTCGACTTCAGTTCAGTCAGTATTTCAAATTTTTTTTTTTTTTTTTTTTTGCTGACTCAGCACATTCTCAAAAGACACATGTATTCGAATATGAAAAGTTACTTTTCAGCTTTCTGTTGAAGAAAATGACTCAGTTAGTTGTTTCCCTTTTTCCAGTTCCCGTTGCTGATTTCTCCTCCTATGTTTCCTTTGTTTCCTAATAAAGAGGCCTCAGACACATGCTTTAGTGTTGTGAAGTCATTTCTCTCTCATAAGGGAATTAACATTGTGTTGGTTCCTTTGTTGTTAATTGTAATGTTTTTAATGTTTTGGTACTCAACTGTGTCTGTTTTGAGGCCTAGAAGATCTCTTTTTTTTAAAAAAATTTGAATTTCATCTCTATAATTGCCTCTTTTTTTCAGCTACATATGGATTTTATGGCATTGCAACTGAACTTAACCAGACTTTTCTCTTGTTTTCAACAGGTTATTTTTCTAGATGACAAAGTATCATCCTTCATACAGATCCGTGGATCCATTCCTCTTTTCTGGGAACAGCCAGGAATCCAGGTAACAGATTTTTCCTATGAGGCCAGCCTAGAATCACAATTATTCTGGTCTTCATATATTAAGTCTCATTATTTGTAAACCATAAAACATCCCTCTTGTGTATGTAGAATTCCTTACAGTGCAAACACTGAACTCTGACGAAGCCAACATAAAGCCCACCAAGGCAAATATGTACTTGGCATTTGTATGTTGAAAAGGGGATGAAATTGACATTTTTATCCCAGTTTTAACACATTTTGTCCATGCTGTGTTCAGAAAAATTCCATTAAGGGTGTTTTGTTGCAACTGAATGAGAATCGGCATCCTAAACAGCTGGATGAGAACCCCCACCTGGTATAACTTTTTTTTTCATTCTTGCTGGTGCTGGCGCTTTCATACTGCAGACAGGGGTTTCTCTGTGCAATGCCAAAGGGTAGACGTGACCAAAGCAAATCCCATAATGGATTTTTACCCTGGTCCCATTCACATTACTTGTCCAGAGAATGCAGTTCTTGAAATAAAAAGCAGGAACTAAGGTCACCTGTTAAGTGCACACCATAAACAGCAGCAGTGGGATTCTCCTGCCCTTGTCCTGACATTGCACAGACTGGTGGATTAAATCAGACGTGGGGGAGGTTTATGATAGCTATAGTGGTTGGTAAAGGGCATTTTTCTGTTTTCCTCAGCTCCCAGACTTCTTTGGTCAGGTGAGAGCCTGGTCTGAAAGCATCCCCCAGCCACTTCCCTCTCACTTCACCTCCTGATATTCCCCAGGCAGCTGGATAGGTGTTAATGTATAATATGGAAAATTAGTTGTTACAAATAAATCATGAGAGGCCAAGACCATATTAGTCACCTATTCAGTCCACAGGGTCTTTGGTTTTAGCAAAACATAAGGGGAGTGGGCTCGGAGTTGTTTTCAGACAGACCTGTAGTCCTCCTGCTTTTAAAGCACTGTTTTAGGTGTTAGTCCCCTTTACCAATTGTGGCTTTGTAGGCTTACTCTTTCCTGCCCATACTCTTTAATTCATTCCCTGAGCAGGATGGATAGTTTTGGTTTCATCCGGAAGAAGAGTTATTGATCTTTTTACAGTTAGTTTACTTGAGAAATAGTTGTCTGAATCATAGTGCAGTGCCAGAAAAACCCTGATGGGGAAGATGTAAAGCAGATTAGTGGCTGAGCCCCCTCTTAGACGATAATTTTTGTGAGACTTAGTTACAAAATCTTTGTTTATCATTTGTTATGGTTGTTTTGGGCAAAGAGCCATTAGTGGAATTAGTGACTAGTGGACGATGATCACATGTGGTGGCATCACAATATTCACAACTTTGCTCTATACTTTAACAAGCACTAGTTTTCAAGAAATCCCTATGAATGGCTGCATTCAAACATGCAATAAATTAGTTTTGGGCTTTTGATTAAAACGACATATTCTTTAGTCAAGGAAAAACCTCTACAGTAGTATTAAATATGTAACCTTGAAATATAATGTAGACACTAAATGCTTGTAGTGAGTCCGACAGTCAGAGGTAAGATAAAGGATGAGTTTACCAGAGACACTCCAGGCGCTAACTGTTAGGGAGGTGTAAAAAGTGGTTTTGGTCTGAGGTGTACAGCTGTAACCTGAGTCCTTTTTAGATGCCATCTCAGGAAGTTATTAAATATGCATAGTGTAGACCTGCACAACAGTCGAGAGAGGAAGGAGTGACAAAATGGCAGCAGTGTGGAACAAATGTGTAGCTCTGCCAGCTTAGCCTAAACAGGCATCTACGCGCTTCAAGAAGACAAATACAAAGCAAAGATTAGCACATGGTGCTGGATGACTGTAAGAACACAGTCAGTGCCAAAGTGCACTCAGGAGATCCCAATAATGTTCCCAGAAAAAATGCAGTGTTAATAATGATTGAGTGGTTTCGACCCAGAATGCATTGACGTTATTTGCGACCTGAATTGAGTGACCACTCAAAGAAAGATGAGGCCGATTCGGAGTGGCGTAGGAGGCGTGATGACATTTTATTTTCTACTTTTTAGTCGATGAGAAGCTTTTAGACACAGCGAGAGAGGAGACTTGAAAAGCAAATAGTGATTGCTAAAAGTTTGTGCGCAGACACAAATGTGTAGGGAGCAACAGGGGAACAAGTGAGGACACGCGGTGCAGAGTGAGTGGATTTCTGACTAACAGCCACTGTGCAAGGGTCCTGCTAAGCCTGTCAAGGTGTGGTCATGTGTGGTCATGTTACTGCTCTGTAAGACTCTTGGGTGCTTGTCATGATTCAGTCAGCACCAGTACACCCTCAAAATGAGAATAAGAACTAGTGAGACAAAAGGCAATCGGAGGGGAGAAGGAACATTTGATTAAAGTCTGATGAGAGGAAAGATTTCTCTGCTGCTCAGTGTCTTTGTTTCTTAATGAACAAACCCCCCTGTACTGCCCCTGTGTTGCTGCCCTTTGCCATTTTTTTGTTGCCAATATAAAGGTCTTGTTTCCACCATTCAAATGTTATCCAAAATTTCCATCCCAGCGTCTTTCTTTGCCACCGACTTTCCTCAAAAGGAATCAAATTAAAGGAGGACACCGTGACTTGAGTCTCTTTCTTTTTTTCTTTTTTCACTGTCTCTGTCCTGCAGGTTGGCTCTCATCGTGTCAAACTTTCAAGAGGATTTGAGGCAAACGCGCCAGCATTTGAAAGGTAATTAAAATGTTCTGTGTGTGTGTGTGTGTGTGTGTGTGTGTGGCAGTTTTCAGCTGCTTTATCTGTCAACAGATTACCCCTCCTCTGAGGAGCAGAGGACACACTGTAATGCTACGTATGTCTCCTGTAGTTACAACCCACAGAAGAGGAACGCACTGCAGAGTCTTGAAGGAGAAAATGTTAATTGAAGTGTGTCCACAGAGCCCAGCACATTGCAGGGAACTTAAAAGATAAATTAGCCCTTGATTAGCTGTTGACCTTGATAACCTTTATATTATAATTACTGCAGACAGGTTCTTTCCCAAAAACTACTTTTTATACATTTCTTTTGGAAATGAAATTGATAGTCATTTAATTAAATTTGTCCATTTACGCATTAAAGCTTTTTATAAATCACGTTAAACAAAAAAAAGTATATATAGGGAAATTCTTCACTTATGCATGGTATTCTTATCAAGAGACTGTTTTGTCATTTTAGGCCAATTGTGTCTTTTTCAATAGCTGTGTCTAAGAAATTATTTCCAGAAAGTTGCAAAAATAGCTATGCTGCAGCTTTGGACTGGGTCTGTGATTACTCATGTTGTCTTAACTGGCACTAAATTGTGGAGACCACATGGGCAGCGACAAAAATATGAGCCTTGTGGGAATCAACCACAATTTTATCCCAAACAGATCACGACGTTTGTCTTGCTTCTTCGGAGAGTAGTTTAATGTTTGCAAGTATCACAAGAGTATCACAACAAGTATTGAACACCAGTTCATGAGTTCACCAATTTACAGTTGTTTGTCTGAAAATTCTTTTTATATATATCCACAACTTCTTTAGTCTGATTATTATCTCCAAATCATTTTACCTTAAACATTAAATCTGAGGGCAAATTAAGTGAAATCATAATTTTGCTGCTTTGCTTTCCTTACGGACACAACAGATTTAGGGTCAGCAAGGGAGCAGCACCTTTTAGAGTTGCTTGTTTACTTAAGGAAACTTAATCACATAGATCTTCACTGGGACTAAACCCAGGGCCTATAAACGAGAGATCGGTCTCAGAGCAGCCACGCTGTTCGCTCAGTTTGAGGCAACATGTTGCTGTAAATGTATGAAGACAGCTTGTGTTTTTTCATTTCTAGACATGGCGGATTCTGCAGTGCTGAGCTCAGTATTACAGTCCGGCCCCCTCTGGTTATTGGTATCTTGAACACATAAAGACAAGCATGTCAGATGGCACACCATTTGTGTTTTGTAACAAATTATTTTTCCAAAATCTTTCACACCAAATTGTTGGCAGTGCAAGTGGTCTGACTCGGTCTGTACTGTATCAGGCCTTACCACTCATCCTTTGTAATATCTAGTCAGTTATCTGCAGCAACAACCTAATATGTCTCTGTTGTAATTCCTTAGACAGTGCAAGGCCAACGATAACATCTTTTTATAAACACAGTGACAGTAGCAGAGCGTAGCCTAGGTCTGCTTTTCTCTACTGGATAGTTCATCCATATCAGCAATATATTTAAATCATTTGACACATTTAAAATAATTTGCATTCCTTTATAGCATATGCAGAAATGACTGTTGAGAAAAAAATATGATGCAGGCTACTTGGTGGGTTTACTGTCCTCGTTTTTATGTGCAGTCTAATGTTACTGTGCTGCTTCTTTATTAATGCTTTAATATGATGTGATGCTGATATCAGTGCACCAGCAGTCTGTGATTTAATTTTAGATTTAACCCTAGACTTTGCTGACTATGTTGAGTGTCTGTGTGTTGTCCAGACACTTCACTGCACTGCGGAGGTTGTATGGGAAACAGGTGATCATCAATCTGCTAGGGAGTAAGGAAGGGGAACACATGCTCAGCAAAGCGTTTCAGGTGAGTGAAACTTGCGCTAAATGTTATTAATTCTAAGTTGCAGGGGCTTGTCAACATCTGGTGTCGACTATGGATGTTCTATAAGCAAAGTGAAATGTACAAAACAATAAGATAATAATTCTATGAAAGAGGAAGCTGATGGTATTGGCAACCATCAGCATTCGGTTTGAATTTCTACATTTATGTCCACTTCTTGTCTATCTGTCACTCTCAGAGTCACCTGAAGGCATCAGAGCATGCAGCAGCGGTGAAAATGGTGAACTTTGACTACCATCAAAATGTGAAAGGAGGGAAAACCGACAAACTCCACAGTGTGCTGAAACCCTACCTCAGCAAGTTCATGGAAGAGTGTGGGTTCTTCTACTACTCTGGAGAGATGGGCATCGCAAGGTGACAAATTACACATTTAATTAAACATTTCATTATGGAATTAATTTCATTTTTGTTATTGCCTCTTAATATTATAACATTTCCTTTTTTAGGACTCAGGGTGGGACCATTAGGACCAACTGCTTGGACTGTCTGGATAGAACCAACAGTGTCCAGGCCTTTTTTGCCCTTGAGGTAGGAGACTGACGAAGTGTGCTGTATCATCCTGTTTTGTTGTAAAGCAGCAGTCATTTAGTTCATTTAGTCTAAGCCTCTATTCGTAACCACATCAGATGCTGCCAAAGCAGCTGGAGGAAATGGGCTTGACGGAGAAACCCCAGCTGGTAGCCAGATTCCAAGAGGTTTTTAGGACCATGTGGTCTGCCAACGGAGACTCCATCAGTAAGATCTACGCAGGAACCGGTGCCCTGGATGGCAAGGCCAAGGTACACTATATCCACACAACAAATCCACACAAATATACAAAGTTAACAGCAAATTACAATTTAATCATTGAGGCAAGAATGTAATTCTCAGCAGGTTATTACATATGCATTTGATTTCTTTGATATTATTAACTTTAGGACATGATGGTGGTCTTTAGGTTACGTATCTTATGGCTCAGCCTGTTGTATCAACATCCACCTAGTTGTTGATACTGGCTGGGGTCATAAAACAATGCATGTTTATACTTTCAGGGACATCAAATATTGAATTATTTGATTTAACACGTTTTAACATGTTGCCACTGACAAGACTATTTCATCTGAAAAGGCCTTAGCTTATTGCTTGAACTTAACCATAGCTTGTTACTTTCTTCCACTTAAAACATTTTTGCAGTTCAGCTGGATTCACAGCGGCTCCCAGAAGCCTAATATGAAGCCATGGAAAGAGAAACATAAATAGCCACGAACGTGGTGCTGTATGTTGACTGAACAGAGGTTTAGTTGTTATTTTGGACTTTGATATTTTACCTGAAGAAATAATAACGACCGGTTATGCATTCTGCATGCAGTGCCAGAGATCTGCATGAACAGTTGATCCTCTCCGTGTGTAGAACTGCGTGTTTCTGTTTCTTAACTCTTGTGTGCTATCTCTTTCTGCTGTCCTCTGGACCTCTCTACCTGTGTGGTAAGTTAACAAGGCAGTTGATGTTGTTTTTGAGCTCTGGGTCCTTTTCTGGTGCATTATTGATTTCAGCTCCTGTGGGTTAAATGATGATGATGGAGGTTGGTAATGGTGGGGCGTCGTTACGTCTTTTTTGTTTTTAAATGAAGCAACGTTTTATTCCTTTTGCAGTACTTGGTGATCCGATCTGTCCTGACCCAGAAGCTCTCAAAGCTCTGAATATCTCTCATCTACACAAATCATGTTCATAAGAAAACAGTAAAAATACATACATTTCCATCACTTGTTGAATGGCTTGAAATGGTATCATTTCCTGTTGTTGCCTAAATTATCTGGCTACGTCTGCCATCTTGATTGGATGAACCTGGAGGAATCAATCAGATTTTTTTGCCATGTGCCAATAAATCAAACCAGGTTGCACATGAATCAGTGAAATTTTCAAGCTGCACCTTATTGAGCAGGTTTGATTCTTCCTGGTTAGTTCAAAACTCTATATTACTTGGATCTCTCTGATGCATTTCTCCTTTTCTTCTCTTTCACCGTTGGAGTTTGAAATTCAGTCCAGTGTAGCTATTATTTAGATATTTGTTTGTTTGTATGTATCTGTTTGTAGGCTGGGAAGCTTAAAGATGGAGCTCGTTCTGTGACAAGGACCATCCAGAACAACTTCTTTGACAGTTCCAAGCAGGAGGCTATAGACATCCTTAGGCTCGGCTCCACACTCAACAGTGATTTGGCTGACAAAGCTCGGGCCTTGCTCACCACTTCCAGTCTTTACGGTAATTCTTTGCGACACGAGCAATATAAAGTGTTATTATATTAAGTCGACAGATCACATCTTGCCTAAAATGAACTCCTTAATAAGTTTAACAAATGCTCCACATTACATGTTGCAGCTTCAATGTTTTGCAATTGTTTTCTGCTCCAAGCAGATCAGTTTGAATATTTTGACAAGTTTTGACCCGTGTTTCTTGCAGCCCTGTTAGCCAAAAGATACTCGGCTCAATAGGAGGGTTTGTCTGCTCTGTGTCAAGTGGGAAGTGTAATCTCCATGTGTCAGATCTCTGTCCCAGTTAGATTAATGCTGACCAACTGCTCTGCTAGCATTATCTGTTCAAGCACTGGTTAACCCGCCCTTCTCTCCCTTCTCTCCCCCCTTTGCACTCGCACACAATCTTAGTCACTGAGCCCGTCTTACAATCAGGTATAGTAACTGACAGACTGCCCCAATGGATGGATCTTCTCATCCCATCCCGTCTCGTAGTTGTCATTTGTGTTTGCTCGTTCATTCATAATCCAATGTTGGTAGTGGTTTAACTATCTGTCTGTTGCATATCACCAGGCTTTTGGAGTTTTGATGAAAAGAAAGAGGATGCTGAATTATGCTGTAATATTTAAGATCTCTGTGTATAAAGTTACAGACAGAATTAACCACGACCAAGGTTGATCATTTGAATCTGTTTGTATCCTTCCAACGCCCCATTTTTTAGGACATTGTTCCAGTTTTACTCTGTTGTATTTGCTCCCCTTTTATTTTTTGTTGGTTTGGATTAGCGTCCTCCCACTTTTGTTTTGTTGCCCTGTATGCCACCATTCCCATTCCTGCAGACTCACACACATACCATTTTACATGCTAATCCCATTCTGCTCCCTTTTACAGCCTCCCCAAGAGTATTGCTGGGAATGTGTCAGAACTACCACAAATACACAAGGCCCAAGAAGATCCGGGTGTGTGTGGGCACCTGGAATGTCAACGGGGGTAAACAGTTTCGGAGCATTGCCTTTCGCAACCAGACACTGAACGACTGGCTCTTGGATGCTCCAAAGAAGGCAGGGCATACCGAGTTCCAGGGTATGTTGGTGTTTATTTATCTGCACTTGCTGGTGGTAAATGTCTTCTCTGGAGATTCTGATTTGTAGGGCTGCAGCTATTTTTGAGATTAAAGTAATACTTTGATGATTTAGTAAATATGCTTATTAATTTCAGTGAAGCAGATGAGAAGGTCAATGCCATGCTCATGTCTGTATGCTAAATATGAAGCTACAGCCAGCAGCCGGTAAACGTAGCTTTACATAAAAGTGAAATAGGTAGCAGCTGAGGTCTAGGAGGAGAATCATAAGAAAAGATTAATAAAACATAATGATTAATATGAATAAAACTTGATATTTTATAACCTAGGTATAAATTTGCAGAATATGTCATTGCTGTCATTAAGGACTAGACAGTATTCACTCTACTGCTTTCGCCACAGTAATGCTGGGTAGTATGTTATGATATTATATATTTTATTGGTGAAAATCCCAGGTATTTAAATAAAACATACTGCAGAAAAATGACTGTACTATTCACATTTTGATTATTGTTTTGTATTTTTCAGACAGCAAAGCCAACCCCATTGATATCTTTGCTATTGGTTTTGAAGAAATGGTTGAACTGAATGCTGGCAACATCGTCAGTGCCAGGTATGTGTGCAGGATTCCCTCCTGAGATAACAGACGGGTCTGTTCGGCCTCATGAACTCCTGTCGTAAGGCAGAACAAAGAGGATTTTGTAATGTCTTAAACATTTCTAATATTCCCCTGATTCACTTAATGTTTCTGGCATCTTGTGGGGTTTTTTTTCTTTTCTTTTTTTTTCTGACTATGACTCACCTTTCTTTTCTTGTCTCAGCACTACCAACCAGAAACTTTGGGCAGCTGAGCTACAAAAAAACATATCTCGGGACCACAAGTATGTGCTGCTGGCTTCAGAGCAGCTGGTGGGAGTCTGTCTGTTCGTTTTCATCCGCCCACAGCACGCACCCTTCATCAGGTACTAACTGAACTGTAGATGTTTCCATTTGACGCCGATCTAATTATATTGTACATCGTAAGAATGGGAACAGATTGTCATTCAATATTATTTCCAGGGATGTTGCTGTTGATACTGTAAAAACGGGAATGGGTGGCGCCACTGGCAATAAAGGAGGCGTGGCCATCCGCCTGCTGTTCCACACCACCAGCATCTGCTTCGTCTGCTCCCACTTTGCTGCTGGCCAGTCACAGGTCAAGGAGAGGAACGACGACTACAATGAGATCACACGCAGACTCAGTTTCCCCATGGTAACAACCATGACCTTAATGAGTGGATATTCTAACGCTTTATGACATGACATTAGCATAACCACATTAATTTTGTCCTTCTTAGGGTCGTCTACTATATTCTCATGATTACGTCTTCTGGTGTGGAGACTTTAACTATCGAATCAACCTGCCCAATGAGGAAGTGAAAGAGCTAATTAAACAGCAGAACTGGGATGCCTTGACAGCTGGGGATCAGTTGTTGGACCAGAAGAATGCTGGTTTGGTACGACCTACTGTCTGTGTTCAGCACCAGTGACTTTCACTTCTTTCCAACAGAAAACAGTGAGTCATTACACCGAGCCTGGGTTGTAAGCCTGACTAATGTGGAACTGTCTTTAACAGATTTTCCGAGGTTTTATCGAGGGGAACTTGGATTTTGCTCCCACCTATAAGTACGACCTCTTCTCAGAAGACTATGACACCAGTGAGAAGTGCCGTACACCAGCCTGGACTGACCGCATACTCTGGAAGAGGAGGAAGTGGAACTTTGACAAAACTGGTAAGATGTTGAGCCAAGACAGATGAGGCTTACCAACCAAAAAATGATCTGCTTCACCTTCCTAAGAGTAAGAACACTTTGTCCTGCTTGCTCTATTCTGTTCTTGCATATTACAAAATGAAAAACTCAAAAGCATAAGGACGCTTTTTGTATTTATGAGCCTCTTCACACAGACACATTTGTGCATGTTTTACAGCTGAGGAGATGAATGTAGTAGGAGCAGCTTCTACATCTGGAGAGAATGAGGATGATCCAGACCACCCCTGGAACCCTGGGATGCTGAAGTACTATGGCAGAGCTGAGCTCAAGACCTCAGACCACAGGTGAGTACCAAGATCTAGTTGTCACCACAGTGGTATCATTTGTTGCATTTCCTTCTTATGCCACATCTGTGTTGTGTTGTCAAATGAAATCAATTGATCACATAGACCCTGAAATATAACAATGGTGCAAAAAGTCAATGTCTTCTGCCTATCTCTAGGCCTGTGGTGTCAATAATAGACGTGGACATCTTGGAGGTCGACCCGGAGGCTCGCCACCAAGTCTATAAAGATGTCATTGCCCTGCAGGGGCCTCCAGATGGCACCATCCTGGTGTCCCTCTGCTCCTCTGGCCCCGATGACTACTTTGATGATGCGCTGATAGACGAGCTGCTGGACAAGTTTGTTCAGTTTGGAGAGGTTATCCTCATCAGGTAAGCCTGACACTCCCAACATAGACATGCGTGTATCACCTTCTCTAAAGCTGGACTGTTGGGCTGCATTAAAAATGTCCTTGTTTATGCAGGTTTGTTGAAGAGAAGATGTGGGTTACCTTCCTGGAAGGGTACTCTGCTCTTGCTGCTCTGTCTCTTAGTGCTTCCACTGTAAGTCGTCACTGATTATATAATTATATATATAATTATATAATTACTTTGGTCTGGAAATGCTCCCATACGTCATAACGTTAGTAAGCGCGTATTTTTGATTACCTCTGTGCAACATTTGAACATGTGTCTCAGACTCAGTTTTACTGTAACACCTTTCCATCAATTACATACTGGGTTACTACATTTTTTGGCTATGTCTCTTTATTATGTTGTAGGTCCTTGGCAAAGTGATTGATATCCGTCTGAAGAGTCCAGGCTGGATCAAAAGTTTGGAGGAAGAGATGAGTGTAGAGCGAATCTGTGGAAGCATCCCTACCTCTGCCAGCTCCACCCTGCTCGCCGAAGACACGGACATGGGCGACGATGATTACGACATGGAAGGTGTGGAGTGACGACCAAGCAGTTCTTATCCTTATCCACAAGAATGTTGATATCCGTGCCAGTTTATCATAATTTTTTTGCCACCACTTGTCTTCCATACCAGGTGATGTGGATGATGAGGTGGAGGAGATCCTTCCTCAGCACCTGCAGCCTGGAGCAGGCTCTGGACCCGGATCCTCTCCTCTCCCCTCCCCCCGCAGTAGTCCCTGTCCCTCCCCCACCCACGGAGAACCTTCGGCCCCTAGCAGGCCTAGTCGTGGACAACCCTCCCGACCTTCACAAGGTAAATGCAGCATGTCACACTGCAAACACATAAGTAGATGTACAGTCCACTCATCTGCTCAGGCTTCAGTCCGTGCCCAGTGGAATATAAACTTTAACTTTGTTTTGTTTGTGATGCATGAAAGCAGATTTAAGTCCATCATCGTTGAGGAGAGAAATTCCAGGTAAAATGATGTGATGAATGAATCTTCGTCTAGTGTTAGAAACCTTGTGACTAATAGCAAACTACTTGTTTCCTATTGAAACACGTTTTATGTTGGAGTATTAAAATGTGTGCCGTGTTTGCTTCTTCTCCTCTTTGGTCTGCACAAGGAACTAATTGTAGGATGGCGCAGTGTTTAGAGATGTTTGACTTTCAGTAACAGGTTACGTGACTTTATTGCTATTTGTTTGAGTGTTGTGATTTGTTTGTTGACATGACAGCATTAAACCATTTTCTATTGGGGAAGTACTACAAATACAGATCATGGAAAGATGTTACTTGGTTCCTCAGTTTAACTTTTTATCCTTCCAGGGCCTCCTGTTGACTTTCAGCCTGGTGCCCCCACATCTCAAGCCATGGAGCCCAAACGCCCACCTCCCCCTCGCCCCCAAGCCCCCCCAGCCAGACCAGCACCCCCCCAGCGTCCACCACCACCTTCAGGTAAAATATCATCCTCAACCCTCTTGTCTAAAGTTGAATAAAGCCTAGTTTTCTCATACACACATGCAGCCTACAACCTTAGTCAGAGGAACTACATGTTGGAGGTGTGCTAACATTCTCACCTTTATCCCACTGCTTCACATCATTCCTGAAGGAGGCATGAGCCCATTGCCAGTTAGAAAGGACTCTGGAGGTAAAGTGATTGCTGTGGAACTGTGTGTTAATGCACTTAAATTGCTGAAGCAATGGCTGCTGTTTTCCATCCAAAGCTTTACACAGGACCATATTGCATATAGTGCTGATTCATCAAGCTATCATTGATAATCTAGTGTAACACAGAACTCATCTATTAAACAGGTCCCCCTGAGTGCATAAAACCTGAATTTGGACCTCTCTTGACTCGTCTTTGTGACTTTGCAAAACCTATCCACAACTATGATTTCGCAGATGATCCTGCGATACTTCACCCACTAAAAAGGCTGAACAATTCCTAGATTAAATGCATACTCCACGTAAATTGGTATTTTTACAATAATATTTACCACCCCCCCTCTGTGGTATATCTGTGAGTGCTGTAAAATGTTTCTTATCGGTCTTAGACACTGTTCCCCTGTTTGAATTTAGTTAATGTGGGAGTAGCTTATAGGTCAGTGCCACCAACACCACAGCTGAAATCTTTTACTTTTTATTTTATGTTATATTTTCTTGCTGTACTTTATTTTGAAAATACTGTTTTCCTTCTTTGAATCTAAGACTGTGGCAAGTGTCCCAGCCCACTGCTTGGTAGGAGAGGCAGTGAAGGTAACTGGCGATGTGTCTTTGAGTGTTATCTGATCCCCGTAGTCTCACACCCACACCCAGACTTTTCAGACAATGATGGGTCACCGTTGACCAATTGTGCATCATTGTGGGCCACCTTAGTTGTGTGTGCATATGTGTTCAGTAGAGTGTTGTTAAAAGAACTGGTTAAAGAGGTATTACTAGTATTGTACCATTGAGGGCAAATTCAGACGTTCTGCCCAGGACCAAAATTGCTCTTTCCCCCTTTATTATTCAGCTGTGGTTTTAAGTATCAAGGATACTAAAAATAATAAAAATGAAGGGTGGGCATGTTCCTGAATTATAATTTTTCTAATGTAAGAATTTATACTGGGGGGTTAAATATTAATACTACTTTCGAGAGGGGCAATATGCAACAAAACAAGGCAACTTTAATTAGTCAGTCACATAATCAGGTTGAATGAGGTCACACACATTGCAGGAGAGCATCTGACTCATGAAGGTTCCTCGTAGTGAGTAACAGGATAGTGTGTTCACCCTCATTTTAAACTAAACATGTACTGATGTGGTGATTATAGTCTTTTCAGAACGGGGAGATTAAGTGAGTTAAAGGAAAATCCCTTTGGTCCAGACTCAAAATGGTCTTAAAGTCAGCTCAGCTATCCTAATCCATTATGATAAGTGGGAAAATCCTCCTCAGGCAGGTAGATATTCAGTCTCACAGCATCTCAGGCTTCACTGCTCTGCTGCATTATCCCACCACACGCTATTTCTAGTGCTTCTGGTAACGTGTTGTCATTGGGAACACCTGCTCCATGTGACCACATTGTGTATAACAGCTATGTGGTTTGGTTTCCTTTGTGCTGCAAAGGACCAAAAAGCCCAGCTCTTCCTCGGCCAGATGCTGCTGCAGGTGAGTGCCAAATAGCATGACTTAGCCTCAGTTCCTATTAAAATATCGCTGAATACTGAAGATTGTTATTCACTTATGTAGGTTTCTATTTTTCCCATGAAAGCCCATCTTTGTGTTGCATTTCCTTGTTCTAGCCAGGGGTGATATGGGGCCGAGATAATCCCTGTCTGTCTACCATAATCCTGTGATATGTGTTTATTCTCCGACACAAATTAAGCCTGTCCCAGGGTGGAGGAAAAGGGTTTGGTTGCCGAGCCTATTGGTGACTTGGCCTGTCTTCACCTGACCCATTTGTATAGTGTGTAAGGGTGTGTGTGGTTAACTGAATCCCGCTGTCACAGTACGGGTGTGTATGGTTAGCAGGGTTGACTTTCTTTTGGTGACTGTACAGTGAAGTGTTAGACAGAAGCAGACATCTAAGTCGCGTGGGAACATGTTTGCAGGCTCTGAGAGGGGGTTCGGCATGAGAATAGTGAAAAGAAAGGTGTGTGTGCTTTCAAGCTGTGTGGTGAGCAGTTGGCTCACAGAACAAGGTCCGCCTCTCCTCCAGACCTCCTGCAGCTCAGAGATGACTGAGTCACCCTTAATAATGAAGTCAGCTGTAGGGAATTTGGTCTGTCATAGTTAGGATGGGCTTGCAGTGTAGTGTTCCTCACATTTCTCAGTAGGGAAACACAAATGGAGAATGAAGAATAGTTAGGGATTGTTTTTGTTGATGGTAGCTGGTTTGTGTGTCAACTCTTTCAGGTCGTGGCCAGGCAGCAGTTGGAGCTCCTGGACCCGGAGGCGTTTCCAGACCAGTGAGTTAACATCAAAACATTAACATTATTTCTATTTCTTTTACTTATTTTTACACATTTTGTTTATTTCTACCTATTCGGTATTTTTCATCTTCCTCTTATTCTCTCATCCAGAATATCCCTCCACGAGCTGGGGTTATCAGTATGACACCGCAGTCTCGTCCACCACCCCCTTCTCACCCTGGAGCACCCAGACCCATCCCAGAGGTGCATCCCGGAGCCCCTCGACCCATTCCAGACACCCACCCTGGAGCCCCAAGACCTGTGCCCAGTGCACAGGCCAAACCAACTGACCTGCCTCTGGGTAAGGAAACGTGTTTTTAGAGGGCAAAATGCTAGATTATGAACACTACTGTGTAATTATTAGTGTTTATACTAACACCAAGACTCCTCGCTTAGGTCCTCCACCTTCAGGACCTCCTCCTGCAGAGCCCCCTGCACTGAGACCCCAAGTTCCATCACCCATGCAGCCACCCATGCAGCCTCAACCAGCTGCACCTCCAGCTCAGTCCCAGCTCCCACCACCAATGCAGCCCACACTTCCAGCTCCACTCCAGCCACAGCCAGCTGCAGCTCCTAAAGCAGGCCCTCCTCCTCCTGCTGCCGCTGCTGCCCCTGCTGGGCCTCCACAGGGTCTAGCTTCTCCTAAACCCCCACCACGTTCCCGCTCCTCTCATGCTCTGCCGCCTGATGCTGCCAAGTCTGAGACAGCCCCAGCTGCACAGGTTGGTGCCAATTCTTTTTTATTAAATATTGGAATTTCAGCAACTGATCAAAGGGCTACATTATAATTATCTACTGAGTGCACAGAGATGTTTGAATGTAGTTAAATCACATACTTCAGATTGTTGCTTAAATTCTGCTAAATTATGACGTGCAGGAGGTGGAGACTGCGACAATAAGAAGCCTCTTTCTGCTCCTTTGTTTCACATCAGATAAGCTTAGTTGTCTGTGTCATTCTTCCTGCTTTTGTCTCTCTGATACATTTGTCTCTCTCTCACAAGCTGGAGAAGCCCTCAGGGTGACAGGTACTTTATATTAAACCACCTTTTTGTCTCATCCTCCATAGCACAACAGTCCTCTGCTCTGATATCGTTACCTCTCATACATCACACCCAGTAACCGCCTCCTCTCTCATTTCGTAAATATATATTCCTTCCTTTGACATCTTCTCCTAAGTTATTTTAACCTTTAGTCCACTGCAAGGCCATGCATTATTTGTGCTAGGCTCACAAAATGGAGCATTATCTGTTTTCTTCCCATCAGTCAACATATCAAACCATGGATGATATGAAAAGGGATAAAAATGTGGTGTTTGTTGTTGCCCCCCCCCCCACCAGTCCTTTCATATCTGCTCACCATGATTCAGGTCCTGAGAATGAGCACATATGCAATGACTTCATTATTTGATTTGACATTTTATTTAGTTTTATTTTTTTCATTTGTATTAGAGTTGGTGAATGTATGTGGACTGTGATACATACGTCAGTTAACAGCAATAGTCAGTGTAATCAGTTAAACCCAGTGTATGTTTGTCAGTGGCCTGATTAAAGATACCCGCTGGAGTTTTTCACCACTGGTAGGGCTGTGTCTCAGTGTTTTGTTAAACTGGCTCCCTGTGTGTGTGTTTGTTCACATTCCTGCCACCTGTGAAGAATCATAATGCAAATATAAAGTGCATGGTAGCCATAAAACATAAACAGTCAGTTGCATGTCATATTTGCAGTGCGATAGTGAATGAAAGATTAGGTTCAAGACAGTTAGTGGTAGTTATTCACCAAGAAATATACCAAAGCTAAGAAGACAACTCATCACTTTTAACAATAAACAATGTGGCTTTCAAATGGCTCTTCATGCGAAACACTTTATGAGGAAGAGTATGGTTTCATTTATTCAAGAACACACACTGGGATCAAGTATGAGACGCTGAATATGCTTAAACTCACTCAAACGGGTATCTTTAAACTTTGTTCTGAGCTAAACAACAATCAAGACATAAAAAATGGATGATCCATTAGTTAGTATTATTATTAGCTCATGGGTCATATTTTGACACTGTTGGAACGGCTTTTTCTTTGTTTTGTTCCACCTTAGACTAATGGACTGAATGGAATCCAAAGAGAAGCACAATGGAAGACCGACCCCTTCGACACACTTGCATCTGACCTCCTGTCTTCTTCCTCCACTCCATGGCACACCACACAATCCCTGACCAGAGGTCTCTCTCTGCGAACACCTCCCTCGATTCCTGTGTCAGCAAAGTCCTCCAACACTCTCCCTTCATCCCTCTCCCTTCAGTCCCCCGCTTTGTCAGACCTGCAGGCATTTGATTCGTCCTCCTCTTCCTCACTCTCTACTCCATCGCCGTTCGCCTCATCCCTGCTCCCGCCTCCTCCAGTCCCATCTCGTAGTCGCTCACAGGAGACTCTGCGCGCCTCCCCTGGGCCTTTACTGCCTGACCCACTTCCTGCCCGACCCAGCAGTACCAATCCCTTCACAGGCCCACTGGCACAGCAGCACCGCTCGCTCACCCCGGACTTCAGCATCCAGTGTACTGCCCCGACGCTGAATCTTCAGAGGACCATGTCTGCTCTGCCACAGCCGCTCATCCCCACCTCAGCACCAACTGCAGCTCCTGCTGCTGCACCCACCTCCCAGCTCCAAAGGACCATGTCCCTGTTTGCACCATCACCCACTCTCAACCCTACACCTGCTCCTCTGCTCCCCATCACCTCGGACCCATCTCCTGCCCCCGCCTTGCCCCTGGCACCGCCCTCCTCCATTCCACCTACCCTTGCGCCTCGTCGCCAGCCACCTCCCCCAGGAGGGATGCCCACCCGGCAGTGGGTCACTTTCGATGATGATTTTCCACCTTCAACCAAAACACCACAGGCCCCCATCTTCCCCTCTAGTTCCCAAGTGTCCCAAACTCAGACTCTGCCTTCCCGCTCTGTGTTTGACTCAGAGCCTGACTGGTTATCCTCGACCCCTTCAGTATTCCCCCCCCTCCCCCCTCCCTCCCATTCCAAGTAGAACAGTACCCAGTAACCCAAAGCTCCAAGAGGGACCCAGTGCCGACTGCTTCTTCCCCAGGGACTCGACAGAGAGATAGGATCACTCATAATATGTAAAGGGCATATCCAGATATGTATAGATCTATGATAAATGTGTATATGTCTGTGTGTATTGTACAAAAGAGACAGTATTTAAGAAGTATAGACCAATCCCCTTCTGAATCACAGGGAAGGATTCATGTCTCGGGCAGAAACGTGAGAAGTGTACGAGCCTAAATGTGTGTTCCAACTTTACACAGAGATGTTTGCTTGTTCCCTGATATTAACATTTATTTTAATACGAATCATTCTGATGTCTATTTTTATTTATAGCAGCAAACGTGCCTGTGTCTATAGTATAGAGTTATATAAACTACATCTATACGCACAAGTCTTGTGTGTAACCACCTGTGCAATATCAAAACACATCTGCGTGGCCGTGCAGCGCACTTCATTCGCCTGCAAGCTTTCACCAGAATCAGTGTTACCTTTGTATTTGCTACATTGGCTGGCACACTGCGGCTTATATCCATCATATTGACTGATATGTTCGTTAGAGTGGGGTTATCTTCTGTTTTCTCTGTTACGTCTGTCGACATGTTGTAGAAGGCTATGCACTGCAGGTTGTACATTTGCCCTCGCATTAGTTGCAGCCTGCAGCAATCAGAGAATTGTTTTGACTTGAAAAGAGTCTGTGGAAAGTTGTTCCCTTTCGTGTCTGAGAGGTGCAAATTAAAACAAGTCATATTGTGCACTTGCTTTTATCATGAATGTATTTTATGTTGCACTGGGTTTAGTCATTGCCTCGTTAATACCACAGTGTGAACAAGAACAGCATGAGTCTGTGTCATAGTCAGTCAAATTGTCCGCAGCCGCAGGACTGATGCTCTGTAAAATCATCTCAATCTCTAGACAGTTTTGACGTTTTGTTCGCTCTCTGCTCAGTCATCATTCTTTGTCTATGGGCTGGTACGCTTAGCTAAATATTTTTGTCTATATCCAAACCTATACATAGTGATTATGTATAAATGTATGTTTTCAATATGGAAACTACTTGCTTAATGTGCGTATGTGTGTTTGTGATGACCGTATCAGTGGTTTGCACAATGTAACTGATATGCACTGAAATGCTGCGTGCGCTCTCTTGGTTGGTTGTATTCTTGTTGGTGGCAGAGTGACAGAGACGAGAACCTGCGGACTAACCAGATGAGAGGGCTTTCCAACCCTGTTGTGTTTCGATCCCTCTTGATTTTTATCCAAAGCATTCAACCATCCTATTGTAAATTTAGAGAATGTGGCATATGTGTGCATATACTTCTGTTACTAGTAGGTACGAAGGTGATGCGATTTGGGTCTGTGGATTTGGCAGCAAGGACACGCCATGCATAATAAGAGGGCACATTTTTTTACTTAAACGTTTCTTTATTGCAAAGTTAATTTCTAAGAACATTTACTCTAAATAATCTATTGTCGATACTGTGGTGAGAAGTAATGTGTTGTATTTGAGGTGCATATCGTCTGTTGTGGCATTTGTTTTTGGGTGTGTGTGTGTGTGTGTGTACAGAGTTAAGAGTGAAATAACAGAGCTTTTCCCCTAGGAAGTCTTCACACAGTTTATTCGCTTACAATATCTGAACCAACAGCAACTGTATTCACTCTCTCGTGGCTGTAACGGTGTATTTCCTCTCTCCAGCCTGCAAAGGGCTGTGAAGTAGCAGTACTGTATGCAAAAATCTTAACAATACAAGACAAAGTACTACTTTTTCCTCACCCAGCACCCACATGAGTGAGAATTTTCTGTTAGCAATGCTGCTCAGATCCAGATAAATCACTAAGAAATCATTTCCAGTTGTTTGTTGAGTCGTTCCCAGGCAAAATGTGGCTCACATTTCAGACGGTGGTGTGATTTGAGTGTTAGGTGTCGAACTCTTTTCTGTTTGCAGGTCCATCTGTGATATCGAACTCATATCTGTTTGCTCCACTTCAGAGTAATTGTTACTGAGCCTCACTGATTTCATTCATGAAGTGTGTATGTGTGTGTGTGTGTGTGTGTGTGTGGTGTTGTCAGAAGTGATGTGTCAGTATTTTTTCCCTGTACTACCTACTTCACTCTTTCACTTCTGTTGAGGTGTGTTGGTCAGCGTCAAAGTTGACAACAATGACAAGCAATAGTTTTGCAAAAGGATCAGTGAGAGTACAATCCTCCCTAACACAACCCTTGCCACCTGCGTCAGTCTACTCAGATGTTGTTTCCCTCCCAACCTTCAGAAATTATGTAAGCGGCTGAAATGTCTTAAAAGCGGTTGGACTGTTCATGGAGGATAAAATATCTGACCCAAGGAAGTATCAGCTAACTAACGCTTCTGTGCTTTGTTGAAACACAATGTAAAATACATAAAAAATAATCTTCATTCACTACACTTAAAGCCGTAGCTATCTATGTAAGCAAGTGTATCAGGTTGCCTTTGCTTACATGTTGATGTCATCTCTAAAATGCATTTATTGTGTTATCCAAATGTGTGCAGTAGATACTGTATCTGCATTAAAAGTAGGTGACTAGCCAGCGCTTTGTGTCATGTCATGTTCAAGATGAGATTTTATAGGAAACAAATTGCTCCTTTTGTGAGGTTGGTGTCCCTTTTTATGGCTATAATCCATAGTAAATAAGAGTCTGTGTTGTTGAACATATTCTGTATGTATTAAAGAGAAGACATGAAGCTGCGATTCATGTTAATATCCAATGTTCCATATTTTAAGTGCACAACTGATTGCACATTTATGTATGAAGCAGTTTATGTTGTATGTATGCAAAAATAAATGTAAGTTTACCTGAATGTTGATGTTTGTCATCACTTATATTGCACATCATAAACATCATATACCTCTACTCAAGATTCAGGTTGTTGATAGAGACATTAATAATTATTACAGTACTAGACAGATTGATCAACCTTCATTCTTCTTTTTGTAAAACCAGACAAAGCCAGTTTACCCTGAGATATTGTGGCAATCATGTATGGAATGCCAAACTAAATATTAATAGCTCATAATGAACAACACCTCACACCCCCTACACTCCACTGTAGCATCACTGGAGAGCTCCTTCAGCGACAGGCTGATCCGTCCGTGGTGCCTGAAGAAGAGGTACCGCAGGTCCTTCCTTCCTGCTGCAGTTAGGCTGTTCAGTCAAGCCTGCTCTCAGTAGACACTCACCACATGCATTTGTAGAGACACTCCCCAATAATTATGTGCAATAACAATATCAACATGTGTTATTGTTGATATATTTTTCAACTTAGGAAACTGTTTTTCCACTGCTATTTCTATATCTTGTACATATGTATATACTGAGTGCAATGTCCTTGACTTTTCCCTGCTGTTGTGGCACTGGAAATTCCCCGGTGTGGGATAAATAAAGGAATCTTATCTTATCTTTTAAAAATTAGAAACATGAGTATTCAAGTCATTATGTTTAGTTAATCTGGATGATGTAAAACTTAATTTTTTTTTCTCTTTTTATTGCATTCTTATTTTTCTGTTTTTAATTTGTATATTTTCTAAATACTATTTTAATCTGCCAACTTTATGCTAACAAGCAGATAATTAGGCCATGCTGAGGTGCCCTTGAGCAAGCCACAGCATCTCTATGGAGTGTACCACACTGTCACTTATCACTTAATAATTGAGCTGCACCTTAGTAGCGACAGTCGAAGACGAGAAACAGCTCACCAGGATCTTTTCCCCTCATTGTATAGAACACAGTGTTGCCATTATCCGCCGTTAGAGGGCAGTGATAAGGCTCGGAATGATTTAATAGTCCACAAGAAGAAGTGTAAGCTGCTGAATGCTCGTGTACTCGTTAGCTTGTAATGTCACAGGTTGTAAACAAAGTGAGAGCCTAGGCTGAACAGTGGAGGTTTTTATTTCACTCCAGTGGTAAGTGTGACTATTTTCAGTCACTGTAGAGAAGTTATGCTATAAAAAAATTAAGAAAGTTAATACACTTAGCTAAACCTGCTAGCTTGCTACTTAGCTAGTGTTGTGTTTTCTAGAAACGTCTGCGCACAACTGTTGCTATGGTTACACTGTTTCCTTAAAGAACCCTGGCGCTGCTTTTACGCGGACAGAATCTCCTGTGTTGAATACTTGAATATATCAGTAACAAAGTAGCGTTAAAGTTCCTCTCTTAATCCTCTCTTTTAGTGGGTAGACAGTTGTTGGACTACCTTGCAAGATGGTGCAGCTGCATGTGAAGCGTGGAGATGAAAGCCAGTTTCTTTTCAACACCACCGTGGATGCGCCTCTGGAGACGGTGATCCAGCAAATTACAGCCATTTACAACGGGAGACTCAAAGTGGAAAGGATATGTTCAGGTGAAAGGGACATGTGTGGTGCTTCCTGTACACAGTGAGGGGATGAGAGGCGTCAGCAGGCTGCGCTCTCGCGTTAGTTATTTAAAGTGGCTGTTAAAAACACCACAAGGATTGTTAAGTTGATGTAAAGAAAAGATAAATAACTACTTCCTTACATTAATGAGGCTGATGCCCAGGTGTTTTACGTCCTTAATTAGAAGATTATCATTATTGTTTGGTTGTAAACATATCAGAACTCTAAAGTGTTTTACCTGTGATTTGTCTCTTACCTTTATTAGATATTTCAGGCTACACTGACATACACTTGCTTGTTCATTTACACACTAACAGAGATGCCAGAGCTGGCAGATCATGGCATCTCCGTGCCACCCAACATGCAGGGGCTGACAGAGGATCAGATTGTGGAGCTGAGACTGAAGGATGAATGGGAAGACAAGAGTGTGCCCAGTGGAGGGCCTGTATTCAAGAAGGATGAGATTGGAAGGAGGAATGGGCATGGTGAGAGTATGACTCTAGACTCTCGACTGTAAACTATATGTCTGTTTCTGTGAGAAAGACCTTTTTTGGTTTTATTTTAATACTTTAAACTGATCTGATATGATTTTACATATCTGACATTGAATCCATTGTGTGACTTGCAAACTCTGCTATTAAATTATTTTAAGCATTGTAAATATGCCATTTCCTTGCCTCAGTTGATTGGGCATCCCAGCTGCGAGTAACATACGGATAAACTGCTGTAAATGATTTTGTGAAGAGATTCCTTTTTTTAATTTGCATAGAAATATGTTGGTTACAGGGCATTTTATTTCTATGCAAGCAGCAAAAAAAGGGAAAAAAAGAATCTTAATCTGTCAATCCATCTTTTTACCTTGAACCAGCTCCAAATGATAAAATGAAAGAGGTGTTGATGAAAACAGCGGAGGAGGCAAAAGCACTGATCTCCAAAGTGAGTATTAGTGTGAACACTAACTCTAATATTGTTTTGTTTACCAAGTTCAGTATCTTTTATTGAATCTGCCTTTCTTTTCATCTTTCAGAAACAAGTTCAAGCTAATGTTTGTGTCACCATGGAGATGGTAAAGGAAGCCCTTGATCAGCTAAGGGGCGCAGTAATGATTGTATATCCCATGGGGCTGCCTCCTCATGACCCTATACGGATGGAGTTTGAGGACAGGGAAGATCTTTCCGGAACACAGGTAAACAGCTGGGCGTGTGTCAGTTATGATAGTTACCTAACAGCTATTGGCTGATGGCCCCTTAAATTTAGTTTTCAGGCAACAACATGGACAAGTTAATATTGTTTAGTGCATTTGGAGGTCCTCTGTCTTCACTGTCTCCTTGATAATCTCTTTACCTTCCTCTTACTACCTGCATTCCTCTGCATCTGCCCTCTCCATCTGTCTCCAAACCACAGGCTTCTCTGCAGGTGATCACCGAGGATGAGTGCCAGCTATGGTGGGCTGCCAAAGAGATGCAGAGGGGAAAAAAACTGCAGGATTACATTGGAAGAAATGAAAAGACAAAGCTTATAGTCAAAATCCAAAAGGTGAGAGCAATTTCAGCAAATCTGAAGAGAGTATGTGACAGGTCATGTGTTTGACGCTTTCATGTTTTTGCTAGTTTTTGGAATAACTGGAACCCTTGTTGCCATTCTCCTCAGAAAGGACAGGGGGCACCAGCGAGAGAGCCGCTGGTCACAGATGAGCAGCAGAAACAGATGATGATGAATTACTACAGGAGGCAGGAGGAGCTCAAGGTGAGGAAAGGCTGGATGAACAGGGGCCCACATTTTAAAACTGTGTTCCTGTTTTGTATTGAAGGTGCCTTTCTAACCTTCTTCTGTTGACATTTTCAGAAACTTGAGGAGGCTGATGATGACACTTACCTGGACTCAGAGTGGGCAGACAGGCAAGCCCTGAAAAAACAGTTTCAAGGCCTCACCAACATCAAATGGGGACCAAGATAAAGACCACAAGCACTCAGATTCTCCATGATGTAGTTGCCACTTGGACCTGAACCTTTACAGTTCAATATGCAACTGATTAAGATGCCTTTCACCATCCAGACATTTACAGTATGTGTGGTCTTCCACAGGCGGATGTGTTCATATAACTCCGACAAGGTGACAACCTTTTGAACTTTAAAGACCTCTGGACACACCGAGAGACTAGGTTATATTAAGGCTGATGTCACAATAAACCTGATTTATTTAAACTTTAATGTATTCCTTTAGCAGTGATTTTAATGCTGTTGTGATGTTATGGTTATTGAAGCTGTGCACAGAAAAAAAAGTTTAATATACATTTCTTGAATATTTTTATGTGTAAAAAGTGATTTCCACCGTAGTCTCTCTAAACAATGTTCATACCAATTGTATTAACAACAATGTCTCAGAGGTAGTGACTCAAATGGAACACCGCTTTATATGCAAGTGCAGCGACAAGGATGCTACACCTTTCCTCTCTTTGTCTCCCGTCAGTGGCACACACGCACACACACACATCTGAAAGTCAGTATTGCTCCGTGGCAGGAAGTTGCCACATATTAGATGGTCAATCCAGCTCTTGTCCCAGCAGGGATGTGGAAGCTGTTGCTTTCGCCGTGAGAGAGTTGAACTGTGTGGAACTGTTGACACATTCAGTGCAGTGATTCAGAAAGGTGTGGCCAGTTTCAAGGAACACAGCAGACGTGAAGCGAAGACTCGAAGGATAAATCTACCTTTTTTACATTTAATGTGGCTGGATTTTTAAAGAGACAGTGATGTTTTGTGGCAGGTGAAATTGGAACACATACCTTTCTCTCTGTGGTATGAACAGCTGTCAAGCTCTAACTTTCACTAATGTAGTTAGACTGTAGGGAAAACACTGTAATGTGCCTATTTTTGTCATTCGCAATGTATCAAATCAATTTTGACTTGACAGTGTTGCAGCTTTGTTTGTTTAATATTGCTGAAAGCTGGAGCTCCAGCAAAACCCTCAAATTTGGTTGATCTACTAAAAACTTAAAAATGATTCTTCTTCTTCTGCATTGTTGGGATGTGATTGGTTTATGTGAAAATGGCTTAAACCAACTGTTTTCCATCCATTAAATTCAGTTTCCCCTCGTGAACATACCAATGGTCTTGTTGCTATGAATCTAATCTCTATTTAAATCTATACCAGAGCAACAGGCTCCAAACATTTCTCCTTGTGATACAGACCACCTGACCCTTATTCCCAATTTATTAGTGCTGAAGTGTTGACCACTCACCATACTGGTCCATCAAATTTAACAGCAGCAACACATCCTGTTTAATGATTGAACCAGTGAATTCATTGCAGCTCTTTTTAGCCACCCCCGAAACAAACATGCTCATTTTTACCTCTCCTCTCAAACCTAATATCTGACATGCACTCACTGCTCTCATGTGTTCTCGATCCTGAACTCCTTCCTTCAGGAGCTTCCGCCTAACCTCTGTCTCTTTCTCTCTATCTCTCACATGCATTATGTCCTCATTTCTCTCACCCTCTCTGTCTATCTGTTCCATATCTACTCTCTGTTTGAGCTTAGTCTGTTGTGTGTTTGTGTAGTCTGCCATCTTTCACAGCTAGAAGTTGCCAGCCATCCTCCTGGATTGATCGCATGCTGTACAGATTGAAAAGCTTATGTCAAACTCATGATATTGGGCTATACAAATGAAATTTATTGACTACAATGAATTTGGCAACTGTGTTCTGCCATAAAAACAGTGATTTTACCCTTTTTTGCAGCCGTAAACTGTATTTTAACCTGAAGTCCTAGTTTGATTTGGTCACGAGTGTAAATAAATACAACATTAAAGCAATTACAGTATTTATGTGAACATGCATTTTACAGCTTTAAACCCTGTTGATCCTTTAGAAATGGCTAATACTGCATTTTCACCCAAATATAACATTCTTCACAAAATAAACTCTCCTGCAAAAATGGCACAACACATGTCATATAATACAATGTTACAAGGTTTTCTTGTTTTGTTAATCAAACCAAAGGCCAGGAGCTGCTATAGAGAATCCTGAAAACAAATTGTGAAGGTGCTGCCCAGCATCCACAGTCACAGTTTAGTTAACATGAGCTGCCGTTCAGATAGGCGTTCATCCATATCTCCTGTATGATCATCTCTCTGCGCTCAATCCTCTCGGCTCGTTCGGCTGCCTCACTCACATAAGTCACTTCCTCCCAGCCATACATCGCCTTCCTTTCTGTGGCTGAGATTAAGGAGCTCTCTGTCCCCTCTTCATCGTCCTCGTCTTCATCACTGTCATCATCGTCGTCTTCCTCCTGGCAGTCGACGGTCTGGCTGTGAGACTTGGGTGGACGACTGTGATCTCTGAGCCGGTGCCCCCTGCAGGTGACTCGGACTGACACAGCCAGCAGCGTGAGCAGAAGGCCAACACACACGCTGGAGGTGAACAGCAGCGCTGCCATTTCTGGATGTTCTGTGTAGGTAAACAAAGATAGGATATAATGTATAAAGCATGGATTCAGTCCTTGAGTGCGTGCATGCACAAGAGTAGACTTTACCTTTAATGTAGGCATAGGTCAGGAGAGAGTTGCTCATCATAGCTCCTGAGTGGTCTGGCCTTTTTGACCCTTTAGCAAAGGGCCTCTCCACATCTGCAGAAGGATCTGTTGGGAAAATTACAAATTATGATGTGTGATAACACACCGCTGAAAACCTGGACTGCTGTTTAATAAAAACATCAATGCTCAAACAGTTTTCCTTGACATCAATGGCAAAAGTAGTATGGTCATGAGAATTCATAAGGACTGCTGTAAATCAAACTGCATTTACACTAGGCTGCTGCAAGGAATTGTGGGACTTATTTTCTCCGTTGCTTACAAGGATTGTCCAATGTGTGTAGATTTTAGTGAATCTGACCAGCTCCTATCACGGCTGCCATACTCATTTCACTCAGTTAGGAACTTCCTCAGCAAAAAAAAAGACCTTTGACCACAGCAGAGAGTATCATGCAGTTACCTTTTTCTGTGTCCAAAGCAGGAGATGAGGTGGTGCTGAATATGTGAGGGTCCGCCTCCATTAGTAAAGTCTGTGGTACTATCAGAAGGAAGACAGCGCAGAGTCTTTATATTGCTGTGCATGTGCTGAAACAGACTCTGCAGCAGAACATTCATCAGTATGCCACTTCCCACATCCAATCTCTGAAAACACTGGGCCCACAGTGAAATGACTTTCTCATGTTATGAGTGCTTTTTGTCCCTTTTAGTTGTTAACTGGTCTTCAAGGTTAATGCACATTGTTTTGGGGGAGACAGAGCCAACAGATACCAACACTGGACCAAAGTCAAATTTCCAAATTTTTATACACAATGTCACTATCTGCATGACCTCACTGGCATTTGTGCCAGTCAAAGGAAGTTTAGCAGGATGTTAGCCTCAATCTGTAAATCTGAGCTCACAGTCCATTATTTCCCGCTACTGTGTTGTTGGGTGTGATATGATAAGAAAAGCTGATGGCTGAGATCAAGCAGATAAAAATCCACAGTGGGAAACTACAACACATAATGAATAAAGCAAAAACAAAAACAGACATGACGTGATCTACACACAACATAACGTATGCCTGTTCCTATTCTGAAACTTCTCTCTGTATTATCAGCGGCTTGTAATTATATCTTGTCAGTAAGGAAGTAGAAAGGGACTTACCACAAGAATAGACCACACTGAGGTACTTCCTGGTTCCTGGAAAGCAGGGGTCCCTAAAGGTCTGGTTGCTGACATCAATAACACACCTCTGTTTGCTGTAGCAGGACTTGGACACCAAGTGTATGGCCTCATGGTTCAGACACTCTGCAGGGAACAGCAAAGAGAAACCCTGCCATTGAATAAGACACACTGATATTATATGTGTGTGGTCATGCTCACTCATTAATATTTACTTCAACAGCAACGGCTGAAACATTAATTCGGTATTTTGCAGGAATCTAGTTGTAGTTTAACTTCAGTGAAATCACCCTTTTTGGCAGGCAAAGAGTAGACTCATTATCAAATGTAATCTGTTAACAGTATTCTAAAGAATTCAAATAATTGTGCCCTATCGTTGCAAAGTTAGTATAACTTTAATTTACATTGTCTCTATTCTCTGTATATTTTAACTCAATAACATGAGCGATGGCTGGGGCACACCCTAATGGAATGCAGCCATTACTGATGTTATTAGTTACACCTGTGCCTTTTCTGCAACAACATGTCAAAATATAGCCTGTGAATAAAAAGCCCACAAGTCACATGAATCCAAACTCCAGATTTTTCATGAGTGGATGAGAGCTGATAATTTGTGACTTTTCCTCATGTGACCATCTATCACCGGGCCCTTTTTAGCTGAAGACATTTCAATCTGTCAGAGTAGGAGAAGTGCATTTTTAAATAATGAAATTAATAGCTGCCTCAGTTTAAGGCACCTGGCATTGTTCACACTCAAATGGCTCACCGGGACACATGAATAGAAAAAGTGCTGCTAATGTGATTAATACCACCTGTGCTTTTCCTGCTATAACAATCCCAAATATGAAAAATGTCTGAAATTCCTCCCTCATACTCTGCTTCCTATATATTAGCATGTACATAGTTTACTCAATAATATGCAGTAAATGCATAGTTTTGACATTTACAAAGTCATTGTATCATGAGTTACTCAATGGTAATTTGTTGAGTATCTATTAAATGTGACAAATTGCACTAAGGCAATGTCTTTACCACGGACACTACTTTGTGTTCTGGTACACATATTCTGTAAATACACAGAAGACATTGTACACTATATAGTAAGTGATCTCAAACAGAGCCCTTTATGATTAAAGACAGTACCCACTTTGCACACGCTCAAATATACGCGAGCACACACGCACACACACACACACTTACCACCATATGAGAATACTAAATATCCTGTTGACTCACCAAATGGGGGTGGTCTTGTCAGGTGTGAGGGGCAGGTGTCAGTCTGGTCAAGACTTCTTCCATAGACAGCTGCATAGATGTTCAGAACCCTGGGGGGCTTACAGCGCAGGATCATCGTCCCCCCCTCACACACCACATGTCTTTTGTGTTCAGCTGAGTGAGGGAAAAAACAAAACTGATGTTGAGGGGAACAGAATGATGGCAGGGGGAAACTGACGGTCTTTGATCAGGAGATCAGCTGTGTAGCTATCTCATGCTCATCCAGATGATAGAAACTGAAACAGTGAGTATTGGCTGAATATAAAAAATGCTGTGAACAGGTTGGGACAAATGGAAAGTGAGCTGCTGAACTTACTTGGTTTACACTTGTAGTCCACGTGGAGGTATTTGGTTGTGCCAGGGCACGGGTCCTTCCCAAACAGCAGGTGGTTGACGGGCAGCTGGCAGTCTCTGTGGCTCTGGCACTCTGACAGCAGCTTCTGCAAAAGGAAGCACCAGGGACAGTCAGCATTTCCCAGGGCACCAGCTTTAATGTCACAACCCACAGTAAAAGCCATGTAAATCACATGCAAAAAGAATGACTGTGGGCTGCCTTCAAAAACCTGCACTAAACAACCAACCACTTGTTTAAGAGGGTTGTTTCTGCTACAGCACTTTAACACACGTGTGGAGAAAACTTCAGTAAATCATCTAAAACTGGGGAACACCCCCTTACATACAAACTGACCCAGTGAGAGTGAAAAGTGCTGTATATCCCGTATATAAAACGCACCTGTAGAGCAGTAAAAGCTGAACAGCTGTGGTTGTGAGCTCCGAGCAAAGGGTCTGCTCCACACAGCCTTGCCCCGCCACTCCCGTAGAAGGCAGACTGGATGGATATTGTGGAGTGACGTGGACAGTGGAGACGCAGAGGCTGTCCATCACAGGCATGGGCAGAGTGACTCGTGATGATCCTGGACAAGTAGTCTGTTACACAAAAGGCAGTGGTTAAGCTGTAATGCACGGGTAAACATATAGATGCATTAAATTCATTTAATCATGGAACCAAAGGTAACCTCTAAGTGAAAATATGCTTCCTGGTGGCCCACTAAGTCCCCTATTACTTACAAAAATAGGCCAACACACTTAAAGAAATGGCATTTTAACTTTGAAGTAATGTATTACCAATTTTTTATTTTTTTTATTTTTTTTTTTACAAATCTACTGCATCTGTGGCTTCGGACCAGTTTGTTTGGCCTCCCTGGAGCTCTGTTAGTTGTCTCATGTTGCTTTGAAAACTCACCCATCACCAAGCACTGCCTGCCAGTTCTCTTTCATGGGTGGAAAACTCCGCCAACTGGCATTCAACAGAATGTGAATCACCTTTGTTGCGTGTGCGTGTATGTGTGTGCAGATGTGATTAAGTTACTCCTGCTTCAAAGTCCCTTATCTTGATATGTTTGCATTAATTTTTGTATAGAAAAGGACTCAAGGTGAATGGATTAGGATGACTGGTCTCTAACTCCACTGACTGTAAGAGATTGGGGTGTGAAAATATTACTTTGCCTATCAGTTATCTATGTATCTATGTATTTTACCCCTCGCACTATGTCTTTTATATTTCTTTTAAGACAGATATGCCTGCAGACCTCATGATGCATCTTTGGCTGGTATTGTATGAAGCTAGCTTCATAATGTATTATATTACCCATTGTCTATACAAATATGTTTCAGTCCATCACACCACTTGTACCAATGCAGCCTTATTCCAAACCTAAGTAACAACATTTTCAGTTAAAGGACTTCTTGTGATGTAAAAACCCTTCTTGTGTTCTTTAACCATTATTATTCATTCCCTTCCTCTTCCCTGTGCATCATCATCTTACTTGAAAAGTCAGCCAGTCCATTCATGCGCCTGGTCCACAGGAGTAAAGTCAGGTAGAAGAGGCTGGGGCTCCAGTCTAGTCCGTGGAAAGGACGCGTCCAGCTCATGACCCGCATCCCCCGCGTCTGAGATCATATTAAGCAGACTCCAAAATTCACTGCGGACTGCATTACCTCATAAAAAACATACGAAGAGGTAAAATAATTCCCCGGGTTTGGTTGAGAGAATCTGGCTTCATCCATCCGTCCTCCTTTACAGAAAACACCGCTGTGAAACCGATGGAGCACAGACCAGCGTCTCTCCCCGTGCGGTAATGAACCACAGAGGAGGTTAGAAATAGCAGCTGCGCAACAAGTTGTTCAAAACTGACAGACGAGGTGATCAGCCCGACGCGTGGTGATCCCACTCCCAGTCCGACTATCCTGCTGTCCAACTCCGCACTTTTGTGAATCAACACATGTGGAAACCAAAAGCGTCTTACAGTGCAACAGCTGAGTGCGAATTATGGTGTGGGCGTGGCAGATAAAACTATTTTAAAGGGAAGAGGGGCGACACGCTCAGTGGTATGACGCACTGGCAGGAGCTTTTGTTTTTTCCCCCATGAGGCGCTTGTTTACTTTTTGGATTATGACAAAATGCTTTCTTTCAGTGAAGTTACCCCTATGCTCTTCTTTCTTCTACCCTTCTGCCCCTCTCTTACTTTTGTCCTTCTACTATAAACTCACAGGTGCTGCTTTAAATGTGTTTTTGATGTCAGGACATAAGCGTGTGGACTTAGTAGTCTGAATTTGTGTCATATTATTTAGGTAGAGCTAAGCAATAACATACTATGAGTTTTTCTCACTCTGCACATTAATTCATCATTATTTTTATGTTGGTTGTTTGATTGTAACATATGCAAATACATAAAAAAACTAATGGTAATCATGAGTCCCAGCCTCAGTACATATGGATTACTATGTAATATTTATCCCATGAAAGATAAATATTGCAAAGGTTATTAGAGGAGAAGAGTTGAATCAGAAAGAAAGTGCCAGTGGCTAAAAATTAATTTTGTCTTAATGACTCTTTGTTTGGATCAGTGTGTGTGCCTTGTTTCTGATGTTTTTTTAATTTACAGAGATCAAGTTTCATGTGAATGATTTTGTTGATTCTGTTCCTTTTCATCAGCTGTCGATGCCTGAGCCATGGTGCCTTTGAATGAAGCAGGGGGCCTACTGGGTAAATGGCTCCCCAGCCCACATCCATGACCCACTCCATGGTAACCAGTCAATCTACATGTCAGACTGCAGCGCAGACCTACAACAGTCAAACTGACAGAGACGTTGGGGTCTCCTTGCTTGACTCCACAGGGAGGAACTGAGAGGTGATATTTTGCATACAAACTGGACAACAGGCACCCTAGTTGGTTCCATTCTCTGTGCATTAGCTTTAGGCACACAGGGAGTGGCTCCAAAACCGCTTTTCATGTGCCAATCCCTCCAAAGCCTGTGGAATTTTGTTGTCAAACTCAAAACATTTCCCGCACTTTGTTTGTGAGACAGGAATCAGCCATTTAGGTCAAAAGAAAGAGGAAAACCTGCACTTGAGCAAATGTCTTTTTTGAGGTGAGGACATAAACATAGGTAAGAACAGATGATATTATGTCTGTTATGCAAACTGATTTAAGACAGTACCAGTTAATGACACATCTTTACACTCGATGACAGAAACTAATGATAATATGTAAAGTGTTTGTTTCTATGCACTTAAAAAAAGAAATTTCCAAGCAAAGACTTTCAAATTAAACCAACTCTTACTGTGTTTGTTGCCTGATCAAAGAAAAAAAAATACTTAAAACGCAACCCCTCAATTAGTTGGCAGAGTCTTAAAAACAAAGACAAAACAGCTGATTATTGCTAATGATGTTTTGTAGCAAACAGGAAGAGGAGGAGAACAACCAAATAGGTCCAACCAGAGGACAGAAATATTCAGAAATATTCATTATGAAACATTTTTCTTGTCTTAGGTAACTGAATCTTAGAAACAAATACAGATATGTGAAAAGAATAACCTAGATGTAAAGATTTAAATCAGCAGATTGTTATAAAAAAAATGTGTCAAGTTGCCTCAAATGGACATAAACCTTTGACCTGCAACCGGTTTTCAAATTAAGCCCTAATGCAGATTTTCGAACATTAAAATACAAAAAACATAATTTGTAGACAAAAAATGTTAAAAGGCGTTTTCATGGTAAAAGGAGAGTTGGATACTACTTTATTACTTTATTTATTTTTTTTAAACAGAAACTTAACAGTTTTACTTAAACTTAACAGATTTTAACATGACACACATCTTCACTTAAAATCCATATTCTTCTCAAGCTGGGAATCAATTGCAGCCTGTTAATGAAGAAACAAAATGGCATTTAAATTAGATTTGAGCAATTCACACCTCCCATCCATTAATCAATAAATTAAGATACTCACCAATTCTCTTTTTGCCTCTTCTATTTTCACTTGAGCAAGAGATGGGCTCTGTTGTGGTTTAGAAGACAATAAGAACATAAGATAAAGCCAAACAGAAACATCAAGTTGTGAAATGTGACTCATTCATTTCTGTCAAGTTAGTTTGATCAAGTCACATGATATCACACTGAAATTCTCAATAAATACCATAATATAAAAATATTAGGATAATCTGAGACAACTATTGGTTTCTAGACTGTTACAAGACAAACAGAATGCAAATGTACCGGGCTTAAGTCCATGTATGGCTCCAGTTTCTTTTTCAAAGGGATTATTTCTTGTTTTAGCGTGTTGACTTCCTGCAAAAAGAAGAGATGAGATGAGATGAGATGACGCCTTTCAAACCCTAAAAGGAGAAAGTGTTATGTTTTCATTTCCAATGGTGCCTGAATACTGAAATTACCTCAGAGAGCTGCACAATCGCCTGGTGGGTGATGGACTTGTCCATGTTCCTGGACACAAGTTGAGCCTGCAGGGTTGATAGGAGAGAATAAAACAGCCACCCGCAATATACACAGATCAAACTGCACTTTAGTATGAACCATAAATGTTCCATTACACTTGACAAAATGAATTTGATGAAAGAAAGAGCTCTGGTTATATATTAATATATCTGCATAATATACAAGTTCACAAGTAAGTCTGCCTTTGATCCCTTTGCGCGATATGGCACAGGGTTTTCTCAGAGGACTCCTCATCCTCTTCAGCTTTCACACTTCTGAGTAGTTTAATGTCACTGGTCATTTCAGTGTTGCTTGGGACACAAATTTATGCCTCGATGGCTGCATAACAAGTTGTTATTAGTATAATTATGTTTAATTTTCTCACCCAGAACAAACCTCCCACTAAGATATGAATATTGGAAACAAAACACAGGATAGTGTAACATGAGGACTCTTATTTTCAACAGCAGCATTCTGCACCGTGTACTGAACTCAACCTGCACTATGCAGCTATTACAGATACAGGTGTAACACCACCACACACCTCTGCCCTCTCCCTTCTGTTGCTGAGTTCTTTAGCCTTTGCTGTCACAAAGTCCATGTTGAGCAGTCTCTCCTCCGCTTTAGCGCTCTCCACCGCCTGAGATTTGACAGTTTTGTTGATATCCCTGAAAACAATACAAAAAACCTTATTACAAACGAAAGACGGCATGCATGTGACTAAAATTTGGCACGTGCAGTATGTGACAACAGAACTGGTTGATTTGATTTTACTCTAACAATAGCACAAAGCAGTAGCCTTGAACATGCTAAAGTCTTTTATTTGAATTAATGTTCTTACTCTTGCAAGTTGCTCCGCAGCACCAGAGTAGCACCGAGTCTCTTTCTGAGGGCCCTGAGCTCCCTCTCCAATCTTCTGTTTGACTTCTCTGCTTCCAGAAGTTCATTGGTGAGGCTGTTCACTGCAGGCATGAAACTAAATACGACATATTCATAAGGGACACTACAGAGAAAAAAAAAATGACTTTAAAAGTTCAGTGTCAGCATACCTGCACAGTGATGTGTCTCTGACTCCAAGCACAATGGCAGTGTCCACTAAAGCTGACAAGTAGTCAGAGGCGGGCTTTGACAAGCTTGCACAGGAAAGACCGACCCCTTGTAGAAGAACATCTTGGAGATGGGCACCTAAAAGGAGGAAACAAGAGGGAACAGATTTGAAAGTTCGAGCAACGAAAAGGGTCTGCTGTAAATACATTAATTAACTTCCCGGTTCACCTTTGACTTACTGTACTTCACATATCATTTAACATTTCTGAATGTGGCTTAATTGTTGTTTACAACCTACTAAATCAATCACGTATCGTTCCCTATTTCAGTAATGTCACATTGTTTCCAGATCTCAGGATTACTTTAGCGAGTACATTGATATAATCACAGCCAGAAATGATGACAAAACCTACTCAAGCATGAATAAACACATGAATGAACAAACTAGCGTTATCCAAAATATGTGCTGCTGTCAGGTAATTAGTCTGCTTAAATTATCTCCTGGATCAAAATTTGGCAGCCCAAATCTCACTGCACTGAATTCAATCTATCTGTGATACTGACCCTCAGCCTGATACTCAGATGCTTTCTGTTTAAGGTCCTCTATGAGGAGAGCTGTGTCACTGCACCGGGCTTCACTGGACTGCGCCAGCTGGTACAGTATGTCCACTGTCCTTGTGTTGACCTCGAAGTGCGGCACCGGCTGATCTCCAAACACTGTGCTGAGCCAGCTGTTCACCTGAGGAGAGGCATGAAACAGAATAAACAAAAAGTCAGCGACGGTCAGCGAGTTAACTTAGAGAATTAAGTCAGCAGGACACTAACTGTTACCTTATTAATCTTTTCACACATGGCGAATGAAAAGGCAGATGAAAACACAAAAACTAACTTATTGACACGGTTAGTACATGCAGCAGCTCTTCAGAAAAACTACAATAGTTTTAGCTTTCGCGCTCCCCCAAAATCGTCCTAACTTCCTGGTTATCAGCCAATGAGAAGACGGAACGAATCTTCTCGCTAATTTTGGTAATAGAAAAGATTTACATTTTAAAATAAAATACAAACAGACGAAAATTGACGATAGTTAAATAAATAAACAAAACTAACAAAATAGTGGACGACTTATGTCAATACAAGCTGATTTATTTATTTAAGTTTATCCGGTTCAAGTTTCTTTTAGGCTCCCAAAGATAAAGGTCATATCAAGATAGTTCGCGTCAGTTCCCCTGAGCTATAACCATTTTACATGTAACTGGTAAAAGAGTGAGATTTCTGACCCACTTAAGAGAAACCTGTGGACTAAAGCAATAAATAATTGACTGATGAGGACGGAAAAACCAAAAAACTGCTCCTATAAAGTGCAAGCCTGGAACAAGTAGCTTTGTTTAGAGAATGTCAGAAAACGATGGGTTCTATATGTGCTGTCTTTAAAAACAAACAAACAAAAAACCAAATATATATATATATCTGTCTCTTATACACATCTTAGGTATATATATATATATATGAGAAAAAGCACATAGTTTACTGGCACATTTGGTTTGTCTTTTAATTGTGTTATCCAGCATCCAACAAAAATATGTTACAGACTATACGTTGAGTTTAATACTCTTTACAGCTCCTATTGAAAAATGTCTCTATATAAGGGAAAACGCATAAAGTAAACACTAAAACATCCGTAGTTAAAAGAAAATGTTAAATTACATGCACAGATAATCATTCGGCTCCACTGCTTTAAATATCAAACAAAATCGGGGTTTGCTCGTCTCTGACAGACGAAAACGGAAGTACATAAAAGTATACATCTCGTGTCCTCCATATTTCAGTGACGTCGACTTCACTGTCTACAACCACCCGCGTAAGTTCGAAATAGCTTGTATGGGAGAAATCAGTAGAAATGGCGGCGAGAGAGAAGTCGTTAAAACACCGACAGAAAAACGTAAATACCACATTTGAAGCTTCCAGCATAGACTCCACCACTGTCGAAGAAAAGCTGTACGGCCACGCAGAGGACGGCGAGGAGAGTGACGACGGACCGGTGGTGTTTATCTGTGGGAAGTGCAAGTTGCCTGTCGGGGATTCACTGTCTTGGGATGGAGTGGAGGACAGTCAAAACCAGATAAGACTGAAGCGTGAGTGAGGCGTGCAGTTATACTGCAACATCAGTTTTAAACACGTTAGTATTTGTAACTTTTGAATAGCTGTAGGATTTATTATTATACATCACTTTAGTCTACCAAAGCTAATGTTTAGTAAAGCCAATTACTCTAATGGAATGGTGCATTCAAATACAGTTGCAGAGGTTGGAAATTTACATATTCAGAAATTACCCGATGAATACAATGCTGATGAATAATTAAATTGCTGACATGTTTCTTAGGGGTTACAGACAATGTCCTGGTTGGAAAGGACAATCGCCTGTATGAAGTGAGCAAACAGTCTCTCTGGTAAGAATGCCCTGCCCCGTGGTGAATGATGTATTGAGATTCAAGACCAGTACAGCAATTTAAAGTCTACTATAGGCTATCTACTATAAAATTCACTTTGTAGGGTGGAAGTATAGAAATATCATCATTAAAGGTTATTATTATGCTGCAGGATGTACCTGTCATTGTCAGTATTTTACAGTGGAAGAAATGAGTATTAAACGCATCACAAAACATTTTTCAGTAGAAATATTTTCATGCAAGGTACACAAGATTTAAAAAAATACATAGATTAAACATTATACCAATACAATAAATGAAAAAAGTTGTCTGATTTAAAGTGGAATGACACTGGAAAAAGTATTTAACACAGTAAGAAAAACCTCTAAACTAGCTGATTCCACTATTTAGTTTCCTTTCCTGTGCTAATTAGTCAACTGGATTACTGCATGTCAATAGATTAATGCTTCCACTCTTTGATAAAGAAATATTCATCTTTGGATCCAAGTAAACAAACAATTTACCAAGCTGCTAAAAACTGTCTCATGACGGAGAGAGGCAAAGAGCTTTTTTAAGACCTTTGCAACAATATCATTCAGCAATGTAGCCATGGCAGTTGTTACTAATTGATATTTCAACTCTTAAATGCTCCGATAAGCACCATTTGGCCGATTGTCTGCAATTCAGAGAGTTTTTGAGTATCCAGAACCTCTCAAAAGGAGCTCCAGAAACATCTGGAAGCAGCAGGTAGAGTCAAGACAATAGTTAATGCACTGCACCACCACTGTCTCCATGCACGATCACCCTAAAAGACTTCATTACTGGTGGTTTGCTGCATAACATTTGGAGAAGCCTTTAGAGGAGAAGCCATGACTGGAATGATGCAGTGTGGTCAGATGGGGAACACAGGAAAAAACCTTTTTATGTACAGCACTTGAATAAATTTACTTTGTCACATTCCTCCATTGGTTTTATATACATATTAAATTATACATCTGCTCATCAGGTAACCAAAAGGTTCTACTTAATTTTGTCAATCCTAATTTCGCTTTTCCCCTTATTAAAATAGTAAGAGTAAGTAACCTCTCAGAAAATTTGACAAGACAATTTGGCTGAATTGGGTTAAACTTTTCTCTCTATTTCTGTAAATTTCCCTCTGCAGTCTGATTGTAGATCTTGTGTGTCGAGGTTGCCACTCTGTGCTCGGCATGGTTTACGCATCCACCCCCAAGAACCTGGACCACAAGAGATTTACGTTCTGTTTCAACGTTGCAGACATTGACAGGTATGTTTAGCTCTTTGGTTAATGGTAGGATCTTTGACCATTAGTTAACCTTTGGTTAATGTAAGATGCATGCAGGTGCACTTTCACTTGAGTCAGACTCATTCTTTTGCTGTGCAGTAACTAATCTGTCCTAATTAACACAGTGTTTACTGTTGGTTGTGTTTGTTGGAATGAACAGCATCAACTAAATGCACAAGGAATTAAAAGCCAAAGTAATGTGTTTTAATAACAAGTTGAAAATGAAATAAGAATTCTTGTGAATTGCTTCAAAATTTAAAAAAAAAAATTGTTAAAACCAGCACTACAACTTGATATATGGCTTCCACAAAGGCTAAGTGTAATAATAATAATAATGTTTGTTGTTGTGGTATTGCATTGAATTCTATTAGTTGAACAGGTGTTAATGATACATGTCCCCATTGTACCTGCATTTAGCAGCCTGAGTGGTTGTCTGTCTTTTCCAGCTATGTGCTTGGGTCTGCAAGCCAGATGTTGGCAGCAGAGGGCCCCAAAGAGCTGCCGGTCACAGTGGAATACAGGGGCATTGTTGAACAACAGCTGACAGAGGTAATTTACCGCTGCTGCTTTTCTTTGTCTGTTTTCTCTGATATTGTATTGCCTTAAGAAAAACCTGTCTCACCTGCTGAGCAGCATATCTGCTCTAAATCTCATTATATTGTGTAACTATGAGTTTTTCACCAAACACAGGAAAAGTTTAATAGTTAAAATTAAAATATTATTATGTAAAGATAATGTAAAGATCTGACCACGACATTGCCAGCTATGGCATGACTCACTGTTCCCTTGCTGACAGTGCTCTCACACTGAGCTGTAGAGCAGTTCTCTCTCATTGATTATCAATGCACAGGTTGTACAAATGACATCAGCTTGGTTCTGGGAAGCCCTCACTCCTGTGACGGGCAGACGTTTCTGTCAGACATTACCTCATCTCTCTATGTCACCCCCTGCAAAATTATTTATTTTTCATTAAATTTCAGATAACATTAAAAAAAGTATATTTTCTTTAACTTTCAATGTTAATTCCAAAATCCTATTCTGTTTAGAGTTTTCCAAAAATGTCCTCTTTAAATTCCTTTCATGTTTGTCACATTAATATTATTGTGATGAAAATTTAGAGGTTGTTTACATTTTTCACTGGGATAGTGTAGTGATGCACAAAGTTATTTTTAAATCATCCTTTGTTTAAATAAAATATACACAATAACCACAGATTGGCCAGTAGGTGGCGATAGCATGCAGGAGTACCTGCCAGCACTGAGACAATAGATGTGACAGAGAGCATGTTGAGGAATCTTTGTTAGAGGAAAAACATGTTTTGATCATGAAGTGTCTTTGTCACTATAGCTGGATTTACGTATTGCATTTTGCTTTTCTGGGCAATGACAGTGGAATTTCCTGCTGGTGACAATTGATCCATTGTATTATGAGAGGTTATCTATGCAACAGTATATTTTAAAGAGGTTACACTGCTCATGAGATAAGAAGGAAGAAAAACATTGCACGTGAGCAACAGAAAAGTGGATGTGCTTCTAAGACCTTATTGAGACTTGATGTCTGTATCTGTATGTCAGCTCACCAATTATCATTATTCTGTCATCATCATCAACATCTGTGACTTGGAAGCTCTCCATAATTATCTTTTCTCTTCCGTTCAGCGTTTGTGCCTCACCAAAACAGAGTTATTACAAAATATATCAACTCTTTTGTTTATTGTACACAATGAACCCTGTGTCACTGCCTTTATAATGTTGCTACACCATGAGTCTCTCAAACAAAGGCGTGTATAAGGACGCCGTATAATGAAATGAACAGGCTTACCTCATATTCTCTGTGGTTAATATGTAGGTTAACACTTAAATCCACCTCGTCACTGACTCTGTTTACTCCGTGTGTGAACAGGCTAAAGATTAATCTGACTACAGCGACGCACTGATTGTATTCATTTTCGGTGGTTTTATAGCCCTCATCTATTATTAGCCATTGGCGCATCGTGACAAGATTACAGGTCAAGACTTAAAATGAGTGCTGTCTTTCATCACGTCTGTCAGCATAAATCTGTGAGGCTTTTTCCCTGAAATGGTTCTTTAATTTCCTTCTATCATCTCTGTGTTTGAGCTGTTTTAGCATCTTACAGTCATTTTTTTGACAGACATTTTTTTATTGGAGGTATGTAACAACTTCTCCATTCACGACTCATGAAGGTATCCAAATTCAATACTTTACTTTTTTTTTGATCACCCCTATAAGTTTCAAGTAACAAGTAGCAACAAGTATCAAAAGCTGGTAGTGAAACAAAGCAGGATTTAAGAATTGAATCAAGAAGGGTTTTTTTTTTCAATTTTAGTTTTTCTTTTTTTAAATTTAGAAGTAGTTCTTATTGTTTTTATAATCTATCACTATTTTATACATGATTTTAGAAGATCACCTTCTTTAAAATGCAAAAACTAATATAAAGATTAATTGTTTTCTTTTAACTTAATATTATCAAAGAAAATGTTGCTAATTTATTTATTAAGCCCAGAAAACTGCAAAACAGCCACTAGTTCCAGCGATTCAATGGTGAAAAGTAGCCATTTACCCTCAGGCTAGTGCATTGTGAATTCAATATCTTTAGGAATGTTGGTGAGACACAGCCAGAACTAAAGATGATGTATGAACTTGCTATTGGCACTTTTCACCGTAGTAATTTTATTTCTCAAATGGAGAGATCAAGAAAAGTTGTGACATCAGTAGCTGCAACGCTGGTATCGCCACTTGTATTAATCAACAAGAGCTAGACTCAAGTGTTCTTTGTCCTCAGCTATACACTATCTGATGAAGGTGCCCGCCACCGCTGCCGCCATACTTAATGTATTCTGTCTGTCTGTCTGACTCGTAGACACTTGTTTGGGTTACATTTTGTACACTTGCTGACCTGTCTACACCCAACCCCCACCCCTCCCACTCTCTCTCCCCCTTCTCACACCCATCCATCCCTGACCACTTCCCCTCTGGGTTTCGGCATTCTCCCTCACTATCCTCCTTTTCCAATTATCTTTACTCCTCCCCTCTCTCTCCCTCACTGCTTCCTGCTGCTCCCTTCATTTCCCACCTGTCCATTTCTCCCCTTCGTTTCTCCCCCCCCCTCCCCCCATTCTCACTCCTTCCCCTTTCCATCCTCACTCTCTACTCTTTTGTTTCTGCCATTCTGCCCTTGCTTTTTATCTTCTCATCCCCAAACCTGCAACCCTCTCCATCTTTACTGCCTGACCCCTGCTCTTCCCAGATGAAGATGCTGGTCATGTCCATGGCACACAGGCTTGAAGAGATCGAAACTGGCCTTCGGGAGTGATGTGATGAGACAGTGATGGCATGACCGTGATGGACGTCAACTGGGTGCTTTGTCTGGGTGGGTGCTTTGTCCAGGTGTTGAACGTGAGGATTTCATTTCCTCACTGCTGGCGGGTACCTGTACATTAATGCTTCTCCCTCCAAGTTCCATCTAACCACATTCCCTCTGTAACACATTTTGTCCTAGCCTCACCTTGTACACAGACACCTACAGACACACACACACACACACACAGCGCTTCCTCTCCGCTTTGTCCTGATTACCGATGGTGAAACAAAGACTGCGCGCGCTTGTAATCAATCATGTTGTCAGCTCGGCTCCTGTGGCTCATAGCACCGTCTTCTCGGTGTGTCTCAGTATCGAGTGAATGTACGCTATGAGCCGAATGTTTATTTGTTGCAGGATTTCATCAGGCAGGCTGCACACTCAGCACAATGCCATATTGATCTGGCCACTCGAGGCCACACACACACACACTTCTTTGTTCTCGTCCTCAAGCCTGGAGCCTAACAGGATTGTTGGATATGCTTTTCATTGCCTTGTTGTGGGCATAAGTGAGCAACATTTGAGGAATATGTGTTGAAATTTCAATCATTTTATGATATTTAGAAAACAAAAAAACATGGCCTCTTTAATACTGTCTGCATCTGAGTTAGTTATTGGATAATTTTTTACTTCAGTCAAGATGGTTCTGTATTTTTCTCAAATATCTTCCAGTGATTTGCATCTGTTAGTTTGTTATTACATAACTTCATTTGTTGTGTTTGTTTTGTCTGTTCATAGTTGTACAAGCTTGTTCTATCATAAGTATTTTTTTGTAATAAAATATTCAACTGTTCCTAAAAATGAATTTAAAAAATACATTCAATTATTGTCAGTTTGACAAAAAGGATTAAACCAAGTAAGACAACCTTAAACCATGAGGATAATCTTTTTAAATGTTTCTGTTTCCTTCACTTTGCACCTTAAGATCGTCAGGATCAGTGGCTCATCCTGCTTTGTCTTTAATTAGAAGTATCCCTCGGATTTAAGAGTTAAATAGCAAAGTAAAGGTTTTTGGGGCTGAGGAGGGTGGGGTTGATTATATATTAAAGGCTGGGTGTTTGTTTATCAACTGACCCCTAATGTGCCTAGCAACACTTTCTACCAAGGCGGGAAAGCTGCATGCTGTACCGCTTGCCCTCCCTCATCCACGAGGTTTCATCAGCCTCACAGAACAACAACAGTTGGAAACGTCCAACCAGCACGCTGTATCCAAGGGCAGGTTGCGATGGCAACTGAGAGCACGTGCTATGCTGAGTGCCTGTTGCCATCTCGTCATCGTGTTCACCGCCAGAGGAACAGCCAGCCAGCTCGCTGGCCGGCACGCCTGTCAACAGACGTTATCCCCTGCTCATGCTCAGACGCATACACGGGGGAGGAGTCCTGAATGAACCCCCACCCTAATCTCTGTGTGATGTTTTTCTCTCTGCTAGCCCCACCCTTGCACCCTGTTTCCCCCTCCCCCTGTCTCCCCTCCCTCAACTGTTGGGAAAAAAAATCAAAACAACAACAAACAAGTCGCGTGTTTTTTGTTGCTTCTGGTGGTGGTGGAGGTGGTTTCTTCTTCAGTGAGTCCTCGTGTTTTAGGTCCCCACGTGCATCCGTTGCAGAGAGTGGATGATGCAACTCTGCTGGGAAGTCGACTGTCCACATGTGGACCATTCGCCCTGTAACAGACTCATTTTGGAGAATATTTCCCTCTTTGTTTGTTTGTTGTTCCATTCTTAGTAATGCAGCTTAAAGGCTAGTTGGTGCATTTGAAGTGAGCGTCACAGCTGAATGGCCTCTGAACTCATTTAGCTGTTTTATATATAGACGCAGTGTTGCTGGATGCATTGCACTACTCAGTGCAATTATTGCAACGGTTTCACCCCATTCACCCCTTAAGCCTCAGCCAATCACTTCCACCCAACCCAAGACCAACACAGAAACACACACAAACACACACACATGCATCAGTCAGTACATCTGCACACATTCTACAAGCACTCGGGGACAAAGGATGAATAATGCAGAGGTAGCGTCTGAGTGAAAGTCGCCTCCCCTCTTTCCCTCCTTTTCACCTTCCCTAAGCAATAAGGAAGCAATGTTGCCATGGAGGCAATGAAGCCTCGGCACGCTATCAGCCAATTACAGCCTTCCCTGTGTGAAACATCGCACCAATGGCTGCTCGTACTGATGCTGCTGTTGCCACAGACACTGAAATCCGATTGGCTGGGCTCTGCTCTTTGATTGAATTTCTGATCTTGTTTTTGAGAGAAAAAATATCTCAAGGAGTGCCACCTGTGTGCCAACTTACAAAATATGTTTGTTTTTTCCATAAAATGAAAAGGAGTACTTTGCAAGAAGCAAAATGTTTCTGTATGAGGGGTTTAAGAGACCTAAATTCATTTTTGGTTCTGTAACAAATTGAACAAGGAGGAAAGTGATTTTCCTCTCTGGCACTTTGTATATTCTGAGGTGGATGTATTAATATGTCAATTGAAGGTGGAAAAACAACCTCATTTTAATAACTACAATTTTAACCAGCTCTTGTTTCTTTAATTTAATTGTTTCCTGCATTCCCATCACAATATTTGGTTTTCCCCTGACAAAAGAACCACACCCCACCAGTTGCTCATAGCTGTTTATGACCAATTCCTGGTTTAACTCTTTGTGTTCCAGAGCACTGTCCTAGCCTCAGGTCCCAGACATATAGTCCCAGACAGACAGAATTATTTATATTTAATCTGGCTGCACATGCCATATTTAAACAACTGTTAAAATATGATTTTATTAATAATAGAAAGCAATGTTTATGCATGTTGCCTTCATGTAAATATAATCCAAAAATAATATGTTATAGATTATACACAAATCTAGATAGTTTACATCAAGTAGAAGTGTTAAATGTTTGATTGGAAATGTGACAAAATGTAAAACATTATTTAAGCAAAGCCTCTGCTTAGAAAACAGCTTTATAAGGCAGACAACCCAACTAAACGTTGACTTTGCTGATTGTCTCTGCTTTTTGCATGGTTGGTTGCTTGACATATGCTTCACCACAATCTTCTTTTTAGCTCTGAAGTCATTAAGACAGTCTGGTCTCATCTTTGTCTTTGTGTCAGACAGACCAGACAGCAGGTTAATGAGTGAATGCCTTCGTCTGACCAGAGGTCTAATATCCCAAATTAAGAGCATTTGAGAAACTTAGCCCAGGTTTTTTTTTTTTTGTTTGTTTATTTGTTTTACTGGGGTGAAAGCGTAAAATCACTGATGAGCCACAGCCTTCTTGTTTCATTAATCACCTTCATCTGTGTCTGTGATCAAACTGGATAGCCGGCCGGTCAGAGGCTCGTCTGATAGAGTAACCCAAATCCCCTCTGAGTGCTCAAAGCTTCCTACTTCATTAGAAACATCTGCTTGTTTATTCCCCCACCACACATCTTTATGTACGCCGGTGTCTGCCAGGTCGTCTGGTTGTCTCTCACCCTCTCTCCTCCTCATACTCTGCATGTGTGAGAGCTGCTGAGGAAGGCAGTGCTGGTCTCTCAGGTTGCACCAGGATGCTCCGGTTGTGTGTGCGTCTTTGTGTGTTTGGTGGGCATGCATGTCCCTGGTGTTCGTCACTTGTTCCAGGTTAATCGTCTGTTTTTCTCAGACACAAAGGCTCGTCCCGCTGCCAGTGACACCCTGGTGCGAGTGTGTGTGCGTATATGTGACGAGAAGGGGCCTGAAAACAGGATTAGTGTCATCAGGATCTAAGCCTGAACAGATTGACAGAAATAAAGTCCTACTGTACAGTAAGTGGGCAGTTTGGCTTCACATAAAAGTGATTTGAGCATTAAAATATAATTTTGTGTGGGTAAACAGGTAATGAATAAGTCTCTTATGAACACTTCAATGGTTATGTCAAAACTTGGAATATTTGGAGAAAAGCGCACATTTCTCCAGGCGTGTGTCGGCTCTCCAGACAAATTATCTTTCTTCTTTCAGTCTCAACTACATGTAGGGTTGCATCAAGATGTATGGTTTCTCAGTTAGAATTCATAATTTCAGTGTTTTGTCTTTCCTGGAGAAACTTGAAACACTAACTGCGTCATCTCATTTTTGGCAACATGCTAGATTATCACAATTCACAATATTAAAATTCCCTGAATACGATTATGATGAGAAATATCAACTCATTGCCCACCCCTGCTGGGATGGTAGGTTGGATGTTTGTTTATCACAGGCTCATCATCATAACTTGACCTGTTTACACACAGATTAAAACTGAAATAATCTGTATGCCAAAGAATTTTTTTTAACTTTATCTCATCAGTATGGATTTCTTCCATTAATGCACCCTAAGATTATGGAAGATTAACAACTTGCTTCCTTGTTCAGAATCCTGCAAAATGCTGTTTTATGCCACAACCTAATTTTTTAAAATTATATTTTCATTATTTATTAACATCTTCTTACTTTTTCACATTAATAATTTAATCTGTAAAATCTGCAAAACTGGCAGTAATGTCCATCACAATTTCTAGTGGCCTGAAAAGTGAACTCCCATTATTTATTGCATAGACAATTTATTATTAAAAAATATTAATTTCCTTATCTGCTGCAATCTGGTTAAACACTGATCTTGTATTCTCACTACCATCACTCACCTGACATGATATGTTTCTTAATAATCATTATCCTGAGGACTTAATACAAGTGGTGGGTTTTTGGGAGTCAGTTAAAATTTTCTTTTGTGTGTGACATAGTTGTACTTTTTTTGGACACATTTCGAACACCAGTTAAATTTGGATGGCTTGTTCACGTGGGGACAAAGTCGGTGTCACCTTTTGGGGAAAAAAATGATTTTAGTTGATGGTTATGTAATGTAAGGGTTGAGTTTAGGGTGAGAATAAGTATCCAGAAGATAAATATAAGTCTATGCAATGTCACCAAAAGAGACCCAGGTGAGTGTATGTGTTTGGTTTTTTTGGGTGTGTCTACACACCTACTTCAGGTATCACCACAGGTATCAACATTTAGGTACAGGTATTACCTGTACATGCCCTGTGGTAAATACTACCCTTTCGCTCAGCGCTGTGGATAAGCCACAGTTCTCATGGCTACGTCCTGCTTGTCTCCTCAGACCGCCCGGGGATTTTTGACTAACTGTCTGCCTGTCTATGGTAAACAAAAGGCTCCGGCTCTAATGCATTTTAGAGCCACTCTTGCCCCTCGGCTTTTATCAGCTTAGCCACGCCGATTTAATCGGACGGCCCTGTTTGTGTTGTTCTGTGTGTGTTTGTCTCAGAGCTCTGGTGATCCCCCCGTCTTTGTCTCGTCAGGGCAGTGTCACCCAAAGAGGTTTATGATGGGGACACGGGAGCCACAGCTGAGTAGATTAGTGTCTACAGTATGTGTGTGTGACTGAAGGGGAGGGGGGGCGTTGTAATGTGTGTGTGTGTGTGTGTGTGTGTGTTAGTTCTAAGGATCCTTCAGCTGTTGCAAGGGTGGGTTTTTCTTCAGACCCACCACAGGTGTCCTGTGGGAAATGTATATGGTATGTGAGACAAGCGACACATCGAGGCTGTAAAGCAGCACAGACCCTTCAGTGGCAGAGAGGCCGATCTTTATTAATCTCTCCTTGAGCTGAGAGCTTTAGGAAGAAAATCATATGCCTCTGGCTCTATGTAAATTATACATAAATTAACAAGACTTGTTGGATTGTGTGGATTATTGTGGAATTACTTACTTAATTATTGTAATTTAAGTTCATTAAATCTATATTTTCAGCTAGTAAAAAGTTATATATTGGCATGTGTGCACAGATGAAGCCAGACAGTAAGCAGGTGCATTTAAAATAACCAGACAGACGCATAATGGATTCAGTATAAATATTTAAAATACTTTATACAGCATAGAAATCTCTTGACACTCAAACAAAACCATCCATTACAAAATCTTACAAAAGACCCCCCGAGTCTGTATCAATCTCAGTATCAACCAGAAAAAAGGTACAAAGACGTCATTTTCAAATGCTGACAGTACAATTCGACTCGTGAGACATTGCATGCAACTTTTCATTTGGACAGGAAGAGATTCTACAATATCTTAACAGTGAGAAGCCTCGTGTGCCTGTGGAAGCCTTTATATTAGAGTCAAATAGTTTTATGAAGCTACTAACGTGAAAATGTCAGTTTTACAAACATTTTAGAATCTCTTCATACAGAAGTGACAGGAACACGGGAGTTGTACTGTTATTTACAAGCACAATTTTCACATCACTCTCAATGAGCGCTTGGCAAATACTCATCATTGCAGTTAACACTTAAGACTATTGCACAAACTACAGCGTTAAGACAAAAGGAAGTGAATTATTTTCATAGATGTCGTGTGATCGTAGTAGTAATCTTCCCACCTTCGTACCCTCAGCCTGGGGCGAGGTTGTTCAGTTTCATAAGGCTTTTGATGCTCTATTTTTTATCTTTTCTTTTTTTTTTCAAAACAGACTAAACAGGCATATCCTCCTGTGAGAGAGTCATAACTAAGACAGTTTTACAGTTTCCCTGTGGTTCATAGAGGTGATGTAAGACTTGTATAAAAAGTTATAGCTGTGAATTATTATCAGTGTTGAGTGATAGTTTATGAGAACGCTATAAAAAGTGAGAGTATGACTCTACTCTTGGTACCTACATCTATTTCAGTGTGCTGACTCTAATGGCACTAACGCTCAGACACTGCAACACTGTGGCAAAATCCACACAAGAGCGTCACAACCGACTGCTGTTATACATTAATGTATGAATAATGCAGTGAGGTAAAAGATGGTAAACACTGTTATTACTATAGGTTTTGGTTTTCAAGAATAGTGCAGGGAGCTTCTTCATCCAGTCAGCATTGAGGATACAGTGCCAGCTGGCTGGAAGTAGGTGGGTGTCTTAAGAGAGTTTTCACAGAGACAAAACATTTAAACATGTAATCAGGGTCAGGGTCGGGGTCTGTTAGCTGGTGTGAATCAGTCTGCGGCTCAATTAGTAACCAGTTACAGCAATATTACATAAGAGAGTATCTCTTAGCTCAGTGTATAATACAGTGTTCAGCGTGTATGCATGTGCGTGCGAGTCTGTGTACACCTTGTTAGCAAGGCTCATATTACATGATGTCCCATGTCCACTCTGTATCTAGGACACAGCAAGGTTTAGTCATGCCTCAGGGATCCGTTTCAAATCTCATCTTCTCTGTGTCACCACCTCTTATTACATAATGAGAGCAGTAGCAAGAGATAAAACATTTTTAAACCCCTTCTTTTTTTTCTTTTTTCAACCATCAAGTCCATTGTAAAAAGTGGCTCAGTCGCAATAAAGGGACAATTCACAGTTCAAAAGGCCACTCTGGAAGACCTCTCCAACTCCAACAAAATGTTGAAAGGGGCCTTGAGTTCAGTCTTTCTTTTAGTTTCTTTTGCCTTGTATCTCTCAGCAGAGGGTCTTGAGTGCACCTGAAGCACAGAGGAGAGTTTGCATGGGGTAAGGAGGCGGGGAAACCACTTCCTCAACGACCTGCTCTGGCCGGAAGGTGAATGGCTGCAGCTGGACCTTCTTCTTTAGGATCTGTCCAATTCCCATAGAGGGGAACTTGCTGCGGTGAGTTGGGCTGTCAGGATCACTGCTGCTGCTGTTGGAAGGAGGACTAAATGCCGAGGTGGGGTTTAGGGGACTAAAGGCAGACTTAGGAGGGCTGAAAGCTGAACTGCCCGGGGGGCTTCCTACGGTGCTGGGTGGGCTGCCGCTGGTGTCAGAAGATCCACACCAATCGGACGAGATGCTCTTCTTGGGTTGTGGATTGACAATGAGGACAGGAGGACTGGGGATCGTGGCCTTCTTCAAGTAAGAGGAGTCGGGTTGGAAAGCAGAGACATGGCGGGGCGGGGACAGAGTCCCGTTGGTCAGCTTGTACCAGGGTGAAGCCGGGGTGTCTTCAATTTGTTCGGCTTTGGAGAGGGAGCCGAAGGAATGCATGCCGATTGGTGATGGTGCTGGTGGAGCAGGTATATTGTGTTCTGGGCTCGTGTTGACTTGCGGGAGGGTGGCCAAGCGCCTCCGTTGCTGCGGGGTGTTGTGAAAGAGAGGATGGATCTCTAGATACTCCATAGAGGAGGAAGCTACAGTGCCGGGTGGTGCCAGAGGTGAATTACGATGGCCACCAGTTATGGCACGCAAAAGACCTGAAGAGAAAATGAGAAGTATTTTAACATTTCTGAAGCATTGCAGTTTGATGTTCCTCAACACTTGGTAACACTTTATTTGAAGGGGTGCACATAAGACTAACTACTCGACATCAACACAGACAATATAACCTCTCTGTGTTATTGGTAGAACAACTTAGGAGTCTTAGGCCTGTTATGGCATTTTTATGACAGGTTACGGTGTTTTGGTGCCAAACGCCAAATTGTTTTTTGTGACTTTTTTCATTTTAGTCAGGCTTTGTGAGTGTTGAATTGTGAGTATCAAGTGAGGATTTGTTCATGCTCCTGCAATTAAGTGGCTGCTGCTGTTCACAAAGACATAAAATGACATAAAAATGTCTTAAACAAAGGATCCTTCACTTTCATGACATGGTCATCTTAACATAAAGTGTTGCTGATTGGTTAATACTCATGGCAGACTTTCTTACATGTCTAGATTCTATATATCATGTCAGTGTGGATACGCCTCATCTAAGTAACAGGCAGGTGTCAAAGTACAAATACATTTTGTTGTCATGACAAGCCTGTCCTGACATGCTGAACTGAAAATAGCCCATAGGCTTTCACTGTATCACTAATACGTAAATGTTGACAGATAGAGAAACTAAGGGCCTCAGCTCGGCCCCCAGGGCCTCCATTTGTCAGATTATCTACTGACTGACTTGGACCCCCAATCACTCTTAAAAATCCAAGGATTTGTTTAAAGAACTTAATCTAATCAATGCAGGTTTAAATTCGTTGTCATATATTAATTCTGTTTATCTGACTGTCAACAGGTAAATTTGAATTTATTTCAAAATCGCCCTACAATTGACCGGCAACTTGTCCAGGATGTTTCCTCTCAGCGGGCTAGATGGATGAGTAGATGGACGGATGGATGGACAGACAAACAATGGATGGATGGAAGGAAGGGTGGATGGATGGATGGATGGATGACTGGGTAACTACGTATGTGTGCCGTACAAGAACATGCATGCTCAGTCAACCTACCCTGCATGAATAAAGGTAAATAAAATAAATGAAGTGTTACTTTTAGAAAAAAAAAAAATATACAAATGTGCTTTTGTGCAGCACCATTTGATTCCTCACCTGTTCTGTGTTTCTTCTCCTTGCTTGGCCCCTTGCTGACAGCCAGGTAGACTGGCGTCTGTTTCGGGGGGATGGTGAGCTTGTCGACGTGCTTCCTCCACTGGGTCTGGAAGTATTCACTTTTCTGCTTTTCTCCCTTCTTTTTCTCCTGGAACTGCATCTCCTAAACACAACACACCAACCACTTATTACAACATCCCTCAGCGTTTGACAATCCTGTTGTTGTATAACCAGATTTACAACATTTATAAAACCTTTTCTTGGCATCCGTGCCTCTAGCCAGGTGACGTTAAGGAATACTTAGGAAGTTCAGGCACAGTATGTTTCGGGTAAAAATTCTGATTGTTTCCTTTACCCTCTGTTACTCAGTATGACATTAGACAGGTGTGAGCTATGATCCTCTTACCCTGTACTCCTTAGACAGTCTCTTCATTTTCTTGTTAAGGAGGAAGTAGACAGCCAGAGTGTGACACGCGCGGTTGGTGAGGACGGCGCTCAGCACCTCACTGTGCTTGTAGCTCATCTTCTCTGTCATATGCAACAACACTGTGTGGTTTATTTCCTCAATGTGGATCCTAAATAGAGAAGGGGAAAACATTTTGTGATGCTGGAAAAATTATTTCCATGTTTGTAAAAATCATCCTTTGATCAATTAAGCAAGTATCCACTAATAAGCTAGAACAGATGTTTAAAAATACAAACTGGGAGCATTTAAAATGTGTGTGCATCTACCTGTTGAGGTACGGTGCCCCTGTGTTCTTGTTGGCCAGCTGTAGCCATGAATCAGCCATCACCTGATGGATATTTGGACGCTTGTTGGGATCCGGCTCAAGAAGCTTTTTCAGGAGACAGATGGCAGCTGAGACAGACAGGGAGAAAGGGAGAATAAATATTCATATGCTGCTACTGACACTCAACTCGCTGCATAAAGAGAAACATTTTACACTACTAAAACATGTTTGTGCACATAAACGTATTCCTTTTCAAAAGTGTGACTGCACTGTTGTTGAACAAGTACGGGAATTAACGTCAAATATGCCAAGTAACACACCAGTCAAACTTGTCCAATGATGAATTGGAGCAGAGGTACAAGTTACGCAATCCCTTTGTCTTAACTGATGTGAATCCACTGATCACAACCTTGGACCTCATCCTCCTCATCCGCTTTCATTCCAATATTACATAAGACAGATGAGATGACACATCTATGTATTTAGCCTGATTAATAGATACTAGCGCAACTGTGTTAAGCCATCCTCTAATTTGAATATTAGAGTGTCACACTGTTGTTGTGACACCCTGAGGAGATGCATCTGTGGTATTAGTGTCACTACTTGAAAGCCAAGTCCAAACACACCTGTGTTGTTCTTGGCACCTATTTTCCCTTATGTGGTGTCACAGAACAGCACTGTTCCATAACTGTTAGACAGATTTAACTTTAAATAAGCCTGTGTGCGTCATTTCCAATTTCACTTGTAAAATTTACAAAGACAGTAACAGATGATTAAGAAGGCTATTATTTATTGTGCTTAAGAAAAACAAGTGTGGGCGTCCCTTTCTAAGGAATACTTATGCTGACGTAAATACCACCATGTTGATGCAGTGCCAGTTTCTCAACTGGAAAAGTTAGCCACTAACTTTGAACAAACACAATAGAAGTTTGGTTTGCTGGTACTGAGCCAATATTGTTCCCGTGTGTAATTTGACGTATCAAATATCTCAAAGGTAAGTGCGGTGGTGATTGATATGTTTGAACCTCTGCCAAGGCTACTAAGTTTATTCTTGATAAATATTTCTCATAGTATAATAAGTGCTCCTCTGTTTGTTGTACGCGTTGAAATTCTTAAGCTATTTGCTCTTCATTTAGGGCTTTGCAGTTGGGTTAGCTTTTAATCACATTTTTAATTGCCCTGTCTTTTGTTACTTTGCAAAAAAGACTTTTTCATTGCATTTGTACATGCTTGTAGATTCAATTTTAGTCAGCATAAAAGAAAACTCCTCATCATATATGATTTATTTGCACATGTGTGCATTCATGGATTTAGTATTTACCAGTGGACAGCGAGGGAGGTAGAGGGTTCATCTCCTTGTCCACCATCTTCTGGTGCAGGGCTCGGAGACTGAAGGGTTCCACGGTAAACGGGAGAGTCCCAGTCAGCATCGCGTACATGTTCACACCACTGGAAGAGCAAAAGAAACACTTCAGTTGTGCTAAATTAATAAACAAATACATTTTAAATTAGTTGATATTTGATGACAGACAATTAGAGAAAAGTAGAATGCACTTACATGGACCAGACATCCACTTTTGGCCCGTACTTCTTCCTAGAGAGCAGCTCTGGGGCAGCGTAGGCCGGACTTCCACACTGGGTGCTGAAAGGATCTGAGTATCCCAAGATGCCAGCACAGTTACTGAGGCCAAAATCTGAGGGATAAATGATGGCAGGGTGAGTGTTTTCTCTAGCTTTATTACCGTCTTTTAAGTTCACCCGTTAAATGAGATGCCTCACCACAGCATTACAGACACAAACAGAAGCAGATTAGCACTATGGTGAGAGCTTGTAAGGGTTTTAGTTGGATATTTAATTGCTCTTAACGCTTCACCACATGTGGGACACTGTGACACTCTGCAGGCCCAACTCCAACTGAGAAAATCTTTTTTTCCCACTCAACAGTAACTGGTATCAAATGAATTATTTTATTCTTATGTTCCTGAATATTATACTTGTTCTTTTCTACAAGAAAATGTGTATTTATGAATGTATTTTTGTTTTCAGAACAAGGGAAAGTAAAAGAGTAAGGACTTTGAGGCGAGTTAGTATAAATGTAGGCCCTCTTGAGTTACCTATGAGCTTTATGTTGTCCTGCTCATCCAAAAGGAGGTTTTCTATTTTCAGATCCCTGGAAGACAAAGAGAGAAGAAAATATGTCAAATGATAGTATTTACATAAGATAACTTATCTAAGTCACTATCATCATACAATGCACAAACAGGAGGGGTCAGCCCCACCCTAAGCCCCAACACATATACAAATACCCCTCCTAATGTGGGTCACGCTGGCTGATTTTCAGGGTCTATTGTGTGCCTCCAGATCCCTCTTGAGTCACAGAAATCCTGTTATACAGTTATCTACATGGGCCATCTCACCATGATAGAAATTTAGTTCCCAGGCTCTCAGCGACAAAGAATTGAATGTTCCCAGGCAGAAAAATTTGATTTAGAGATGCAGTTTATGAGTTGTTTTCCCTAAATTACATCAAAACAATTTATCATAAGATGTAATCATATTTTGTAAGACAGAGAACTCCTCATCTGTGCACAGTGCATGGAAATCCAGCCTATGTATAAATCTTTTTTTTAAATCGTATTTATCTTTAAGACATTCTTAACAGCTCTTTTGGAAACCTCTTAAAGCATGGCAGTGCCGTTACTGAGCAGGCAGATATGGTTATTTGTGGATTAAGTGTAATGTGCACAATGGGGACTTAACCCACACTTAAAGAAAGAGGATCATGTCTGACTCAGAGATCTTAAAGTCAGCTTTGACCCATTAACAGCACAAAGCTCTCTGAGCTATGGATGGCAAACTATCAATATCTTTGAGGCAGTTATAAAAATCCAGTTCCTGTTTTTCTCTCTGCATTTGTCTTTTATTTATTTATTTATTTTTACCTGTGCACCACACCTGCCCTGTGCAGGTGCTCAACTGCCAGCACCAACTGCCGGATGTACTTCTGAGTCTCTCTTTCATCTAGGCGTTTCTTGTCGTAGATGCGGTTCATCAGGTTGCCGCCGGGGCACAGCTCCATCACTAGATAGTAGCTGTTTTCTGTCTCCAGGATGTCCAGCAGCTGCGTGATGTTAGGGTGGCGGATCATCTGCTGGATGTGGCCCTCCCTCCGCAGGTTCTTGGTCACATATGAGTCCTTCTTTGCCTTCCGCTTGTCAATCACCTTCACTGCCACCTGAACAAATCGAGATAGACACAGAAAGCACTGACGTGAGGATGTTCTTTTAGACTAAGAACTGACTTGTCAGCTAAAGTTTGTACCATGTGAGATTGTGAATACAACCCAGCACTAGCGCATTGCTGTGTACGGGAGACAGGATTTCAGAGAGTTGTAGTGTAACAGGTGTTGAGCTTCTCATTCTCCATTGCTGGGTATATAGCTTGACACTGACCTCTCCCTCACAGCTGCTCCCAATGTGGGGCAACCCGGGCGCTATAGGGCCCTGAGGCAGCAGAAGGGGGAGGTGTGTGTGTGTGTATTGAAGGGGTTACTGAACCATCATAAACTGGGGGAAAAGCAAATGTTACCCTATCTGTTGAGAAGGCACCAAGGCCAAATGGACATTTAATATTCCCCCATTTGCCACAGAGTTTAGCTTCAACTAAACACACTTGAGGGGCAGCGACAAATGTGGAAACAAGACTGAGGAAGGATAAATTAGGGCCTGCTCATTCTCAGATTTGACAGACTGAGAGAACAGATTCCATGTCAGAAGTTTAAAGCTTAATTTCTCTAATTACTCATCCCAGCATCTTCTGTCTGTGTTGCTCTGCCCTTGTCATCTCACTGTGTCATTGGAGAAGATCTTTCCTCATAAAAAACCCAGAGAACGTGTCCTTTAGCTTTACAACAAACACTTTACTTCCCTCTGCCGCTAATTATATTCAGTAACATACCTATCTACTCTATGCCCACGTCTCCTTGTATCCTGTCTAGACTGAGTTCAAGAACATGGCTACCATACATAGCAAATCATCTCAAGGAGAGCCCACAGACATGGAAAGGCACAACCAATGAAACTAATCACCATATCCATTAATGAAATGGCGAGGGCCAAAGTGGCTGTGTGTGTGTCCTCTCTTTCGTCTGTCCTTCAGCTTGTCTTTCTTTTTTACTTTCGTCCTTTCATCTCTGATAATTGATTCACCTCTGAAAACCTTTTTTACAGCTGCTAATTAAATCTTGTGTGTGTGTGTGTGTGTGTGAGAGAGCTGCCACAATACAGTAATAGATGGCCCATGTTTACGCCAGGCAGGGTGGGTAAGACGTGGGGTGTGGGGTATCTTTGGGGGGATGGGGCACTGTATTTACAGCACGCCTAGTCTATATGAGGGATGGGGGGGGGGGTATGTAAAGGGGGGAAGGGTGCGCCCAGCCAGGGGGCTTCTGGGGGATTCAGTTGTTTGTCAGGCGCCCCTCAGACAGAAACAGGGGGAGGTGGGGCAGTATGGAGGGGAAAGTGGGTTACAGACATCAAAAACACATGCATATGACCTCTCTAGCCCCCTCTGACCATGACAGCACCTACCCTCACCTCTCCTCACTTTCATACCCCCTGCCTTTAAACACACATGTCCTCTCATCCCTACATCTACCCTGACTTTCTAGTGATGCTGAAAAAACAGGATCTGGGAGTCCTCCTATATTTCCTTTCTCCCTTGACTGCCCTTTTGCTTGAATAAACTCACTGCCCTCAACTCCCCTCCAGTGCCCGTTGGATCCCTCTATTCCACTGAATGAGAGAGAGAGTGTGTGTGTGTGTAAAGAGAGAGCGAGCATGTGATGTGCTTGGTTGTGTGATTGCCAGTGTTTGCATCATCCTCAACAAAGAGCGAGGGGAGAGGAGAGGAGCGCTTTTCTTTTCTCCTCACAGCAACAGAATGGTGGTAGTGTTGGGTGGGTGGGAGCCAGCGCAGGATGAGATAATCTTTAATATGGTAATTATTAAATTCAGTGGCACACACTCTGTTTTAACAAACATAGAAACAGACATAGGTCTACGTGTGGAAGCACATAAAGAAAATGAGGTGCTTGTTTTCCAATATGCAAATACCCTGGCTGCTCCTCAGAAAAAGGAAAAAGCCTGGAGAGACAAAGGCAACCAGTGGCCAATGGGAGCCAATATCAAAGCCCTGCGCTGGCAGAATCATAATGAGGCTGAAGCCCATTTATCAACGACTTGATTTCATATGCAAGTAGCAGCTCTGCCCTCTCATAGGCCGAGCAATTTTCCTTTCTGTCCCTATCACAGTCTTGCGCGCCCAGCAGCGGTGAGATCACCACCACCACCACCAGCAGCGGCAGCAAACAAAGCACGAGGTTCAGAAAAGCCACAGAGCGCACAACAACTCATCCAACACATGTTAGAAAAATACATTCAGCTCTTTCAGCATCTCTCTCTCTCACACAAAAAGTAAATATTATCACTGGAGTTTGGCTAGAAAACAAGCCCTGCTGAGCATGTGGGGTTCAACAGCTGGTGGTGCCGCATGAGCTCATTAACAAAGCTTCCCTCCGCAAACAGGCTGATCACTTTCTCTAAGACAGCTAAGGACTGATGACACATGGCATGTTGTAAAAACATGAAGGTAGGCTACAGTGTGGCTAAACTGTCAATATAAATAGGCGAAGCGGCGTTTTTCTTAGTTCACATGCAGGGAAGTGACAGCTGACACTGCACTGAAATGAAATTTAAAACCATATCAGACCCCCTCGCTGCATGCCACTTATTATTTTTAGATGTTAAAACATGACAAAGTATAGCAGACTTATCAGTTCTCCAAAAGAAAAAAGTGTCAGTTTTTCCTCAAAAGTTGTTTTGTGTTTTGGAAAAAAAAAAAATCAACTGCAAGAAAATGAACTACATTAGTTGTGGTTGAAAAGATGCATTTGACTTATGCCACAAAATAAAAATAAAATGTATATATTACACATATTTTACCAAAACCCTCTTGTATTTTCCAGTTTGGGAATCCGCTTACCTTTTCCCCAGTCAACGCGTGGAGACCTTCCCTAACTTTGGCGAACGATCCTTCTCCCAGCTTCCTCCCGATCAGATAGTTCCCGACCCGTTTGGTGTGGTAAAAGTTCTTGAGGATGTCCGCTGCGGGACTGCATAGGGATGCCGGGAGGATGTTCTCGTTCCCGGCACTGTTTTGGGTTTTACCCTCGTGTGACCCGTGGCTGTTGTCCACTACCATGTCGCTATCGGCAACTGGCATCACAGCTCCCTTGTCAAATGTCTCCTTTTAACAAGGGAGAAAAGTGCGGCTCGTCCCCTCGCCCAGCTTAAAGCCAGGTATTAAATGCTTAGTGTCCGTTAAAGTGCGTTAACTCCGGTCTGCCTGCGTCTCGCCCCTAATAACGAATTAAGGGAACCGGAGATTGCGCCACCTGTTCGCCCAAAGCATCCAGTGCGCGCACTCAGCAGGTTCCGAGACTTGATCAGCGTATCAGCTTAGATATGAATGACACAGAAAAAATGCCAAACTCAATCAAGGAAAGTTATTAACTGACGCAATCTGTCTTAATACTTGTGAGAGTTTTTAAAAAAAACTGTGGCTCTGTCAGAGGTAGGCTATTACACAGCGTCCCTTCTCTTTACATGAACGTCTCCTGAATGTGTGCAGGCAGCGTGTTTTTCAGTTTGAACTGACTTTACCGGCTCCTCTGGGTGGGCGTTTCTTAGTGTTAGCGTGAAAAAAAACACACGCAGCCCCCTCACACGGTGGTGGTAGCAGGGGTAATTTTCAATCCAATCAGCGCAGGCGGGCGGAGCACATGTGAGAACAAGAGGAAGATGAGGCGGGGGGTGACTCCACCCGGTACCGCTGCCAAGCCGTTTCGCATGGTGCGTTCAGATTGTACACAGCTATGAACAAAGAATACACTTGTAGCCTGGTGAACGACACAGCAACACTGTCACTACAAATATTAACAATTATTCAATTGCTGGAACATGATTTCTGGGCGGTTATTATGTTGTCATTTGATTAGAATTGTGCGCAAAGCAGACAAGTATTCCCTTTGCGTTCACAATCTATAGATGCGTCCCTTTCCAGTGACAATAAACTATCACATTTGAATATTGTCTGTGTCGAATGGTCCATTACATATAGGTAGGTGCACCATTATCTACCTGCTACCATCTTTTCACTGTGTTATTGGTTATTGCAGAACTTGGAGTTCTGCCAGCAATAGAAAGTTGTACTCCATGCATACTCTTGGCAGACAAAGAAGCATTTAGCCCCTCACTCATTGAGGTGTTCGCTGGCCTAATTAATAATGTGTCAAAGGAGGACACCTGCAGGGAGGGGCAACAGTTGGAGACATTTTTTTCTTGTTCTGTATTTGGCTTCAGATTAAATTGACCTCATTATAGTATATGTTTTCATGTCTACAATGCGCCTACGACGACTAAACAAAATAACAGAATCACCTGAACACATAATAAAATCAAATAGATCACCTATGATATATATGTTATTGCCAGTTTTATTTTGTGTTTATTTTTCCTACACGTGTTGATTCAGCTCTGTGGTGTTTAATTAGGCTGTAATTTGTGGTGTGACTGTATTGGAAAATAATTATTCACATGTAGCCTAGGTGTGCTGTTTGGTTCACTCCTTGTATGGATTCCTAGAAGCAATGGGAAGCATACATCTACACATGCTGTTTGAGTTGCCTGCTGGACCATGCTTTCCAGACACAAGTCCAGACACCCAGACATTGAACTAAAAGTATAAATATACCACCATCTATTGGACTGTATTTGTACTGCAAGAACATACAGTGTTGACACATGTACAGAGAAACGCATGTAGTCTTTCTGGCTATTTTCCTCTTCGGGCATTTCGTTTAAACCGGTGGATTGTTAGACTAATTGCAATTGAACAAAAACCTGTAAAATAAAGATAAAAGGAAGGTATTTCATAGTCACATTGAACATATTCTTCAATGTGATAAATTTAAGAAGCATCAACACTATAAAATGAGTATTTCAGTCATACTCATTAACTGTGATTTCAAATGGGCCTATTCTAAGGGCAGGTGTTGTGTTTCGCTCCCTCATCTCAGAAATATCAGGTGAAAATGACAAGAATATTATGAATTGCCATTTTTATTATAAAAATACTATATTTGGTAAGTATAAAAGTAAGTATGTTTTCCGTCTTAGCATGATTCCGTGAACTGCAGTTTAGAAATTCCCAATCCACTTAACTTCCAATCCCTTACAGCAGCCCGCCCCCTAGTGGACAGAACCGGGAACAACAAAATTTAATCCCATCATGCTTTGCCGTGCCCGCCGACCCGAGAGCTACCGATGCTAGGCTAACTGTCGTTAGCTACCGGGAGCGGACATGTTGTACCGACCCTTCCTTCAATAAACACTGCTGTAAGCGGGGAATCGGGAGTTAAGGGGGAGGCTCGGAGCGTTGGGCAATCATGGACGCTGTTAACGCCTTTAACCACGAGGTAAGCTGCCTCCAGGGCTCACTGGGACCCTGAAGTCACCGAGTCTGGCGGTGCTGGTCATGGTGCTGTGATGCACGGAAGCTAGTCGAGCAGGACCGACCAGCGGGCCTAGCTAGCCGGACTTGTCCACCCTAACCTGGCTCGGGGCTAACTGTGTTAACTAACGTTTGTGTTGTAGGTACGCCTGCAGCGCGATTCGTGTTGCTACTGAAACAAATGGTTCTGCTAACCAGCAAGCTAACACAACGGCAGCCAGTCCACATTGGTTCCAGTAACCTTGCACAAACTTCGTAGACTGACGTTAATGTTAGCTAGTGGGAGCATGGTCCACTGACCCTGGTATTAGTAACAATGCTACTAGCAACCTACCCAGCGAGCAAACACACTATCCTGGTGTTATTGTCACACTGCAAGCGTCCAAACAAAACGCAGGTCAAGTGATATGCACAGCCTGTGTTTGTTTTGTACATGGCATGCCAAGTTACTGTAAGGCCTGATGATTGATGGTTCATACTCATTAAGAGTCTAGTCAAAAGACAGGTCAGCTCATTTTATGGAGTTTATGGCTCCTCTGGTTTCTGGGGATGATCCTTTTATCCCATGAATCCCACAGTCCGGGTGGCTTGGCCTGCTACAACTTAGGGGCTAACACAATCATGTAATCTTATACATATCCAGCACCAATGCTTGTTTATTCCACCAAGGTCTATGAGCAGTTTGTGTTGATGATGATTAATGATTCTTGAATAAAGTCTTGCGGTTTTCGTCGCATTTTCTGTCTGGCACAGAAACAGAGAAAGTACTTGTTACTAGATGCAAATCCTTGACAAATATGTCAGTGTGTACTTATGCATCCTCTCAATACACACACGTTAAGAGCGCAGATGTGCACTTACGTGTTGGGCTGATTGATGCAGACTAGAACAGATATCAAAGTATTTTGACCCAAAGCACAGTATAGATATTTTTGGGCTGACTGTTGGTGCTTTCACAAAGTATTTGTACAATGAAAGTTTTGATAAATAATCAGTAATATTGATGTAGTGACTAAATGTTTAAAGGCACCTGATACAACAGCCTTGTATGATGCAGCATTTTAAAGCAGTAAATGACAACCATTGTGCGATATCACAATATCAGATGCCCAAAATCCAAGAGGATATCCAGTCTTGTGTCTCGATGTTGATTCATTGCTCAGTCTTTCTTTAATGATGCCTGAAAGAGTTTCTGCCAGACATTGGATGCTTTTATTCAGCTTGGAATAATTGAAGCACTAGCACAGTGCACCACACAGCCACTAAGATGGTTTAGCATCCTCCTAGAGTGAGTAGTTTATTTTAATTTCTTTGCACCATACTGTAATCAATCTGTATCTTGTCGTTATATTTAATGTGAAGTTATCCTGTAAACATGGTGCAAGGATACATGAGGGCTAGGAAATAGCAAGCATTGGAATTGAAATGATGTCACCGCTGATGCTCCTCAAGCACTGTCTTCACTGTCTTTTTATTATTACTGTCTGCATATTTAACAACTCTCCCATCTCATTCATTTGTTATCTCTCCAGTTATTCTCACTGATGGACTCCAAGCCCCCAATATCTCGGGCAAAGATGATCTCCATCACCAAATCGGCCATCAAAGCTATGAAAGTAAGGATGAGTTTGGCAGTGGTTGGAGAGCTGCTTGTATATCTGTCTGATCAATATTGTCCGTGTTTCTAAAAACAATATTTTTTTGGTTTTTGAGCTTCTACCTACACAATAACGCGCTCTCTTTCTTTTACAGCTCTACAAGCATGTTGTCCAGATTGTGGAAAAGTTTATTAAAAAGGTGAGACAGCCTTGACTAAATTCAGTCTTTACCCAGTTTCACCACAGCAAACACGAGAAAACTGACTTTAATCTGTTTCTCCCTTCTGTTCCTCTTCTCTCTATTCTCTCAAGTGTAAACCTGAGTACAAGGTAGCAGGTCTGTATGTGGTGGATTCAATCGTTAGACAGTCCCGACACCAGTTTGGAGCAGACAAAGATGTGTTTGGCCCAAGATTCACCAAAAACATTACAGGAACCTTCGAGAACCTTTGCCTTTGCCCAGTAGAGGACAGGGTAAGAACAGAATGAGTTGGTGAAAATGTCATTGTGATAGATATGAGATGAAATATCGTGGACTGTGTTGTAGACATAAATTGGACTTAGCCTATTGTTATTCCCTCACTCTCACCTGTTTCCTTGCTCTCTTATTTTTTTTGTAGAGCAAGATTGTGCGGGTGTTGAACCTGTGGCAGAAGAATGGTGTGTTTAAGATTGAGGTTATTCAGCCTCTCCTGGATATGGCAGCAGGCTCGAGCAGTGCTGCTGCACCCTACACAGGCACAGATGAACCAGGTAATTTGTGTGTACACGTGTTGGTAGGGATTCCATGACATTGTGAGAGTGGTACTGGTATTTGAAGGCATCCGTGTGCCGCTCACACTTAGAGTCATGCTTTCTTTCTTCCCTCAGGTTCTTCCCCACCTCCAGCCAAAGAGCCAGTTACTGCAGTAACGGCAAACTCCACCACCACAACATCTGCTGCTCAGCTGCAAAACTCTGATGCCTTTGCTGCTGTGGCACAGCTCTTTCAGTCCTCACAGGGTCAGCAGGTGTGTGTGTGTGTGCTTGTACAGGCCAGCTTTAGCTATGACCACAGTCATTTTGCTTGTATTATTACTGCTTTCACAGCTGTTAGACCCTCACTAATGACTCTTCTCTCACACCCTGTCACTGGCATTTTTAGCTTCAACAGATGCTTCAGAACTTCCAGCAGCAGCCAGTGAAGCCAGACACCAATGCTCAGCCTCCTGTCCTAAACATGCAAACACAGGCCCAAAACATCACCAGCGGCCTGGGTATGGTCACCACGCAACCTCCCATGCCCACACAACCCACCCAGCAGAAGACAGCCTTTGATAAGGTGACGCTGCCCTTTTTGCATTTTCCTTTTACCAACAATGGGTTACAGCAATATAGCACAGGTCAAACCAAACCCTTTAAAAACTTGGTAGCACAGTGCTTGAAGCTAGTAATTAACATCATAGTTTGAGGTCCATTTGTATTAATTACCCCACTCTCCTTAGAAATTGCTGGACCGCTTTGACTATGATGACGAACCAGAAGTTGGCGAAGAAACGAAGAAGGAAGAGGTCTCATCCCAGCCCTCCTTGTAAGCCACTGATTTATTACATATATAACAGCAGCTCTGCAATGCCAAGAAGTGGGCAGCTCTGTTTGATTTTTAAAAATGAACTAAAAACTGCAAAGCTCATGGATTATTTTATCATCACAGTATGCAGCAGCCTCCTGCCTTTGTACAGCACATGGAGCACTTTAAACCGCAGATGATTAACATGTCTCAAGACCTCTCACAGCAGGTAATAATCATAAACATATTCAGTTGTTAAATAAATCAGATTTTCTGACAAATGTAGCATCTGAATGTTTGAGCTTTCTTTTTCCTCCATTTTTACTTTAAACTGTAAGATCAAAATATAAAATTTAAGTTTCCTGTCACTACAGATACTTTAGGTTTTGTTACAACAACTGGGGTTACATAACACATATAGTATATAGTGTAGTATATGCTTCTTATTTATGGAAGGCAACCTGTAGAAACAATGAGAAACAGCACAGTATTTATTCCAGCTGTCTTTCTCAGGTTGCTCTCCCTCCGAATGGCCAGCTCCAAGCCTATGGTTTACCACCAGGACAAAGCTTCCCAGTTATGATGCCTCCTATGGGGCATGCTCTACCAGGACAGCCCCTCCCTGGTTCTACTGGGCCTCCAGGCTTCCCAGGGGTTTACCCTCCCCATAATGCCACCCAGCAACAACAGGTAGACCTGAGAATAGTACAAAAAAATTTGTTTTTTTGTTTATGGTAAATATTTTTTATATATCCATTAAAATTGAAAACTCAGCAAAAAAGGTTAACTAAGGTAAAAGATTTAGGAGTATGTTCTATAGTTTGACAATTTAAATGTGATGTCTTTTCTGACAATATCAGGATTTGTCAGTGGATATGGACCGTTCATCTATGAGGGATGGCAGACATGGTCAACGGTCACACTCGGGCTCCAGGTAAGCATCTGAAAAAAGATGTATGACATGTCCGACTAAGTTTGGTCTCTATTTGTTTTATGCAACTAAGTGGCTCAGCGCTTGTATATGGTGAACATATCATAAGTTCCAGTGTTGTTTTTTTTTTTTTCCCTTTCCCTCAAGGTCTCCAAAGCGGAGGCGGTCAAGGTCTAATTCCCGTACACGGCGATCCAGACACAGGCGATCCCGCTCGCGCTCTAGAGAACGGCGACACCATTCCCCACGCTCTCGCTCTCAGGAGCGCAGGGAGAGGGAGAAAGAGCGAGAACGAAGGCAGAAAGGCCTTCCGCCACCCAAGAGCGAGACACTTAGCAGTGAGTCATTGTCTATTTATGGTCATATTAGCTTAAGTAGTTTGTTGTCGTCCTGAAATTATGTCTTAGGGGCGTGCAGACTCTTTTTTTTTTTTTTTTAGTGATTTTATATAATATATAATTATATAATTTTTGTTTATGTTACCTTCTCTTTCTTGTTTTCAGTCTGCAGTACAACTCTCTGGGTGGGCCAGTTGGACAAGAGAACACAGCAGCAAGATGTTGCCTGTTTGCTGGAAGAGTTTGGGCAGATAGAGTCCATCAATGTAAGTAGACTCATAAAGATCTGTAACATAGATCTACATACTGTGGTTGAAATAATGACGTTTCTATATTCTCATCCAAAGGTGAAAAAAACAAATTTTATGGTGCATTTGAAATCATGTATTTTTCCCTTACATGGGCAGCTCAAAGCTCCAGTTTTGTTCAGATTCAACAGTTATTACAGTAAAATATTGATTGGAAACAGAAAGATTAACTACTCAAACTAACTTTGAACTTTGTATTTTGAAATCCTTGTGAATTGCTGCATCTGTTTATGATAGGACCATAGTGCAACTCCAAACATTACTGAATGAATTGAAATCACAATCATTATCTTTTTGTCCCCCTTGTTTGATAAGATGATCCCTCCACGTGGTTGTGCATACATTGTCATGATACATAGGCAAGATGCCTTCAGGGCTCTGCAGAAGCTCAGTCGAGGATCTCACAAAGTTAACCAGAAAGCCATTAAGGTAAGTTAACATCGCAGATTGCTGCTTATTAAAGCTTTATTAAATCTTAAAGTTAACAAACCAAAATAAAACTGAGAAATTGAATCATATGCTATTTTTGTTTGTGTCTTGCCAGATTGCTTGGGCTTTGAATAAAGGTATAAAAGCTGAGTTTAAACAGTACTGGGATGTGGAGCTGGGTGTCACCTACATACCCTGGTCTAAAATCAGGGAGGTTCAGTTGGAGGAGCTAAAAGAAGGAGGAATATTGGATGTAGACACCTTATCACCAGGTAAAAAAAAAATCTTAGCAGATCTAAAATCTAAAAAGAAATTGTAACAGAAACAGTTAAAAACAATACAACCACAAATCTGAAACAGGGTGTGTAATTGATATTACTATGCATTATAGTGTGTTTTCTGGTTTTATAGTGAGTCTCAATCATGTCCATGTTTTCCAGAGTGGAGTGCAGTGAGAAAGACTCTTGATCTCCCGGAGGAACCCACCCACAATGGCCGTTCGGAGCCACAGCAGCCTGACGAGACACAAGTGTTACCTGTGGCTGCTGCAGCTGCTCCTCTTGCACAGGTAATCAACAGCATTTTAACTTTTAGCATGACAGATGTGTTATGTTAGCAGGGAGGTACCATTTTAACATAGTATGGCAACCTGGTGTGTAACCTGGTCAGATGAGATGATTTCTATAGTTGCTGATGAAGTTAAATGACTTTTCTTGAATGTGTCAGTGGGAACAAACAACTTTCTCATTTAAGAAAACTGAGTAAATGAATTCCTGTGAATGTTCTCAGGTTCCTCCAATGCAGCAGCAGGTGGTTGGTGTGGGTTCTCTCCAGCCTCCAGTCTTTCCTGGTCCCATAGGCATGCCTCCGCCTTCCTTCCCCCCAGGCGTCCCCCCTCCTCCTTTCATCAGACCTGGCTTCAATCCCATGCAGATGCCTCCAGGTAGTGCCTCCTACAGCTGTCATCAATCCGTTTCCCACTGGCTTTTTCAGTTACTCTCTCTCTGACACAGTGCCCATTCTCAAATTATATTTATCAGGATCACTTGAACAAAAATTAAGGATGGATTTACACCTGTTGCTCAGTTCTGTTGGTCCGAATAATTTGTTTTCATGCTGACCTATTACAAAGAAACCAAGCAGTTGCATGAACTGGCTGGTTACTTAACCATAGGGCAGTTATGGTGAATGTCTCATCATCAACTTTTCAGTGATCCAGATGTGGAGATCAAAGCCCACTTTACTGTTCCTTGTGTGTTGAAGAGGTCATGGAGAAACACTTTTCAAGAGTAATGACAAAAAGCTTCAAAGATTTGTATGAAGCTCAATAATCATTGCTTTGAACCAAATCAAACTGGCGTGGATGTAGGCTAACTCCTCTCACCCCATTTCATCTCAGGTTTTCCTCCCCCTGGTGCCATGCCCCTGGGTCCGCCACCTCCTTCCAAAGGTGGGGTTGAAGACCCACCTCTGGACCCAGCAGGTCTGAGCAACAGGAAAAATGACGAGGTCATTGAGGGTCCCAACATGTTCAACAACCAGATGGGACCTATGGGTACGTCTGTCCTTCCATCCCAACATTTCGTTAAAGTGATTTTCTTGCTCTCAGTCTCTGCTATCCACTGTAAAATGACCATTTTAGGTCATGTAGTCATTCTCAAATGGTAGGATTTGTTTTTTTTAATTAAATGTTTTGATGCTTTTTTGCAGAAATGAACATTGAATGTACATCTGAACTCTACTTTGTGTTTGTTTTCCCTTCAGGTAACCAGGTAGGTGGACCTCCAGGTGGTCCCCCAGGAAACCTCCAACCCCCCTCTGGTGGTCTGCTTGGTGCTCGTCCTGGTATAATCCCACTCCAACGCCCTCCGGGTCCCCCGCCACCACACATGCAGCGTTTCCCACCGCCCCATGCGCCGCGACCCCCTCATCCCAACATGCCACCCATGCCCCCACAGATGATGCCCAGAGGTCCCCACCCTCAAATGATGCATCATGATGCCCCTCCACCAAAAGGAGGCTTTGGGATGCTCCCTCCCCACAATATGAGGGCTCCTTTCCCTCCACATGGGCATGGGCCTCCTCCTCACGGACCTCCCCCCCCTTTCATCAGGCCAGGGGGTCCTCGTGGCCCAGAAGGGACAGAAGAAATGGATAACAGACCATTCAGGGGAGACAGGCCTGGATTCAGGGACCGAGAGCCAGAGAGGGACCGAGAATGGGATCGAGACAGAGATAGAGAAAGAGACCGAGGCTTTGGGGGTGGAAGGCGTCCGTTTGGTGATGGTGGCCGTGGGGGAGGTGGTGATAGAATGGATGGGAGGGACAGGCTTGGAGGCTGGCAGGAAGATGGAGGCGATCACCGAGGAGGAGGATGGGAGAGAGACAGAGATCGGGACAGAGACCGTGATCGGGACAGAGACAGACGGGACTGGAGGGAGAGGCGAAGCAGCCTGGATAGCGACAGGGATCGAGGAAGGAGTGATGATGGTGAGAGGGGGCGAGGGGAGGGAGGAGAGAGAGGAAGGGGAGAAGGAGGGAGTCGAGAGAGAGGCAGAGGAGCTGAAGGAAAAGAGGGGGACAGGCCAAGGCGGTCAGAACGGCGTGAGAGGACCACGCGATGGGACAGAGATGATCGACTGGCCGAACTGGAAAACATGGACAGATTTCGGACCTCTAACAGCACAGAGCAACCTTGTTTGACTCCTGCGATCACCACAGAAACCAATAAAGAACCCAGTGTGGAAGCTTCTCAAATGAAGGCAGAATCAGAACTTTTAGCTCGGCCCTCAGAGGTAACTACTGCTGCAGGAGAGCAGGTGCTCTCTGAGCCTGTATCTTCAGCTCAAAGTGAGCCCACAGAATTAAAGCAGGAAGCAGCATCGTAGACTGGCTCACTGCACCTGCAGCCAGAGACTGCTGTGAACCACTGAAAAGTTTAAAAAATGTGTTTTTCACTATGATAACTAGCCTCAACTCCTGGCAGATGAATAACTAATTAGTCACAGTTTGTCAGTTGGTGATTAACAGTTTCTGGGCAGTAACACATTTCTTGAAAACAAACATCTCCTACACATGTGAAAATGGTTGTTTTCTGATTTTATGGCTTATGGTCAAATTTGGCTTCACACCTGTGTCTTGAAACAAACAACCACCTAAAAACCAGTTTGGATAAATGGCTGCAGTTGAATATTGGCTGTCAACTTTGGTTTTGCTCCTCCTAATGCTGTAAGAATGAATGAGTGTTTGCATGTTAACTTGTTAACTATGCTTTTATGTTTTTACTCAAGTTGGTTTGCAGACAGAGGAAACAAAGGTTTCTCTGTGACGTACATTTATTTTGACTTCATGGCCTCATCTGTTTAATACACTTCAACAAGGTAAATATGTTTTATGGTAAATACTTTTTTTTTTTTTTAAATTGCCAAAATGTCATGTCAGACACTGAATAATAGAGGCGCAATTTTTTTCTTTGTTGTTTTCACCTCATTTTTTGTTTCATGTAGTTTTCACAGCAATATCAAAGCTAGTAAGGCACAGATTGAACAGGACTACAGTGTCCTTTAAAATCCACTCAAGTTACTTGTAGGTGCTCAAATAAGGAAGGGCATATGAATTTATTTTATTTTATTTTTTTTTTTAAACATATTTTACTAATACAAATTAATGAAGACATCCTTCTGGATGTTGGGGTAACTTACACTGAGAATTAGGTCTGGTACTTTGCCCATTGATTATGTCCTCATTTTTCAGTTATTTGAACCATTTTATTTCAGGCAGAGTAAAGATAAGTATTGTCTTTGTTCTAACATACATTTGGTGATGGGTACATTTTCAGGTCAGCACCCAGTGTCCATTTAAAAAAACAACAACAACAATTCATGGTTTCTGTTTACACTTTTAAAAAGTACATTTTCCATTAGTGCTTACATTTTCTCTAGAACTGAAAATAGATCTGATTAGAAACTGAGATTATTCTCACAGTCTCTGAATCTAACCTGCTAGTCATATTTTACTGATAACAGGAATTACAGCCAATTCTCTTGAAAAACACTCCACTCATTTTAATATGATTTAGGGAATCAAGAACGCTTCACATTTATTGCTTATACTGTACTTATCCAGGGGTGTTTTATAGAAAAGTTCTGAAAATCTTTTCTTTGGGTGTGCAAATAATTTTGTTTAGTCAGAAAAACAGATTTGACAAACACAAAGCCTTATAGGGACTCAAAACCAAGGACTTTAGCAGCATCATAATCAAATTTCCTTTCTTAACAGACATTCTGAATAATGGGCCAAGAGCCATATTAGATGTGATATTTCATGCACAAAAGTTAAGTTAAGGTTAGTTAATGAAAGAGCAGGAACAACCACGTGTACTGTGGTGTGTCACAAGTTTGTGTGGTCCAGATGGAGATATTGATATGCAAACATAAAGAACAGTGTATCCATTTGCAAAGACATTGACCCATATGAGCAAAAGCTGCTCAAAAACTGCTGAAAACAGACTTTTTTTTGTTTTGAGAAAAGTAGATTTTCAACCTGGTTTCTGTTAAATGTTTTTACAGTCAAATTTTCAAAACATCTACGATATAAAAATATAGTAATTTGCATTGAAAATCCTAGGATGTGTACTTTTTTTTGTAGTATTTTTTTTCTGCTGTTTAAATTTCACACCCTTGCCAGTGTATGTTTTTCATTTATGGAAATAAAAATGGAGCCATTTGTAGATCCAACAGAGAAATATCCAACAAAAATTGATATTGTACTTCACCAAAAAATTCAGGTACCAGCTTGAATTTTTTTACATTTTGTATCAACACAAGTTAGCAGGCAGACTCAGTGAGCTTTATGTTTAAGGTTGTCTTTTCTTTTTGCTGCTTGTATGGAGGAGGGCGATCTCTGGGATCAGACAAAAGAGCTTTTCCGTTTGCCTCATGTACTTCAGTCAAACTGATTTTGGCCACAGAAATCACAAAATGTAACTCTGTAGCTGAATTCTTTTTGGCTGTTGACAAACTCAGCTTTTCAAACTTAATGTTCTTTTTAATGAGGAAATAATATATCGGAGTTGTTAACATTTGAAGCCCAGATTCTGCAAGCCCGTTCTCATGTCCTTGAATTATTTTAACACAGGCACCGAGGGCAAAGCTAAAGTGATGAAGAGTGTTGCTTGGGACACACTGCTGTAAATATGCTTGTATCACTGACAATTCAAAGGTGTAATGGTAATTGTTGTTGATGATCTGTGATTCGTTTGTCTGAGAAAAAATGACTTGGAAGGAACAACAGAGGCCCTTTGCTTTAACGTTTTTTAACTCCTAATGGTTTGAAAGTTGACAGATGTTTCTATGATTTGTTAAAAATACAAAAGACATGGACATAAAATCTTCAATATTTCAGCCATAGGAAATTGTTTTTAATAAACTATTTTTGTACCAAATCAGTTTTCTTGTTCAAATTATATTCCATGCTAATCCATACTGTTGGATGTTAAAAGACAAAGATTTTTAAATTTATTCAGCACACATTTGATGTAATGGTCCAAATGCTGCAGAGCTGATATTTACTGTGATTTTGGAGTAACTCAACTAAAGTTTATTAAAAGCTAATTGGACAGCGGCCCACAGTTCTTTGTATAAAATTTTTAATTTTATATGAAAGACCGGCTGTGGCTTCATACTGTACTGATCAGCACATAATGTAGTCATGCCACTGACTGGAAGAGGCATATTGACAGTGTTTCCCCCTAGCTGTTTGTTAATATGCAACATGGATAAATATTACATAAATCATGGATTGTGCGTGAACATCTAATGACGTTTTTTAACGCAGTTTTAGTTTTGTTTGATTTCCTCAATTTAGCATACCACCAGCACTGTTGCTATATAGGAGCGGTATAGGAGCTAAGAGACAATAACTAGAACATGGATTGTAGTGATATATATGAAGGTAGCAGCGATACATTCTTTTTTCCACGGTGCAAAGGCCACCTATCAAATTTGCATTACAACATTGCACAATTTACTTGAAACGTTGTTATTGAGCCTGAAGAATTGGTAAGTCAATATAACAACTGACACAATGCCTTTTTCCCCTTTCTTACTTTGTTTCTTTTCATATTTATAGAATAAGCGATTAGTTAACCTCTTTAATGGGCAGTACTCAACTGTAATGGTAAGTAGCCAATCAAACCTCGTCTTGTTGACTGTATGTTACTCTGATTGGCTCTCAATGTTTACGCCCGCCCATCATGCGCATACGTAGCTAGGTAGGTTGGTCTAACAAGCGCAAGAAGAACGACAGAAACTTGGGCGTCCTTTGAAACTGCTGCGAAGATGGTGCTGAAGGCTGTTTGTGTACTGAAAGGAGCTGGGGAGACCAGCGGGGTTGTTCATTTTGAGCAGGAGGTAAGGTGTTCTGCATCGCTTGCAGAGGAAGAAGTCTCTAGTCTGTAATTTTATTGAAACTGCACAGAAAATTGGCGTGCACCCTCATGGGAGCGTTAGCGTCCACATGCTAATCTGTCTAGCTAAGTTCTCCATGCAGAAGCTTGTAGTTAAGTTAGATCGGTTTTCAGCTAGCCAGCTAGCTAACGTTACGTGCTCCGGTTGAATGAACATGTTTCGAATTCGGTTAGTTTCGGTTCCTTTCAGCCCGTGCTCATTTTGCAAAGGTTACCTAACGTTACAATTGTATTCAGTGCAAATGAGCGTTATTGTGCACGTTGCAAAACACCCAACAACGTCAGCGTTGAATGAGCTCACTCAGTAAGTTAACTGCTGCTTTTCACGCTATATTTAAAGAAGGCTGCTCGTGTAAATCAGCGAGTTGGCTAACGCCTAATATAACAACCAAGAGAAAAATACTTGTCATTATCATAACCTTTGCACATTTAAGGCCTGTGATTTGTCAATGATCTACAACGTGTGCATCAGAAACGCCTGTTGCATAAGTTCAGTGTTTGCATTGTCAGTTAATAACGTTAACGTTGCCAGCCTGATGCAGTCAACTGAACCACACCATCACGAGTTAGGCAGCACTCCCTGGTCGTAAGTTGGCTGTTTTGTTGAAAACTCGGTTTCAGTCAAAGGCTACATTATTGATTTTGGCATTTTTAAAAACAAGAGCAAACGCAGTCCACTGATACAATTTCGCTGAGTCACTGCCTGCCCTCCTCCTCGTTGCTTTGCCTCGAATATCTGGCCTTGATGATAAGGGGATAGTGGAACTGTGCAATTGTGTGTCACAGTGAGAGCAAGCAGCATCTGACGACTCAATCACTGATGGTACTTACTTTTGAATGTTTCACACTATCCACGATGATCTAACCACTTTACTGACACTTTCATCCAGTTAAGCTGGTTATAGAATTTATTTTGTCATCCAGTTTTAAAGGAAACACACGTGCATACAGTGCTATCTTTATCTTACAGCCACGGTGCTGCACTTTTGGACTAAATATCATAAAACCCACCACACTACTTTTTTCAGAAACATTGCAGATTTTACCACTATCACAAATCTTCCAACTCAATACCCAACCATTCAATAGATTTTTTTTTTTTTTTTTTTTTTTACAGCACACATTTGCACTGGAAATCCCATGTCATCTACATAAATAGGAACATTATCTGCTTTCTTCCTGTTTTATACAATTCAGTCCTTTTAAAATTCTTTTTTTTCCCCACTACTGCCTCAGGTTCTTATAGCCACCTGGTTTTGACAGCTCTTTTGTTTCTTTGTATCCTCCTGATAAAACTGTTAAGAGCGAATCAGCCCCCGTGAAACTGACAGGAGAAATTACAGGACTGACTCCTGGTGATCATGGTTTCCATGTCCATGCATTTGGAGACAATACAAATGGTAAGCATTTGACAACAGTTTTTAATCCATAAGGACTCTGAAACTGCAGAAAAAATAGTTACTGCATTGCCTTGTCTTGTGGCTTACCATATAAAGATGTGTTTTGCTTATCTCCCTTTCCCAGGGTGCATCAGTGCAGGCCCGCACTTTAATCCCCACAACAAGAATCATGCTGGGCCGAATGATGCAGAGAGGTGAGGACAGTCTAAAATGCACATTGTATCTACTCTTGCCTCAATGTACAGAATAAAAACTGTGCCTCTTAACACCCACTATAAAGAGTCGGTTCACATTTATTCATAGATTCAGCAATAGATTTAAAGCTTTCCCTACCTTACCTTTGCCTTATTTTAAATTGTGACTCTTTGACACTTTTCAACACAGATATTTCATCAGTAACTGAATGGGAGGGAGACCCATGCTTGTTTAGACATTAAGCGAAGATAAGGAAATTTGAATTCCTTGGCACTGATTATACTGGAAGTTGCAATGATTTATATGTGATTGAATATAGTCACTCTGGTTCAGAAACAATCAAGAGAAATTTGCATAGTTTTGCATGTGGTCTGTTTGTCGTTTGATTATGTGTCTGTTCACAAATTTAAAGTCACAGTTAACTTGCTACTAGCTTATAGCCAGAACAAAAACATTATTTGTTGTTGAAACATTTAATTTTAGAATTGACTGCCATGTGGTGAGAAGACTGAGCTAAATTAATTAGTATCTTAACTAAAAACCGTTGAACTGACAAAATCTTAACAGACTCAGAGTCCATTGATGACGCCAAATAACTCAGCGACATCAATAGGTCCTGAAAACAAATAAAGACAATAAGATCAGTCATTGGTGATAAGTTAGTAGCATGCTTCAAAGGCCTGCATCACAAAACGTATTTAACTCAAATAGAAAAATGGAAAAGCACTAATAATGCTGCCGTAATAATTGTTAGGATCCTGGTTCTTTGCTCACTGGCTCATTAGTCTAGCCCAGGATCCTAACACTAGTACAGTTAAATGTTACAAGTGACTTTATTTATAATACATCCTGATTATATGTATGTCTAAGCCCTAAATATGATGTATGTGTGAGGATTTGTTTGACGCATGTAAATATTTATGTTAACAGGCATGTTGGAGACCTTGGAAATGTGACTGCAGGAGAAGATAATGTTGCCAAGATAGACATCACAGACAAGATGCTCACCCTCACTGGCCCCTTGTCCATCATTGGCAGAACCATGGTGGTAAGGAAAGCTGTCAATTTCACTCCCAGCTGGTACCACGTTGAGACTATTAAGCCTGAAGTTATGTTGTTCATTTTGGCTTTTGTGACAATTCCCAAATGTACCTTGGGTTCTCTGGTGGGAAATGGGGAAAAACCTGCAAATTGTTGCACCTTACTCACTGGAACTAAGCATCTGTAAACTGTTCTGTCTGTCGTTTTAGATCCATGAGAAGGCCGACGACCTTGGAAGAGGAGGCAATGAGGAAAGTCTAAAAACGGGCAATGCTGGTGGACGTCTGGCCTGTGGAGTCATCGGCATCACCCAGTAAACAATCTGCCAGAACAAAGAGCACTGGAAACTTTCCCCCCCCCACAGCACTTAATAAGACCAACCTTGCTACTTGATGTGACAGTTCGCCCTTTTCACTACTCTGGCTTTTTATCGACTAGTCAAGAGAGTAGATGAGCCATGCTTTACCCAGTCCGTTCTTCATGACCATTGTATGTGTGGGTTTATATGTCTGCTGTTTGTTTTTGGTCCCAAAGAATTGGTAACGCACAAGTTAATAAACAGATGTATACAACTTGAAAAGTTAATCAATAAATTGTCAGTTTATCTGAATCATGTGTTATAATTCAGTCAGTAGACATTTGACTCCCTAAATAACATTTATAGTTGAATAGGCATGCTAGTTTCACTTCCCTGCTGCACTTTCTGCTGCTCAATGGCATGGGGCTACTGATGGGCCTATATTTTTGGAACCACTGTTATTAGTTCCACCTGTGAGTTTGTTTGTAACTGAAGTTTGGTCAGTGCCTCAAATGAAGACATGCATATTCTTGATTTAATCATGATGGCAGTATATAGAGATGGAAAGAATTTGTCTTTTCTGAAAATGGTGAAGGCCTAATTTGTATAGCAATATAAGATGTTATGGTGTGATTGATAACCAAGGATTTTAACTCTAACAAAAAATACAAGCATTTATACTTAAATTTATAAGTGCAATGTAAATTAGGTTGATTATCACCTGATCGTTGTCTTCTACAGGGTCTTTTGAATTGAAATTCACTTTTAACAACTTATTTTAACTGCTCTATATTAAGCACCTGTTTCTAAATAAAGCTGTGATTCTGCAAGGTGACCACAAACTAGCTAATATACAGATACAGGAAACCTATTACCAGGTGATAATTCAGTATAGCCTAACTCTGGTTTTTGTGTATCTTGGCACAATGTGCTGCAGTGAAGCAGTGCTGTTCCTGCTGGGAACTTGAATGCAACAGCACGCTTTTTCCCCAGGTTCCCTTAACAGGTTCATCTTGCCATGGTTGAAGAAACCCACCGTCAATATTTGATAAAGGGCCTGACACAGATTTCACTAACACCTGTTCCAGACACATTAGGTTAAGATGGAGCTGGCATCCGCCTAACAGGAGGAAAACCCTGTCAGGTAAGTTATAAAGTTAAATTTACTGTGCGACTTGTAAGTTGTGTACATTTACATGTGCTGAGTACATATACCATGAATATATTTGTAGGTACAAAGTCTTGAGTGCGGGCTGTCACCTGTCCAGTGAAGGGTTGTAGGAGTAAACATCATTGATGTCCAGCATGTTGTTTGGCTTCTCGTTAGACTAAGAAACAATACACTGCTCTGTTACTAAGATAGGCCTAAATAGTTTTTACATAAAGCATTTAATTTCCTTTTCCACTGAGTAGAAAGTTATGTGTTACTGGTTACAATTTGCAAGCTGCTAACTCTGAAGTTGCACAAATGTTAGTCAGCAGAGAAACTGAGCTGAAGCTGAAATTTGTTTAAGCTTTTAAGGCTTCACTTACTTTGCACTTGCTTCATATGCAGTTTGACATCAAGAGACTTATCAATACGGCAGATGTTTCTGGGCTTATGTCGGTCACAATGCTGTGAGCAGTCCACCTGACAGATATGCCAGAGCACAGGGAGGAAAGACTGTTTTATGTTATCAGGCAGATTTATTAGATCTGAAAGCCCACTGCGCCTGGTGGAATATCAAAGGCAACATGACATTTTGGCCAAATGGTGACATCGCTGCTTTGGAGGAAATACTTAGATCCCTCTCTGAAATAAATCCTAAAAAATCCTTCAAACGATCCTATCAGGGTCGAGCAAAGTTGTATTTTATTCTCACACTCAGTTATTGACATTATGAATTAAACTGCTGTTTATTTTCGAAACAACTGATTGGTGTGTAAAACGCAAGAAAATAGTGAGGTATTATCACGGTTGGTGACAGATTGAAAAAGGAAAAGCAGAACAGCAGCGAGCCTTCATTTTAAAAGCTGATGGACTATGCAAGTTTGCAAATTTGCCTTAGAAATTACCTAAAGAAATATTCTCAAAGCATTTGCTGATTAAGTTTGTATAATTGACTAAGCAACTAATTAATAATTAACAATTTGTTTAACTCTTATTTTATATACCCAATGGTAGTTTAGTATTGTATAATGCATCATGTTTTCAAAATTGAGAATTGAAAATACTTCTATACTACCAATACTTTTTTGAAATATATATATACACAAACAGCACAGATGGAATTTCTAGAGGATCATAGTAGGATCAGCTTTGGGCTGTGTATTCAGCTGTGTCATCCTCTAGAGGGCACTGCTACTCTGAATAACTCAAACTGTAAACCGTACAGTCCTAATACCCCATCACAGATGGATGTGCCACATTTTGTCCTCATCACACAATTTTAAAAAATGCCCATGTGGATTTTTTTTTTGAGTGGGGGGTATTTTTACGTTGTGAATTGTTGAACATTGCAGTGGTTGGCAAGGTCCACACACTGTTTATAATTGCATCTTATAATCAGCACTTGAAAGAATTATTACATTTAAATTATTTATTGCTATTTATTGCAAATACAGAACATCTCAGACAGGCCTACTAAAATATAAATAACAGTTTGTGTTGGAGATTCGGGGTTTAAATTGGAATCTTGCTCTTTGCTCTTCATCCATGATATTAAACTGAACAGCTGTGCCCTGCACTGGCCAAAACACACACACACACACACGCCCATACAGTATACACATACTACCTACAGACAGATGACACATGGCAGCAGAAATTGCACGCTCTAAAAGCGTTTTTTTCTTTTCATAGGAATGACGGATGCTGCCATGTGAAGTGACTTGGCACTATGCTGCTCTCCAAGGAAAATGAGATATTGGAGGCCCTTCAATGGAGCTAATACCTCAGGGATCTATCCAGAGGCAAGCTGCACAGTGTGTGTAGATGAAATTTATACATGAAATGTTTAACTCTGAAAATGTGCAGTGGAATAATCATATATCTACCAAGATGTGGAAATCTATAGGCATATGGAATATGTCTCATGCTATGATTTCCGCTCAATAGGAGAAAATCTACTCCTCATAATGTTCAGCTTTGAAGTCAGCCAGGCATCAACAGCAACGGCAGAGCTAAAAAACAAATTAGGGTACTTTTAGCACTCGCCATGTTATTAGTCAAATTAACGCTTGTAGTTGTTTTTGTTTCCCTAAAATCCACCGGTGGTTTTACAGTTCTCCCCACAGTAGAGCATTTTTTAATTTTTTTATTTTTAAGGAAAGCAGCCATGTAATAGCCTTTATGTAAAGAAATTAGTGAATGTATATGCTCCACTCTGCTTGGGTATCTGCAGTGATGCTGTTTTGGTCCGAGAAGTCATAGGCAGTGAGAAACTGCACATACAGGTTGAAATATCTGTATTAGTGTAGACAGATGCAGCCAGCAGAGCGGAAAGACAGACTGACTGTAAAAGCTGGTATAAATAGCCTGGGAGTGGAGGTGATGAATAATAGAGACTACCAATGCTGCTGACAGTGAGGGAGAGAGGCCGTGACAGCAGGAGAGTCCAGCATCGCTTCTTATAAAAGAAAAGAATAGAATGATTAAGACAATGAGAACTATCTATTTGGCCATTGACAGATGACCTTATGAAAGGACAAATCAACATAATATTGAACTTTTATGAATAATAAGCATAACCTTTTTTTCTGTTTTAGATATGATGAATGTTGGATTTTTAATTTTTTAGTTGTGCTTCACTGTGCATGGTCACATTTAATCCGTTTAAACTGAGATCCCAAACAAGGTCTTAGTTTAACTCTGGTATTAGAATCCCATATCTAAGTGGTGTTTTATCAGACTTCCAGTTGAAGACTTTTTAAATGTTGACGATAGCATGCTAGAAAAAAAACAAAACAACAAAAATGTCAACATCAGTCTTCATCATTCAAACCCTAGAATGAGCCAACGCAAAACGGACGTAAGCTATACTTATGAAAGCCTTGGAGCAAAACTGCCACTGCATCTAAACAATGAGCTTTCAGGTGAAAGGTAATGTTAAGGTGTATCCTTTCTTTGATTGCTATTGCTTCTGGGTTTTACGAGGCACAATATTCATGCGTGTTCTTTACAAAGGTACTGCCGAACCAGCCTTACAGGGTTCAGTCCCTTTTTGTTGCTGACCTATAATAACATGGAGCGACTGTGTGTGTGACTCTGTGCATGTGCGTGGCATTAAAATGAATGGGTAAAATGTCATGCTATTAAATGATATCCAACACCCACATGTACATAGTCACACTTGGAGGTGGTGAAACTGTCCCTCTGGTGTTCACTGAAAGATGAGTCAGAGGCCGAGGTTCTTCTTTTCAACCAAGTTGCGTAAGTTGAGAGAGCACTGCACTGGCATGTGTGTTTGTGCCCTTGTCAGTACATATACTTTGTGAATATTTACAGGGCGACCATTTTATATATGTGTATATATATATATATATATATGCGCCCAGTGTTGCATCCCAAAGCACTGCTGACAGGAACCAGTGTGGTCACATTTCTGGAGGTGGCTTTCTATTGTTCTCCCTCGGGGCTGCAGCAGCGGGTGTACGGCCCAGCACTCCAACTGAACATTTGGACAAGCTTTTACTTGTTTAACATCTGCACGCTATACATACAATGTTCCCACGCGCAGTGATTTCTCTGAGGTGGGATGTCTCTCACCTTTCTGGGTATCAGTCAGTTAAGAAACAAAAAGCTCACTTAGATGTATGGGTGTCAGTTCAAGTTTTAAATTAAACTAACTATTGAGTAATTGGTTTCAGCCAGTGTACATAGTGCTGCAACTAACAATATATATGTTGTATTAGCCATTAATAAGCTGAGAAAAATAACTGATAATGTCACCTTGGTTATCTCTTTTTGGTTCTCTGTTTTTTGTCTTAGAAACTGGCAGTGTGGAGTTTGAATAATGTTTCTTCTTGTTATGGGGTAGTCAAATGAAATATACTATCAAGATGCATCATGTATGGAAATATAGGATCTAATATTTTTGGAACTTGAGGGTATCTCAGCTTCACACTTTTTAACCATTCTTTACTTTGATTAATGTCTACGAGTCTGCGAGGAAATTACTGTTGATTAGCTAATGGATTAATTTGCTAATTGTTTCAGCTTTGTGATTTAGGGTGCAGTTGTTATTCTCGTGAAAGGCAGCCTACTCTTTGGTAATCACATGCACGCAGATGCATGTTTTGAAACAAACACAGGAACCTTTTCTGCAATGAATGATCCTCTTAAGGTATTGGTGCTCACACCATCCTCTATTCAGTGGGGTGAAAGTTCACTTTCCGGTACACCATCTACCACTGATATTGTAGGGATTTTTTAGAGACTAGGAGCCATAGGTCAGGGGTGAGATGCCATAAATGGTGCCTATCCTATGAGACATGGTTGGTTGGTAGACAGGCTAATTACAAGGCCCCTGTGACCTAACCTCTGCCCTCTAAGCCTTCTGTCATGTGACCATGAGAACGGAGCCCCAGAACACTCTGTTGCTTTCACATTTGACGAATAATTTCTCTTTTTTGGCTGTTTATTTCATCCTGTTACTCTCACTGTTCTCTTCACTGTCCATCTCATGCCTTACTCAGTAGCTTTCAGCCCGCCCAACCAGACTCAGCCTCAGATTAATGTAGACAAGACATTTTAAAACCAGGGCTTGCTTTCCCATGTTCCACCAAAAAATACTTCCCCTGATGCTAATTTTCAAGGGCACCATTGCTGCATTCTGGCCTTAGCACAGCCCAAGATGAATATGATAAGTTTCAAGAAAAACTTTTCCACCCCATGTAACAGAATGATATTCAGCCAGACATTTCTCCAGCTTTGGCACGGGGCTGAAGCTTAGTGTAGGTCTGGCTGTGAGAGACGAGTGTAGAAGTGATTCCAGAGGGGTTCAAAGGCCTATTTAACACATTGCTATCCCCATCTCATCCATGGTCAAACAGCAGTCTGGGGGACTGACCTTTGAACCCAGTGACCTGCTAACCCTGCACGACCATAGCTCTCACTTTCACTGAGGAAGATGCTTATTATTCTTTCAAGGATAGTTGCTAATATAATTTTCCAGCAATATTTTGAAGAATGGAGGAAGGCAGGGAGACTGACTTGATTGGATACTTGGCGACTAAGTTTTTTGCCTGATGCTGACCTTGTGTGACATTCCTGTTTCCTATTGGTCAATGGCAGGGATAACACATCAGATATTACACTTTAATAGGCTTGTTATAAGCTTAATATATCATAGTTTTGTTGTTGTACATTCTGGCATGACCAAAAGTGATCTACTGATTAATAAACAGTTGTAGCCCTAAAAAATCTTCTAAATAATACTTGCACAATAGTGTTTATTACGGCTGTATAAGAATATCCATAATCATTTAAGTAAATAAGAGTATCTGTATATTTTACAAATATAAATGGCACGTTTTGTAACATGTGTGTCTTGTTGTTTACAAAAATGATTTGTGTGTTGAATTACCCACTCTCTCCTCTTCCCCCACCTCTGTTCCCCTTGAGTCCTTTCATGCAGATTTTTCCCTGCAGACAGACTCTGGACTACGTTATGTAAATTCATTCCACATTAAAAAGCAAATATTTAGGGAGTTGAAAAAAGAGGAAGTGGTGAACAAGCCTAAGAGAAGAAACCAGTAACGAAACGACATTGGAGGGCAGGGTGAAGGAAAGGGTGTGTACCAATTCATAGATAGTGTACATTCTGTTCAGAGGCCTGACTGCAGAGCAGGTTTTATGCACAGTAACCTACAGCAAGTATGTGTGCACATATTTTTTTCTGCAAGGTGACCTCTCGGCATAGGCACACCATGCCGGTCTCGTGCTTTTGTGATTATATTCTTTCTTGAGAGCTGATCTAGTGCACTTATGTGCGTGTGTTTGTGAGTTTTCAATTTAAGACTCTCATATGTATGTGTGAGATGTGCTGCTCAGGTGTGAAGTGTACTGCGGTTCCCAGCAGAATGAAGACCACTACACACCCTCTTTGTCAGAGAGGGAAGACTAGGGGGGAAGGGAGAAAAACATGAGAACAGGAAGAAGGACAGAATGAAAAAGGGAAAGAGTGACGCTGACGGGACTGCTCGTCTCACATAGAACAGAAATTCTACATTGTGCATGGCCACACTAGGAATATTAATATTTCCTTCACAGACTGTCCTCTCTCTCTCACTCTTATGTCCACTTTTCTGATTTCTTTTTTCTCTCTGCTCTTCTTTCGTTTTCCTTTCTGTCTGTTACTGATAATGGAAAGAGTCTAGGTTCTGACCCTCGCACTCTTTGAGATGAAGGAGGAAATTACTGTGCTAATATGCGCATATTTTGCATTCTTTTGAATTACCCAGCCCGAAATTATACACTTCGCCCTACGTTTTGCTTAATTATTCATCTACTTGTGAAAAGATTTTGAAAAAATATGCTCAGGGAATCTCAACTGTAAGAAGAACACGAGGGCTGCATCCAATGACCATTTTCCCAATAGTTTGATCTCGACAATCTTGAGTTGAGTTGATTTATTCAGATTTTTTTGTATTGACTGAACAACAGTTCAGACCCAAAGGTATTTTGATTTACAATCGCAGAAAACAAAAACAACCAGGAAATCTTCACATTTGAGAATCTATAACCAGCTCCAATTTCAGAGAAATCACAGCTGGATGTGGCTAAACAGTTAAAAATCTTCTTTCACAGGCTTGTATTTACTAGATTTCCTCTCCTTGTTCATGAATAAACCATAGACGTAACCTGAGCATGTGAGTCAATAGTGGCCAAAATTGTCCCAAGTGCTCCCGAGCAAGGGCACTTGACCTCTGCTGTGCATCAACCTTTACCAAGTACAGCTAATGTAAATGGGCTTTCATTAGCCAGATGCATCTGACTTTAAATATAACATATTAAGCAGTTGTGTGCATGTGGTTTTATGTGTAAAACCACAACACTGTAATTTGATAATCATCTTTAATATGTAAGGTGACGGAACACATAATGGATTCTGTATTTCTGTTTTGTCCCAAACCTTTTCTTTCGTTCTCCCACAGATGTTGGTGACCACTGTTAACAGGTAATCCTGTATGTGTTTAAGAGAGAAAACGTGCTGTTAATGGTATTTAATGTTATGATATTAATTTCTTGTGGTGCTCCCAGTCTCGTTAGTCCTGGACGACAATTAACCTGTTTTAATTAGAGCAGTATTGCTGGAGGAGGTGAGACAGCAATACCTTCAATTATGGAGAGAAGGTTATAGATAGAGTGATAAGCCACCAGCACAGCTTTTAAACTGTTACAGTTTACTACTTCTAGGAGACTGGGCCTTTTGTTAGATCTGTGACTAAACAAATATTGACACACATCTATAATCTACTACCCATAAGTCCTTATTTGAGCATAATGTGTATGTGCTCTTTTTATTACAAATGTGACTGTGATTTAGAATTAAGTTTCTTAGTCTGTTTACCTTTACTCTTGTATTATGTATTAAGAGGTCATGTCCAAAAACAGAGTACTATTCTTCAACTGATTTAACCAGCATGATTTTAATTAATATTCCCTTTAGTATACAATTAAAACACATGATTAGATATCTTCTAAAAATATTGGATATCTTATTAAAAGAAACACAAGCCAGTTTGACAGGTATTCCCTGGAGTAACCACACAAAAAGAAACATAACTGAGGAAAATACAGAGATGTATATCTTTGTATGTTAACTTGATTTATTTCTGTGTTTTATTTCCTGTGGGTGTGTAATGTTGATTTTTCATTGGTGATACTTTGTTCCACCCAGCCTGAAGCACAATGCAGCTAATTTGACAGCTAGTCTATGCTTTTGTGAATGCATTTTCCTTGTACTGCACTGTTGTAATTCATTTTAACCGCTGTTGTTTATGGATTCTCATTGTTTTCTGATTAGTAACCACTATCACTGAATTTGTCCTCCAGTACTGTTGTCACAGTTTTGCCACAGCTTCCTGTAAAACATTTCAAGAATCATTCTGCTGGCTTCAACCATTGTTTGGAGCATGTTAAGCAGTTTTTCCAGTCCACACTTAAAATAACTCATTTCATGGCAGGTATTCAGTTAAGACTGTAATTAAGATAACAGTAGGGTCTGGTTTAAACTTAAACTTGTGGATCGAGAGGTCACCGGTGCTTACACATGTTTTTCATTTAGTCTTGAACCTTCGATCACATATTGATGCCCTTTACAAGAATCAATAGCTGCTCATTAACTGTGACTGTGAAACCAGGTCCTGCTTGGTTGTGCCTCAAATCTTTAATTGAACCAAGTCTGCAGAAAACAACAGTAAGGGAAGAGGTAATCTGTAGAGCAGTCTCTTATTCAGGAAACATCCATTAATATCACAAGTGCCATAATTTAAATAGGAACAAGCATTTTGTGGTTAATGTCACAGAAAACAGCTTTCCTTCCACTTAACCTACTTCAACCAGAGTTTACATATATTCCTCCCATATGACACAGAGCTATAGATACGTGTGTAGATTTATTTCTAATATTGCATAGGGGAGACATATGACCAGTGTTTTTCATTCACCCCCGTAACTGAAAATCAATTAACCAATCCACTAATTCAATACCTAATAGGCTGTTTAAATGCCAGCGTAATTACAAAAAAGCGTGTTCGAAAAATGCTGACAATGCCGTTCATTTACCAAATGGAAACCGATAACATAAGTCAATAATAATGACGAGCACATAATGAAACAGACAGACAGAATGATACTGTAAAACATATCAACAAAGCAACCAACACATTAAATCATCTAAGAGAGCAGCAGTAAACCAAAATCATACAGCTTTTTAAGCAATCCTTAATGAAAACATACGAACCCATTTGGGTTGTGGATACTACTGGATAGCAGATGTGTGTTTGTTGACAAATTATGGCTTATCGAATATGCATATATAATATCTTGTCTGTTAAGTTCTAATGTCAAATGGACAGATGAAGTACGGGTTGTCCTCAGGCTTTGTGAGGTTCACTGAACTAAAACCCTTCACTAGCTTGGCAGCATCTCACAGCCTCACCAAAATCCCATCCCTCTCTGCCTCCTGTTGTCTGCCTCTTTCTGGCTGTTTGCGCTTCTAATTATTTGAGCTTGCCAGCTAACACAGCATAAACCTACCAGAGCACTGATGTGTTAGCAGGGTCACAAATCTTCTACAGAAATGGGAGAACAGCAACACACACACACACACACACACACACACACAACTGTCCGTGGTTTTGCTGATGTACACAGAAAGCTTCGGTGGAGTTGGGGGGTGCAGAGGGATGTCCTCACCTGACACCCCCAAATATCCAATTCTGGAGTCTGAATCGTTTTGCTGTGCAGTACTTCTTTGTGTAAATGTAACCATTTTTTTTTATTTTTAGTGTATTTCTCAGTAAACCCGCACTTTTATATATAAGGACTTCACTAAAAATCATTTTACTTAAATATTTAAACTCATGGCATTTTGGGCTGCATTACTACACAAGTCACTGCAATTACTAGCACTTGCGACTGTGTACCCACATGTTTATGTACACTATCATTTCTGTTTTGTTTGTTTTGTTTGTATATTGCGTACCTACATGTGGATGTTTGTGTCAGAGCACGTGTATGTGTGACAATGTGTGCGTGTGTGTGAGAGCAGCTCGTCTCTGTCTCCGTGCCTCTCCCTCTCAGTGGGTGGCAACTGTTAAACTCTTCCATTTGGTGGGATTACTCCTCCAGTCAGTCCTGTGGGAGCAGCCATCAGCACGTCATCTTTCAGAGGAACACTATACCTTCTGATGCTTTAATCCCTTCTTCCCTCTCCTACCCTCCTTTTCCCACACTCAACCTCTTAACCTCATCTCCCATTTTCCTCCTCCCTCCCTCCATCCCTCCCTCCCTTTTTTTTTGCTGGCGCTGTCAACTTTCAGCTGAAGTGGCTGAAACTCAGTAGACACAAACGTGGTTCTGTTAAAAGCTGTGATGTTACAGCTTCGTCTGGTGAGTTCAATACCAAGATGCTGCTGTTTTATATTCTTATGGGATAAAACTGTCAGCTTTGGGTTACGAGGGTGCTATTTAAAACCTTTTAAACTGATGAAAAAACAGCTCAATATTTTTTTTTCTGATGTTGTTATCTGTTGGTTTTTCATAGCATCCACTGCTTATCACAGTAGTTGTCCTAGTAGTCCTACAGCATTATTAACAGCAGTAACACATATTAACATCATTAATGATAATACAAAACTTATTATTCCATTTCATTATATTTAACATTTGAAAATAAATAAAGAAAAAGATATCAGATAGTTTTTAACCCAGCTGATCTGCATTATTGCATGTATCAATTTGTGGCATAAATCAGTTTCCAACTCTGTCTTATTCTCTATGTGCAGATTCAAGAGCTGCTCAGTGGGGTTAGATGATGTAAATTTGAGATGGCTGTGTGTTACAGACAGTGAATGATGTAATGGGACAAGCACAACTGGCGGACAAAAAAGCTCTAATTCTGTCTCTGCTGCTTGACCTGGAAATGACACATATACAACAATTTATTAAATGAGCAGGATGTGCATGAGAATAAGTGTGTGCTGAATCAAGTAGAGGAAGTTAGAAGCTGAGAAAACACTATTTTTGAATCCATATACAGTGCCTCCAGCCCCCTAACAGCTCTGTGAGGCTCCTGGCGCATTAGTGCTTTTAGTTAAATGCTAACATCAGTGAGCCTGCTAACATGTAAACACTGATAATGCTACAAGGCTGATGTTATGAAAGTATAATGTTTGCTATCTAAGTAGAGGTTGTTTGCATGCTAACATTTGTCGTGGCCAGTCAGTCCAAGCCACAGTTACAGATATGATAGAATAAATGAGACATGTCTTTGTACTAGTGTATCCCAGATTTACAGTGTTGCTGTGGCACCAAGGCTTGGTGTCTTTGTGTGTGACTTCCTACGTATGATATCAGAGCTTAAGGCCAGCAGTTTTCCAGGATGTCATGTCAGAATCCATTTTCATCCTTGTCCAAGAGTCTCTGATGAGCAGTGGAATCTTTTGATGTGTGTGGCTACAGCCTTGTAAGGGTTTGAGCGTACTTTAATAACGAAAGAGCAGAATGGTTTGTGTGTGCGTGTGCGCACACTTTTGTGTCTCCAGAGAGGCTGGGTTACTGGGCTGTGTGAGTAATGAAATGGGCTGTGCAGTTTGCGCTCCTGAGTTTGTGACAAGGTCAGGATGTTGTGTGTGCAGCCGTCTGGGCACTGCTACAGCCTTATCTATTTCTCACTCTTCCCTCTGACGAGTCCCTCACATCCTTCACTGTCCTCCACTCACAAAACACACACATTTTAGCCTTTTTATTTCTGTTCCTTGCAAATTTCTTTACACATGAGAGTCAGAGAGGTAAAGGTGAATCAGCATGAAACCTGAGGAGACACATACACTCCTCCCATCTGTCCAATGTGCTTGTATCCCAGATAATCATCTTTGAATGGAGCACCCTAATTAATGCTGCACCCTGTTTACATTGATGGGGATTATGATTGGTGAATATGATACAGTCCATTTCCTCCACTGATCTGGAGGATACCAACATGCATGGAGGACAGATAAGTCTTCATATCTGATGCTTTGTCTTGGTGATTATATCTGATTTGCTGTGATGTTGCTTATGCTTGCCAAACACGCAGAGTGCCAAGTGACGACTCTGTCAGCCCGGATCCCCCATTATCTTCTCATTTACTATTATTGGGTATTTTGTTTTCACCTTTGCAACATATAATTATTGTCTTCCCAGAACTGCAGACATTTGAACAGATTAACATGTGGATACAATTGACTCCTCTGTGGTAATTAGTCAGAAACCTCAGCAAGTTGGATGTGGAAGGGTTTAGTGCAAAGCCCCTACAGAGAAATCTTCTTCTCTGCTGGCTTTTGCGAGATGCTTTAAGTATTATTTATTGTGCGTGCATTGTTTATTGCCTATTTTCGTCTTAATCTCAACTCACATTGGTCACAATTTTTAGACCTAGCTGATTCTCAAATAAAATACTGTTGACTGTGGCGCTTATTCATATGCGTTTTCTGTTTATTTCAGCAGTATCTAGAAAAAGGTATGTACTGTACGTAAGTTTATAGTATTAACTGTGTAGTCTCCGCAGAGGAATCATTTTGGAGGTTTTGTGCTCTGTGTGAGGGACTGACTGCAATGTCACTGTGCTGATTATTGGCTGAACTGTTGCTAATGTGTTTGCCTACTTATGTGCGTCATTGAGTGCCTTATTAGCATGGACTGAAGTAGCTGCGTGAGCATCAGTCCATCAGGTTCAGGGATAAGTGTAGCTGACTGTAATACAACCCATTAATTTACTAAGGGAATGGGGGATTTGCATGCTAATTCTGACAATCACACTAAGACAGGACATTGATGCTGTGTGTTCGTTTTTGTATGTTTGCCTTGAATTGATTATGAAATTGTCTCAGAATGTCAAATAGTTGAAAATAGCCTAACAAACTGTTACTGGAATATTGGTACATACAAATTTAATCTAATGGGGTAGTTACATGACTTTTTATGGCCACACCTGTGATTAATCCACGCAGGTGATTTTGCCTAGAGAGACCTCCTCTCCATCTCCAGGCTTTGTGCATGTGGAGAGTCCACGTTTGAGTAACATCTCCATGACTCTGCTCTTAACTTTGTTGCACCTGTTAACTACACCTTTATTATTCTTATCAGTGCACAGAGAAGTAAGCCCTTGTCATTCCCAGCATAGCTCTGTTCACCTTCAACCTGAGCGCACGTCTACTCAGCCAGTCCAGAAAAATTGAAAACACCTGTGTGGGTGCACATGCCAGTGTCTGTAAGAGAAAAAAACCACAAAACATCTGTCTGTCTGGCCCGTTGACTTATCTTGTAATAAACAACCACTGACATTGTGTTTAACAGTGCAAATAGAGTCGTGTAAGTCCTCATCTTTTAGCATATCTTCTAGTATCTTATTGTCTGGCAAACCCTGTCACTGAGTGTGTAGCACGACAAATACAAAAGCAGATTTTTTTTTTTTTTACTTACAACTTCTTACGAAACACAGCAATTTGTAACAGTTCACTCTCCAGAAAAAAATAGTTGTGCATCATCTGTACCTTGTCAATCCTAGATCAGTCACTTTCCCTCTAATGACACAGGACTCTTTCAGATTGGGCCTATCTGATTTCATTTCACCGTGACAACGCATCATAAGACAGCAAATCTCAGAATCAGACATTTTTATGATATAAATGAACCACATTTTGAACCGCAGAGGTGCTGAAGTGCTTTAGGAGCAGCAGTGTAATGACCAAAGTAAACAGTGAAATATACAATGTTTGTGTTTAATATCTGCAGGTAATGAGCTAACCCCCCCCCCCCCCCCATGAATATTAATTAGACTCGTAGCTTCGAGCTAATGTTGCACAGAATGTTTGCTGTGTGACCTTGCTGTTTAAGGACAAGAATATACTGGCTCATTAGCAAATGATGGCATTAACTCAACTGTTGACTTGCTTATATTCTATCCATTTTCTCCAAAGGGCTATAAGGAAATCAGCAGACATGGATATATTTGTCTAGTTTTATATGTGTGATGTTCAACACTGTATTTTTTTTTGACACTGGATGAAAAAAATAGAAGTTTACATCCTATTTTGTCTGAGAAAAACAAAAACTACAGTGAGGATTAAGTAGGAGCTGAGCATTATAAACCTATGTGCATGTGTGTTGTGTGTTTTGTGTGCATGTGGGAGAAGGTGAAGTGCCATAGAGGAGGTTTGGTCCATGTGTGATCTGTTACAGTCAATGATTAAACTAATTGATGTCCCCCCATATCAGTCCCAACCTAAGCTGTCCATCACAGTGTTACATCTGATGCATGTCAGCATCTCTTTGTGCTGATCGTGAAGGGGTGCAGTCTAACACCTGATGCTCACTTATTCTCCAGTTCGAGGGTCTGTCAGTCACATCTGTCAGTCACATCTGGTGTCACTATTAATGAGTGCAGTTGTGGCTGTCTATATACCTGTCCAATTTATTTTGCTGTCTGTAGTGCGTACATGTGCCTGTATGTGTGTGTTCAGCGCATGATTGTGTGTGTGTGTACACCGCAGTGCATGTGGACACATAGTGGTGTCCCATGATAATGGAAATTGTAATAGCTCTAGACAGGGATTAGCCGATATGACCCTAAGCAGTGGAACTAGCAACTGTTAGCTGCTGTGACTTGAAGAGAAAGGTAGCAGGCCAGGAGGGATGTACTATTGTGGCCCAGCAGTGCATACATTATTCATTAGTTGTACTCGCATGGCTGGTGATAATGATTTTATCAAATCTGGCAAGGTGGGCGGTTGGGTGGGGGACACAGGGATCCTGAATGTGTATGTATGCATATCTTTTTTGGTGTATTTTCCAATACAGTATGTTCATGAATTTCAATATGATATGTTTAGCAAGAGAGATGGCAGGACGCATGAAATGGGAAACCAATCTCATTCCTTTTAGCTTTTAACTGATATCACCGCCACCCCCCACCCACACATTCACACTGCGATAAGGTCTGATAAGGATTGAAAGGTGGAGTCTATTGTGCTGGAAGGCCAGCTCAGGTGTGCGGCAAGACAGGAGAACAAAACCGGCTACACTTGCAGCGCTGCTACTGAATAGTCTCTTTATTCAATGGAAAACGCGACCACATAATACCCTTCGATATTCATTTACTCGTCACTGTCCTAACTGCCGACTGCATAGAAAATAAACACAGAGCGTGTTCACATTACAAAAGCAGCACGCCAAATGATGAGTGCAGACAGAGCAAAACAAGCAAACAAAAAGAACCCCCCGCCGTCCTGATGTTTCTCCGACCCTCCTTTTTGCTTACATAACATCCTCCACCTGCTGTTGTTATTACCTCCTCTGTATTCTGCTTGTGCCAACATGCCATTGCAGCCATTGCTCTGAGTTCCCCTGAAACTCCTAACCAGTTCCTCTACACTCCTTGCATAATTGCATTACAGACCAATAACGCCATGTTTGGGTAGGAGTGTGGGAACTGGTTGTCTAAGTCTCTGTTCATCCTCCTGGATTGGTTATTTCCTGTTTCAGCCGGCTCCTAGCGGGACACGACCTTCTCCAGCTAATTCGTTAGATAACACAGAAGGAAACAAACGGGGGGAGACAGACGGAAAGGAAGGGGATAGACTGGGAAGAGAATGAGGTCTGATGTGCAGACAGGTGCTAGGAGACAGACAGACAGCGTATGTGCACGCACATACACACGTTGCACAAAAGAATTGTAATAGGCGAGAAGCCATGCAGTGGTATTGTCTGAGTAAGGTGCTGAAATGTCATCATATGCCCGGGGGTAAAACGTGTGTGTGTGTGTGTGTGTGTGTGTGTGTGTGTGTATTGTGAGTGCACCTGTGCACAGTTCTGTTAGTGACTTTGTGCTTCTGTCTGTCTCCCTTCTCTCCCCTGTGGAGGCTGTGTCAAGTCCTTTTGTGGGGTAGATCTGTTACCTTCCCTGCCCTTTGTCCCGACATGTTTGCCTCTATAAATGTTAAATACTCTCAAACACCGGTTATTTCAGGAGCTTCACAGTGCAGCAGACAGAGATAATGGGAAGTCATCAGCCTATTATGTAATCGTCCCTGTTTTTCTCCTAAAATCCCATGTCCTCTAGCCAAACATTTTGCTAAGTGATTTGATGATCCTGTGAGAGAATTGTTTTGTCAGAAGATACAGAACAAGTTATCTCCAGAGGGAACATTTATTATTTGAGTGGATTTTATCTAATTATTAGCACATATTTACTGATTTACTGCCCTGCATGTTTTGTCTGAGCAAAATTCACATGAGAATTTCTCCACACTTCCTGTCTTTTGATCCAGACATCAATGTGCTTAAGGCACGGCACTGTTTCAAACAATATACAAAATGTATATGTAATTAAATATATTGTGTAACATATATATTGTGTCAAACCTGTCAATTCAAACATGTCATTGACAAAGGCAAATAGCTAACCACTAGTGTCACAATACGAGGCTGTTTAAATTATCATTCTTACCATTATATATTTTTACACATCTTGGCAAATGTGTTTTGAATGTACTGAGCAGTAGAGTAGACAGTAGAGACATTGATTACACTGCAGGAGAGTTTGACTCATTTCTATGGACGCCTTGATGGTTTTTGGCAACAGCTGCGAATTCAAGCTGAGTGAAGGAGCAGGCTACAAACTTCTCAAAGCTGCTTTTGAAGCCCACAGGTGGTGATTTCTGGATACTCATGACATGGGAGAAATAGTAAAAATAGCAAAAACGACCAGTTGAGGATTCATTCTGTTTTTATTTGAAGCCTCTGTTCCAAAAAGCGTTGTGGGTTATAGGATAGTAAAGAAAAGATGGGTGGAAAAAAAAGAAAAGAGTGAAGCAGGAGCTACGATTTCTATCATGGAAGGTTTCCAAGAAAGGACTCGTCTGCACTGTGCACCTTTCTCACCTTTCTACTCAAAACACATTTCTATCATGGTGCCTGCAATCTCACAAGTTTTACATATAACAGTTCATAATACAGCAGTTCCTGCCTACCACCTTATCAGTGTGTCGGTTTGTATCAGCTCTCAGATTTCAGTCTAATAATTTGCTTGCAGGCTTATGTTTTTGCATCTGCACTTGCATCCTGTTTGTGCATGTCTGCGCTTGTTCGCTGTAACTGTGTCTCTTTGTTGTTTGTGTAGAACTTGTGGCCAGAGAGCCAGCAATTAAAAAGAGGACTGGGACATCTAAAGGCTTAGAGGCACAGACCCAGCACACATGCTGGCAGTCAATTGGCAGGCCGGGGGAGGTGAAATTGGAGAGACAGAGAGGGAGAGAGAGAGAGAGAGAGAGAGAGAGAGAGAGAGAGAGAGAGAGAGAGAGAGAGGAGGGCAGGGTGAGTGCAGGCAGGAGAGAAGGGGAGAACCAGAGAAAAGAGGGCGGGCTCAGACTCAGGCACCAGCACACACACCCTCTCCTCAGCCTTCAGTCTGGTTTAGGCGTGCGAGAGGCAGCATGTGTGAGTATGTGCTGTAATGTGTGTGTGTGAGTGCGCGTGTATAGAGACAAGTGGTGCGCTGGAGTCTGGGAGAGACACTCATTGATGCAAGGATTCCCCTGTATGCTTCTGGAGAGGACATGTGCTGACTGTGTTTTAACTACCACAGGGAATTAACTGTCACACACACAGAGAAAACACCGGGAGCTTAAGTTAAAGGTAAAGCGATACATTTGTTATTTAGAGGATGTTTTGGGAGCTTTGTGAGTGACAGAGAGGAAGAGATAGAGTTTTAAGATCACTGGTCTAATTTTCTGCATGTTTAGACGATTTGTGAACCATTTGGATGAAAGACAAAAGGAGGTGAAGTTACAGTAAGGAGTCAGTGACTTTGTATAAGCTTTTTGTTGTATATGGTACAAATGGGACTGAGTGTGTTTGTGTGTGTGTGTGTGTGCGCACACATAGATGTCTGTGTACACATTTCACAATGTGTCTCAATGTGTGCGACTTCGCTCCTTTGCTTGTACAGTATACTACTGTTGGCTCTTTCTCTTGATGGGTTTCTCCAGCTCTCTGTGTCTCTTTCTCTCTCTCTCTCTCTCGCACACACAAATACACACACACACACACACACACACAAACACACGCACATTTAATATAGATACAAGACAACAGCCCTCCGCATATTTTGTTCAAATAGCCATCTTGCATGGGCCGTGTGTGTGTGTGTGTGTGTGTGTGTGTGTGTGTGTGTGTGTGTGTGTGTGTGTGTGTGTGTGTGTGTGCGCGCTGATGAAAGAAGTTTATCAATCATTAATGCTCACACTGGGACATTGCCTAGTTTCCTACTTGAGGTAATGTCTTGATAACAAAATACCTTCGCAGCCCTCTTGACTGGTAGCACCTGACGTTTACCTGCCATTAAACAGGCTGCAGAGCTCAAAGAGCAAATATTGTAATGTATGCTGTAGCACTGCATGTATTTGACAGAGTGCTTTTAAGTAAGAAGTACAGGAGCGGTGAAATTACTTTAGATAAAGTACGTGAGGTACGTGGAGTCGTTGTGACTTATCAAAGCTGGTTAGAAAGTCTCAGCACTCTGTGGAAAAGAAAAAAGGACAGGTCAGTCAGCAAAATTTCTGTTTATGCCATCAAAGGTTCACAATGCAAATCGAAGAAAGAAGGATCAGACGTTAATGGATTTGGATCTGATAAAGACATTAGCCTACTTTATCTGTGTGTGTGCGCTGCATGGAAATATTAATAGAGGGTAGAGAGAGAGGAGAATAGAGGAGGACTAGACAGACAAAGAGGGAGACCTACTGTAAGAGCTACTGGAAGTCTTGAGGGAACAGCAGTTAAAGGCAGTGTGGAACTGAAGACTTGGCAGGGAACGATAGTAACGAACACAACAGAACAGACAGAGAGAGTAAGAGAGCCGGGGGAAGGGACAAGTTGCAAGTTAAAGGAGATACAAAAACAAAGGAGGAGAGTCTGCAAATGTGCACTTTTACCAAGAACACTTCAGACGTATCTACCATCTGTCACTGTGTGTGCGTGTATGTGTGTTAGTGGAGGAGTGTTTGGGTCTCAGCTATGCAGAGGGTCATCTTTAGGCATCCAGATAGCTGAGGAATTATGAGGGGTCAAAGGGTATTGAGTGTCTGCTGTCCTTTCTCCTCCCTTACATTCATGCTGTCTCCGCAGAGTAGAAAAAAGTCTTGCAGGATATTTTGCCTGACTTGGTCCCTTTAGAAAGGTCGGTACAGATCAAATGAAATATGAAGATAAGCTGAGGTTTTTATGGGAGAAATAGTTTAGTTCTTGCTATTCAGTCTATTTAATATCAGAACCTTATAATCAAACAAGATAGGAAATTACCAGTGATCGTAGTTTTAAAGTGTATGGCTATGTAAAGTACCAAGAACCTAAAACACATGTGATATGGTAAATTGATATATTTAGATAACACTTTTCTGAAAAGCACTTTACAATTAACCTCTCATTTACGCATTCACACACTGAGGGCAGTGAAGGGGCTGGCATAACCATCAGGAGCAATTTGGGGTTCAGTACATTGCCTGAGGACACTTTTTATGTGGACAAAAGAGACTGTGGGTCGAACCAGCAACCCTGTGAACAGCTGCTATGACTTAGTAATCTATATCAACTTCAACTGAATATTAAGGTGCTAATGTATTAAGGTGCTATTTATACTCAAATCTTTCGCAGAACCCTGATTAGGTGGTAAATTGTGAAAGCTACTCAGTCCTATCACAAAGATTTAAAATGCTATTACTAATAACACTAATAATTAAACGTTATTAGTGTTTGTTTGGTTTTTGAAAAGAAGTTGTCTCTCTCTCTCTGTCTTTCTCTCTCTCTCTCATCCTTTCTTGCTATCTTTTCTTCACGTTATCTTTCTTGCTACAATTCACCGCTTCAGTTGCTGCCATGAGGAAGTTGAATATTGGCATGGTGTTTTGAGGAAGTGATCCATGAAAGGATTTATAGTGGCAGATAAAAACTAGTGTGTGTGTGTGTATGAGCGTGGTATGTGAGCGCGTGTGTGTGTGTGTGAGCGTGCACACACATTTTTTTTCCCCAAATTGACAGTCTTTTGCGATAAAGCTCCAGGCTGTAGAAAAGGGAGAAAGCCATTATCTCATACACTGTTAGACATTGCTTGTCCAGGTCTCTCTGTATGTGTGTCCATTACCTTGTGTGCAAGTGTGTTTTATGGACAGACATTTGTGTGTGTGTGTGTGTGTGTGTGTGTGTGTGTGCGTGTGTGTGTGCGCGCATCCACATGACCATGTGCTCTATCTGTGTACAGTAAGCTAATATTGTGTGTGAGCGTGAACGGGGGGATGGGGATCTGTTAAGTGAGCCCCTGTGGGTGTGTGAGTGTGTTTTTATTGTGTGTGTGTGTTTGTGTGTATGTGTGTGTACTTACTGACCCAGATTGATACATTGCTCTCATGCTAAGTCAGCTCACCTATAGGGCAGATATAGGTAGGAGTATCCTCTTTCATACACATCCAGCCTCAAATAAAACACCCACACTCAAACACTTGTTTGGTCTCTTTGGAGGAGATTGCATTCACTTACATTCATGCTTCTAACTGAGAACATAACCATTACTCTAACCCCTACCTTTGTTTTGACCTTAATCAAACAAGTGCACTCACACACATTGTCAGAGCTGTTCTGCAACCTCACTATAATCTATACTATAAATACAAATATTTCAGTCACACTTATCCTTTGATCTGCTCATGTGAAGCTCATAAAGCATCCTGTGGATCAAATAATACATTTATATAAATGGAAATAATAATAATCATCATCATCAGCAGCAGCAGCAACAACATGGGACTCAAGCTTTACTCTCACATCTTTATCCTCCACAGTGATTAAGACTCTTTTGACCTTGTGGCAGAGCAGACAAACGCTGCCTCTTTATGATTACAGATACAGTACATAAGATGCAGTTTGATGAGCATGTGGCGGGCATGATAAAGAGATGATGCAATTAACATGAAAGGGATGATCTCTCTTTCTCTCTCATCTTTGTCTGCCTGCCTCTCTTATTTACTGTTGTTTGAAGACCCTTCATCTCTCTTCCTCAGTGGTCCACTTATTTCTGCTGTTAAGCAAATATAGGGCTTATGCAGACCCCCGGTGCCCATCTCCCCACATGCAATCAAGCTGTTTAAATGTTTGTGTTTGACTTTGCGCGCCCATGGGTTCTCTGTGTGTCTGTCTTCTCTGTGTGTGTATGTGTGTGTGTGTGTCTTTCGCTCTCCCAATTCTTTGCTGCTGTCACTTGCCGCCCAGTAGCACACAGATATTGTTGAAGTCTGTTTTGGGAAAACCAAGACAAAACTGACAGCTGAGGGTGGAGAGACACTGAAAGGTTTTTCCTCTTCTCTGGTTTCTCAGACTGTGTCTAATTAAGGTGCCGGTTCTGTCATGGTTGCAGTCAATAGCGGGGGGGAATCCCTTTGCAGTATAGCTGATATAATAAGACAATGGTTCCCAAGCTGGGATTTGAGCCCCCCCATACAAGAGGTGACAAGATTAATCTGAGAGGTTGACTTATCGTTTACAAAAAGGAAAGCAGAAAAAAACATTTTTACTCCTTCAATTACATTCACTTTTTTTAGTATTCCCCAAATCATTTCATCCCGTGAGTTATAATAATTTTCACTAATTTTAACTAAATTAAAATACACTTTGGTCAACCTATTCAGTAACCATGCTACAGGTGATGATGGGTCACAAGCAGACAACATTTAATTTCAAGGTCACACATGTCAAATAGATTGGAAACCATGGAAACCACAGGAATTTTACATATATGTGTCTATATTCTCTGTCCAGGCCTTTTGAACAAGTTTTAGGGAATATGAGAAATTATGCAAGACAAGAGAGACTGAATGAGTCAGTGTGAACATTATGCCACACTGACGTGTTTGCTTATGTGCGTCTGTTCGTAATGTCACTTGTCTGGTTGAGCAGGACTTCAGGAGCTGTTAGCTGCGTGTGTGTGCAGTATGGGGGTGGGGGAGCAACATCAGGTGAAGAACATTTGTTTTGTGCCAGACCCCTCCTCATCAACCCCCTGGTGAGGAGAAGAAGATGATGCAAAGGGAGTGGAAGAAGCAGAAGGGGATGCCTCTAATTTATGAAGGGGTCCAGACAGGGGAGGGGTGTCTCTGAGCTGACATGAGCTGGCATGTGCCCTCTTTCATTTCCTATCTTTTGTCTATTCTGTGTTTGCTGATGAATTGGGAGTTTCTTCCTTCCTCTGCTTCCTCCCCGTACCTCCCTCTCTTTCTCTCTTGCCCTCTTTTTTCTACGCGTTCTCTTTCTGTCTCTTGCTCCATCATCCCTCTTTTCTTCCGCTCTTGGTGTGACAGCATTGCCATCCCTGTCATGTCTGCCCATTATCTCTGATCAGTGTTGCGTTCCAGCCCACACATTGGCCCAGACTGCCAACCAATGATGTGTAAATACATGTGTGTGTGTATGTGACTGTGTGCAAATGTATGCATCTACATCTTATTTGCGATACAGAAGGTTAGATCTTCATATATTTCTGTTGTGCCATCTGCCCTATTCAGAATATTAGCAGAGGGGTGAATATGTTGTTATTTTGTTCACTGAGTGATTAACAAACTAAGGATGTGTGCAGTGCAAACAAGCTGACATGTCATTCCAAATATATATAACTAAAAAAGGAACCAGAGGCAGAGTTTATGTTGTTCAGTGGAAAAACAAAGCATGCTCTGAGACAAGACGGGAGAGGGAAAATGTTACCTGAACAGGAAGCTGGTGTAAAAGACTTCAGAGTGAGAGAGTGGAAACGCATTTGTGTGTGAAGTGCTGAGTAGGGATTTAAGGGAGGAATTACTGTGGGAGAGCAAAGAGTGTCTTCAAAGATCGTCTTTATGCTTTGTTTGCTCTTGGGAGATTTGGCCTTACTGGGATCTCCCGTTTTTTTTTTTTTTATCTTTGCTTGGAAATCTTAACACCCCTTAGTTTGTGTGTTTTGAGTGTGTTTTTCCTTTCCAAGTTTATGTCCAAGTGACGTGTGTGTAGTGTAATTAAAGCAGAGGAAACGGGACACTTAGTCTTTGTCTCTCCTCTCCTCTCTTCCCTGTCTCCTGTCCTCTTCCTTCTTCCTTCCCTCTCCCTTATCACATTAGTTGCATAAAGAGAGTGCTGACCGGAGACTCGGTCCTCATCACATAGTCACACTTCACGTTCCTGCTTGTTGACCTGGAAGTGATGCAGCTGGATTGTACAAGGCGGTCTCAAAAGCCTATGTGTGCACTTCTAAGTGTGTGCATCTGCAATTATGTACATGTGAATGTGTCTGTAAATGTGTGTGTTGGTGTGTATGTGGTGGGGGGTTGACAAAGCATGGATGAAAGCTTACGGGCAGAGCTGCATGGATTTTTTTGGCCCTTTGGTTTGAGTTTCTTTGGGGATAAATACCCTGTGGTTACTGCTGTATAAGGTTTCTATTCGACTGTGTGTTTTTGTTATTGTCCTTTGGTGCGTTAGCTTTTAGACACGTGAATGTGTGTGCATATGTGTGGTCAGGTTGCCTTTGTCCTCTCCCCTCAGGCCTGCACTCAGATGTCAGTGAGTCGTGTGGAGCTTATACAGGTCACTAATGCACTGAGAGGGGAGGCTCTATTCACCGTGGCCACTCAGAGCCCAAACAATAACCCCCAGCTCGAGTCCGTGCAAGAGCTCAACTGCCAGGAAATGGACCCATTGACCTAAATCCAAACCCATCTACTGAGGAGACGCTACATTGCTGACATGTTGTTGACATCCTTGTCTCGGTGATACATTTGTTTTGGCCATGAGATGCCTTTTAAACACTAGCTGAAATCCTGCTGGAAAGTAATATGATCGAACTCTTACTCACAGTTAAATGATGGTAACCTTCATGACCATTATTATGACTAGAGTTTCCCCACAGTGGCATGCATGCAAAATGAATCATTTTTACCTTAAGATAAATTAAGGTTTTCTCTTTTTGTTTTAATGGTGTTTTTTTTTTGGTTTATGTTGATCACAACCTGATTATCAGTCTTAAAATCACAGGATGACACTTGCTTTCCACAGCTAGTTTTCTAGCTACACAACATTTGTGTCACTATAGTGGAGCTAAAAATCAATCATTATAAGCTCCTTGAAAAGGACTGAAACTAGATCTGAAGGATATCTGTGGACAAAATGTGAACATTAGGCTCTATGACTTAAGTTAACTGATGATCAATTAATTAAAAAAAGAGACTAATTAATAGTCACTAGTTTCAACTTTAATCTCCTCTTTGTTTATGTTTTATTAAGGTCCTTAAGTTAATCTCTGTGTGGGAAACTGAGCTAATGTTAGCTAAGATGTGTGAGGCAGTTTGTTGACGTTAAAGTTTGCAGAACATTAATGCAACAGTCTGGGCGTAGTTCATTCTGTGAATCTGTCACACCTCAGTGTGTGCAAAGATCTCTTTGTGTGTGTTTGTCACATAAATAGTAGACAAAGGGAGGGTCATTTTCTTGTTATGCAGCAGAACCAAAAAAAAGTCATGTGAAAGGTAAAGTATGTGTTGCAAAATTGTTTCTTTACCCCCCAGCAGTGTATCATAGGTCGGGTGTGTGTACCTCAGACCTATTCTGTATTGTTTTGGTGTTCTGTGTCCTGTGTTGGCTGCAGAGGCAGACACAGCACGGCGAGCTGCTGTTTGTCTGTCACATTCTTCCTGAACATTTCTTACCCGCATCCCTCACTGCAGCACATTGTCTCCTGTGTCTTCTTCAAGGGGGTGCTTTGTTTGCAAGCACTGCTGTTGACTCAGGTGCAGGGTTGTACTAAAATAACTTCCCCTTCCACCCCCACTGCCCCTGCCCCCACCCTCTGTCTGCAGTCCACCTTTATGTTGCCCATTCCTTTGACCTAAACCTGTTTCTTTACCCTACCTGCTTACTCACCTCTGAGTAAGCCTCAGTCAGGTTTATACTGTTGTATCTCTTCTACTCGTTCTCTACCCTTAATCATTAATTCTGCTTCTATTGCCCCCCCCCACCACTTATCTGTCCTTGTGCGGTCATGCCATAGCCTCTGTCTTGCACCCTGGTAATCACTAGGGTAATAGTACATAGGATTTGCAGAGCCTCAGCAGAAACCCTATTGAATACAGTGATAACAACGCTGCTTTGTGTTTCATCAAATGTCATCGCATTGCTCAAACAGTTTCATGAAATAGGCTATTACCTGCATATTAATCACATGTTAACAACACAATTAAACTAGTACATAAATCTGGATAATTATCATAAACATATTATTTGTTTGAAAATATTTGTTTTTGCAAAAAACAGCTCGAACCACAATTATTTCCTTCAGCAAGATTCCTGTTTCTTTAAGAACCACCTTTTTTTTTTTAAGATTTTAATATCAAACCAATAACAACAACAATAACAACCATTTCTCCTCAAAAATTTGGCCACACCTCCACACAGTAACACAGACAGTAATCTCTTCAATAACCCTCTTCAGATAGTCTCACTGCAGCATGTCGTTACTGACAACAAATCGGGCCTGTTCACATCCGCTCTACTTTGAACTGACACAACATCTATCTCTATCAGCCCCTCAGGACCTATCAGCACCACTCCACCTCTTTACCTCTCATGTCTCCTTCCACCTCAGCACACATCATTCATCTTTCTACCTGTGGCCCAGCACTCGATTCCACCAACTCCCCACCGCTCTAACAGCCTCTCATCCCCCTTTTCAACACCATTATATTTTTTTTTCAGCCCCTCTTGCCCCTCTCATCCCACCTCCCTGTCTCAACCTCCCACCTCAATCAGTCTACCTTTGCCTAAAACCCTCTTATCCCCCTCTCACACTCTCTCATCCACCCTGTTATTTCACTGTCCCTTCAGCCTGCACTGAGCGGAATAGGAGGTATAACCCGCCAATTTGGCACCGTTCACACCTGTCTGTGTTTGTCTGCAGGTGTCTGTACGTGTCTGCGTCTGACAGTATGTGGAGCACAAATTAAGAATGCTCAAACATTTTTGCAAGTTCATGGCACAAAGCCATTTCATCATTGTTTCAACATGTTTCTCACATTAAGATCTACACTTGACATTTAAAGTATTAATGTGAAAATGAAAAAAAACAAGCCTCCACAAAAGCTCAGTAAAGAGAAAAGGAGGGAAATAATGGGATGGATTCCTCTTTCAAAGATGGCACAACAAACCATAGTACCACTCAGTTATTTCAGGCTTAACATCTCATTAAGGAAGTGTGTCTCAATCCCATTCTGCTGCAATGTATTACTTTATTGCCATGTCAACCAAGCTGAGGGGCATTTGTCTCAGTGCAACTGATAAAACAGATAAACAGTGCAACACAATCACAGAAAAAACAGTTACAGAAACAGCACTGGTTTCCAGTCTGAGTCAAAGTGCAACAGTGATAAAAGAGACCATAAAGTGGTAAACAGGCGACCGAAGAAACACAACAGATGGACAGAGTCAGACAAAGTATTGAATAAATTAAGTAAGTAAGAAGTTAGCTGTGGTTTTTGCCTTTCTCGTTGCTTCAGTTTGTAGTTTTTTTGCTGATAAAACACTAAGACAGTCTCCTAAATGAATTGATGCTTTTTAAATCAAGAACTGATTGGCATGGACAGATGGAAACCATGTTAATATTGGCTACAGATGACATAGCTATCTGCTGTTTAATAAAACCCCAGATGTACAGGTCTAGAAATGCACATGCTACTATGCTCGAGCTTCTTTTGCCATCTGCACGTCTGTAGCTGCATATCATTGCCCACGTGTAATTTCAAGAAACACAAATACGCTGCCACGTCTGCACAGTACTCCTTCTTTAACGTCTTTCTCTATCTTATTTCTACACTCCCAGCCGCTCCTCCCCCAGGCTGCGTCTTGCCCTGGAGGGTTTCTACGGTTACCAGCTGAATCTGGAGCATAGTCAACATCTCGCCCCACTCCTCCTGGATAATTAAACAACACTTCTTTTACTGGTGCTCACATATTTGGAGCAGCAAATCACCACATGAATATTCAGTTAATTGGTTTTGACGACGGCGAGGCGATTGTCTGCGCAATCACTATTTCATCAGGGAGAATGAGTGAGTGTTGATTGAGGGATGGCAAAAAAGAGAGAGATAATTCATTAACATTTAAGAAAGAGGAAACCTGCAAGACTGTATGGTTATGTGAAATAAACAAGAGGACTTCAAGTGTCATAGTAACCTACAACAGAAGTCCAAGATGCATTTAATTTAGGCTTAAATGTAGTGTATGCCTTGATCTCAGAACAAGTGCGAGATCAGAGTGCTCTGATCATCTCATGTAAAAGCCTCACATTAAAACATACATCTTGAAAGATCATAATGGGCGGTTTAATTCTGTGGGGTTTCCTGTGTTTGAATTCATACAGGGACTCATTGATTCCTGAGTTTGCACTCAGCAGCCGCAGCTACAGAGCAGAGCGTCAAAAAGCTACACACTCTCTTTGACTCTCTTGGGCCTCTCGCTCAATGGAAGACTTGTGCTCGAAGGATTTTCTTTAAAATATGGTAATCCTTGACTGCACTGCGCTGCAGAGACAGTCAGCTGAAATCTGAGTTAAGGAGCGTACAGTGTAAGCTCCCAGAAAGACGGAGGAGTGTATTTAATGAAGTTAGTGACACTTGAGGAGTAAAGTGGAGTGATTGGGCTGACACTGAAATCCACTGACCTTTATCTTTTCCACTTGATCCTCAGATGCCACACAGACATTGTCCCAAAATCTAAAAGCTGTCATATGTATCATTTTGCAGATGATGTGCTGTACTCTCTAAACCTCATTCTCCCTGTTTTTAAAAAGTCATCTTTCATGTTTTTATTTAGTTTAGCTAGGCTTCTTCAGCCTCTTACATGCTTTTTAACATGATTTGGAAGTAAACTAACACAATCACATCCAGACTCCTTTCTTCTTCGCTTCACTGCAAGGGGATGACAAATATAGGGGACCATAGTAAATGAATAACAATCATCTCATTTCCTCCCACTCCACTTGGTTCTGTCATTTTTATGCTTTGCCCTCCCCTGTGGCCTCAAAATGAAAGTGCTCTTCAGGAAGGAATTATGATTTGTCTCTCACCAGTTAAAAGAAATTAGTGTTTGCTCTAAGCAGCAGCCTAGACTCATGGTTGCAGGCAAGCTGTTTGTGTATGTGCATGTGTGTATTTAAGCTGAGAAGGGTGTGGGTGCAGGGGGGGATGGCGCGTGTCTTGTCAGATCCCGAAAGGATGAATAAGAAGCTAATCTCCCTCTCCCAGGGAATTCTACCAGTGATGTCTCAGACAGTCCCCTCTCAGAGGAACTGTATGAGTGCAGTGGAATGTGCGCTCCCTTCTCCACAATAGGATGTTTCCAGAGCATATCTGACTGTTATCTCCGCATCGGATGGATATAGTTCCTCCTCAAATGTGAACAATGCACTCACTCCTAGGCTTGCGCATACAGACACACACAAATAAGTCCCCGATCGTTATTTGTTCAGACCATCGAGCCTTCCTGCACCTAATCCTGATTCACATGTTATTCATGGTTTGTTTGTTATCTTTCAAAGCAGGTTTGCACAGCGTAAACAACAAGGAAGCCCCGGTGTACACACATGCATGCTTGCAGGTGTGTATTTCTGTGCTTGTGTGCAGGTGTGTATGCAAAATCAGGGAGCATGGAGACACTCTGATAAAACCTTCTCCCGCATTCCCATGGTAGTCTATTTTGACTTGCTAGGAATGAAGTTTGCCCCATCCAGAAATTCCTTTGTTTACCCCCCCAGAGTGTTAACCTCAGCGACTTCATTCCCCACCCAGAGGAAGGGGGGCAGGGGTACGGTAACCATTTGAAGAATGTTAAAGGTGCGGGAAAAGGCCCTAAGGAAAGGGTGAATCCAGTGACTGCGTCATGTGTTTTGGGGGTCAATGGGGTGGTGGTCGCAGTTTAGAGGGGGCAGAGAAAGGTCAAAGAGATCAGTCGAGCTTGGAGCTTCTTTGGTTACAGCAGCGTCTAGACTGGTTGCTACTGTTGGCTTTAATGTCTCCTTTAGGGTTGGACTGTTTTCTTCTGATTACGTATTGGTTAGTCAGGTACAACCGAAAAAGCTATGAGCAATGATGATGAAACACAATAGAAACAAACACTACATACTACTGTCTTTTAAAATGAAGTTAAGGCCGTCATTAACTTCATTAGTCATATCATTAGTCACATGCTCATTATTCAGGATTTTCAGGTCATTAAATTGTTTCAGATCACGAGAGATTATCTGGTATTTGCATCCTGTCATCAACAGTTGTTAATTTAAAAATCGAAAACTATATTCATCCAGTTTTAAACTAGTGTGAGACTCTTGACAACTGATTTGCTTTTATTAAAGGTCATCGGTCTTTGCTCCTGTTGTATAATATGCTCTGACTAACAGCTAATAGCTAAGAATATCTGCTGAGATTAAAGCAACAGAACATGCCGAATGAAACATACTGTATGTCAGCTTCTCACTTCTTTGGAGAAACATCATTTATTGTTGTTAATGACAGCAGATTAAACTACACTTACACGTATTCCAGCAGCCATCTCCACTGCCATGCCGTTGTGCAAAATTTAAGACCACATGTTTTACAGTAGCAGTATATTGTTCAAGCAAGTGCTTTTATGGTGGTTTGTTGGCCTGATGTTGCCAGCGACAGGGCATGTAGTAAAGGTGCTTAAGTGATTTCATAATTTGATTTGAGCAGACAATCCAGCATGCGGTCTAGACTATGACAGGCTTAAAAAAGCAATGAGACAGGT